>CM021769.1:29760940-29830897 GCA_011076525.1 Nettapus auritus
TTTTTTTTTTTTTTTTTTTTTTTTTTTTTTTTTTTTTTTGGTGGGTAGGAGAAGGGAGTGTAAGCATCAGAAGAGTGTGAGAGGTATTGGAGGAAACAGAGATGTGAGACAGAACATAACTCAGAAGCAGTCCCAGCAACACTCCCTTGCAGCAGCTGCGGGAGGGCTTTGCAAGAGCACACAGTGGGGCTGCTGCACATCCTGCCTGCACCTAAACTGAGAGCCTGGGGGTGATGTGGAGCCCCCAGACCCCGGCAGTGCCCTTGGTCCATCCTCGTGCCGTGCTGGGGTGAGGCTCCATTGCACATCAGCTCCCCCTCCTTCTGCTTGCACCCTGACCCGTGCATTCTGCTTTCCCCACAGGGGAGATTTTGGTGCACAAGCCAGAAGCAAACTGCAGTGCAATGTGGCCAGGAACCTCATCTAAGCGACTGGGAGGACTGTGCCCACCAAGTACAGAGTAACATATCCAAACAAGTGGGGTTTGGATACAGGGATGGATGTTCCTGCGCTCCCCTTCCCTCAGATCTCTGGAGCGCAAAGCTTTTGTCTGTAGGGAATTTTGTAGGAAATTTTGCTTATGTTGCCCATGAGGAAGGGAATCCGGCTATCCCTGTTCTGATTCTTGTTTTGCCAAAGCAGGTCTGGCGATTTTCAGACTTCGACTTTTGTTTTCAAGTTCTGTCTTCAAAAAAAAAAATATTTCTATCTACCCTGTCTGCTCCTCCCTTTCAACCCCTGACATGGGATTTTTTTTTTTTTTTTCAATTATTATTTTTTTTTAGCAGTGTGTGACATCACAGATGCAGCATCTAACCAGCATAAGTGGATGCAGGAAAAAGAAACACCTGCCTCATTTGAGTGCGTTTTTTTGTTTGCTTGTGTTTTCTTTCTAAAGTGTTTTAATGTTTTTATTTACTTGGCTTAAAGTTCAGCAAAGGAAGAGGGGAAAAAGAGTTCTCAGCCAATGTGGGCCTTAACCATTTCTGTCCGCGTCCAGCCCCCCTTGCCCTTAGGGCACGTGGATGGATTCAAGGCCAGTAACTTCATCCACAAACATACCACAGAGATGGTGGCGGAACTGCAGCTCATCCTCTGGGTATGTAACCACGTGCTAGCCCTCGCTAGGCAGTGAATGTGGTTTGTCTTGTCCATAAGGGAACTTCTGCTTACTGCAATCAATTAACTTCGCCTGCTGTCCGGACACTTTATCTGGAGCCCACCTCTTTGATTTGGAAAAACACCTCTGTCTATGTGTGCGTGTGTGTGTGTGTCTGTACACCACCCTGCCTTGAATATTCTGTGTATGTATGTATACTTGCAGATTTATATTACTGCAGTCTGGGTAAAGCCACATTCTTTGTAAGGAAAAAAAAAAAAAAAAAAACACACACACAAAACAAACCTGGAGATGACCCTTCATTTGTTCCTCTGCATTCACACAAAGTGTCCATGATGTCTTTTCTGTGCCATTTGCATCCCACCATGCAGCACCCAAATTCCTTTTTCTGTCCTGGTTTCTTCTCAGAGCAAAGAATGTATGGCGATTGAACTGCTGAATGTACCATGTGCCCATTGTGCTAGAAGCTCAAAGTTACTGTTCCCCTCCCTGGATATCCGCGTGGGCTACTCGCTTAAAAATAAGGCACTTTTAGACAATACTGAACTGTACTGGACTGTGTTGTAGTGCTTTTCACAGTGTGGGTCTAGTGTTGACTTGAGTCAGGTAGATCAAGTGTAGATGCCATACAAGCTCCCAGGCTCGCAGCTGGGGCTGTGCACTTCAGTCCTGAATTGCAAACGACATCCTCTTAGCAAACACCTCCTGTTCTGCCTTAACGTGCCAGGCTGTGCGGTGGTTTCGTTTTGAGAAAAAATGTCCAGCGAGAACTAGGCTGAGAAGAGCAAATTCATCTCTCTCAGACTCGAAGCAAGATTGAAACCAAATTTGTTGAGAATCAGAAGGCTTAAATGACTGAACTCGCTGTGCTAAATAAATAGTTGTCTTTTCTCGTACTGAGCACATGCCTTTATTTGCTTGATGTTATTCTTTGTGTGGTGTTTGTGATATGAAGTCCTTCTAATGATAGCTCCGTGGGGAGAATGAACTAATGCTTAAAGCTAGTAAGGTTCTGTGCTTGGGTTTTGAAGAGATCTAGATTGCTAGTTTACTCTTTTGATAAAGTGCAAATTAGAAATTTGAGAAACTGTCTTCACAAAGATTGCAGCTTATCTCTAAAACTATAGATTCAATTATTACACCAGATCCCAGTCTATTTTTAAGGAGCCATACATTTTAGCCAAATACAACGATGTTGTTGTGCTCCTGAGCAACTTTGTAGAAGGTTTTTGATGCTTCTAGCTTTAAGAAAGATGAAATGGGTTACGCGTCCACTTCCTCTTTCTACTGGTTTAATAGACTGTGGTAAGTCCTGCTACTCCTAACAGTTCTGCAGTAGGATGCAAACAACCCTGGAGAAAGAAGGATAATGTAGCAGCATTTTTGGGAGGGTAATACTGCATTCTTGCAGGTGCTGTCACAACTCACAAAGCACTGAGCAGTTGCTTGCCCTGAAGCACTTACTGGTCCCACTAGGTGGAGTGATACATTAAAAATGGATTTGTCTTTGCTGAATTAAAGTTCCCCCAGCTACCAAAAACTAAGGGATTTTTTCCATTGGTTTCAGCATGTTGTGATGAGGCTTTGCGATCTTATCGCCACCAGGGTTATGACTGCAAGTCTCTGTAAAATATAAATTCATTTCTGTGGCATGTTTTAGGAAACTGGCAAAAAAATACTTCTTAGTCCTTTGTTGAGGATAAGGGAAACCTTCTCTAGTATTACCTGAGGCAGCCATGTTTATATTGACATTTATGTATAAGCAACAGAATAACTAAAACACAAAACCAACCAAACAACCGAAAAAAACTAAACCCAGTGAGAGGAGATGATTCCTGCCTGAAATTCCCTTCCTTTCCTGGAAATGTCACTGGGTTTAAAAATCTGCCTTTTTCTAACTATTCCTAGAATTGGTTGAAAATATAAATTCTGAGGATTTGTGAGGGAGAAAAAAGTGTTCTTCAGGAAATAAACTAAAGAAGGAAGATAATAATAATAATAATAATAAAAGACTGACTACTAAGCCATCCAAATTGTCCCCTGTTAACTGGATTTCTCAGGTATGTTTTTGCTGTCTCTTTTCAATGTTAGAGTCTATGAAGCAAGAAAAAGGCCAGAAGTTTTCAACAACCAACTTTGCCTGAATAAAGGAAATTGCAAGTTTATAATTTGGGCATTTTTAAGGGTGGTGTTCTCTCTTTTCACACGCTCTGTTGTCAAAAAGTCTGAAAATCCAATATAATCCCATTTTGGTCCTCCAGTTTGTGACTTCTTGCTAGAGCAGGGATGCTGGTACATCTTACTGACCATACGGGTTTGTTCCCTTCATTGAGGACCCATGGAATAGCTGCTTTCAGTAGCAGTTGGCAACCGCATGGCGTATTTTACATAAA
This sequence comes from Nettapus auritus, assembly GCA_011076525.1. Lineage (NCBI taxonomy): Eukaryota > Metazoa > Chordata > Aves > Anseriformes > Anatidae > Nettapus > Nettapus auritus. The sequence goes on from CM021769.1 coordinate 29,764,454, forward strand.
GTGCTAGCAGTTCTGCTTTACAAGTTGGGAATCTCTCTTTATGAAGGGGTTGCCTCTTATCTGGATAATTAAAATTCTGCATTTAAGTTAGTTAAGTTCTTAGTGCTGGAGGCTGGAATTGGGATATTTCCTGATATTTACACTAGAGGTATTTGGCTCTTTACTCTTTCACAGAGAAATCTGCTGATGCTGAAGATCTGACCCAGGCTGTCAGCACATTTTAGGACTTGTGAGTGGCACTTGACTGACAACTCCACTGCAGAAAGCAGAGAAGCCTGAGCAGCAATTTTTTGGGGGGCCAGGGTATGTGATATCATCCATGTACTTCAGAATTCATGCTGTGGGTGACAAAGAAGCCAGGAGAAGGTGATATGAGCAGGGACTGCCTTCTACTGAGGATTAAATTTCACTGCTCTCTTTTTAGCCCCTATCTATCTCCAAATGGTTCTTGTCCTGCAACGACTGTTTGGGTCCTGTTCCTAAAATGTCTCCTGTCCCCACTTCAACTAGAAATTAATTCTCTTCCGAATTTCATCCTTTTGAAGTATTACTTAATCATTAATGGGAAGTTATTTTTTTAAAGGCAAAGAGCACAGAATATGGTTAATAAGGTTAATGATAGTCTTAGCTTTCATGGTCAATATGTAGCAAAAAAGAGAGAGTACTTCATCCAGGTTCATCCTACTGAATGCATCTGTCCAGAAGATTGCTCACCTTGGGCTAGACTATGATTCCTTGAATTTAGCAGCCCAGATGATGATTTAAGGTGCAGTTGAGGGGACCGCAACTTGACTGAGACACTGGCTTGAAACATGCCCCTTGTGACATTCAGCTTTGGCTGGCTATGTTTCAACACCATTTTTTAGTCTTTTATTGCATCTTGTATTGGTTAGCTCAGATCACATTGCCTTGATTGGCCCCGGGGAGTTAAATCTGTTTAGCAGAGGGTTTTTTATGGTAAAGACTTTCTTCCTCTCTCATATCATCAGTCCAGCCATATGACCTGTTTCCTTTTTAAATCCCGAATTCCTGTTCGGTCTGCTCATGCTGGGTCTTCAAGTGCTACAAACTATATGGCTACACTGGCTTCTGGAGATCTGATAATTGCTTGTGCTTTGCTGCTGCTTCAGCTACTGAACTGTATTCCCAGGCAACTCTGCAGATGTGGCCTTTCCACAGCAAGGCAAAAACCATGCCCCAGTGCAGAGGCAGATTTTGGGTAGCCCCACCTAACAGATAGAGCCAAAGCTCAGCCACTCGGCACCTAAGGGGAATGCAGAGACTGCGTAATGTAGCAAGAAATGTATGAAGTCTTCATTTGCCTTAGCTGCTAAGGCCTGGGGGTCTGAGATGCAAGATATTGCATGCTTGTCTGCCACAGGAGCTCAGCAGAGGATAAAACCCTAGCTGGAAGCTTCCTTTCTGGTCCTTACTCTTTCACATCAGAGAAACACTGCATGGCCACGACTTCTGCTTGGGACTGAAGAGCCTGCGGCTGCCTACCAGTTGGCTGGGAGGGCGACAGAGCACTGGAACAGGCTGCCCAGTGAGGTTGTGGAGTCTCCTTCTGTAGAGATATTCAAAACCTGCCTGGATGCAATTCTGTGCACCATGTGTTAGGTGACCTCTCTGGGCAGGAGGGATGGACTAGGTGATCTCTGGGGTCCCTTCCAACCTCAGCCATTCTGTGGTTCTGTATTCCGGCTACTCAGGAGATGTTAATGCAGTGTGTGCGTACACTACACTTGGCTGAAGCTAGTACTGCTTTGGTCCTCCAGGAAAATTTACATCTCATTCAACAAACCGTGCTAAAAAGTTGAAGCTCAAAGCACACAGTGATAGAACAGATCTTAGTCTTTGGTTTTCCAAATGCAAGAGTTTGGCTCTACCCTGCACTGAAGTTCTGCTTGCTGCTTTGGGAAGCATTTGTTCTGTTCGGACACTGACATGCTACACATGGGGAGATGTGCTCTCTGCTGTTTGAGGCTATGCCTTTCTGAGTAAATAGATCTTCTTGCTAAGAAATATAACTTGGATTAAATAGGTTCGGACCAACAGCATTTGTACATCTTACTCTTGTACTCAGTTCTTTTCCAGTTTGTTGTTCCCAGATTGAAATTCCCAAATTATTCCATTCAATTTTTCTAATTTTTCAAAAAGCAAAGCCCCAGCGCAGGATCCCAAGAATAGTCACTGGTTCTTTCCATCTGTGCATGATGGTGTTCCAGTACCAGAACTCCCAGGAGGAAGAGAGAAATCTTTAATCATCTTTGCAACAGTAAAGACCTGCATTGTATCCCTGGTTTTGCCACAGCAGCTTCAAGAAGTCAAGTTTCTGGGACAATTTGATAAGAACAAGGGTGCCACACAGTTTGCCGTGTTTTTAAAAATAAAATAAAAAATTAATCATTTGGCTTTATTAAGTTTTGAGCAGCCCTTCTTAAGCCTGGTGCCTTTTCCTGAGTCACTGGTTAGGACCCTTTCAATTGAAATCTTTAAAAGGTGCATTCTCGACTCTCCAGTGAAAACCATCTCCCTTCTAGCGGTAGGTGCAGGTTGTTTACAAACTTATGGAGAAACCAAAATTGTAGAAAGGGAACTCGTAGGTCAGACTACAGGGGATTTATTTTTTTTCCTTTTGGTTTGCCTTGATTCTATTACTTTGCCAAGGACTGACCCAAAGGACTTGGAAGTCCGATGGAAAGCTCAACCACGAGCAGCAGGGACATGTTTGCTGCTACGGTGGAAGCCACCGGCATCTTTCCAGCACCGTTGGTGGGTTTTGTGTCAGCCCCTGGAAATGTTTTCCAATTGATATTAATTTTAAAGTGACATCTTGATTTTTTCCCTGTACAAACAGACCTGCTTGTCATTTACACATATTTACCTGTGTTCAACATACAGGTTTTTTTTTTTTTTGGTTACTGTTTTATTTTTTTATATATTTTTATTTTTTATATTATTTCAAAAACAATATGCTGCTAGATACATTTCCTGGAGGGAAATGGACACCTACCTACACACAAAGCTATAGAGCGAATTTATACCTTGTTGAATTTATAATCTTGTCTATGCTTCTATGGACACTTTGTATGGGCTGCAGCTCAAACCTTAAAATAGTCAAGAATTTTTCCTTTCCCATATAGTATTCTATTTACTTTGACTTAAAAAAAAAAGCGTATAAATGCAATAATGCAGGTAGACTAGAAATACTAGATTGAAAATTAAAGTAGTTTAGCTTGTCCCATTGTGACTGACAGTGTTGTATGACACCCAACGCTGTACCCTAACATTTTCCAGGCTTTCTACGTAGCTGAATCTAGTATTAGCTTTGAAAACCCATTGTATGAGTGGTGGGTGGATGGGTTGGAAACGTGTGCTCTCTACACACTGTATGTTACTCACATCAGAAGCTGTATGGCCACTCCATATGCTGTGAAACTGTAAATGATTCCCAATACACCTGTAACTCTTACCAGGATTGTGAGAAATAAACTATATATAGATATCTATATATACATATAGATATATTGAATAATTCCTCATGTGAGCATCTTTGTGTATGTGGTGTGTGAGTGAAAATGGCTATCCTTCCTCTCACTCCTCAGCTGTGACCGTGTTTCCTGCAGGCTGAATATTTGCTAGGATTAGAGATCCCAGTAAGAACCATAATGCAGGGCAGTCCTTGCCCCGAATCACCGCCAGCCTACCCAAGGAAAGTAGGCAAAGAAAGATTGTTTTTATTATTCCCGGAGAGAGATGTGTAGAACAGCTAGATGACTTCTTCAGAACCACCCAGGAAACACCTCCTGATTCCAATAATTCCCATTCTGCAGGCTGGTCTCCAGCCTTTGCTGCAGTATGAAATGCTCTCCCCACCAAATAAACCCTCTGATTTGCTTGTTTTTGTTTTTAAGTTGTCCTGGGATTGTCCATCCTCACGAGGAGTAAAACGAGCATCTGCTTGGTGTCCATGTCTGATGAGAGGGGAGGAGGTTTGGCAGTACACATCACTGCGAATAGCGGCCATCACACTACACGCTAGCTCCAAACAGGGGTTCTGCAGATATCTGCAGGCTTTTGGAAATGAATCCCACAAGAACTGGGAAGACAAAATCCCTTGTTGTAAACCCAACAAGGTTGTAAACCCAAACCCTCCTGGGGCCAGGAGAAAGGGGCAGCCTTTACTTGCCAAAGCTTTAATTGCCTGTGATTCTTGCTGCAGAAACACAGCTGAGGGCTCAGGTTTTTAGCTCATCTTAATATTCATAAAAGCAGAAGCATAAGTAAATTCTTGTCTGAGTCTGAGCTCTTATTCTGAGGACCTGGGACAGGTGGATTCCTGGCCCTCCAGCTAGGATGTGTAAAGCATCACATATACTGGGGCAGTGAGGTAGTGCAGAGCGGTCTGGGCAGAGGTGGAAACCTGCCCTGCCCTACACGTACTGCGTGAGACCATCACTGCAAAGGACCTGAGGCTCCTCTTCAGTCCCTAGGCTGGGGAAATGCATCCTCTGGCCAGCAAAGGCTAGCCAATCTCCTCTTAGCAGAAGAGGGTGTGCAGTCATGACAGGGAAGGCAGCCGGGATGGTGTGACAGCAGGCAATGCTCCAGCACAGAAGGTTTCCCAATGGTTTGGAAACAGTACAGATGTCTGCACAAACCGTCCTCCTTGGACATGAAACAGCTGCTTGTTCTGTTTCAAGGAGGAGGGAGGCATCTTTCTGTTGTGCGTCCTTCAAAGAAAAAAAAAAAAAAAAAAAGGCTTATGACTGCCAAGGAAGGCAGCAACATCATTGGCAAACATAAAGTAAGCAAAAGCATTTCCCAGAAATGTTCTTGCTCAGTCCTGAGTGTCCCAGCGGGTGGGCACAGCTGTGATGTAGCTTATTTGCAGATGCCTTATGGAATGCAAGGCACATCTGCACACAGCAGACACGTCTTAAATATTCCCCATCCATCCTTCCTCGCTGTCCTCCACCTTTTTCCCTGCACTTGTTAAAAGAAATTTAAAAAGTATGAAAAGTAGAGGCAATGTTTACAATTATCTTAAGCTATACACTGTTTTTCCCCACTCCTTTCAATTCTAGTCCTCATTTAGCCAAACAAAATGATGTGATTTCAAATCACTGTACTCTGAACAAGAAACACTGTGGTTATGTTTTACCAGACCAGATTCAAAGAGGAAGCACTGAGCTAACTTAACATGACCAAAACATCCAGGGTCTACCAAACAGAACAGTCTGCATGAGGTAGCAAATAATTTTTATTGTCCTTGTTATCCTACTACAGTGCTAGTTACTACTCATGCTTGTTACCCTCCCAAAATAAGCAGACAGAGAGACTGCAAAGTTCATCCAGTGCTTGCTGGAAGAGAAATCAATAAAAGAGCATTTACAAAACCTACCAGCACATGCTCTGGTAAAGCTGAGATGCTGGCACCTATTGAGCAGTGAAGAAAAAGTATTAAGACATCACTATATAGTTTAATATCCTAGGAACTGGGGCTCTCTCACATGCATTTTTTTTCTGTCTTCACTTTCAGTCATTGTCAAGTCCTCTAATGCTTTGTGTTTTTGACAGTCTAGGGATGATGCTAAGAGCTGATGGAGCAGGATTTGAGACAGCAGTTGCTTTCTGCTCTTGGATTTAGAAAATAAACTAAAATGGACTCACAAGTAAGGAATATGGAGCATAAATCCAATGCTCAGTGCCATAAAGGCTAAAGCTGCTGGAGTGTCACCAAGCTCCCTCCACAAGGTGGCTAAACTGAATAGTGCAAGGTACCCTTTGAGTTTTGCTTGGTTTTAATCTTGTTCTGGTAGCTAAGCTGGAGCAAAGAGAGAAGAGCATCCAGGTGTCTCTGCAATTAACCAGTCTGAGGTTTCAGAACACACTTTTAGAGAGGAAAGGATTCTGATGGGCAGGTGATTGAACAGACAGACAAGCAGGCAGTATGATAGCATGATCTTTATTTCCTTTAGGAAATCTGGCTGGATATCAGGTCCCTTCAAATAAATAAACAAACAAATAATGGCAGAATTTTACTGTCTTCATTTTATACCTATCATTTTTTAATGGCATTGTTTCTTTATAATGCTCTAGCAAACATCAAGACGTAAACCTATCAAATTACAATAGAGATGAAAAATGCAGATCCAGAAATTAAACAAGGGTAAAAAATAAAATAAATAAATAAAAAATCACAATTCTTCCAGTGACCCACAGAGACAAAAGCAATGACATCTGCAATAAATTAGTGTTTTTCTCAAGGAATAATATTAGTCATTAAAAATCAAGAGTAAACACAATTAAGATGGTCTGAAAGAGAGAAGAAGGATGGGAAGGACACTTTCAGGAAGGTTTGGGTGGCTTTATTTAGTTCCTTCTCATCTCCTGTATCAGAAACCCATGTTCATGGGGCTTCACGGGGGGGCTTTCGGTACTCAGCCGGCTGAGGAGGGGTTTCAGGAGTAGGAGCGAGATAGGAAACCCAGTACCTCAGCTGGGCACTGAACACTTGCTGACATTGCAACATTAACATTTGCTTGTTCATTTCCAACACGCTGACACTGCCTTCCCCTTCGTGGGGTGGCCACCACATGCCTTCAGTCGGTATCAGTTGGGAGGGGGGTATCCACACAAAACCCGATGAGGAGCACTAAAGCCAGCATGACACTAACTACAAAGGGAAATACAGGGGGAGGCGACCGCAGGGTGCGGGGGCGGCGGGCGGGAGGGTTTAAAAGGCGCGGCGTGCCGCTCATGGCCGCTCCCCTCACGGCCGCTTCCCTCCTGCTCCCCCTGCGCATGCGCGGCCGGCCCGCATGAGGAGACGGCCACCGCCCCCGCCGCCCGGCTCCGCCATGTCGGAGCGACTCGGCAAGCCCACCTGCCTCATCGTCGCCAGCGCCGCCGCCGCCGGTGAGAGGCCGCCGGGCACCCTCGGTCTCTTCGTCCGGGGGCTGCGCACCCCCTTTCCCCTCCCTGGGCTTCCCCGGCACGCCTGGGGGAAACGAGCGCCTTCCCTTCTGCCCTCCTTCCCCTCCTCGTTGCGCCCCAACCCGCAGGGACGCGGTGCTCGCATCCTTGTTTCTCCCCGCAGGAGGCTCTGCTTTTGCCTTAAAATAACTCTCTGAAATTCTTGAGAGCTTTTAGGATGAGCAGGGAAACCCCAATCTTTGCGCCTCGCTAGGGGAAGCGTGCTGGTGTCGGTGATGCTAAAACACAGCTGTGCTTCCCTTAATCTGCTGGGCTCCTGTCTTGCAGGTGTGTCAGCCCAGTCCTTCCTTCACTGCTTCACGCTGACCAGCTCTGCTTTTAATCTGCAAGTCGCCACTCCTGGGGTAAGTAAGAATGGGCAGTTCTTGTGATTTCAGCCTGAAAGCAATCGATACCTCAATTCACAAGGGAGAAGTACGCTAATTTCTTTTCTTTGAAATGTTTTATTTGCTTACAGATTAAGACACACTTCTTTTTACTGCTGGTTTCTTAATATTGAGCCTGAATGTGAGCATGCTGTAGTATGGTTCTGAATTTCTCTGTCTATTACCCACTATTAACAGTGAGCGGCCAGATGAGTCTTTGAGAATCACTTCAATGGAAAAGCTTGAGAACTTAAGGTTTTTAAGAGCTAAAGTCTCTCAAAATCCTACACGTTTATCTGTCAAGAAACATAGCAGAAGTCTGCAGTGATGCTAACCACAGGCTTTGAACCATGTTTCCACTAGGGGAAGTCAATTGATTTTGTGGATGTGAATGAGAGCAACATGCGCTGGATACAGGACTTCCGTATGAAATCGTATGCAAACCCTGCCAAGCTGGAGTCAATTGATGGTAAGGTCTTCGCTGTTGGCTAGTGTGTCACTCCTGTTTATGAGGAAAATACGCTTCTTCATGTTAGGTCTTCAGAGGATATAGAAAAGGCATAAAAATCTGTGTTTTAAGAGGAAGCTGTGGCAAGTACAGTTTATTTTTACTCATCTTGTATTGGTAATTCCCTATTACTATTCTATAGTATATTACATATTAATTTTTGAAATAAACATTTTCCTAAAGTAGAAGCTAGCAGACAGTGCTTTTAAGCTTTGTGTAGGTAAGAATGTCTCATTAAAAATCTGTGTTCTCTGTTCTCAGAACCACCTCTTTTTCTCTATTCCACATAGATCTTGTAGTTTCCTTAGTTCTTCCAGTTTGTGAAGTTTCTGAGTGACTTATGTGATGTCTTAAGTTTGTCAAATCTGAAATGGATTTATGGTCAGTTTTTTATATTTGTATTACAGTTAGTTTCTGTTCCTTCTTACTAGGTGCTAGATACCACGCGTTGCTGATTCCAAACTGTCCAGGGGCTGTGACTGACCTTGCAAACAGTGGGTACCTGGCTAAGATACTGCAGCATTTCAGCACTGAGAATAGTAAGTGAACATTGTTACATATTAAATCAAGTAATCCTTACTACCTTGCTGTTGTTGCAAGACTGTTACCTTCCAATGACTTGTTCTGGGAAATTGTTTACATAGTAGTTGTAGAGTGTTGCAGCATAGGAAACTGGAAGAGCTATTTTAGAAAAATGTATCTTCTTTTAAAAGTACCATCTTTGTGCAAATTATAAAAATAATAACAGTAGCTTTGGAACGTGCTTGTAAGAAGGTTCTCTCTTCAATGATGTGGAAATGGTTCTCTCCGAGTCAGTAGGGCTCAAGGTTCAGAGTGAGATGTGGGATGTACCGGAATAGTCATTAAGACCCCAGTAGATCAAGGCTTTTGGCTATTTGCAGATGCTCACAACTTCTCAAATATGCTTTGATTTTTTTTTTCTCTAGAGCCTATCTGTGCGGTTGGACATGGTGTTGCAGCATTGTGTTGTGCCACCAATGAGGATAAATCCTGGGTTTTTCAGGGATACAGTCTGACAGGGGTAGGTTGAGCTTTCATCTGACTTCTGTGTGGGGTCTTTTTCTGTTATGAGGCTCTCTAACTGTCCAGGGGTCTGTGACTTGAGGTGATGGTGCCAGTGTTTCCAGTCTTATCCTAGAACTTCCTACACACAAGTTACCAGCTTGGTATGCTCAGTTTACATACAAGGTATGGAGAGTTATCATTGGCAAGGGGGCCCAATACCATGCATGAAGGGATTGTCTCACTTCAGCTGTCACATGGAGAGTGTTTTCCTTCCCACTGTTGCATAAATGTTAGACTGAGTCTATGGGATGCTGGAAATGACTGCAGCTCTTTGGGTTAATAGCTGAGAGCTCCTAAGATTTACTTTTTTCTGTTGCACAAATGCTGGAGGTAGACTTTATTTCTCAAGGTGCTTGTTTGCTTTAATGGGTAGAGAAAGTTTCAGGGGTTGAGGAGGAAGGTGTTTAGCTGTTTTTGAGTTAAAGGCTAGTTTGTACAAAGTATGCAGATGCTGATGTTTTATCTACTGTGCTACTGTACTGCCTTGTCTCTGAGCTTACAGACCATTTAGGGCAGTTACACCTTTGCACCAAGGTAATGCAAGCCAGTATAATATTCTAGAGTTGAAAATTTACACCCAAATAAATTTACAGGACTCAAAAGCTATCGTAGTATCTTGATGTGTTTATATTTGGTATTACAGTCTATGATAAAGCCTCTTAAATAAGAGGCATGATGTGGGCTAGCTATAGTTGGTCTGGAAACTGTAAAATTCAACTTTTTTCTTTGTGTGTAAAATGTCAACTAAATACTCTTAATTTTTCTTGTCTTCATTTAAGCTGTTTCTCATATTCAGCTCCCAGTGGAATAATGTTATTTGGACTCCGAGTGACACTGTAAATGTTCCAAATGTACATTTCAGTGTCGAACACCTAAGCAGGTCTTGTGCTTTTATAAAGTTAGTTGCATGCATGCTGTTCAGTGCCCAGGCCTGCACCCTCTAGCTGGTTAAATACTTGATCTATACCACACTCACCTCAGTGCAGATACATGATGTTCTTCCATCCTGTTTTGAATGGTTTATCCACAGAGTAGCTTCCTGAAAACCACTTGTACTAGAAATGTTGGCTAGAGGTGTTGCAAAATTGGTACATACGTGGCTTCAAGGTAAATGATCAGTGCTGCAAGATTAGGTTTTAGTTGAGAGTAAACATCTTGGGTTTGAGGACTGAACGTTTGAGTGTCAGCACCTCTAGACCTTGATGACCCGAAGATCAGGCTGTCTGCTACTGGGGAAGAAGGTTCCCTAACACTTATGTCAAGGTCTTGGCTTGTTTCTGGTGTCGCTGTATGATGATGCAGGAGTTCTCAGTATTTTTCCTTGACTCTGGGATGATTTCTCTTTACTAATACCTCAAAGTGCCTTCAAAATATGGAACAGGGATATATTTTTTGTTTTTGCTTTAAAGCAGTTAGTGTGGTTGAGTAAGCAAACTTGATGCTGAGAATATCCAGCTGCAATAGCTTCTTATTTGGGACACTAATCTTGAGATAAAAATTGAATGCTCCCTGATATCAAGATCTAGTGTACTCCCGCAGACTTGCTGTGGGATGATGCATTACAGCTCTGCAGCAAAGTGTTTCAAGATCTTTTTTTTTTTTAATTAGGCTGTGATTGTCTGTTCTGTGGATGCAGAATGTTTTCTTTTCCTATAATGGTAATAACATTGAATTCAATTCCTATGGCGGCCAGTATCTTATATCACCTTATACTTTCTAGCTCAGAATATTTGAAAGCAACTCAAACTAGTAGTTTGGAAATTGAATCAAGTGGAATTAAAAGTGCAATTGCAAGGTATGATGCTGTGTTAGTTCTTGCAAAGCTTCACATCTGAGTGGAGGGAGAATCATAGACGTGACATCTTAGATGTTGCTTAGCTATTCTAGTTAAATAAGTGTTTAAACATCAAATGCATACAGTGCAGATCTCTTTGGCTTGAATTCAGGAACACTTCAGCTGATCTGCAAAAACTGGGTTGTCACTTTCTTTTTCTCACATGGGAGTTTTCAGTGTGCTCCCTATAGAAAGTCTATAGAAGCTGTCTGTGGTCATTTATTTTTCTGCTTTGTTTCTGTTGCATTTTCTATGTACAGCTGGGAGGGTGGTAGTGGAAACAAAATGACAGTTATGCCTGGCTTATTTTCTATAAAAGCAAGAATTATTTTTTTGATCTTTTTCAGCCCTCTGTGTATGAGCTAATAAGGCAGCCTAACTTTGCCAGTTTATCCATTATTGTGGAAGACTTTGTGAAAGATTCTGGAGCTACATTTAGCGGTACGTCACTCCCATTGTCCAGCACTTCATTTCATGGCAGTGTTGGAAATCAATGTCTGTATACCCATTTTACACAGGCGAACAGGACTTTGATATCTAATCTTGCATTCTCATTTCACAGATATAACTGAATACCATAGTGGATTTTAAAAGATAAGTGCCATGAAATACTGCATGTGGATAAGTAGGGCAGTGCAGTAGAGCACATTATCTGCGTGGCTGTCCATACGTACTTCTTTAACCTATGGTAAGCGTGAGGTAGCTTATCCTGCTGTGAAAACTGAACACATACTGCAGGGGAGATGTCTGCAGGAATTTCCACTGATCTGCAGCTACACTGCCCACACCTGCAGGGAGATGTCTGTATGGAGGCAGTGTGCTGCAGATGCTTCCTGGCTACACAGCAGGGAGCATGTGCTGTGGTGGGACAGGTTAAGTCATAGGGTCTGGCTCTTTTAAGCAAATCTGCCTTATTATTTGAAAGCCAGAGGCAGTATACTGAATACTTCTGGTTATTCTGATCAGTTGTCCTCTAGCTTTGAATAAAATACTTGATGGTGAATCTGGTTTTGTAGTTTTTTTATTACTAGTCATTTCATTATTAGTAAAAATGTAGAAATTTGCCTTTCAAACTGCAAAACCTGAAGCTCTGTACTGTGTGAGAGGAAATATCCATTTAAACATGTCACTTCTTTCTCCAGAGTATTTCTGGATGTGCAGGAAAACATGTAATTTCCCTTTTACAAGCTGCTTTCTTCCAGTACTGAGGAGCTATGGGGAGAATTAAAGAACAGAAACATTTACAGCATTTACAACCATTATTTGGTTTGCAGCTGTTTAGTCTCCTATTTTACTGTTTTTTTTTTGAAACTGCACTTAAAGTTAATGAGATGCCTATGGTATTTGAGTCAGCCTTTATTTAACAGAATAATGCCAGCCATTGAACAGATACAATTTGAAGTGGCTAGATTAGATATTACATACGTGGTGTAGGTGGGAAATAGAACCAGGATCCTAATGCTGCACATCTATTTTTCCACTGACAAGAAAAAAGAAACGCCACACTTATCAAATTGCTGTGTACTCTGCTTAATCTTCTTCTGTCCATGCTGCCATCAGACTATTTGTGTGCTTAAATGGCATCTTTATGCTTTTTGAAAGAGCTGCTGCTACGTCTTTCTGCATAATTGGTTCAGTACTGACAGTTTAGAAGTTGGTGTTTCAGTGGTACATGTTATGTTGTGTGTTTGGCTGAAGAGGCATTGACAAATTAAGCAAAAGAAGTGTGTGTGGTTTGAAGGCACTTTGCTGTACTTAGGTCAGAAAGAGGCTGGGAGGGGTGGAGGAGAAGGTGAATTGGCTATTACTGACAAAATAAGGGTTCTGTCTGGAATGAAGTAACAAAAGTACTGCTTGGAGTACTGAACAATTAACACATCAGAATTATAATTGACCATAAAATAAGTGTTTTCCTGAAGGTTCCCTGTAGCATCATGATCACAGCTTTGATGTCTTGCATAAGAAGAGTTTATACAAGGCAATTAGAACTTAGAAAATTTTCTCTAAGGCTTGTGTTAGGAAAATCTCTTGATATATGCAGTTTACCCATCTGGTGTTAATTGAATTAAGGGGCCAGTGTTGCTGTCTTACCACTAGAAAGTCCTCTGAAATTCAGGACTGGGGGCTTGAGGTTGTCCCTGTCTGTTGGGGTTATAGTTCAGCATGTCTGTCACCCAGGAAATCCTGGTCTTGTGCATTAGAGTTTTATGAGATGAAATGCTGAAACTGAAGTAGTGTCCACTAACATAATGCTTGTTATTTTTCTCCTCCTGTATGTAGCCAGCAAGCCAGATGCTGTACATGTTGTGCTGGACAGGCACCTTGTGACAGGACAGAATGAGAATTCCACTCTTCCAGCGGTCCAGAATCTTCTTATGCTTTGCAATGTCAGGTGAGGCCATATGTGAAATGAGAACAAGACCAGGTAGTGTCAAAACATCTTTTGCTTTCAGGAGTCTTGTCCCCCAGACAGTTATTTTTCTCTAGCTGCTGAAGTGCATGGTGTCTATGCTTGATCTGTCCAGTCTGAGTCTTTTGGTAAAAAGGCATTTGTGAGTATTTAAAAAAAAGTTTAAAATGGGTTGGGAAGTACACAGCTATCTATCAAGGCTGATAGTGTAAAACAGCAGGCTTTGATAAAGATTTCTGTTAAGAGAAATCTTTTTTTATGTTTTGGCAAGTTAGTGTTTAGTCAGCTGTATTGTAGAATTCTGGGAATGAACAGATTTCTGTTCCTCGGTAAGAACTGTCTTTCATCTTCGCAGTTAGAAAAACGCTCTTAATAACCACAAAAATATTCTTTCCTTCAGGTGAATGGGAGTTAGAAGCCCCTTCCTGGCTGTGGACTAACAAGTCATGTCAAGTTCGGATGTTTCATTCAGCAAGAAATGAAAGAGCAGGTCTCTTCGCAAGCAGAATGGATGAAGAGCCAGCAGGCTAAGGATTTTCTTGCCTGTTAACTGGATAAAACATGTCTTTAAATTTCTATCCTGGACTATGAAGTGACTGACATTGAAGTGGCAATGTCAGGTTTTGCACACACTGAATGGATGAAGGTTGTGAATAAGAAAACTTGGAAGTGCATCACACTTCAGAAGCAACTATGAAACCACCTTGCATTTATGTTACTACATTTTTTTTTAACTGCTTCTCTATAGACCATTAAATAAGAGTTATGGGAAACTATCTCTTTAAAAATAAAAAAAAATCCATGGCCATGAGTATGATTTGGTGAAGCTGAAGACCCTGCTCAAAGCTGGCATTATACTGATCATTAGTAATTCTACCCGAAAGAGCACTTGAACATTAGGGAATCATCTGGCATTTGTGGTTCAAATATAAAAGTCTACATCTAGTGCTTCAGTGAAATGCAGTTTCATGTGTTCTTACCTTTGTGTTGGTAGGTTGCGAAGTTACTGTCTGAACTTTAAATGTCTGTGATCATGTATCAGTGGAATGGAAAATGTATAGCTAAACTGAATAAAGCAGAGTCATTTGTTTAAAGACATTTTGCTGTAGTGCTACTGTTGGCATAATGTGTCCTTGTTTTTTTTGCCTTGTATGTTCACATTAATGGATTTGTTTAAAATGTCAGCTCGGCTGTTTTTTTAAATGGTCTAATTGGTTAGCTGTTCTGTTTTGTGGTGTGTTACTTTTTTGTTCTTTTCACTTGCTGAAATATTTCTTTCTGGCAAGTACATTGCAGTTGTTGGTAGAGCTTTAGGGACAAAGAAAGAAGCGTAGCAGATAATATGGATCGCATCTTGTGAGCAACAAATTAAGATCATATCTGGTTTGCTTTCTTAGCAGCAGGTGTGACTTGAAGTTGAGCATGGAAAGGAATATTCATAACAAGAATATTTCTAGATCTGTTAGCTTAAATCTTTGTTTCTGACAGGCCTTCTCAGGGATTTAACTTCTGTCACCATCAGGACATAATTTCCATCTGGATTTCCAGTGGGCTGTCTGGTGAACTGGTGTGGAAGACTTTTTTTGTATTTGTATTGCAGAAGTATTTGGAGTTAAGGTAATTTTGCATTGAACATAGCAAAGCTACAGCAAGGAGACCTTGTCTCCAGAAACTTTATTTAAATAAAAAAAGCTGAAGCTCCCCACCATAGACTCCATTGATTGCCTGAGCTTCTGTGTAGGGAACTTAAGAGGGGCTGGAGTCAGTTTTTCAAGATCCTAGAGGAGGTAGGTACAACTTCCATGGCCCCTAAGATGAGAGTCTTGCTGCTCTGGATCTAGCCCCTGACTGCAGCTGCAAAGTAAAATCTTTCCAGAAGAATCTGAGAAGCTACATGTCTGCAGTACCTTTCAGATTGTTACCTTTCAGACTGCTTCCACGTAACTTTGCCAAAATCATTAGACCTTTCATTGTTTGCCTGTAAAAATGGAATACTGGTGGCTACTGTGTCCTGCTTTCTTAAGAAAATTTGTCTCATCAAGAAGCTGCTAGGTGAAGAAGCAGTGTTCAGACCGCTGCAGGCTCCAATCAATTCCAATCAATGTTTTTTCCTAGTAGCCAGGACCTGTTGAAATTGCCTTGTTTGTGCCAATATCAGGAAGTACACTGAAGTACAAAGTACATTGCCTTTAGATTTTTGCAATGCTTCCTTCTTGCCCTGGGAGAACATACAGAAAAGTTAGTGTCTATTTTCATTCTTTCACATGTGTTTCCTGTATCTCAATCTAAATGGTCCCTTTTGTTGAAGCTGCTTCTGAAAAAGAGGAAGAATTGCAAGACCCAATGCAATCCAGCAGAAAGTGGTTGGAGAGGGGATGTGTGCAAGTGTCTAATGGGGGATGGTGAGGAAGGAGGGATCCTGGCTGTGTGGATGTGGCTCAGCTTCTAGCAAAGCAGACTGATTTTGATAAAACACACATTGTGTGGGTGGTGGGAGAGCATTGCTGTCTTTAGAGATTTTGTTGACAAATGGTGAACAATTAGCAATGATTGTATGAGAACTTAGAAAAACTATGTGACCAATTTTAGCCAAGGATTGGAAAAAATATTTTTTTGCTATATTTAACAGTGGCATGACCTCATCATAAATAATGTGCGTGCTTCTGGGCTCCACAATGTAAAAAGGACATTAAGGTACCTGAAAGAGTGCAGAGGAGGGCAACAGCTGGTAAGAGGGCTGGAAGGCATGAATTGTGAGGACAGGCTGAGGACATGTGGGTTCTCAAGTCTGCAGAAAAGGAGGTTCAGAGGAGACATCATTGCTTTCTGCAGCTCCCTGAGGAGCAGAGGTGGAGAGGGAGGTGCTGATCAGGATGGATAAGAAGCAAAATTTCTTTACTGTGAGGGTGATCAAACACTGGAACAGGCTTCCTAGAGAGGTGTAATTCGGGTCAGCGTTCAAGAGGCTTTTGGATGATGTCCTCAATAATATGCTTTAACTTTTGGGTAGCCCTGAAGAGGTCAGGGCAGTTGGCATGGATAATATTTGTAGGTCCCTTCCAAATGAGTTAATTTTTTTCTAAAGCTGGGGGAAAGATGGAATTGAAGTAGAAAGTATGTAGCTGTTTAATGTCATGCTAGATGCATTCAACAAAGTCTTATCCTGATGTTTTTTGGGAGGGTTGGGGTCTGGGTGGTTTAGAACATGAAGGCAGCATCTGTAATTATTGCTTACTATCATTTGACTTTTGTACCACATGCAGACAACTAATTGCACTCATAATCTACTTGATCAAGAAGAAATATGGTGAGTTGGTGACCTTCCACAATGTATTTTCATTTAGTTCTTCATTCTGGAAGTTTCCAGCATGTTTTTGTAACATCTGCTTATTCTGAAGCTGCTTAAAAGCAGTGGGGTTAAAGTATAGGCCTCAAAGGCAACGGCATGTCTGGTTTGGAGGTTTGTAGCGTACTTCTTGCTTCAGATTCATATTAACTGTGTTCTGCAAATGTGAAAACTATTTTTTTTTTTTTTTTTTTTTTTTTTCGTGGAGAAGAGGGCAGCTTTCCTGTCTAGTCTGCTGTATCCATAGTTCAGAAAGGTCTCCCAAGGTAAGTGCTTGCTGAAGACAGCAGATGCAGGAGGATGAAAACAGGAACAAGGAAGGTACCTCAGTGGTGGAGGAGAGACAGAAAGTGTACAACTTTTCTTTGGAGTCTTCTAAAAAGATTTCTTTGCCTTGAAATTCAAACAAATGAAAAGAGAAGGGACAACAGGCAGTCTGCAGTCTCTGGCTGGAATTAAGCCTGCAGTTAGTCCCTCGTCTTGTGTTTGCATAGATTTGGGCGACAACTAACAGCACAAATGGAGGACTACATCTGGTGTGCAAAGATAAGTTTCCTGGACAGGTGCCTAACTCTGGCTTTGTGCTGCCCAGTGAAGGCAATGATCACTTGCTTCTGACGAACAAGCAGGAGCTCAGTCAAAATGATGCTTTTTCAAGTCTTCACTCTTTAAATGACCCTGCCGTTTATGGCTCAGAAAGGGGTTATATTAATAACTCCCTTTTCCCTGAACACTGCTGTGGGCTGTTGAAAGGCCAACAGGGTGGTTCATGATGTCTTGGACCCTTATGAGGCAAGGCTGCATCTGGCTATGACCTGGAGGTGAATTGCTCTTTCCCTTTCTGTGTGATAGAGGGAACAGCAGCAGCACCTTTGGTACCCAGCACTTGGCAGGGCCATACCACCCAGTGGCTTGGCTGAGGTGCTGATCAGCAGCTGGTCATTGGCACTGTATTAATGGAGGTGTCTTCCTGGAGCCACCTCATCCCTTCTGCTGTCTTTTTGCTGAACTTAAGGCCAAATCCTCAAATTTCCAAAGCCTTTATTTGTTAGGCCTACAACAGGGCAATATTTGCTGCTGTCTTCCCATCTGTATTTGCAGGTCATGGGGATTTCTTGAATGCGCTAGGTAATGGTTCATTGCAGTGGCTGGTTATTTTGTTGGTGGAGATGAAAAAAGAATTATTATCCTGGAGGAAAGCACAGGGGAGGAAGCAGCAGTGTAATAATTCACCATTGCATGCTGACAGTTCAGATTAGAGGACTATTCTACCTAGGGAGGGAGGAGCTCTTCTTGAACCATAAATCTCCCCTACCGTTGTGGGCTGATGAGGCACAATCAATCTCAGGGATAAAGTACCAGACTGAGGCTTTGAAAGTCTTTTACCCACACTGCTCACTGTTTGTCGTGTGACACCATGGGTAAGTCACTTCAGTCCTCTCAAAGAGGGTACGTGCTTCTCAGCAGACCATTGACTCAGGTGTCTGTGGCAGTCTGTGCTCAGAAATAGAGAGCAGAGCCCTATCTGAACTTGTTGTAGCTGGACTTGTAACAGGATTTATG
Source organism: Nettapus auritus (assembly GCA_011076525.1). Taxonomy (NCBI): domain Eukaryota; kingdom Metazoa; phylum Chordata; class Aves; order Anseriformes; family Anatidae; genus Nettapus; species Nettapus auritus. The sequence continues at coordinate 29,782,568 of CM021769.1, forward strand.
CACTAGTAGCACCTTTTGGAGAGTCTCTTAAAGGGAGAGAACCATTTCTTCCTCAATGCTTGAGTTGTCTCCTGCTTTAATATCAGGAGCCAATACAGAGAGTGAGGGGCTGGCTAGTCTGTGCCCTGAGACTGATAAATTTTACAGTGGTGTTTCCCCTTTGTAAGAAGGGGGAATAGGGCACTTTCTAACAGTAGATCAGAAATTGAGGATATTCTAGTCCATTTTGATGGCTAAAAAATGCTGTCTTGGAAAGCTGAAAGTAAAGGAACTGACTTACTGTGTCAGTTGTGTGGTCCCAGCAGCTCCTTTTCCAACAGCTCTGCTTTCCTGTACCTCTCTTGCAACCGTGTTTAAACAATACAGGAGGTACTGAGAGCAATGGAGAGCAGCAGCCTGTCTCGAGGGAGGAAAAGCTTACCCCCACCCCCGCCTTGTGGATGAAATTAGAGGCCTGCAAACACAGGAGGAGGTTGATAACCTTGCATTTGAGATCAGTGGTTAGTTGCTGCTGTTTGAATGGTGGAAAGGAAGGGCTGCCTGGGATGTTGCAGCCTCCCACAAGGTGGTGGTGCTGCTCCACACAAACCTTCGCATTCCTCCTCAGCCACCAGCAAGCTCCATCCCCAAACACCAACTACAAAAACGTTACTTTCCTCTTGTCAGTTCCATTCTGTGTACCTGTGCTGGGCAGGTGGCATACAGCTGAAAGAGAGGCAAAAAGCTGTGACACTAACCAGTGCTGGATTAGCATGAAATGTATGTTAATGGTGGATTATGCATTAATTTATACGCAGGAAGCTGTACCTGTGGCTCCCCAGTAATCTATAACCAGGGGTCTGCTGCCCCATGCTCCTTCCTTTCTTAGGAGGATGAGGGTGGCATGGTTAGAAATCCTTCTTGTCATGAAAGCCTCAATAATTGTCGTCTTCTGGTGCCTTGTTCATTAATGCTACCCTCCACGCTTTCCTTGGTAGGACTTATCCCCACAAGGAACAGGCCCTTGCTAAACATTTTTTCTCCCTTTTTCTCCTCTTGCATTTTTCTTTATGTAAAGCCAAGGGCCAACTCCAATTTGTAGCCAATTATTTCAAGTTGCTCATGTCTAATCTTGGGCAATTGAGTGAGATTTAAATAGCTGTGCTGCCACCTAAGGTGAGTTTGAGGAGCTCCCTCAGTCTGCTTGTGGGTTTGCTCTGGCCCCTCGATCTCCTAGATCAAACACCAGCAATATAAACTGGAGCCACGTATCCCTGGCAGTGATGGAACAGGGCTTGTACTGCTAGGGCGCTGCAGAGATGAGGCTGAATTGCTTCCTTGTGCACAACATCCCCAGTCATCAGTGCAATGGGATGCCAGGCTGAGCATCAGGCTGCAGCTGGGCAATGCAGACTGTAGTGAGGCAAGTGTCCCCTCTGCTTTCTAGAAATGCTACATATCCTAAGGCAATTTTGTCAGGAGGGTGCTGCGATTGTGTGAACTTCACAAGACAAGTCAGAGACCCCTTTGCAGATCCTCTGCATGATTCAAACACATCTGATCCCAGGCTATAACTTAGATCCCAGGGTAAAGCAAAACCAAAATTGTACAGGTTAGATGATAAGCTTTGTTCCACTATGCTGAAAAACTGAGCAGCAGGGCCTGCTGTGGCCCTTGACAGCCCTCACCCTGACAATGTGGTGGCCACAAAACACACAGAAGCTTGGCAGTGTCCCCTGCAGTTGCTGTTTCCCTGGGACGTTCACAGATGTGCAGATGTCCTCTGTGAACGTCCCAGGAGTGCAACCCTGTGGAGCCTAGGACGTTCAAGTCCCTTATCCTGCAGAAAGCCTAGAAAAGGGCATCAGGTGCTGAGGATCATGGCAAGCTCATGTCAGTGCTAGACTCCTTCATGGACCACAGAAAAGCAAACCAATCCTGCCATCAGATACAGTCATGAGTTACTTGCTCGTTCTTTGCTTTTTGGATACTGAAGAGGCTTTATTCATTGTTTCCCGTGGAAGAGAATTTTCTCTTTGAATGCAAGTGCTGGATCATAAAATTTCTGTAAGACTTTCAGGCTAAAAGGCCTGGCAGCTTTGTAGAGAGCAGCAGAAGGGATGGAGCCTGCCCTTGGTGTCAGCTGGGAAATCATGAAAGTTTGCAGACCCTGCCTCACAGAGAGAAGCTTTCATGGTAACAGACGATTTTACCTGCTAATGAAGGCATGCAATACAGATAAAGCAAATTCATGAGCTTTGTGCAATTAATTTTATGAAAAATATATAAACATAGAATGAAGGGAGAAACAAAAGTAAAAAGAAGAGTATTTGTTTGTTTGTTTTTGAGACAATCATTAGTGTTACCTAAAGAGGAATTGTCAGGAGGACAAAACCTACTCAGTGTACCTCAGTTTCAAGATGAATTTGGGTATCCCTGGGGGAGCCTCTGCATGTCTCTTTGGTCTAAGCAGAGAGAGTTGTGCTGCCAAATCTCTGTTCTATCATTTTCTACTATAAAAGTAGCTAAGTCCACATAAAAATATTGGATAGGATAATATTGTAAGGTAAAAATCATACTCTAAGGCTCCTCAGAGCTCTGTAGTTTCTTCTCGCCTTTTGCCCTTCAAGTTGCTGCTTCATCTGGCTTGTACCTCCAGAACTTCTTGATCTATTTACTTTCACATGGCTAAAGTGAAGCTAAATTGTGCTGAGCATAGCAAGTATTTTATTTTTTTATCCAAGAAGATGCAAAATCACTGAAATTAAATTTTATATTTTCTTTTTATACTAATATATTTTTGAAGGCTGCAGAAAAAGCTGGGAGACAAAATGTTATATTTGATCCCAAACAAAAGGAATTCTGGATTTTTAATTCCATTTAGCCCACTTATAGTAAGCCCCAAATTTATTTTCTCATGGTTTTTATTATTTTATGTGATTTTTTTCAATTCTGTGAGCAAATCAGAAATCATTCACTTGCCAGCTGTATTCTGTTCTCCCAAGCTAAAACGTCTGCACAGTCTGTTAAACAAAGTTTCCTTTTTACTGTTTCATTTTTTAAATTATATTTCTACCACTTATTTCCCTGCCTAAGAGCTACAGTGAAAATAAAAGCTTAAAATGCCCATTTAGATCCCTTGCTTAAGTACTTGCCTGAGCAAAGCCTGCTGCTGTTGGAGGCTCTGTAACTTTAACAAATGCTTTTCTCCTGCAGCAATGCTCTGGGGCTCAAGACCTCTATGCACAGACATTTGCAGGATCCTACTGCGTGGGCCAGACCCCCGCATATAGGGAGTTACAACACTGTTTCCTCTTAGAGGTTGACAATTTTGTCTCCATCAGGCAGAAGGCTGATCGCAGCCCTTTGTGCTGACTCTTCTGGTGTGGGGCTGGGGAAGCCCAGGTGAAGCCCATCATGTGGGGAGCCCTGGTAATTGGGCTCAGGTGTAGAGCGGATTTTTAAGGGAGTCTTCAGTGGCCTAAGAGTTTGTAAAGGCTTTGAGGAATGTTTGTCTTATGTGTTTGGGAAGTGTCACTGGTTCTGGGTGAGTTTAATGATTTTTAATTCAAGCTTTGAAGTATGCATATTGGTTCCTTAGGATTCATCCCCTATTGTTTGTCCATACTGGCTGTATCTGGAGGGTGAGTTTCAGTGTTTCTAGGCTTATTGTTATGAATGTGATAGCTAAAAGCTTTTCTGAGAGACATCAAGCATCTTCTACCCTAATTTTCTTAAACTAATGAGGTTATAGAGACCTGGGCAATTGCTAGGAGGAGTTTGTAAACTGGGTTCAGATGTGACCATGAGAGAGATGAATGAAGCCTGAAAAAAATCATGAGGGCAAGGGTGCTCTGTGTCCACATTTTTCCTGCCTTCCCTCACTACTGCAATTACTGTCTCTTGAGCAATTGTGAGTGCCTGAATGCTGCTGCTGGCCCTGGGCAGCTCTCTCAGCTGCATGAGGTTCCAGGTCCTGTGGCTCTGCTGGTGGCTTGAGGGTACTTGCCTTGTCCAGGAGGAAGAAGGGATATGTCTTGCATAAAGTGGAGCCAAGTGCCTCCTCAAGCACGTAGAGACACCTTGGAGTGTCCCCATTGTGGCCCCAGGCATTTAACTTGTATGCAGGAGGGCAGTTCTGGAGAACTCTGGGGGGAAAAAGCAGCAGTTAAAGGAGGGCAACATGCTCCTTTCCTTCTGCAGAGTTTGTAGTCTTATAAATCCTTCCTTTCCTGAACTCAAACTTATGGGTTTTGTGTGTCTTGAGGGGAGATCAGCCTATAGACTAAACAAAGCTAGAAGAGGGATGTGAAGATCTTGAACTGCTTTAGGGTAGAGGGTTGAATATATGTTTTTGGTCTTGAAACAATTGTTTGTGGTTTTCTAGTTATGGCTTGATGTGAGTTAAGTGAGAGGGGGGTGGCATGCTATTAATTATCTGATTTTTTTTATTTTTATTTTTTTTCCCCCCTTCCCCTCCCAAGAGCTGTGTTGCTTTGAATGGGAAAGGAGGAATGGGTGTTTCCACAGTTAAGTTATTGAGAAACTTAACAAAACTTCAGAAACAGGTGAAAGGGGCTGTTGTGAAACAATCTGAGCTACCTATAGAAAGTGCTGTGCTTCTGATTTGTGCTTTATCTTCCCACTTTTTGTGGGCTACTGCTCTAGACGTTTCAGACCCTGTCTTTAAAATCAGGTTGAACCAGGCTGAGGGACTCATCCAGGTTTTTTGCAAAATGTCTGTTTTACCGCTAGTCTGTGAAGTTGTGTACAAGGCCCACTGGGCTAGAGGATAACTTTACAAAACCTGTTTCCTTGGATTCTGCCCCCTGCTTTTACGCAAAAGCAAGCAGGGTCTCATCTGTGAGTGAGCTTGGAGATGTCTGATCTTGCTGCTTCTGGATGTGTGTTAACGGGGTCCTATGACCTGAGCTGCATTTTAAAGGGTAATAATATATATTTTTTTTTCCTTGAGTAACACTCTCAGGTGTGTGTATGGGGAAGTTACTGTTACTGTTCTTCTCTTTAATCTGAGGGTGGTGAGGTGGGAGCTCAGAGAAGCTGTGGTTGCCCCATCCCTGGAAGTGCTCAAGGACAGGTTGGATGGGGCACTGGTCTGTTGGGAGGTGACCCTGCCACAGGCAGTCTAGTAGTTAGACTAGATGATCCTTAAAGGTCCAAAAGATGCTATGATTCATGATTACTACTATTAAGACCTCATTTGTGGTTTAGAACTGGAAACTAGCCAGACTCAGCTGCTTGATTTTATTATGAATGTTTCCAGTCCTGATCTGGTGTTCTTGCTGCAGCTCAGAGGAGCAGGCAGTTGTTCTGTGTTTCAGTAGAAATTGCCCTCCCTGGTACTGAGGGGCAGCAGAGAACCAACCTACAGCTTGTATGGCTGCTGAAACCTTTACATGTAGTGCAGAGATCTATAAATGTTTCCTTCCTTATTGTGTGGCTGAAGTAAATTCATGGTTTTTAAAGGAATAGGAAGAAATATTTCCTTCCTGCAAATGGGAAGCAGGGAAGGAGATAAGAGATGATTTTCCCCCCCCACCTCCCATACCTCACTCTGCCTAGGAAATGGTTTGAAGCTGGGAAATTATCTGGTTCAGTGCTATGCCAAAGAGCACTGGACACAGACATGATCTGAGCTGGGAGGAGGAGTAGACAAGAAAGTGAGTGTCAGTGTAGCTTAGGAACAGATTTCCAGCAACTGGTGTGAAGGTAAAGCCCTTCCTGTTCCCTCAGTAAATCTTCAAAAAGTAATCATTCTATTTCTAGTTTCCCTGTAGCTCGAGAAGCAGTCCTGGCAGAGAGCAGAAGTCCTATGTAGGAGCTGAGAGCCCAGCAGCTTGCAGTTTTACTGTTCAGTGCAGGGCAGCATCTTGTCCCTAGCTCATCGCTGCCTTAAAACTGGTTCCTTGCTCAGAGCTGGTGGGCTGGGGATTTGAGTGTCCGTGATAGTGGCTTGAACCATCCCTCTCCCAGCTGCCAGGAAATGCCTGGGGCTGTATACTAGTGATTAGTGCTCAATTTGATTTCAGTTCTGAGAGAGGAAATCTGTTTATGGGAGGAATGTTCTGCACGCCTTGATGAGGTGCCTTCTGGAATCAATTATCTGGAGTCTGCTGCTGATGTTGCCTTATCTGACTGCTTTCAATAACGACTGTCAACAAGAGCTGGCAGCTCTGGTGCTCCTTGCCTACACCAAGAAGTGCACAGAAGCATGTGTTAGTGCACCACTGCCCACCTGCCATGGTTTCACCACTATGGCTGCAATACCTGCTGGGCTGAGCAGCTGGAACAGGAAGGTGAGCTGCTTTTTCTTTTTTCTTTTTTTTTTTTTTTTTTTTTTTTCTTCTCCTCCTGTTTCAGATGATGCAGGGTCATTCAGCTTTCCTTTCAGCCCTGCTTCATAATTTTATTCAGGGAAACATCTGTGGCTGACTTTAAGCCTCAGCTTGACATCCTCATTTTTTTTTTTTTTCCTCTCTCCATTAAAGCTCTGCTCTGGCATTCCCTAAAGTCATTAATGACAATGACTTAAACCATATTTCAGATCTGTGATCTGAAACATCAACATGTGAGGCAGAACATCTGTGAAAAGCAGCTGAAGTGTAAACTGGTTTAAAAAAAATAGCCACCAAAACATCCATCAGGATCACTGTGTGTGCCTTTAGACAACAGACACTGTGATGAGGCCAAGCCTGCCTGAGAACCCCTGCACCTCACATGCCCTGTCACTGCTGTCCTCCATGGAATTATTTGTAGAGATTACTTTAGGAGAGCAGCACAATATTAATATTTTGTGGATTGCTGTCACTGTTGTTTCTCTTTTCTTTGGGCCTTGCAGCAGCTGAAACCTTGGAGGACCTGGGTTCCTGTAGGTTTATCAAGGAACAGCATGTCCTGTGGCTTCCTCAGAGGCAGAATTCTGCTGTGCTGTGAGCATATCTCATATATCAGTCCCTTACATGTTTGGGAAAGCTGGTATGGGGGAAGTGTAAGCTCAGCTCAATGCATTTTGAGGCTCTAGGTGTGGGCAGCTGAGGCACTGATGACTATGTCTCTGCATGACCCCACGTAGGAGACTGGTAGACCCAGAGCCACTGGAAGATCTCCCCCCACAGAGAGGAAACCTCGCTTCCATTGCCACATAAAGTACAGAGGCAAAGAGGGGTTTTGCTCTATTGTCGTAGCCCTGTCTCAGTGATGAACTTTATCCCATTTATATCAATTTGCTTGGCTCCTGGTGGATAGGCTGCAGGTAATGTTCCAGGCTTGCTCTGTGTGGTGGAGCCTTGGCTCTTGTTTTTCCCCCCATCAGGGATGCTGCCTGCCATCATTCTTCTGTGTGTGGTTTTTTTTTTTTCTTTTTTTTTTGGGGGGGGGGGGCCCAGAGATCCTGATTTATTTATTTTTTAATTGTAGAATCTTTCAGGGACAGGATAGACCCATGTACCCTATGTGTTTTATTGGTTTATGGTACATGAATATGCAGGAAGAAATCTTTAGGATCAACTGTAAAATGTGCCTTTCCTTATGTAGAGAGCAGTAAGCAGCTCTGAGTGGGTAAGTCTCATCCCAAAGGATGCTCAGCCACCTGATCCACAAGCTTGTCAGAAGTTTAACTGGTTTCTAAAAAGCACTCGAGATGAAGACTGCATTTAACAATAAGTTAAGAAATGCAGTAAGTGTGATCTCCTGTAATTGCTAAGGCCCATCTTTTATTTTTTTGCTGTGAGTCCTGGTCTGAGGGTCTGGGGTCACTCGAAAAAATTAATGATGCTTTCTGTCTCATGTCTAAGTGCTATATGACAGGGTAATAAACAGTGATCCCATGTGCTGTTTGACTGTCTGTGGTCTCAGTTTGAAGGGCTGACAGCTTGAATAGTCTAATGAAGGTTTGGAAAGTCAGCACCGCTGCTGTCTTATAGACAAGGAACTGGGACACAGAGGTAGCCAGCTCTTCCTGTCAAGTCACTCAGGGAGGCTATGGCAGAGTCAAGAATTTCATCCAAATCTCCCGGTTACCTGAGCTGCTAAATCAGACACCCCTTCCAAGGGAATTTTGGAGCTGGGGGGAGGCTTCTGCCGAGGCTGGTGTAGTAGAGCAGTGACTGAGATGCTGTTTTCTGCTTTGAGGCTCCCATTTAAGCTGCTTCAGGGCTACCTCAGAAGCAACAGAGGCAAAAGTAGCCTCTTTAAATCAAAGTTTGGGCAACAGCACTGGAAGCTGTGCCTTACCTCAGGTGGGAAATCTTCCAAAGCTGAGTAGAAGAGGCTGAGGGGTGGTTACTCTTCCCATGGCATGAATCTGTGGCACTGGTTTCTGTTTCTGCCACTGAGAGCCTGGAAGTACAGCTCACAGCCCTGCAAATCCCACCTTCAGTAGTGCAATAATGAGAAGCAATCCCTCAGTAATATAAAAATACCTGACAATGGCATAAGAAGAATTAATGTGATGCTCCCCAACAACAGGAACACTGTTCACTTCTGGGAACCTTTATCTGTCTGGGGAGGGGAAATCTGCTCTTGGTGATGCAGCTGAGAGATGTGTTCACAATTACTAACTGGCAGAGGGCAGGGAAAGCAGCACGCCGGTGTTGAGGCTCTACCAGCACAGCAGCACAGTCTTCCACATTCTTTGTTGGTCCTAATTCTCACCGTGCTGCTTTCCATGGCGTAGTTTGGAAATGTGATGTACAGCCTGCACACCCAGGGGGAGGCTTTTGCCTTTAAGAGACCTTGCCGATGCTGGTGAGCAATCTGTAGGGTGCTGTGATGAGCCACTGGAAAGGTTCCTCTGCTTTCCCCGTTTTTTCCCCTGAGTAAGCATCCATTCTCCCCTGAGCTGTCTCCTGGCTGCTTGTAGCAGTGTATGAGCACCAGGCAGCTGGAGAACATCTGGAACCTGCTGTGAAAGCTGAGATGAGAAATGCAAGTCCTGCATGGTTTGTTTATGCACACTTCTTGCTGACGGTCCAGCCCTGTGAAAACACAGCTTTGACGGGTCAGGAGTGTCTGTTAGCTCACTGAGCCTGAGCATTAGGATTTGTTAGCTGCTGACCAAACCAGAGCTTACTGGGCAAAATGGCAGGGCTTTACTGGGACCAGTGAAGCTGTTCATCTAATGCTGGAGCGGATCTTCACCTAGTGAGTCTCACTGCCTATAATGCACTTCAAGTTTCTGCTTATCTGGAATAAATAAGCCCCAGCATCTCAATGTGTTGCAGTGCAGGAAGACTCAGAGCAACTTAAACCAGAAACAGGCACAGTTCTGCTGAATGTGCTTTGTCCAGCTCTGCTTTTTAGCTTGTGACTGCTAGCACTGGTGTTTCATTATGTGATACCGTGGTGCTATTTTCTCACTGCTAGTCTGATGGCTTTTTGCCTCAATTAGGATGGAGGGATAATAAAGAAATATCCCTGAAATACAAGTCAGGAACATCCAGCTGGTACTCATCTCCCCAGCCAGATAATGAATCAACAGCCTTCTTGGGGGCTGCTGGAGTTTGAGTCATACCCATGCTTGTGGACATGCTGCTTTGTGCTGCCATCCCAGGAAGAGGCTTTTAACTGGCATAAAGGAGGTGGTTTACGGTGCAGATGCTGGGCAGGGTCGTAACAAGCTGGCTGAAAACAAAGGCTTCTTAGGAGAAAGATCCATCCATGGTCATAACAGGAACTGGCTGAAGCTGAAGTGGGGCTCAAAGCCTCTAACAGCCCAACTCAGCAAGCCCCCAAGTTCTGCATGCCTGAATTCCCCCCGGTGCAAACCTGGTTGCTCACAGAGACATGTAAAAGGTAAAGGGATCAGCAAAAAGACTACTGTTGATACCAACTCACAGTCGGACAGGTTCTTCTCTGCTGCATCTAGAATGAAGCTGGTACAAGGACTGACCAGCCAGGCTGGGCTATCTTGGGGAGCTCAGCACCATGCTGCACTGTGCAGTGTAATTATGCCTGAACCCTTCCACCTGTAAGAAAGCAGCAGTAGCCTAAAATATCTGCTAATTCTTTTGCTAATAAGTCAGGTGTTAAGACATGCTTGCCTTTATGTAAGCTGTGGATGACTGGATATTATCCTGCTACCTAAGTGAGGTAACAGCCTGTAGAGAGGTTACCACCTGTCAGTGAGCCTGAGGAAGAAAGACCTTCGTTTTTCAGGGAGACTAATGGCAACTGCACAGCCTTCTCTGTGCAGCAATTTGTATTTGCCTCTTGTACTGCTCTGGGTCTTCTTGCTCTTCAGAACATGGGACACTCAAGCTCTTCATCTCTAACGTTGCATGTGATCATGTGATGTTCACAGTTTGGTAGATTAAGTAGGCTTGTTGCTGTGGGGAAGTTTTTTTTTTGTTTGTTTTCTGAGTATCCCTATTCTACCCAGCAGTCTTTTCTGACAGGATTATTGTAATAGCAGTTTTCTAAAAACACGTTTAATTCCCTGTATATGAGTTATCTTTTATGTGTCATCTCTGGTTGTTGTGGTCTGCCATGGTCTTGCTGGTCTATGTCTACAGTTGTCAATCTCACAACAGTGGTGTGCAACCTTATTCAAACTATCCCAGGGAATTTGTGACTGGATGAAAGCTTCATCTAGTGCGAGGAAGTTATGACTTAATACTTTAATGTATTAAGTCTGTTTATGGCTGGAAGTAAATTTGCTTATTCCGGAAGTTGTGGTCTGCTAAAAAGCTAGGGATCTTTCCCATCTCATGCTCTGGGACAGAAATCAGACAGCTGAGAAAGTGAGATCCAAACAGCCTATAGGCTTGGACAGTGGCATCTCTGCAGTCCTTTAAGTTCAGTTTCAGGATTTGATGACTCTTAGTTTTTAAAGATTACAGGGCTCTAAATCACTGTACTGGCGCTTCATGACTTGTAGCAGTAGGTTGGATGGCTGCGTGGCACAGCATAGGGAGGTGTAGGCAGGGTATAAAGCCTTTAATGCTAGCTTGACCTTTGAAAGGAGGGGAAAGAGGCCACCTCCCTCTGCACAGCTTGCTTTCTACCATGGCCTGCTTCTCACAGCTCCCTGCTGCTGTTGAGAGCAAAGGGGGCTGGAACCATCCTGTGCAGCAGTTTCATCTCCCCTTGATAGCCTGACACTTTCCCCAGCCCTATGTAGGGCAGATCAAGGACAATGCAAGATGCAGCACCATGTAGACATGTCTGGCACAATTCTACATCTGGTTTGTGAGTGTACAGCCATCTGTCACTGTAGTTGAAACAACAGCTTCCAGTTTATGGCAATGTTCTGACAATACTGCTGAAGTGTCAGACTGATCTTACTGACCTGTTGCTCCCTTGACTTGTATTTCTTGTGTTATTCAAGCAGGATATTGCTTGTGTGTAACTATTATAGCCTTAGTGTGTTTTTTTTTTTTTTTTTTTAAAAAAAAGGCTAAGTTCAGGCCATTTGATAAGGAAATAGTTAAACATGTCTACATACAGACAGGAACCTGTTGTCTACCCTTGATGAAACTGGACCTATATAAATCAATAAGGTATTTAATTAGTCTTTACAAAATACACCATGAAATATAAATGGATGCATCCCTACTTAGAGAGCCCTGTAATTGGGAAGTGCTGCATTTAGGATTAGGTCATTCTTCAGAGGAAGACTGACACACAGCTCTTATTCTTTTACAAAGAAGGAAGCTTAAAGACAAAAAAGGAACAGACGGAGTAATACAGAGGGTGTGTTTTTTGGTGGTTTGTGGCTTTTTAAGTCATTTGTGTGATAGGGGTGGTAGCAGTTCCCTAACTCTCATAAAGAAATACAGTAACTCGCTCTAAAGATGATATACAAATCTGTAACTGTTGACTGAAACAAAGCTGTAACAAACAATCCAGAGTTATATCCACATGTTCATTTTAACTGTTTAATCTGAACTGACAAAGTTATTTATTAACTGCTTGGGAGACTTAGCTATCTAGTTTTCAAAAAGTGTAACCTTCAATAATATCACAGAAGTTGTAGCTTATGCTGGTGTTGTAATAGCAGTGCCATTTTCAGCTTCAATCAATTGCACTTGTGCTCTTACCTTGCTCTGGACTCTTAGACAAGTGTTTGACAAAATCACTAAAAATTGCTTATGATGCTGTTTTTCTCTTCCCCAACAAATAAAATTAAAGCTTTACCATTTTTGCCAGTCAGTAAATTGCTGCTGCCACTTTAGTTGCAGAGAGAAGACAAACAACCGGAGCCATTGTTCTATTGTACCCAATCTGACACATGTATGTACCATAGTAGAAAAGGGAAATTTGTGGAAATCTGTCTTTTAACTCACTGTAAGACAGCATAAAAGAAAAATGCTTTCTTAATGTGTTAAGTATAAATTTGCAATTAGGAATTTAATACAAATAATATCAATAGTCTAGTAGAAATTGAACTGTCATGTCAGCTGAATCACCTGATTCCCCTGCAGCAGTGAACACATTACAAGGAAAGTATGTGTTAATTGGCATGTATTGACAAAAGTGCCACAAAAAAATTGAAGTTATTTGTCCCTTTGCAAATTGATAAAAAAGCATAATACAGAAATCTATGCATACACAGCATAAGACTTTTACAGGTAAGACATTTGTACATCCATTTAATCTCTGGTGATCCACTCATTCAACCTTGACAAGTCAGAATTCTGACTTTTCTACTTTCCATTTTCAGCACTGAACATCCGCTCCTAGAAAGAGAGAAGTGAACAAATAAGTGGCAGTTTGGGACCTGCACTATGCTGTAGTAATGCAAGTTAAGTCACTGTTAAGTAGTTGTCAGTTAACAAGGGGCTAGATAACTATTAGTGTATTCCTACCCCCAAAGCATAAAACTCAGTTAATCCCCTCTAAAGGACTTGTCCTACACTGACAGAAGACTTTCACATGTCCTAGCTATACTCATATCTGTGCTTGGTGCCTCCTACAAGGAGTACCAGCATGTACTATTTCTAACTCACTCTCTGAAGATTATTATTGGTGTTAACTGTCAGCAGTGATACAAGTCTAGGATTAGACTTTTCATTTAGCCAGTAATGTTATTGTGATTAGTTGCTGCTCTAAACACTGCCTTAGGCCTGAAAAACAGGTGTGTCTATATACACCTGGCACAAATATAAACTTCACCGAATCTCAGAAATAAAAAGTTCATTCCATGGAGGTGTCCAGTCTGCTAGCTGCCTGTCCTACATAACATGTACCACCTGAACAAAACTTGATCAGGCTTGCTGACACATTCCTCATTCTCTGCCATACCACAAGCAACTGAGGGTTAGCTACAGTACTTGAAGGAACATGAGACATGGAGAGTGGCACCATGACATAGCACCTACCTTTAACATTGTCTCCAACTTTATTGCATCTGCAGCAAACTTCCTGATCCCATCAGAGAGTTTTTCCACAGCCATTTGGTCTTCATTATGGTGCCAGCGGAATGCCTTCTCATCCAGGTGGATCTTCTCAAGATCACACGCCTGAGCTGCACAAGGGAAATTAAAAAAAGTTGAGATACCAGTGGCTTTTGATATCAATCTGATAATACAAAACTGTGGCCATCAACAACTGAAACGTTTTGAACACTACTTTCAGCGTGACTTGCTGCATGAGCACACTTTGGGCTGCACGACTGAAAGTGTTCCTACACTGTGTTCTGAAAAGAAAGTTATACAGAAATCAGTCTCCCTTAAAACACAATACTCGTAGGTATGCCATTATCTTGTATCTGCTCTGAATGGTACAGTACTTTCAGGCCTATTATCAAGAATTATGCAATGGTGCTACCACAGCGAGATATTCTAAGCAAATATGCTGAACAATTAAGTCTTTGATTATTTGGCAAGCACCTAACAAAAGCTCAATTGATAACGTGCCTACAAGCTAGCTAGCACCCTATAAGCAGCAACCCATGACAACAACTCTGCAAATCTCATCATCTGAGTTGAGAAATAATGTTTTAGTAAGGCAATGGAAAAGCAAAAGCAATGGGAACATATGTGCTCAGAACTACCGTGGCATAGTATCAGTAGAAAAATTATTCTTGCATATTACTTCATTTCTAAAGTTTCTGGAGAAAAAAAATATCTTTTGGCATGCCTAGAGCTAACAGTTATCTGATGCAATATCAGCATAATGATTAAACCCTGTTTGGCACCTCTGCTAACAATCAGTAAAAAAAAAAAAAAAAAATCATCCCATGTATATGAAGTTCCTTCTTCTCTCCCTGTCCTCTCAGGGGAAGGTTCTCAAAACCCATCTTAATTCCAATTAGCATACTCAGAGGGACCCAAGACCCTAAGGAAGTAACTATGTATAAGCAGTGGTAGTAGTACAGCTGGAATGTGACCCCTTCAGAGAGGGGTCAACATTCAGTCTTAAAACAAAATTGAAAAAGGCACCTTGGAGCTGAGGGGAAACTCATGCTCCTAATGCTCAAGAAATGGAGTCAAAGCAAGCCTGTATTACATAGAAGTAGACTTACCATCTTTAACACTGAGCGTGGGAGTTAGCTTGACATGCTCTTTACTGAGCTCTGCCAAAAGCTTGGGTGAAATAGTGAGATAGTCACAGCCTGTAAGGGCTTTTATTTCTCCTGTATTTCGAAATGAAGCACCCATCACAATAGTTTTGTAGCCAAACTTTTTGTAGTAGTTATAGATCTTAGTGACACTCTTCACTCCTAAAGAAGAAAAAGTGGCAGTTTTCAGAATTACTCATGTGAGGCACAAATGATTATTTAGAACATGCTGAAAACTATTTGTTTCATAAGGGGATTTTTAGAAGTAAATTGCAGTTCAAAGGAGTAGCTATTGGGGGGGGAAGCTTTAAAAAAATCTTTTTAAAGAAAAAGCTTACCTGGATCCTCTGAAGGTTCATAGGCTTTCTTATCTCCATTTGCAACATACCAATCCAGGATGCGTCCTACAAATGGGGAAATCAGAGTAACCCCAGCTTCAGCACAGGCAACTGCCTGGGCAAAGGAGAACAGCAAGGTCATGTTGCAGTGAATTCCATACTCTGCTTCCAGAACCCTGCAGACATAGGCAGGCTTAAATGGCATTTTCCTCACCTAATAAACTTACATTTTAGCCATGTCAGTAGGTTAAACTACTGATTTGACTTAAATTAGAGATGTGGTACAGATTATAAGCTTTGCATTGTAAAGGTAGCAAAGCAAATGTTTTGTACTGCCAGTGATCTATTTAATATTGTTCCCTGAACCAAAGGCAGATGACTTAACACAACATTTCAGGAAACTGTTTACAAATGGCCCAGCCCTTGTATGAACAAACTTTTCCTAATTCAGCAGATAGCTTCAGTATAGCAGCATGCTTGCTAGCTGTAGCCCTGGCAACAAGTTTCCTGGTGCAGTGCTTCCAAAACAATATTTTATGTGTAGAATGTGTTTAAGTGTCCAAACAGCCAGAAGCATACTATGAATCAGCATACCAGGTACAGAAGTACTTACTTGCCAGCCTGGATTCCTTCCCATGTTGAAGAGAGCTTTATGAGAATCCGATCTTTACCAATTCCTGCTTCCTTATAAAGGTCAATAAGGCGCCGGGCCCTCTGAATCATTCCCTCCTTATCAAAGGACAACCTTTGGAACAAGAGCAGGACTTAAGTTTTATTTAAAAAAACTCTCCAAAAGAAACAACATGCAGAATCACTGTACAATGTTAGCAGAATTTATGTACTAGTAGCAGGTTTTTCTTCTCAGAAATACTTCCTTGACTGTCAAGTAGCAGTGATGCAGCACTGCTACTGTTTAATTCGGAGAATCCAGAGCTCAACATAACTTTCTCAGAGAAAGTCATATTTTCCTCAAGTTTTTCCGTAATAAATGTAGGAGCTGAGCCTTAGAAGTGACTTGACAAGGAACACATGGACAGATATATCCCATGCAAGTCACTAAATAAGTTGCTAAAGCAGATCTCTTGGAAAATTGAGGACTATCACACAAGAGAATGAGCAAAGTTCTAGGTATACTAGAAGCATGATGTTTCCTTGTCTAAGGACCAGAAGGAGGACAACAAAGGTCAGACCTCTACAGTACTTGTTCTTAAGAAGTTTTGTCACCAAGTTATAACGAAGTCCTGATCAAGCAAATGAACTGCAACTTATTCCCTAAGTATTAAGGACACAAGCTCCTGGTAATCTTGTAACAGTGAACTGTCCAGTGAAGAACATATTTCTTTAGCTCACATCATCTCTTTTTGTAGGTACAGGGTAACCTAGAGGAAAGAGAGCCAACCTTGCATCTACTTCTGTGGACACACGGCCAGGTATCCTCTTCAATATTTCAGCTCCAAATAGTACAAAAAGTTTATCGCAAGCATTTTGTATTTGCTCATCTTCTGACCTAAAAAAGATGAAGAATAAAATTCGTGTGTGTGTGTGTGTGGGTGTGTGCGTAGCCTCTTCAAGACTTGCCATTGATTTCAAGACCAAATTTCAGAGTTTGTTTAATGTTAAATTCCTGCATTCAAGTAACCACTTCTGCTCCATGTTTGTTCTGCCCTCTGCATACCACCAATAGTATTAGCCTTCAGACACTATTTTCTATTATGCTATCAACTCAGGAATGTTTTCCAGAGCAGTCCTAGGATGCTATATGAGAACTAATAAAGGGAAATACATTTCTGAAACTTGTAACAAGCAGGTTTTTTTTTTTTTTTTTTTTTTTTTAGGGTTGAGGCTTCCTGGTATAGGAGATAAACCTACAAGAACACAGGGGGAAAAGCCCTAGTATGTTGCTAGTAGTATTAAACATCATTTGCATAAATGAAGTATCTTAAATATAGCCCCACAGGGGGGAGGGAAACAACAACATTTTTCTTACCCGCCAAGTTTTTTCCCGTATGCAACCGCATCATCCACAAGTTTCTGGTAAGCTGGCATCTGAGCTGCAGCTAGTATCAGAGAGGGATTTGTGGTGGCATCTAGGGGCTTGTACTCGTCAATTGCTAAGGAAACAAAAAGAGCTCATTTAGAATATGAAAAGGATTTTACTCAGATATGTAAAGATAGAAACACTCTTACGGTTGTAGGGTAGTTGCATTCATGACAGAACATACTAGCATATGGTGATAGTCAAATGTCACTGCCTGAATGTTGGCTTGCATCATAAGTACCACTACAAGGCTAACAGCACTACAGCAATACAACAGAGCAAAGTTTATTCACTACTTCAGGCATTACCCAAACGAAATAAACTTGTAAAAATGACAGATGAAGGGTGACACTAGACCTTCATGCCATATTCACCATTATAGCTGAGTTCCAGGAATTGCATGGGAAAGTAAAGACAAAGGGTTCCCTTCCCTTCTACGGTTAGGCATTTGGGTTTTTGTTTGTCTACAACTGTTAGAACCAAAGAAAAATAAAAATTCATCTGTCAAAAAAAGCTGTTAATACCTTTTAGCATTTTAAAACTTCAAGAAGTTGCAGATGGCTTTTTAGTGTCAGGTCTTATAAGTTCCTTGTAAGAAAGGCAGCCTGGCAGTAGATAAGACATTTGAATGTTTGGCTTACCCTAATCCCTGCACTACACCTATTTCAGGTGGCAGCAGTTGTTTACCAAAGCAGGCTGTGACTGTGCATTGTCAGGCCCTAATCAGAGTTGAGCTGCCCAGCATGCCGGGTCTGACTCAGCAAATGGGTCAGTGCCTCTGCAGGCCCTTTGGTGACTGCTGCTTACAGGCTCCAGAGAGTTAACCAGAGCTAACACAGCTGAACGTCCAGAATAACAAAATATTATCAGCTCCTTTTCCTCTGCATTTATGCATGGGGATGAAAACACGAGTTAATAGAACATGACAATTTTTGTAGTGATAGAAGAAAAATATTGCTTTTTTTTTCCATAACTTCCCCATAGGCAACGATTGTGATCCTGGAGCAAGTTCATGCCATATAAACACAGCTTTCAAAGAACACTAATTCACAGGGATGCCACTTAGAATAAAGCAATACATTTATAAAACTGTGTTCTGAAGCAGACACACACTTTTAGAAAAGTATATTTTTGACAGCTTATTACACCTCTTCAGTATTGTAGCACTTAGATTAATCTTAAGTGTTTCTGACAAGATGCATAAAGTAATCTCATTAAGTCTGTCATGCATCCTAAACAAGACAATTAAGCACATCAGGCAAGAAACTACAATTTTCCCCTGTAGAGGGCTAGGTAGGTATTCCAGTGGATGTTGAGCAGATACTGGTAATGATACGGTTATTCAGTATTTTCCAGATGCCAGTTCAACATGAGGGTAATGTGGCTGATGGAAATGTTTCAAAAGAAGTGGTGTTGTGGGAAGCAGTTAGCCTGTATTTCAGCTGCCCAGTACAAGCTTTTGCAAGGGGGCACCTGTGACTGGTGTAACACCTTTTCTCACTGCACAAGGAAAACTGTGCAAGGGTAAGCATAGGCTGGTCTGGCTTGCTTAAAACTGCGGAGTTATTGCAGCTACTGCTGAAGCCAACCACTGCCTGGTGCAAATATAAGTGAAGGGGGCAGTTTGTCTCTTGCTTTGGGAACTGTTCAGACTAGCCTCTTTTCTTACACAGCACCACGAAGGCACATTTATCTAAAAATCCTGGCAATTATGTTAGCAACAACTGCACTTTAATTAGTAGCAGTGTTTAAGCTGAACAGTGAGGGAGCCAGGTGTCACCCATAGCCTTGTTTACACAGTAAGAAAGATCCACAGGTGACAACAGGCAGCCAGAGATCACCTGCAAAAGCACTTCAAGGAGCACATTACAGCTTTCCAGCAGGCAGCTCTCAGCCTCCTTACTGCCACCAACACCCCCCTGCCATCACAAGGATTCTTCATTACACTTTTCTGAAGCCAGGGTAGCCAGTGCAATGCCTTAAATTTATGCAATTTCACCGCACGCTGGTCTTTAACCAGGTTTGTTGCTACTCCAAGGCAGGTACACCCGACGAGGCTCAAGCTGTCACTTACTGTCCCTGACTGCCTTAATTCCATCTTAACAGAGGCACATGAGTGCCCCGCGCCCTTCAGGTGCTGCAGTTGTCTCTGGTGTCAGTCAGAAAAGAAAGTAAAATTTCCCTGTAATTTTTCACTCGGCCAGGCACTTTAAATCAGGCAATCCCAAGCACTTAACAGACAGATGTGGCCGAGAGCCAGCGCACGTATACAGGCACACGGTCATCTCTGGGGCACAGATCTCCTCCCCGACCACCTCTGTGCATTCCTAGCCTTAGATTTATTAACATAAGGTGCTGGATGGTGGGTGTCCGGGGCAGTGCCTGCAGGATGAGGCGGGTAGGAGGCAGACGGCTGCGTTCTGAGGGGCGGCAGGGCAGGATTCACCACACGATGCCTGTGAGACCCACGGAGGGGGCTCGGCCGGGACGCGGTGCGAGGGTCTGTGGGGACAGCCCGGGGCTCTGTGGCCCAACCCCACCGCTTCCCAGGAAGAGCCAGCGCCTTCTCGTCAGATAAAGAACGCCAAAAAAAAAAAACAAAACAAACAAAAAAAAAAAAAAAAAAAACACAAAACCCTCTTGCATTATTTTATTGCTTCACGGCTGCTTTGCTTCCGCCTTCTGAAGAAGGGAGGGAAAAAAAAAACACCACCTTACCGCACACAGCGGCCATTGGAGCGAGCTCCCCCAGCCTGCTAATTACCAACGAGCCCCCGCAGACTGCCTGTTAATTACCAATAAGCCTGGCGTGCCCCAGCTCCGGCGGACACCCTGCGGGGCGGCTCACGGCAGATTTCCAAGGGGCTGGACCCGGCGGCAGCACCATGCCCCTGCGGCTCCCTGGCTCCGGGAGCCCGGGGTCTCGAACCCGCGACCCTGGGGGCGGCGGGGCAGCGCACCTGGCGGGGGGCGGCGCGCTCCCAGCCGCCCCCCATCTCACCGCCTTGGTTCGCTCCCCCTCCGCCACTCTCCCCCTCGGCCGGGCGCGTCCATTCTGCGCTGCGGGGGGGGTGTAAGAGCCGCCGCCCGCCCCGCCGCTTTTCCCCCCAAACCCTCACCGTTGAAATCCCCGGTGTCGGCCACCACCGTGGTGTGATGTTTGAGCTGGTCCAGCGCCGACTCCATCTTCTGCCGCTTCACAGGGGACACCGACATTTTCCGCGGGGCGGGGGGGACTGGCGCCGGCCTTTAAGGGAGCTGCGTGCCCGGAGGGGAGCCGGCCTGCGCGCGCACACGCCGCTCGTGCCCGCCGCCCGCGGCCTCGGCTCCCGGGGAGAGGTGGGGCCGCCCGCCCGGCCCTCCGCCAATCCCATCTCGGGGAGGGAGCGGCGAGCCAATCAGAAGCGCGGTGACAAGACGGACGGCGGCCAGCACGAGGGAGAGAGGCGCAAGGGGAGGGAGGAAGCTTCTGATTGGCTGCTTTCGCGGCTCGGGAGGGCGGGAGCTCGTCACCTTGGCGACAGCGTAGGCGTCCTGCGTCCCCCCGTGTCACGGTCACAGAATCACCAGTCCAACCTCTGACCCGACACTAACAAGTCCTCCACCAAACCACGTCACTAAGCCCTACATCTATACGTTTTTAAAGACCTCCAGGGATGGTGACTCAACCACTTCCCTGGGCAGCCCATTCCAATGCCTCACACCCCTTTCGGTAAATAAGTTCTTCCTAATATCCAACCTGAACCTGCCCTGGAGCAAAGTTCTCTGTGTTCAGCTTTGGGCCCCTCACTACAAGGACATTGAGGCCCTGGAGCGTATCCAGAGAAGGGCTATGAAGCTGGTGAAGGGCCCAGAACACAAGTCCTATGAGGAGCGGCTGAGGGAACTGGGGGTGTTTAGTCTGGGGAAGAGGAGGCTGAGGGGAGACCTTACTGCTCCCTGCAACTGCCTGAAAGGAAGGTGTGGGGAGCTGGGGATCGGCCTCTTCTCGCACATAACTAGTGATAGGACTAGAGGGAATGGCCTCAAGTTGTGCCAGGGGAGGTTCAGGTTGGAAATGAGGAGACATTTCTTCTCCGAAAGAGCAGTCAGGCATTGGCACGAGTTGCCCAGGGAGGTGGTGGAGTCACCGTCCCTGGGGGTGTTCAAGGAAAGGTTGGATGTGCTGCTTAGGGACATGGTTCAGTGGGTGACAGTGGTAGTAGGGTGATGGTTGGACCAGATGATCTTGGAGGTCCTTTCCAGTCTTAATGATTCTATGATTCTCCTTAGACACCTGCAGCCCTTCATGTGCCTCAGTGTCATTCGAGCTCTAGAGAAAGCAATCCTCTGTGCCAGCCATTTAAAAGCCCTGTTAGCAGAGCTGCGCTTCAGAAATAGAGAATGGGTCTTGGCCGCAGATGTTGCAGAAGCTGCCACTTGGCCTTCAGACAGAGGCAATTTGGATCGTGGTGTTCCCTTCGTTTTGTCTTGCATTGTTTCAGTTATGGAAGCTGTGACAGTAATTTCCCTTTCTGATATACAGGCACATGCTTTTCTAGAAACCTCTCACACTTTGTCCAACCCAGAGAGAGGACAATGGAAAGAAGCATTAGTATTAAGTCTGCTTTGAATTCTCTGACTGTAGGAAACATATTCTCATTGTCTCCAGGGTCCTTGCCAAGACTTGCAAACCATGAATGTCTCTGCTGTATATCCCTTTCCTTCTCTTTGTTTCTCACCATCCATTAGCTGTCATTGACCACAGTTGGGCATTTTTATCTTGTCAGTGCAAAATGCAGTCTTGGACAGTACCTGTTTGTGTGAGTACTGTTAATCTGTCTCAGATGCTTGTTCCAGAGGTAACAGATTTATTTATTTTTTTTACTCAGCATGCCAAGAAAGGGGTTGTTTTGGATTCAGCTGGTAGTTTTCCCAACATTTGATTGTTATCATATGTGGAATTTTTACCTAGCACTATTTTTAGACGTGAATGATTATCAAGGCCATAACATCCTTTCTTTGAATGGCAGTCCCCAAGAAATGAAAGGAAACATGCTGCTTCAGATATTCTGCTGTGTATCTGAGCAGACTCACAGCAACAAGTCATTATTAAAAGCCAACCCTTAACAACAGTTTTAAGTCCTGTTGCTTTCTTTTATATCCAAAACAAAGAGCCAGAGATGGAGTTATAAGTATAACTTAACTATTTTAATAAATCTTATATAGTGCATGGTTATATAATTTTATCCTTCGTTCAATTACATTAATGTACAGTGCATTATAGCATTATCTGCAGGCGGTACAAATATAACAGATGCACAGCTCAGTCATAAGGAAGTTTTTAAAAGTGACCTGCTATAAGGTTTACTGACACTCTTATTTTACAAAATGCTCCCCTGGCTTGTAGTTTCATGGAACTGTTGTGTACAATTCTATTAAAATCCCAAGTAACTATAATTCCATGTAATTCTATGTTCAACCTCATACACAAAAACAAGAAAGGTATCATATTCCCAAGCTCACCATTTGTTTTTATTTTCATTTTAGAAACGATTCAGCTTCCTGTGCTTATAACACCAATAGTTTGCCATTGTTCACACCTGCTTCCTATCTCCACCCAAATCCGCAGCCAGGGCTTCTCAGGAGAATTGTTCTCATCATGTCTCCCTGACCAGGTGTGTGCCCTTTGCAAATTCCAGCCACTGTGGCAAGGCAGCAGCATTGTGACTGAAAACATAATCCTCCTCTTCAAGCTCCCTGCCTGCACCCTAATTCTGCTGGTGCTAACAATTAGCTATTTAAATATTAAGGAAAATATATAATCCATTGGAAACACTGTTGGAAGAACTATTCTAAAACTGAGAGATGCGTCAGTATGCTTAGATTTAGATGCCTGTTTCCATGCTGCTGTTTTGCATCTGCACAGCCTTGTTTCATTGAATGTGCAAGCGCAGGCCCAAATTTTACAAAGACTTAGGTGTGTGCCTAGCCTTTTGAGGGGTTCTCTGTGAAGGAGGTGAGGACCTTTCACAGCACCTAAAGGAAAGCACACGTGTAAGGTGTGTAAGTCTTTGTGGAGTCTGGGCCTGAATCCCCATTCAGCCAAAGTAAACACGTGAATGAGAGAAAGGCGAGGTCTTCCCAGTCTTCGAGAACTTCCTGTAGATGTGTTTGCTTTAGTGTATTCTTACCAAGTTTGTAAGTAAAACGTAGAACTAAATACTGTGTGCCAAACATATTGTGGATAGGAAATCTATTATATGCTTGCTTGAGTTTTTAAAACTGAGTAAAATATTGATGTACAATCACTTGATTATATCTCTATGGACAGGAATATTTTTCCTAATCTCTATTTATAGATTGTAAGAGTAAGGGGATATTTCACTAGAAAGATATATACATATGCACATAACATGATTAAGAAAAACAGGAATTGAAGAACAGCAGCATCTACCAGATCAGATAACTTTTTTGTATTTTTTTTCCTTGTGGCTATTTATTTTATATTAAAACAGCTGTTCCAATTGTGTTTTGTTTTCTTACTTAGGAAGCATCTTGGATTATTCTTTGCAATGAAAATGTGAAGGTGAGGCTGAGTGTTGAACACCCAGAAAAATGGTTTTATGTGTGGCTAGGTGGGAAGCAAAAGATGGGGCTTTTCTTTTTATCTGAGGCCTGGCTTTGGCAATTCTGCAGCTTTCAGATACAGGCTTCGTGCCAAGGTGAAGGGCTGCGCAGCTGCCCTGAGCCCCAGCCTCTGCATAAGTGGGGATGATCAGGCTGAGCTCACCTATTTGCAGATTAAAATCACTTCAGTTGTCACTCAGATCCTGCTCTTTATTACGCAATGAAAGCTTATTTCCACTGTTCAAAGGCAGCACTAACTAGTACATGTATTTAAAGAAGCAGCCCAGTCTTATGTAATGTGTGTTGCAATTCCAGAGGGCATAGGGGGGCAGGAAGGGCACTGAACTGCCACTGAGCCTTTACCAGTGGGCTGCAGGAGATATCTGCCACCAAGAAGGAAACAAAAGGTAGGGAAAAGACATATTTCCATAGCCCAGACTCTAAACGTTCAGGCTGGCTTGTTCTGTGTGGTGTGCCATGCCCTCTGTTCCTGAGCAGTGCCGCCGAGGGGAACAGGAGCATGTACAGCCCTGTGTTAAAAGCTCTGCAAGGCCCAGCCATTGTCCTACATTCAGACCCGTGTCAGTTCTGATCCACTCTGATCACATGCACATACAATTTCAGTATAAAATATATATATATATATATAAAAACTTCATGCAATATTAAAACACCTTTCCCAATGGGACATGGTCTTAATGTCTATCCTTATCAACAGTGTTCAAGGAATTGTCACTTTGATGGCAATTACACTGCTAAGTGTGGAGCACTGCTCTCTCTCATCTGGACTGGGGATCATTGCTTTTGTTCCCTTTTTCTGCACTACTATGACTAATAGCTGAAAAAAAGTAGATAGATTTTAATTAGCAGAATCAATCCTCTCCTGGCGACGCTTCATAATTTCTTGGAGCTCTGTCTCCCCTCTGTTTTTCTAGAATGGAAACAAAACAGCAAGTTTGAATTTAGACTTCAAGCTGTGGTTAAATTATAATATTTAACTAATTCCATAAGAGTAGAGCGAATATCAAAGGCAACAGTAAAAAGGCAGTCTTTAGTGGAGACAGGGTGATCTGCCTTACAGATCTGAGGCCTTTTTGCTTAAGAGAATTCTCAGTGTTTTTAGGGTTGGGTTCATTTTTATTTATTTATTTATTTATTTTTAATTGTGTTTCTTAAAATGCATGTTTAAAGCACCATCTGACACTGCTGGTACAGGCATCCATTTGGGTGAGAGTTGTCCAGAAAGCTACTTACCTCCAGTTGGTTTTTTTCCACCGTGATTTTACTGTACACTCTGTTTCCCTCATCGCCACACACTTTCTTCAGTTCCTCTCTGTTCAGGGAGAAAAGCTGAGCTCCAGTAAGGATGCCAAGGTGTTCCACTGTCCTGGGGAGACACAAAACGAGGAGATAGTTGTGTTATATGTGGCCTCTTGCCAAAGGCAAGGATTCAGAGATAACAGGGCTGGGAGCAGATGAAGTACAGCCCCTGCACCAGGACCTTTTCACATGCAAGGCCCTGGCGATGTGGCAGCTGTTGGGTAACGCGAGCTCTCGGCAGGGTTGACAGCAGGCCAGGAGGAGCGGGTGAAACCAGCGTCACCCCGGCACCCAGTGAGTGCCCAGCCCTGTGGGTACTGCAGTGGTTTCATGCCAGTCGCATTGCATTTGGGCAGCGATCCTCCAGCTTCTTGTAGTGCACTGCACAGAACATGAGTTGTAACTTGGGACCCTTGCCCACATGCAGCGTTTTGGTCTGTGTGGCTGGGGCAATTTGCTAGCCCTGGTTGAGGATCTGGCTCTTCCTCAGTCCTACTTTAGGACAGCTTCTCCAACGACAGGCAGTCATGTGGAATTTGCATTTCAGAGCCTCTCAGTCCATGGGGTCAGTTAGTGAGTTAATTATTTTTCCTCCAAGTTCAGTACTTTGAACTGGCTAACTGGAGCCAGATGAGCAGCAGTGGAGGATGTTGTACAGCATTTGCCTGTCAGTTGTGTGGATGAGCAAGGCCCCTCCTTTATTTGCAGCTACTTGTGAGATCTTGCTGTACTGTAAGACAGTGTTTATTTGATAGTATAGAGGAACAAAAGGGATTTGATTTGTGCTGAATGTACTGGTTATATAGCCTACATTCAATATGATTGAAATCTAGTTTGCAACACAGTCTCTGTAAGTAAATCCAGCTGAAATGTTGCAAGCTGCCTGCCCAACTCCTTTTTAAATGAAGGACCAGCATTTCATATGGCAGCGATACAGATCTTACCCTTTGCTGAATGACTTTGCCTCCAGCCAAGCTTTGACTTCTTCAGCACTAGATTCGAAGGTGAGGGGCACAAAAACTTCCTGAGGCTTTTCCACTTTGAAATTCCTGTGGGGAGGCTGAATTTTACTGTTTGTAATCTTCTTTAGCAATTCATCATTCACTTCATCCATTTGATGCAGAAGTTCTGTGGAAACAAGGCACACCTTTTAGAGCACAAGGTTAAGAGTGGGAATGAAACCAAGTCTTCAGTCATGAGTCCAGTTAAATTAATGTTTGCAGTGAAACTGTAAGAAAGATCAGAATGTGGCTCAGAATTATTATTAACTTTGTAAACACATCAAAGGAAAGTGCTTACTTTTGTATTTTAGCTCTAAAGAACAAGTTCAAGTACTTAATTAGAGCAATAGGTTTGCTCTAATTTAACATTTTTGATCTTCAAACTTCAATCAAGAACAGATGGGATACCATCATGGTTTTGGAGACTGGTAGACTGATGGAGCAGGAATTGCTTGCCTTTCCTGCCAAGCTTTTCAACTTCATTTGGATTTTGAAACCTTGCTTTTCTCTCTGGCAGAAACCTATATTTCTACAGTTTTTCTCCAGAATAATGGAGAGGAGAAATCACAAACAACAGCCAAACGCTCATCATCCGTACAGCAGTCACTGAATCTAAAAAGCTGCTGAAGAGTTTCATACAGTTTAACTGTCCCCAGGATTTTGGCCCTAGATTTTGACCTCACTGCTTCAGCAATGTCCATTGGACTAATCAGAGTGTCTTGGAACAATGGCTACTGTTCCTAGGAAAAATGAAATTTCTAGTCCTGATGATGCCCGGTGTTAATAGAGCTGTGTAATTGCTAGAGAAAAGTGCGTAGTGCCGTCCGGCAGACTGAACTACCTCATTTAAAGCAAATCTCCAAATCTTGCTTAACTGAGCAGAGGTTGGTCTGCTGTGAAAGAGGAGAGCTCACATCTACAAAGGCATTAGCTTTTAGCCAGCAGGAGCTAGGCTACCCATTGAAAATTCTTGTTCAAAAGCACTTACTGGGGGAAACGTGTATTATATTGGATAAGATAATAGGATAAGGTTTTAATAAGAACATGTTCATTTTGCATGACTGGTATCTATAGCAGGTGCTGGTAAAGACCCATATTTTGACCTATTTTATATATATATATAGCAATTGATCTCTTGTTTCTTGTGTTGCTAACCTATCCTGTTCATCACACCTCATTCACAGCACATAACCCCCCCAACACCACCTAGCAGAAGTTTACTCAGTGGTGAAAAACACCTGATCTGGTGGTGTCTTTGCTACCAGTGGTGCTGCCAAGTGGTGACAAGGGACTGACTTCCTGATGTCTTGCTCTGCTGTTGAGTTTTTGCTTTAGATCACCATCTTCCTGTTTTTGAGTTACTTAGTTCCCTTCAGACTATTGAAATAAGGAAACTGCCCTGCAAACTTTGCAGCAGAAGGGGGGGGGGGGGGAGAATCAGACCACATGAGACAGCAGCAGTCAGGGAGGCCTGACTGTATGTTCTTGAGAACAGGTTCCCATTTTTCTATACCTCTGTGTTGTTGCCATTTATTTTCCTTCCTATTGTCTCTTTGCTGTTACCCAATGTGGAAGGCCAAGTCTGGCATCACCAGAGTCTTGGTTTTGAGCTGTAGTCCTGCTCCCTCCACTTTTCAGTCCTCACTGCTGCTTCTGATAAGTAATTCACTGATCCAAATCCTCAGCCCTCCAGCTTTTGCTGTGCAGCTAAATAGAAGTGGCAGGAATATTGAACTGGCAGTTCACTCATAAAACTCCAGTGATGCATCATCCAGTATCACTTTTTCCATGAAACTCTTTAAGACTGTGAGGAGAATGACTTGGTGTTATGAATAGCTAGGTGTCTGTGGTGCTTGTGTTGTGAGGCCTTCCCTTGTCCCAAAAGGGCTTCTGCTTTCAGGGGTCTGCAGTAGGTGAAAGAGGATGAACCCTGGCTGTGGCCCTCAGCAGCCAGTTTGCTAAAAGTGTATTTAAGGTGGTGAGGTCTTTCTCGTTCTGTGATCCTCTATGGCTTGTGCAGGGTGTGGGAAGGATGTGAGTCTCATATTGACAGATCTGGTGGCTGGGATTTCTCTGAAACCTTGTGAAGGAACAGGCCAGGTGGGCACTGTGTGTGTGACAAGAGGAAAGGAAGCAAGAGAAAGGGCTTGGCCTGAATACAGATGGTCGCTTAGACACACTTAAATCATGCTGGGGGTGAAAAGAAGCTCTCTCCTTGGAAGGAAGGGGAAGGTTAAGCTGATATTAAATCACCTTTTTACCTGCCTTTTCTCAGGCTGCCTGGGAGCCCATGGCACGAGTCATTGAGCTCCTTAGGACTGCTCTGTTGGCTGCTGCACTACTTGGAATTTCCTCTCTACATCACTGCCAGTCCCCTGCTTATCACTAAAAGGTGCAGCCACTCCTCGCACAAAGCTGTGTAAGAGGGGCCACGTGTTTGGGTAGGTCACTGGCTACATGCACACGGCAACCAAAAATAGCAAATAGCATTATTGCAAAAGTAAAGAGAGAAAGAAAACAGGACAGAGAGCATGCAAAAGCACATGTTCACAGGAACTTTTCAATTAAGTCCTGAAACACAAAGCTGTGGTGCCAAGCTCTTGAGCTGCCTGAGCCTGCTGTGAGTGCAGCGTGGGACACGTACGTTCTTTGGCGTCCTGGGGAGAGTTGCGTGATAACATTTCACTTCCCCATTTATCCCCAGCATAGCTGGCTGGTAGCTTGTGAGTTGGGCTGGATGGTCCATAACCTCTGGGGCTCAGGTCTCCTTTGTACCTCTGGTTAGCCTAGATGATAAGAAAGAAAAGCAAGGTGTAAGATTTTCTTTGCCGTTTTTAATTTTCTTTAACTTTTTGCCTCCCCCCAAAGTTAACGAGGAGAGGGACAAATTGCCGTGTCCTCCCTGTGGTGATCTGGGACCCCTCAGCTGAGTCTCATGTGAACTCAGGAGGTGCTGTGTGGAACTAGTTTGACCTGGAGAGGTGTGGTGATCTGTGTTTGCTTACTACTGCTGCGGGTGACTGCTGTCACGTGCATGACTTGGCAGTCTAGCCTTTTGCTATGCAGAAATTACTGCTCACAGGACTTCTCTGGAGATGGAGAGCAAAGGAAACAAAAAGATTCTAATACAAAAAGAAAACAAGCAGAAATCCCATTTGGAGCTAAAACATCAGTAACTGGATGTTGAGTGTGACTATGTCTGAGTGTCTGGAGCAGTCTGGAAAGAGGTTTTTGGTTTTTTCATGATTAAACTAGCAAGGCTTTTGTCCAGAGTCCTGCTGGGGCACTTTATGCCTTGCCCAAACTGAGAAATACCAAAGTGGGGAAGCCATTCCATGCTTCCTTAGGGCATTTGGAGCTCTCCACCTCCACATTTTTGCAATAAAAAGTGCTTGAGAACTATATTCACTTAATACTCAGATGGTATTTCCATCTACCTCCACTCCAGAAGCTTGTTCCTACTTCCAAACTGAACTGGATGAGAGAACTGTCAGTTTTTGATATAATCCACAGTAAAAAACTTCAGTATTTTGGTGGCAAAATTTTCCTTCATGGCTGCATTTGCTCTCTCATCCTGTTCACAGCACAGCCCTGAAAACAGCAGAGTTTCACAACAGCAGGTGATAAACCAGAGGCTGAGAAGTGCGTGGGTTTGGGGGGAAGGCACTGGCAAAAGGTGGAACCATTTCAAGCCACCATAGCCAGCAGATCTCTGGGGACACCAGTGTCACCTTTTCTGTGTTTGGGATGACAACACGTGGTGCTAGGCTTGGGGTGGGTGTCCCTTTGAGCAAGGGTCTCACTTCATAGCAGGCTGCTGTCTGTCCCATACCCCTGCTTGCCAGGTGCCACTGGCAGCAAGCGGTGTGCTTGGCATCTTGGAGCGGGAGAAAAGCATGAGACTGCTGCATGGCAGGAGGAAAAGGCTTTTTTTTTGGGTAGGGAGGATAAATGGTGAGAAAATGTGGGAGTTTTATCATAGGAGACTCAGAACCCTGGCACATCTACTTGTGAGGGTTCATGCTGTCCTGCACATGGTATCCTAAGAAATCCAGGGAGGTCTAATTACAAGGTTATGGTCAGTGACTGATTATGCCCTGCACCTGGCTACGGGTTAAATATCACCTGACCAGAGACCTGTTCGAGCTCTTCCAGTTTCACCTCATCCAGGATGTTATAAGGGACGTAACCAGCCTGCCCACTCCGGTTGAGCAACTTCCACCACTGCTTATTTTCTTCCAACACCTGAGACAGAAAAAAATACAATTTTGGTGGCAAGAACATCAGATTTCTGGCATATATAAACGGCACATAGTGAAAAGAAACCAGGCAGTAACGTGAAGTTGCCAGAATAACATCACTGGGGCCAGGAGCTGGCAAACAAATCTGTTGCACTCATTTGCAATTCAGGAGTGAAGCCTTTCCTGCAAAGCATCTGAACTTACCCTAATGGTGAGAGGAGAACACCTCTGGGGTGCTTAAGAACTCATAGTTGCTACTTAATTTACTTCTCTATCTTTTTTCTTTAATTTTCTTTTTCAGTGACTGATTTTGCATTCTCTTTTTGAATTAAAATAAAGTTAAAAGCAATTCCTGCCAAAGGTGCTAGAAGGTTATCATATGACTTGATCATGTGTCACATCATAACCATGATGTGGTGAGGAGATCACCCACTGCTGAGATATCTCCTATTGCACCTGTCCCCCTGCTCCTTTCAGCAGGCTTGTTTTTGAACAGATTTTTTTTTTTTTTTTTTTTTAATAATCACTTTGTGGTAAGTAATCTCCCTGAAGTGGATGAGCTTTGCTGGTAGCTACAATTTGAACATTTTGAAGTCTTTGCCTCAAATCTGAGGTCCATTACGGTTAGTGAGTTGATCAAGTTATGTCCTACCTTCTCCAGTGGTGCAGTAAGAGAGAAGTTATGAGAAAGGATTATTTTGTAGAAAATAATTCCCTTTTTTTGGGGACAGGAAGGGGAGATGATAATGAGCATAGGTCTGGTAAGCGCATGAGTAGTGTACTACAATGACTCATTTTCTTTCCTCCTCACTACTTAAGAAAAGATGCTATTGACGTGTTTCAGCTGAGCAAATGACCCGAAGCATAGTCAGCTCTAGATTTGAACAAAGCTTTGTTGCTGCTCAGAAAATACCAAGCAAAAATGTGCTGGCACTTGGCAGTACCTTGAGATCTCTCTGCTGTTCCTAGAAAGGGGAGGAGGGCACACCTCTTTCCCGAGCACATTTGCTTACCTCCAGGATTTCATCCTTAAGCACTGAGAGTTCATTGGCATTTCGCGCAGTGAAATCATATCGGATTTTGGCATATCTCTTCGGCAAGGCCATTCCCTGTGCCTCAAAATTCCTGCAGGAGGGAAAAAAAAAAAAAAAAAAAAAAAAAAAAAAGGACTGATAATGGAGGCCAGTTGAATAAATAAGGCACTATAGGGCCACCGGCAAAAGGCAAGTGATGATGGCTGTGTGACATTGATCACACCATCATTGGTGACGGTGAGGCTGCTGCTTTCAGGTGAGAGAAAAGGCTTCTTCCCCTGTCAGTTGCTTTGCTGCAGGAAGGACTGAGAAGACTAACAGAGCACAAAGAAAATGCTCTCATTCTACCCCTTGTGAAAAATGTTTGTGAAACACTCATATCCTGATAAGTGGAAATGACTGTCCTGTGTGCCAGGGCAACAGAGAAGCAAGCACCAAAGCTGGGAGAAGGGTGTCAAACATGAGCACAGGTTGAACTGACTGGAAATCTGTGGGCTTTTTCATCAGGCAGTGCTGAGCTACTGAAACAGAATTCCACAGGTTTGCAGGAAAAGTGAGTTTGAATATTTCTGTTCTGAGACACAATTGATGTGGGGAGGAATGTGTTCAAGTGTTTTGCTTGGAAATTTTTGACACAAGAATATACAGCTTTCAGTGTTAAACCAGCTTTTTGCTTGGAGAGAGAGATGAAATAAATATGTTAGACTGTCAAACGTGGAGATCTGAAATGCAAGATTTTGTTTGGCCCAGACTGGAATGTTTTGGATTTTAAGTTTTGTTTTGTTTTGTTTGCCTGGCTTAGGAAAAATTTGCATAGCTCATATTTTTCTTCTCCAGTTAGGATGGGAGAATAGTATTATTTTTTAATTCCAAAAACATTTGCAGTATGGAAAAACTGTCTTGCCAAGTTGTGTAAGTGTATGCGGGAATTATTTTAGTGGACCTTCTATGGACCTTCTTATGGTTTAAGATTTGCAACCAGCTGCACAATGCAGAATAGTCCAGTGTGCCTGTATCCACAGTGAGCATGCCAACAGGATGTGAGATTCTCCTCCAGTGGAGCTACAGCAGTTTATATCAAGGTCAGTGTAACTCAGTGAAGACAGTGCTTCCAGCACCACTAGTAGCTATGTTTTTTAGTGTTATGTTTTTCCATTCCTGAGTTTTTGGTTTTGGTCAGTGATTTGTGGATCTTGGTTTGGTGTAGGATCTATGGAAACTCTGTTGTTTGCAGACTACCGCTAAGGCATCTGTAAAACCTGACTTTGAAAAGCAAGTCCACTATGTTTAGTTTTAGTTCATTTTGCTGTCTTCATTAGGTAGCTTTTGGTGGCCTGTAAAAGGTTGAAACCATTGGCTCAGTGGTTTAATAACACACATTGTCTTCAGTTCACTTCATTTGGGACAGCGCTCTGTCTACTCACAGCCACGTGCACTACAGACGTTTAGAGCAGACCTTCAGACAGAGTGAATCCACCAGTCAAGAAGGGGTGTGGTGGCCTTACCCTGAAGGCAGGGAGGGGGGCAAAAAGCCTGAGTTATGTAGAAATTACTTCTTTTGTAGCATTCCAGAAGGTAAATGAGTCACGAGAAAAGGGGACAGTTGGAGGAGTGTGAGGATAATGTGCATTCTGCATGCACCTAGGTTTTACACAAGAGACATTTGATGAATATTGTAATATTGCCTGGGGCTTTCGTGACGCTTCTCTGCAGCCCGAAGCCCTGGTTTAGCTAATAATACTGATGCATGGGTGCTTTTGCTAATATAGGGTCTCTCAGTTAGAAAAGTAGTTCAAACTACCCAGAAGACAGTGTGATACAGCAGGAAGTACGGCTGTCCCAGGACTGTGATCTTGGCAAACAACTGGGCAGACTTGGTTGAAGTCCACTCTGGGCAGAAGAGGCATGGAAGCACATTCTCTGTTTTAGCATCTGCTTCAGTGCCATTAGCTTTGATGTTTTTTCTTAAATGTAACACAAGGGAAAGTTGCTGTTGTTAGTCTGAAAGGTAGGTAAGAAGGTAAAACACCTGTCCCAGGAGGAAGGACATCCTCACCTATTCTTCCATGAGCTCAAGCTGTAGTTAGGCTGGGTGGTGTCTCAGGGTCACCTAGGTAAAGTGGCATGCTGCTAATTTGTATTCCAGAACTCGATACTACTATTTATCATTTCCCTCTGCTGAGACTAACAGATGAAAATATTTCTTACACCAATGTCTACCAGTCACTTAATATGGGCTTAAATTTCTCTTGTAAACTAATTTCTTATTTTTCATAACAGCACCGAGAAAAATGGAATTGGACAAGATAATTTGTTACCGTAATTCTGTCTCCACTCAGCATGCTGGATCTGTACTGTTTTATGTCCCACCAGGTACTTTGTTGGGACAAATGGGAAGAATAAGTTGTTTTGCTAATACAATTGGATTTGAGCATTTTGCTGTGAATTTAAGCTTTTTGTAATAGCAGTAGAGCTCATAAACCTTTTGGATTAAAATATGAAAACATGAAACAAACAGTCTGTCTTGCAGCTATTTTCCAGTCTAGTGCTGGCTCTGGAAAAGTCCATGGTTAACTGCTTTGCTGTGTCTGGACATCAAGTCTTTAAAATTTCGTGGATCATTAGTGTAATCTGGGCCTGTTCTTGGGCAGAGGGGAAGGCAGTTCAGAACTTCATGTTAAATCGCTGCAACGTGGAGTGGCAGAGAATTCATTTGTCCTTTTGGAAGAGTTTGAAACTCAGAGGTCTCAGGAAGAATCCAGAGGTACATGTTCTTTAATTTCTCTTTGGTGGGTTGATGTTCTGAAACAACATACTGGTAGACTAATGAAGCCAGACAGTATTTTTGCCTCTTATGCTAGAAAACACATGTAACCCGTTTCCTTGTAGACCTGCTGATGATTAAAAGCAGACAGCTTGTCTGATCTTGGAGTTCTCTTGATCTTGTTAACAAGTCTGAATTAATAAAGGCAGACAGCGATCTGCCAGGGTGCCAAATCATCCCGGTATCATGATGTGGTGCAGTGGGTGCTTAAGAGGTTACCGAGGGGAGCCGAGGCACCATTTTGGTGCCGGTACATTACCTATTTACATGCTGAGTTACGTTCTGCTTAAAGGCATCCACAGCTTGTGTCTGATCAGCTGTCTGGCTGCGTTTGAGTGAGGAGTTACGGTAAGGATATCCATTGGCTGATGATAGCTGGAAAGGTAAACATGGTATCAGTGCTACCAGGAAAGGGAAAAGCTGCATCAAAGAGAAATGAAGGTGATGAATCTGGCCTTATTTTCGTTCTGTATTTAACTGGAGTGACCAGATACAACTGAATTTTGAGGTGACTACATGTTACATGCAATTGCAAACTTCATGGTCGCACAGAGTCAGACCAGAATTGGAGGAAGCTGTCAGAAGTGCCTGACAGCTTTGCTCTCCCTGCAGTGCTGCTGGGTTCCCCTGGTGCCAACTCCAGAGGCCAGAGAAAATAGCTGCAGGCTGGGAAGATTCCTCTCACTCTGAAAAGGGGAGAGGAGAGGGGTGAAAGGAAGAAAGGATGATTGGGAGCACAAGACTAACCTCTTCTTGCAAGTGTCCGATGTCTATTTCCCAGGGAGCTCCGCGGAAGATTTCTATGGGTGGTTCCCAGCCATTGCGGAATTTGGGGATGTAGGTGGGAATGTTTGCTTCTCGGGGCCATTCAGCTCTAAGACATGAAGCAGGAAATATCGGGAATATGTGGTGAAGCTCATAATGAATGTTTGTTGGAAAGCAAATTTCTTGGACTGCTTGTCAGGGAGAGGCAGGGGCATCAGAGCATCCCTCTGACATGGCCATAAAATCAAGCATCCCCTCTGCCTTTCTTAAGAGCTTGGGGAGCCTGGTGAGATGGCAGCTCTGTCCTCACCTGGATCTGGTCCATGTCTCTCCCAGCGACTCCCAGAGGCTTATCTCTTTTGGTGTCAGGTGTCCTCTGAGGAAATCTGTGGCATCTTTGGACAGAAGCGGGCTGACAACAGACCTGGCAAGCTCAGGGCCAGCACAGCTATTGACAATCTAGATTACACACAAACACAAATATGAGAGAGATTGCAGGAAAGGTTCCAAGTATCATAGCAGCACACATACAAGAATAGAAATCTAAGACAGAAAAATCAGTCACTCTGATCATTTGGAGTCCCTGTCCCTGCACACTCCAAAGGAAGCCAATATACCCTCCAAGGCAAGTACCTCTAAAACCAGACTAATTCGTATCAGACTCACACTTCCAAAGCTCTCCTCTGTGGCTTCATATGTAAGGGTGAGGTTTCATGACACAGATGAACTAAATTAACGGTTTGCTGCTACCTAAAAGGAATGTTGTATTCCCTCAATATCCCCTTTCAATCCTTGCACTGTACTGTATTTGATTAGCAGATTAATTAAAAACAAACAAGAAACAAATAAAACCAGACAAATAAGGCAAATAATTCTTGGCTAAATTCTCCATGGGATAAAATGAAAGCCAGAGGGCAACCCTTCATGCCAAGGGATGGCCTGACTCCTGTTGGCAGCAGCTAATTTTTAGATCAGTTCAGTTGTCTCAAGAAACATCAGTCTAAATCTCTGCATAACACAGGAATTTTTCTATTGGAGTCAAAGCAGGGTTTAATCTAAGAATTAGCCATTGTTGGATCACAAGCTGCCACATTAAAAAATGGAAAATTGCTTGGTATTTCTGTGTCACTTCTGGCTTCTCTTTCAAGTTGGGATTCCTGCATCTTCCTTTCAGTGCAAATACTGAGCCATGTTTACCTGAAGGTGAGATCAGGCAGATTCCCAACAAGAAGCATAAGTTGGTTTGCACTGCTCACAGTAATTCTTTATTAATGTGGTGGAAAGATTTGTATTTGCTAGAGTTTATGTGCTTAATTCAAGCTGGGTATCAGATCAGAGACCAGAAACACTGACGTTGCTTCTGGACTTTACTGAGACAGCTTTGGGCAGTTCTGAGCAGCCTGCTGGCTCTTCTGCATAATTTAGCTGCCTGTAAGTGCAAAAGCAGCATTAGAAATAAAAAGTGAATTCACAGCAAAACCCGTGAGTTAGGTTTACCAGTTCCAGTGGTCCAAATAGGAAATGCACCAACTCTGAAGCACTTGGGTTCTGGATGTGCTTTCTCAGTTTGGCCTGAAAAGATAAAGGAAAATCCAGTTTAATCCTTACCTGGTTTTGGCTGCTCTTCTGTGACATGGAGGGATTGTTGCTGACTGATATTTGCTAGAGTTAATAATACAGCCTGAAAATAAAGGAAACTTTTAACAGTGTTCTTGAAATCAGGAAGGAAAACTAAGTGAGTGGGGAGCAGGAATCATTCAGTTTTCGATCATTTCTATTTTGTGTTCATTTCTAACAGCCTTTACTTTCAGAAGGGGTGGAGTACCTACTCCATTAAAAGTCAGTCCCTTTGAAGTTATTTTGAGCAGAAACAGAAAACCTTGGTTTACTTTGAAAAAAACTTAGGGAGGAAGGGCCAGGCCTGTTGCTTCTGACTCCTGCAAAGCTGAAAATGCCATTAGTTGCTGGGAATGAATACAACAGAGTGAGTGTTTTGCCTTCTTCAGCAAGGTCTTGCCTGCAGCACGTGGAGCTGCCCTGGCCCCTGGGACGTGTGGTGTTTGGAGGAGTCGCTGCTGGAATGGAGGAACGAACACTTTGGGTTACCTGACTGAAGGAAGTGAGCTGAGCTGTGGTGAGAAACCGCTTCAAGTTGTGCTTCCTTTCTACTGTATCTTGTGTCCCGTGCTATTGGCATTGCTGCAATGGAAAACAGCCCCCTTCCCCTGCCGAAATGAGAGGCCTAGTCATTTCAAATGCTGGTGATTAAACATCAATGTAGAGCGGAAAACATGAAATAATTGATGGCAACGAGGCGCCTAAAGGAAGCAGCACTTTGCAGGGACACAGGCACGGGGCACGTGACAGCGTGTGGCAGATACGCCGCTGCTCCACTGCTGATTCCCCTTCGCCTTCTTACATTCCCCAGCCTCTCGCCTCCTCTTTGCAGGTTTGTGGACGAAGGCTGGATTGCAGGGAAAGCCAGAGCACGTAGCTGAATTTCCTACGTGTTAGCTCCTGCACTGCTCTCAGGGGAACAGCTGCAATGCTAAGCCTGGAGGGGCCACGCACCAGTGGTACACCAACCCTGGCATGCCATGCCTAAGGGTTTGGCTGACCACACCAGCTCCACTGTATCCATCTCGGCTGTGCGAGCGGTCAGAAAGGGCTGGGATGCAACAGCCATCATTTCTTGATGCTTGGAGAATCCTCAGCTGCCTCTGCAGAGCAGCCTTTGCATCGGGCTGTGGATGCATGGCATCCTGATCAGTTTGTGTGGGAGCAGTTGTTACTGGCCAAAGCTGCCACCTCCAAGACTCAGTTCTGGTCCTGAGCGAGCAACAATGCGTGAATGCTTGCTTCTAAAGGAAAAGGTTGCAGCTCGGTGTCCTGCCTTAGGCTTGTTTACAGTCTCTGTGGTTTCCTTACTAATAACGTCTCAGGAAGGATCTTGTTCACTGGGCAAGTTTGGTCAGAGCTGACAATTTCCTTCTGGCTTATTACCCTCCTGGTCTCACACACTTAACTAAGCAGAGCTTGGAACATGTCTGTGCTCCAGCTTTTCATCCCCTTCTTGACATCTCCCAGGGCAGCTCCTCCAGGGGAGATACAGTGGAGGATCCAGGAACCTCGGGGCAATGAGGGACATCAGTTATGGATAACCAAGAGACAAGCCAGGACCCTGGCTGAGCAGCTTCACTGCTACTCTTTAGACAGGATCAGGCGAGAGCAATTTAAAGTAGATAAGACTTTTTATTTTTATTATTGTTATTATTTTTAATATTTACAGTTCTGGTTTTTGCCTCAGAAGGATAACAGGGACTAGAGCTCTCACAAAATTATGCAGATTTTCAAAGGCCACAAGCAAAAACGAGTATCACGAGTGGAGATGCCTGTATAAGCCTTTGCACAGCTGTCAGCACAGCGGGCATACTGGTTCTTGAATCTGCAAGCCCACAAATTCACAAGTGCTCTAAGCCAGGATTGCATCAGAAGGGAGCTGCAGGGTCCCAGCCGCTCAGTCCCTCCTGTGCCGCCGTTCCCTGCGGGAACGTGCACTCTGCAGCTGCAGGGTGAGCCTGGTTAGGGAACTGGTCTGCCTTTAGCATTGCCAAAACAAATTGGTTGGTTTTCACGTGTATGATCTCTTCAGCCATGTGCCGAGGCACAACGGCTTGGCCTGGCATAGAGAGTAAGGAGTCACAGGGAGATGGAGAGGAATAGTTGGCTCCTTTCAGCAGCACAGCTGCACCTCAGCTCACAGCATTTGTAGGATGGGTCCTAGTGCCTGCTGTGTGGGCACCGTGGTGCTGGTTTTTGTACAGGCAGCAGGAAGACGCGTGCATTTTTCAGATGTGGACTTTAGGCTTCTAGTTTCAGTTTAACAACTTGGCCCAGGAAAGCTGCACAAACCTCGCACAATGTTTGGTTTGTGGTTGCTTCTGGCAGAGGAATTTGGAATTCACACCTTTGTCCCTTGACAGCGTTTTTCAGTACAAATTTCACTTTAAATGCTTAGTACGGCAATATATGGGAAACAGTCCTACCCCTGCATAAGACAAAAATATCATCTGTGTCTTACCAAGAGGTTAAAAGCCAGTTTGGTTTTCTGGAAGCAGTCGATGAACTCAGCCTCGTTCGGGGGTCTTGCTCGAAGAGTCAGCACACCCTCTTTTATGAGAAGGTGGAGAGAAAGGCACTTTAATTAGCGCATCCCCTTCCAGAGAAGGGTTCATCTTGCTGGCATGCACAAGAGACAGCAATAACAGGTATGGAGACTAGAACTACTAAAAATCAAGGATCTGAGAATAGTCAGATGTCTTTCTCCATGCTGGAGGCTTCACAAGGCTCTGTGTGTTCTACACTAGATCCCCAGCAACCAGCAGGACCTCCCAGACTGTTTTCTGCTGTCGCGTCCATAGCAGTGCTGCTGCACCGATCTGCCCTTGCTAAGGTGTGAACTGAGTTTTCATCCCAACCTTCATCTGTGCCCCCACATTTCCCATTTGTTCTAGCTGCTGCACTGTACCTGCTGGCCCTTTCTTCTTGTTCTTCTTCCCTTTCTTCCTTTGATTGAGCTGTTTGAATGCCTCTGCAGCCTTCTGAAGCCTGGCGACAAACACTTCGATATCATCCAGAGTGCAGTTCAGGATTTGCTGTGAGGACAGAAATGCGTTGAACCCAGGTGGAAAAAGCGAAAACTGCACACAGCCAGGAAGCCTGAATCCCCAAGTGCCTTGACCTGTTCCCACTCAATTTCCCAGAAGAATGCAAGGGAATGGGGAATTCAGGCATGAAATTAATCTGGATTCATCACTTTCCATACACAAAGCTGTGCCTGTTTTTTGTGCTGTACTTGCCAATATAATAACTGACCGCTGGCTGATGGAGAATATGGAGAATAACCCTAAGAGTAGACTATGGACCAGGGAGAAGCAGACCTTCAAAAATCAGCACAGTTACCTCAGGTCAAAGGAGACTGCACCTAACCAGTGAAGGAACTTTGCTTTTGCTCCCCTTATCTTTCTAAGCAGTAGGTATCAGCTTAACAATGACTGAACTACGCATAAAATGCTTGCTCGTGGAAGAGGAGCCCCTTGCTTCCTTCTTCTCTACCCCATCCCTTCTGCCTGTTGACCATGTCCTGTTCTTGCTACCAACCGTTTCTTTTTCAATCTTCTGTGCTAAGATGATTCGGGACTCTTCATGGTCCTGGGAGGCAGAGCCTCGTCGTTCA
Source organism: Nettapus auritus (assembly GCA_011076525.1). Classification (NCBI taxonomy): domain Eukaryota; kingdom Metazoa; phylum Chordata; class Aves; order Anseriformes; family Anatidae; genus Nettapus; species Nettapus auritus. Next base: position 29,822,474 of record CM021769.1, read on the forward strand.
TAGTCTGCAAATGAGGAAAGGGAGAGAAAAACATTTTTATCATCAACGGCTGAAGATGGGCTCCATTAAATGCAGGGACCCATGGGATGGTTGCTCCTGGCTGGGTTTGTTCATTCCTTTATTCTGAAAGCACCTCAGAAGACCACAAAGGTGATCAAAGTTGCCAATTAAACCTTCCAAGGGTCACAGCAGTTGCCCCCAGCCCTGTGTGTCAGTATGCTGCTTGTTTTCAGATAGCAGCACTGGATGAATGGTGAGGAGTGGCCAGCTGCTGGTACAGGCAGAGACCTACACGCCCAGGTCCCAGTGGCTGCCAGTCACTGACTCCTTTGACTTGGGTGCATTAGGCTGCCTTACACCTGCCGAGGAGCTGCCCCTTGCACTGCTGAGCACTCCACGGGTATGTCATGCATAGTCAGAGCAACTCCAACCCTCTCCTCTAACCCCCTGCTCCCCGCAGGAGCCTTGCTTGTGGCAGGGATGCCAGCTCAGCTAGCTGCCCATCAAGAAAGAAGAAATAAGACCTGGAGGGGAATGCAATGGCCCCTTGCTAGAAAGCAGCACACCAGGAATTCTGCATGATTGATATTTAGGCAGGCCCAGGCAAAACCCAGCATTTTTCTACAAACTCATGTGCAATCTCAAGTGTTTTTAATCACTATTAAAAAAACTCACAAAAATAAAAACCACAGGTACCTCCCATCTTCCAGAAGGCAGACACTCACTGGGACAGCAATATTTCAGTGCAAGCACTTGCTCAGGCGGCTTCTTGTGACAAGAATAATGTGTCAGCTCAGTGAAATGGGCTCTGAAAAGGCCAGCACAGCTGGTGTTCAGGCAGCAGGATATATCAAGTGGGAGAACTGGGGAGGCAGTTTTGGCAGAGGACTGGGGATATTGTACGTCATCTTTAAGCATTAAGATGAGATGTTTAGTTTTGACAGGTTTTGTAGGAAAAGCTGTAAGGCACGTTTCAAAGGAGAAACGATCCCAGCAAACAGGCATCATTCAAAGCTTTCTCCTGACTCCTGCTTTTGTGCCGGGCTCTGTTTTCTCATATCCAGAAATCCTGCCTGAGTAAATGCCCAGCTGTGCTGGTGGGAGCAATGGACTTAAACCTTTATGTTAAGCCTACTGGGAAGGGCAGAGTTAAGGGTGGCTGTTTCACAGAAAACTGCTGTGTGTCAGAATATAGATGTTGAGAGATGATCCAGCTCTGAAATAGAAATCTGATTTTCATTATGCAAAGCTGGACCTAAAATAGGCTCTTCATTCAAGAGGACGGATCATCTGCTTGGCTTTGGTTCTTAGCCCAGGGAAATGAGTGTTTGCTCTCCTCAACTGGTATTCAGAGTTTCTTACTGTACCCTGCTTATAGATTTTTCTTGAGCATAGAAATTAATCCCAAGAGAAGCTGGTACAATTGGCAGTGGTAAGAAAGGGTTAGAGTTTGCTGGTCATTTTAGTCAATCTGAGCTTTATTTAAGAGAGGGATCTTATTTCTGTTACTGGGAACTTCTTTCTCCAAAGAGAAAGTTTTCTCCAGACAAACTGGGATGAAACTGGGGTGGTTTTGGAGTATGGGGTAAGTTCAGATCTGCCTTTTACCCTCTGCTCTGGTATTTGTGCAAACCACCTGACTTCTGTGGGTGAAATCTTGGTTCCTGTGAAGTCAGCAGGGCCAGGGGTGTGCCTTTCTGACCAGATCTGTCTTGTCTGTACGTACGTTTTAAGATCACTGGTGCCTGGTCCAAGCCTCATGCAATTGCTGTTTGATGACAGCCTGTCACCTCTTTCGGGAATTTCATTGTCCTTACTGTTGCTTCATAACATAGTGAAAAGACGCTTGGCAGCAATGCTAGGGCTGAAATGACCACAGGCTGTTTCAGGAGGGTGGGCTGCCCAGACTAAAGAGCCACCATCCTCAGGACAGACCCGCTGAGCTCTCCCAGTACCTGGCTCATACTGGGAAGGGGGTGCCACCCGGTTCCTGTTCATTGCTGGCCCTCGCATGTCGTGCTGGATCGGGATGGGAGCTGGCCCTTGTGGCGGTGGGAGGATAGACTGTCTCTGCTTGATCTTTTCTTGGTTTGCTCTGCAAGGCAAACAACAGAGAACAACCCCTGTCAGAGGCTGACGATCCTATTTCCAAGAGAGCAGTGTGCGAATGCACTGGCCTGAGCAGGGGTGTGCACTCAGGGTGATGATGTGCACTCTGGCTGCCTTTCCCCTGTGCCCTGAGGCTTGCAGGTTTGGGAGGGGAGGTTGCAAGGGGACAGCAAGTATCTTTGGGTAAGAAGAGCTGCAGCACCTGACTGGTTTAAATAGAGCTTGCTCTGTGTGGTCTGGAAGGCCTGTTATTCTAGTGCACACGAGCCGGTAGCCATGTAGGGCTGTTTCGGCTGGTGCTTTAGAGCAGGGAGTGTCTGTGAGGCCGGTGAGATTCCTTGCACAGAGTCAGCAGCACAAACTGTTGTGGGATCTATCACAGCAGCCAGGAGCCCTGCTTGAATTCTGTCAGCAGAAGAGTTCCCTCAGCGTGATTTGCTTCAGGGTGTAAAATCTCCTAGAGGTGGTTTATGTGAGATGGAGACTCCGTTCCCAGGCATGTAAACCAAGGATATATTTGGAGTAAGGAAATAAAAAGGACAGGCAAAATTCATATCCTTTTCATAAGTAGCAGCGAACCTCAGTTAAGCCCGCACAAGCGAGGTTCTTGTCTGGGTCCTCTTGAAGAGGGAGGCTGGCCTGGCAGTCACTGCACTCTGAGTGTTCTCTGCAGGTGATGTGATTTGGGGGGGATTTTGTTACTCCCAGCTCTACCCTGCAGTACTTACTTGAGTGTCTGTGGTCGTACTTTCTTCCCATGCTTGTGGTCTGCCAGGGCACTTTCTATGTCCTCATGCACCATCTCCGCCTTAAAGATAAAACAAGGATGTTTTATTAAAGGGCTGTGCTTTGGAAAATTTGAATTGAAGGCTCCAAGTGGGCAAAGGAAGAAATGGCTGGCAGAGCACTAGGAGCAGATCTTGTTCTGTTACCAGATTGCTTGGCCATGGGGTAAGCTGCACAAGACTGGCAGGGCCAGGGGGCAGGAGCCTTGAGAGGTTAATGTGAAGGCATCGATACCTGGGCAGGCCTCTAGGGCATCTCATGGCTTCCTCTGCTGTTAGTGCCAGGAAAAGTCTGGCAGGGGGGCAAGCAGTGAGTGCCTATGCAGCACAAGGTGCAGTTGGATGCTGTGCTGCTGGGATGGCCATGCCTGAAAGCCCTGCTGCCACGAGTGGGAGGGATGGGTTAGGAAGGACCTTTTCCTTTGGGAAAGCCAGCTACAGACCACAGTAGCCCCATCTTGCAGCACACCCCACTTGTATCCCGCTGGCAAGGAGGGCTCTGCTCACCTCCACCTCATCACAGTTGAAGAAGTGGATGTCAGGTTTGTGCTGCTCCGAATCCTGGCACACCAGGAGGAGGATGGAGGAATAGCGCATCTGATTCAGCACCGTCTGGCAGTGCTGGACTGTCGGCAGCGGGAAGTCCTCCAGCTCCTCCTGGAAAAGAAGAAGGAAGAGGCTAGGCAACAGGGATCTATTGAACTCCTGGGGTCCCTGCTTGAGGAGAGAGACCTGACAGAGCTTGTGCTTCTCAGCATTTGCTGGGCTCTTCAAATACTCGTGTCACAGTCTGCAAAGGCGCAGTGGCCGGGACTATGTAGGACCAGGAAAGAGGTGGAAGGAAAACAGAACTCTTGTTCTCCTGAGTTCCTGAATATGGGGGCCCAGTGGGAGACTTGATCAGCTTGAGCTCTCTTGCTCAGTCATCTTACTGGTGTGCTTTGCCTGCCCCACTATCATGCATCCCAGCATCCCATAGTAAAGGTGCTTTCAGGGTAAAGGCAGTAAGGAGTTTGCCCTTTCACCGACTCTTGGATGACCTTGGGCAAATCTTTTTTAGTTTCTCCCTGCTAAACGCAGGGCAGCACCACCCTTCTCCTACCGTCTGGCTGCTCTTTCCCATCAGATTAGGTGCCCTGTGTGCATGTATATGTATTGCTATCAAAATGGGGCACTGTTCTCAAGCAGGGGACCCTGTGTGTTATTTTAATACCAGTAACAGGTCCTTCCCTCTCTGCTCATGCTATATGCAGGTCTCTGTGGACCTGTAAGTCTGCATCACTCCCACAGAAAGAAGTTTTACTGTTTGCCTGGAGCACAGCTCAAGGTATCTTCCATCTGGAGTCTCTGTGCTCTGGAGCCATGAATAAATCAGCCCACACCTGCCTGCCCTTTGAATTACAGTCAGCCAGCCCCTGCATAGCCTGGAGTGGATTTTGGTAGCGATCCCCCCTTGTTTGGGTTCTTCACAAATGGCTCCCCAAAACAGAAGGGGAAGAGAACACCGCATTCCCCAGGTTAACCTGCGCCCTCATGGAGTGCTCTGGGTACCTGCGACTCGCAGTCGAGCAGGCGAATGGACTTGTCGTTCACTTGCAGCAGCATCTCCTGTGTCCAGATCTTCTCTTTAGAGTTGAGGAGTATGAGTTTTCGGATGGCATCATCCACTGTCACGATGGACTCACTCTTGTCCATGATGAAGGTGGCCAAGTGCTGAAGGTGGGAGGGAAAGAGGAGAAAACAGGTGAAAAAGCTTTGATGGTGCTTGTGTCATAAATCACTGGTGAAAACATCTCTAGAGGTTTGGGCTGTTTGTTCTTTATTGCGCGGGCATGAAAGAGTCACTGTGGAACGTGTTCGTTCTGCTTATTAGTACCAGGCCGTTTGCAGTGGTGAAAGATTAGAGTTTTGTAACACAGCAAAGGTTTTCATAACAAGTTTCACTGCTTGCATATTTATCTCATCGTATGTCAATTCTAGCAGCCCTGGCCGCCATCCAGCGAGCATGTTTGCAAGTGCTTTGCACAAACGAGTTAGTCCCCTGGCTTTTCTGAAACCACAAGACAGCTCCAAGCCTGACAGCTGACTCTGCTCCAGCCTTTCAATCCCCTCATGCTGCTTTCCCACCAAAATTACTCAAATCAGCTCTCGTGGGAGTGAAAGGGGGCCTCTCTGACTGTATTAAGGGGTATTACGGTATTTGCCTCTGTCCTGCATTGTGGCTTTGCTAGATTATCCTGGTCTGTCTCCCTCCCTCCACCTGCCCTGTAGACCTGGCTTGGGGCTCTTCACACTTCCAGCCTGATTTCCATGCTGCCCTCCCCTCTTGTGCTGGCTGATGTGTGCTGAGATGGTCATGTCCCAGACATGACGGCACTCGCATGCATTCCCAGTCCTGCTCTGTGTCCTGAAGCGTGCAACGCTCCAAGCATTGCACTTGGCACTCGTTCAGTTTATGAAGAGTCCGTGCAACCGAGCTACACCTGCAGGCTTTTCACTGCTCATGGGGCTCCACGTGAAGGGACTGCTGGGCAGGGAGGCAGTTACAGAAAAAAGTGTCTGCTGCAACCAAACGGTGCATGTGTGCCCCCAGCAGTGGGCAAAGGCCCCTCCAGAAATCCAGGTAACTAATTTCTCTCCTCTCTGATCACCAGCTCACGGTGCTGCTGGCCAGGCGGTGAGAGCAAGCGGTGCTCTTTGCGGATGGGGAGAACGTGCTCTGCCAGCAGAGGGGACTGAGAGGCAGGAGAAGCCAGCTCAGAGCAGCCAGATTATTTGTGCCCATTGTCCCCTGTGTCAGTGACAGCACAGTCAGGCCACGTGTTCAGGTGACATCAGGGAACGGGAAGTATTGGGGAAGAAGGAAACGGTCCCATTTCACCTTGTTCCCTCTGCTGCCCTGCTATGTTCCTGGCAGTGAGACAGGAAGGAGAACATGCTAGAGTGGGAAAGCAGCTGAAAGCTTTCCCTGTTGTAACCAACTTCCTCCAGGAGTGGAAGGCGGGAGATTTTTGGAAGGGCATGTTGCAGGCCTGACCAACACATCTTGCTGCACTTGGGGGCCTGCTGCTGCTGGCAGGCTTATCAGGACAGGTCCCAGCTCCTTCTCTCTTCCCTGCAATCTCTCTCGCTCAGCCAATTCCCCCCACATCCCAATTCCCCTTCTTAATGGTATTAGGGTCACTGACTTGCTGCTGCTGAGTCAGACTAGTGTGTGGGTCAGCAGAAGTGCAGTGGAGCTGTAACTGCTCTGGCAGAAAGACCTGAGTACTGCAGGTACAGCAGATGTGGCATACATGTTGGCTGCGGGGTAGCACTGCAGCAACCCCAGGGACAGGCATTTGTGTGAACGGCAGCAGTGCAAACTCCTGCTTGTCTTTGAGGCACTGTTTCCACAGCGTGGTTCCAAAGCAAGAGCAGGAAAAATGGGATGCATTTAAAGCAAGCCACAAATTTGGATGTGAAAGATGGAGAGGCTTTTTGCTGTCTCTAGTCCAGGGGTCAGTCTTGCCTGGCTTTTCTCTCTCTGATCTCTTGTTTTCATGCCTTCTCCCAGTGATCACATAACAGGTTTAGGGCTCAGGCAGTTTCTTTCTGGTGCTTTTTGCTACAGTGGTGCTGTAGCAAGGGTCAGGGTCCAGACAGTGCAGAAACAGAGTCTACATAATATTATACAATTAGAATTGCATATTATAGCTATATAATTATATAAGAAGACTAGCGACCAAAAGCTGCGAAACACAAGAAGAGAAAAGAAGGAGCTGGGGGGAAATGTGTCTGTTCCCAGTACCAGCCTCAACTCCTTGTGGTTAGTGTCTACAATAGGCAGGTGTCTTGGAGGACAGCAGGGGAGGAAGAGAGCAGTGCACTGGGGAGGAAGTCCCTTCTACCTGTAAAATCCCAGGCTGAGTCTTTAAGCATGACATTTGGCAGTGGGCATTAGGGGTGGAGAGAATTTGTGGTGGCCAATTTGTTGTTCAGGTTGTTGTTGGATAATTTGCAATGAATGGATAGGCCAGAGAAGAGGATAAACACTTCAGAGGTTAAGTGAAGACCCAGTTCTGTGCTCATAAAGCAAAGGTATGGGGTGAGGCACTATCTAAATAAAATTCCTGGCAGGTATTTGAGCAGCTCCACCGAAAGCTGAGATTAGCTGTCCAATCAGATATGAAGAACATGCTTGGGTATGTGTTACTGTAATTGTAAAATGCTGCATGAAAAGGTATTTGCAAAGTCAATATTATCCACGCAGAGGTGACAAACCCTCTGCCTGCGGAGCAGTGAAAGGAATTGGTTTATACCTGCTGACAGGAATCTTATCTGCTCTATTATTTTAACTGCCAGGTTTACAATCTTCATAAATTCCTTTGTTATTTACTGTTAAGTTAATTTTTGTGGAAATGAAAGCTACTTGTCTGACTGGGACTCATTAGGATATTTTTCCTTTCCATTTTCTGTAGATTCTGGTGGACTGAGTGGGGACAGAAGCTGATTCTTACCTTTATCTCACTAAAAGCCCCTTTCATCCAGATGGAGATTCAAATACGGTAATTTTTTTAAGAATGGGCCATGATTTTCTCCACTTTTAAACTTTGGTCAGCTTATAGATTACTTTAAGGGTGTAAAATGCCTCATATAAGGAAACCTGTTCTGGCCTCACTGCTTGCCACTGAAGTCCTGTTTGTCTTGGTCAAAGTTCAAAGTAGAAACTCACAAATCAGTGGCATATGGCATAATTAATAAAGAATTAATGTACTTGTCACTGTTTAAAGTCCCTTCTCTGACTCCACAAGTAACTATTTGTTAGGACTTGCTGATGGGGATGGCTGGCCAGGCCACTGATGGGGTGGATTGAGTTAGTATCTCAGGTGGAAGCCAGGAAACCTCTTTCCAAATGAGTGTTTTTAAAAGTCAACATTTCGCTGTAGGCAAATGAGTAGCTCCCTTTATTTTTAACCGTGTTCTTAAGCTTTCTGCTGGACTGGGGTCTTAGAGAAGAGAGGACCCTATCTACTAAACATGAACCTCATGAAGTGTTTTCCTCTCTTGCCTTGCCAGGTTTTCAGTGACAAATGGCCCAGCCGGGCAGAGTTCCCATGGTACGGAGGCTGCTGGCTGACAGTGGCACGTTGCGTTCCAGGCATCGCCAGGCTCCGGGCAGCCAGGCTGGCTCCTCTCTTTAAGTGGATGTCTGTGACACTGGGGGATGAATTTGGCTGAATGCCTGTCATGGCTGAAGGGTTTTGAGTTACTTGAGAGGACACAGTAGCTGAGGGAGAGCTGAAAGATGATAGTCGACGTGGTGTGTGTTTTCTGGGCAGGTGAGTTCCTGTAACCACTGTGGAACACTGTTTTTAATCTGTCAAGAAGGGTTTGAAGGACAGAGGAACAAGAGGGACAGCAGCTCCCACTGCTCTCCTTCAAATGCAGAGGAGGGAGAGGACCACAGCCTCTCCGTTTCCTGTTTCCTCATACTGATTTTCCTTTTTTTTTTTTTTTTTTTTTTTTAAAATTTTTTTTTTTTTTTTTT
>CM021769.1:29830997-29949185 GCA_011076525.1 Nettapus auritus
TTTTTTTTTTTTTTTTTTTTTTTAACATCTTTTTTCTGTTCTCCACCCCCCTATTACTAAACGTTTTAATTTGCTATATCTTGATTGTTTGTATTTTTGATAAACAATGGATTTGCATGCCATTTTCAATTTAAATTTGAAGTCGAAAAGAGGTCCATCTGTAATTAAACCAAATTCATGTTCTTTAATGACTGCTTTTTGTCCTCCCTTCCTGTCAACCATTTCCCATCTGCTGGCTGTAATGACCGTGTCCAGCCGAATGACTGGTTAGCGCTGGTTCACAACAAGCCTTGACCTCTTTGTCCCCAGACACTCATCCTCGACATAGCCCAGCAAAGGACAGGGGACACACCAGTAAATTCTGAGCCTTTGGTACAGGCCAGCCACGCAGAAGCAGCAACCGTTCTCTGTCTCTTCCCCCCAGCCCCAAAGCAGCCTGTCTAATATTGGAGTCTTTTCCACTCTTCAAGTTCAAAGAAGTGTGAGGGATCCAAGCTAGGAACAGTTGTAGGGTCAGATAAGATGTGTAATGCAAGGTGGGAGAAGCCATCAAAGCCTCTGTTTTGCTATAGCATTTAAACATGACCCAGAATTGTGCCCTGGAAAACTGTTGGAGCCTTATGGAAGGATCTGTGAACTATACCAGAGTCTATTTGCATTGATTTTCAGACAATGTCATACCATAATGGGACGACTGCTGCTCTTCAAAGGTAGGAGTTGGAGAGGAGCAGCAGAGAAATAAAAGCAGCAGGAGAGCTGGTATTACTTTTAGAAAGAGCAGGCAGTATGTGAGAGGACAGAAAGGGATCCAATCCAGCCTGAAGCCTCTGACTCGCAGGAAGGAGTGAGGTCAGTCTTTGGCGAGGAATCATCTCAGGACTTCTGCTCTCCTGTAGTTTGCTCTCCTTTAGTCCTTTAGTTTGTCTCCTCAAAGCATCTTTGGTTAACAAACTCCTGTGCTTCACCTACATATGCTCTTTCCTTTCATCCCTCTTTGTCACAAAGGAATCTAAAGGCCCCGAGGATCCCAGCTTCAGCTGTGTGTGTTCCATGGATGGAGAGGACTTGCGTGGTCTCAGCCACCTGCTCCAGGCTGGCCGGACCAGGGTGGCCCACAGCACAAGGAGGGGAATTACAGTGGGTGGCTGTCTGCAGGCATGCCCTGCAGTACAGGAGCTAGAAATTACAACCCCTCGGAGGGAAGCTCAGGAGGCAAATTTATCTACATGCAGGAGCTGGGAAAGAAATAGGGCAACAGGGAAGTCCCACCTCCCTTAAGGAAGAATGAAGCAGCTTTGCCGTTTGCCTCTCCCAGGGTGTGGAGAGCAACACTTGTGTATTGTAAGAAGGTTCCCAGCTGGTCTTTGATCTAATAAACTCCAGGACAAATGAAATACATTTCATTATCAGCATCTATCACTGACGTAGGCCTCTCAGTCCCATAAAATTTCATTGCATACTCACCTGTACGTGGTACTGTGACGTCTCATGCATAATGATATTGGAGTTGGAGTATTTTTTCCTTTGTTCTGAGAAAAAAAAAAAAAAAGACAACAAGCTTTCAGTTCAATGGCTGTTTATTGGTATATTAGGGAGAATTATAGTTCTCATGATGGGTTGCTACTCTCTGAGCTTCCAGTTTAAATCAGTGCTAAGAATCAAGGACATCAACTTTTGTCTCAAGAACTGGCAAATTAGGTATGTAGGATGCACAATCAAGTTTATCCTTTAATGTTGCAGCTAATTTGGTTCAAGCACTGCTTGTGGATGAAATGAAATCTTCTGTACAGAGAAGCCTCAGACAACAATTGACAAGGGACACTCGTGGAAGAGGGCTGGGAAGAAGAGGAACAGCCTGAGAAGGCTGGCACAGGGCTATGACGTGCATGTGGCAAGAAGAAAAATCCAACCACAACCCTCCAGTTTGGACCCAACAGTCCTTTTAAATGTCCTCCAAAAGGAACATTCTGCACTGCTGTGATGTTGCTGGTTTGATTTCTTAAATTTCCTGGCAAGGCACAGTGTAGGGATGATAGGAAGGGCTGTAAGGATCAAGGCCAGCCAGTCAGAGCCTGGCTTTCTTGAACAATATTTTTATGGGGCAACAAATCTTTATTACTTCCTGCATTTCTCACTGGAAAGCAGCACTAAGAGCAATTGGGGAAGAAAAAAAAAAAGTATTGCTTAGATTTTCATGAGGCTATAGAATATAATCCTATAAGAATTTACCCTGTCAGGTTTTACTCATAAATTAATTGGTATGTGTTCAGTGAGTCCATATATGTACTTTGTGTACATAGTAGAGGAATAACTACTACGTTTCAAGTCTCAGAGTGATTTGCGACTAACCAAACTGAAAACATCTTCCTCACCAGCAGAGGACATCCTCTCATCTCTGGTTTGCTTAGAAAATGTAATTGTCATTTTATATGCTTTCACCCATCCTAAGCTGGAAATAGGCTGTGTCATAATATCCAGTCCTCTGCAGCAATAGTCACAACCAAGAGGATTCCATGGCACAGCAAACTGTGGGGCTGCTTGTGTTTTAAATAGATATGTATTATTCTTAGTTCATTTGTGGTTTACTTCACAGCTCTCTTTAATGCCTTCTCTGGGATTTTGGCTTCTCTATTTTTTCCCTTTCTCTGTAAACAAGGAACATGTGGTCTCATTTCACAAATTTAATATTTAGAGACTGGCACCCAGGAAAAGAATATCCTCATAGAAACTCATCTGGTAATTTGAACTCCGTTTCTAATCTATCTATCCATCTATCTATCTATCTATCTCTTCTGGTGAAGTGGTGCAAGACCCAGGTAAAACTTCCCAGCATGTTTCTTTGGTTTATATTTTTAGCAGCATGCCATGTTTTGATTGAAAAGCATTCCCCAGAGACTTACAAGACATACTGGTAATATGCACCCAGGGCTCGAGCAGCTCTCCCTGAGCCTGGCCGCTGTCAGCAGGGATGCAGCAAAATGGCTGTGAGATGGATGCCCATCACAATGAAAGGAGGAGGAGTGGTGAGTGTGGGTGATAAAATCTAAAGAAGAGCAGAAGGGAGCGGCACCTGGTCTGTTTTGTGCTGTTTGAGGAATTGTTAGCAGCCTCCTTCTTTTCTCTCTCTCTCTCTCTCTTTTTTTTTTTTTTTTTTTTTTTTTTTTTTTTTTTTTTTAATGGTGCCTGAATGCATCTTATCATGGCTGCTGTGGGAGGGACAGTGACAGGGGAACAAGAGGGCAGAGGCACAACAGGGCACCCGCATACGGGAAAGCTGTCATGCTCAGTGCAGGCAGTGCCTCTGGCAGCCTTTGTGTTCTCTCCTGGCTACATCCCAGCAAAAGTACTCTCTGTCCACTTTGCCCCAGGAAAGCACAGTCTCCTGGTTGCTCCAAAACTGTGAAATCATTTGCTACATGTCTACCAAGCCTGTCCTTTACATCTGCCCCAGGACCACCAGGAGCCACAAAGACCCCTGGAAGTGGGCAAGGGGCTAGGAATTAATTAGGCCAATGCTTAACGAGTGTTCTCCTTTAAACCTTGTATGTGGGAAAGCACTTGGAGGGAGTAACTGCAGTGAACAGAGTGTGCTGCTGTTACAAGAGCAGAAAACCCAAAAGCATCAATCAGTAGCTTTAGCTTAGTCCTGGGGGGCTCCTAGTATTCAATTCTCCACTGACTCACTTATATTTAATCCACCTGCCAGCAGATCCTCTGCAAATGGAGGGGAAACTGGCCCAAATCTGCTACTCATCTTTCCTGGAGAGTTGACAGGAGTTAAAATATCTAATAGGCAAGTGCTTACTTGGCACCGATTGGCAGGATTTCTACAAACAAGCCACACATCCTTCCTGAGGAGTGTGTGTGCCCCCCTGTGTAACATGCAGTTACATGCCTTGGTTTTCCTGCCTAGAACTAGATGTGATTTCGAGCCAGCTCACCCGTGAGTGCTCTTGTTTCAGCTTACTTCGATTCAGCTTACACCAAGTGGGAATTTGGGGTTTCTTTGACTGTCCTAAAATGAGAGTGCTGGCAGGGAGGGCAGTTAAAAACTGGTTGATCAAGCTCAAATCTCTCATGTATATTAGACTGCTGGTCTACTGCAGCATTTCACTGCTCAGCGCTGTCACCCTGTGACTGCTCTCCTTTGGTCAGACACAAGAGGTGGTGGAGCTGGGATCAGGCCCTGGGACAAGTGCACGTCTGCAGCACACTCTTGCTTTGAGTTCCACTCCTTTAGCGTGAACCTTTTCCCCTGGCCTCCTTTGCATCTCTGTTATGTTTTTATTTCTGCTTGACCTCGATCGAGAAAGAAGAGAGGATGAACACGTTTCAGAGCTCAGCTAGGGCTCTGCAGGCTCTGCCAGCAGGTGTCTCTCCAGAACAAGCACTGTCCTGAAGGGTTCTTTACTGTGGGATTTAATTTGGGATTTTCATCTTTCTCAGGTGAAACAAAAGTTGTCAGCACAGAAGAGCTTTTAAACTGAACCCCTCGTGGTACTTCTGCAAAGACATAGGGCTGAGCACTGTTAGCAAAACTGCCTGTCTTAATCATACAAAGAGGGGCCCAGAGAGGATAGAAATGAAAAGGGATGCTGGTGCTTTTGTTTGCAGCCTGGGAAGAGTTGATAGCAAAAGAATTCAAACCCTTTTTATTTTCAAGCCTGAGAGGTGTCTCATCAGCTTGGCAGGACACCCGTGTACTTTGTACCTTCCCAAAATCATGCAGAACCACAGAATTGGAAGGGACTTTAAAGATCATCTAATTCCAGCCCCCGTGACCCAGTCAGGGACACCTCTCACAAGACCAGGTTGCTCCTAGCTCCATCCAACCTGGCCTTGAACACTTCCAGGGCTGAGGCACCCAAAGCATCTCTGGGCAGCCTTGTACCTCTGTGCCTGTCACTGAAGACACAGTAGCATGCTTTCCCTCCAGCTAAGTCCTGGTAGCATTGAAGTGGCTGCTGTGCACAGGTAGAAATGATTTCTCAGAGGGCACACTGGCAGAGACATTGGCCGAAGCTGCAGGTCTCCAGGTCAGAGCCTTTACATCACGGGTGTCGAGCCAGAGGTGGAGTGAGGGCAGCCTGAGGGGAAGGACCTCAGACACCGAGCACAGCTCCCTGCTGTGCTCACAGAGTGACCTTGAGGAAATGAATTAATATTGCAGCACGGCCACTTCCCACCTTAGGCTCACATTGAAGGGTCGATGGCACTTTGTTTGCTGTATGTTTTAATTGCAGTCTGCTCTACTTCAAATGTGGGGCAAGGTCTGGAACAGGGCACACGGCAACACACGTCCACAGGGAGTTGTGTCTCATGTGAGTAACTTTTTTCTCTCAGTAACCTCAATTTCCTCACCAAGCATCTCTCATGTACATCGATGACACTAGTGGAAATGAGAACACCGCGTCTGTGTGGGATGGAGACAAATTTGGACTTTAAGACATCCCATCCGCTCCTTTTTAAAAGGGAGTGGAAAAAGACTGAAGCAGTCAGTCTGGAAACAAAGGATTTTTACTTTATAACAGGAAACATCTTCAGCTCTGAAAGGAAGGGGGCTGAGCAGTGTCAAGAGCTGGTGGACACTGGGGAGATGGGGTTTACAGAGGGAGCCCAGCCATAACCCCTTCAGCCTTTTCCAGCCCTGGTGAGGGCCCTGTAGCCTAGTGCCAGTGCTGGGGGCCTGGAGCTCCCTCTCCACCAGTCTGTGAGCCAGAGTGGGCCGAGGGGGAGACAGACAGGAGCTTCTGCCTGCTCCTGTTCGGGACCAATCACTGCCATCTGCCAGGATTCTCGCATCCCTCCCATTAGGGGTCTGTGGCAAGGCTGTTGCCCAGTGCCAGGTGCCGCTGCAGAGCTGGAGCTGCACAAACCTGACAGCAAGAAATAAAATAAGGCATGGGTGGTGTGTGGTGGGGAAATGCAGAGGTTCCCATTCCCTCTGTTCATTCTCCCTGGGGTATTGCCTTTAAGAGCCACAGAACTCAAACAATGTGACTCTATTTTGTCTCAGGATGGCATTCAAGTGACATCCCAGAAGCTGCCCAGGCAGAGGAAGGGGGTGTTTCTGCATATTCTCTTTCCTGTCTCTCACTTTAAGATGTCTGCTTCTTCCTTTTACTGAAATCCCTCCTTGTTGGCTTCTACCTGTCCCCTATACTGATGGAAACCTTTCCTTTCATGTTTCCTCCTATATCCTCAAAATAGAAATACACAGCCTGAGAACAGCTGGGCTTTCCTGGGCAGCAGAGGTGCAAAACACTGAAATCTCCTTTTCTAGTGCTCAGTTTTGATTTACATGCAGGAAGAAGTAAGGATCTGGGCTGTAAATGACAAAATAAGAAATCTTAGGTCACATCTGTCTGAAATGTGGAAGCTTTAAGAAATAGTTATGGTGTTATTGGTATATTTACTTCAAAGAAGTGGGATGAAACACTGTAGGCCTTTCTCTGGATTCATCATTATTTGCCTTAGCTTATGCCTGGCTCTGGTCATGCTGGGCTGAAGCAAATATGCCACACAGAATGATGCCCGCATGGAGACCTGTGGCTGTTTAACTGCAGATAATAGGAGATCCTTTATGTGAGCTAGGTGAACTCCCTTTGCCAGAAAAGATGTGAGAAAACAGGACACGTGTCCGAGTGGCTCCCACACTGCCCTTCTGCATAGCCTTGTCCTCCACCTCCTTAATTTTGTATGAATGAACACTGGCGCGTTAGCAGCAGTAGCAATTTCCTCCCAGTTTATCTGACACCTCTCATGCTAGAATACTTTGCATTTCTACAGCATCTTGCAATGGAGAAGACCCAAGCACGGTAACGTTACCCAATCCACACCACATCCCCAGGAGGCAGGAAATTTGCATAATCCCCATGTGATGAATAAGAGTTACAGGAATATAAAGATGGTTTTCCCGAGATCGGATGGCAGCTGCTGTCACAGCACAGACACCAGCGTGCACCTCTGTTTAAATGAGTCACCTTCTGCTCTCTCCCTTTAGAGGCTGCTGTGGTGGAGGGCTACTGGGATGCAACACAGGCTGGATTGCAAAGGGCATGAGAGCTCCAGGGCCATGGCACAAGTACAGCAAACAGCTGAAGGTGATAAAATTTGGCGTGAGACCCACAGTGACCACTGCTGTACTTTTTCCCTTCTGTCTGCCAAGAGAGCCAAAGAGACAGGAAAACAATAGAGCTTTGTCCCTTGCTTTTGGTGTCTGGCAATGAAAAGCCCCCGTAATACGGGGATCATCACCAGTCCAGAGGTGGTGGGTACGACCCACTGCTGCAGCCTTGAAAACAATGACAAGTAATTCACAGTCACGTCATGCTGAGCCTAAACACTTGCTGTATGTCTGGCACAGGCACTCCGGAAAGTTTTGAATGACTCAAGCATGGATGCCACGTGGGATATTCACACATGCAGAACTGTATTTCTTCATTAAATTGTCTCATCTCCTGCCTCGAGAGATTTGGCCCCATGAGCCCTAGGACACTCCTTTCGGGAAAAAAAAAAAAAAAAACATAAAAGATTTTGTAAATGTAATTAACCCCGTCCCAAGCAGCTACCTTTCATCTGGACTCATACCCAGAGTTGCGGGAAAAACTGCAAAGCCATTCTCAGAAGAATGTTATCTGTCACCAATATCTTGCAGAAAAACAGCACTGCGGAAATGATGTTTCCCACTGGCACCAGTGGCCACATGAAGAAATGGAAAAAGCTGAGACCGCTGCAGAGGTAACAAGGTGGATTTTGCCAACTCAGAATGGACTCAAAACTGGGTGCTGTACTGGAAATCTAGTGACAACACACAAAAGTCCTGGCTGGAAGGGAGAGCATCTTGCTTGGCTTTATGTTGAGGAGTGGAAAGGATGAAAGACAGGAATTATTGAGAAAGAAGGTAAGATCAACTCACATCCTGGAGGAATGGGGTTATCGGCTTAGTTCAGGAAGTCAAAACACATCTTAAGTGCCAAGTTCCCTCCCCATTTCCATGCAACACCCTTTTTTCCAGGGGTTGGGACGTGGCTGTGAACACTCCCTCCAACCTGGCACATTGTGTGCACAACAGATTGCCTAGCGGGATAAATTCTGTCCAGTGGGTTAAAGTTGGTTAAAGTCAACAGGGGTATTGAGTAGTACAGAGGAGGCAGAAGGGTCTCACGACTGCTGTAGCACTAAGTGTGACACGAAGCATTCCAGCAGTTTTGGGGGAATTTGAGCACTTTCCTCCTGCTGGTGGAGGGGGGACTGTGGTGCTCTGCTGATCCTCACGAGGGCTTACAGGTCAGTTACAGGCAGGATTCCAAAGCTCAGCCCCGAGATGCCATTTTTGCCCTTCTGTTGCAATCTTGTTTCTGCTATAAACAAAAGCTCGCCCACACTCTTCTTGTACTCCAGGGCTGAAGTCACTCATGGTGCAAACAGGTGCTGCTGTGACAAATGCAGCCATTCGCACCAGCGTTGCAAAGGCCCCAGCCTGCCCTCTGTGCACAGCCCTCACTGCTTAATTAGGGAGTTTTATCACCCAGGATCCTCCCTCATCCTCCCCGCATCTCCCCATATTTGTTTTCTGCTGTTGCTGGGTGGAAGGCTCTGTAGAAAATGTGGGGGATGGACAACTCATCAGTGAAGCATTATGTAGGGAACCGAGGAGTAATATCAGCCAAGTGAAACGTGATACGGTACATCCTTGTGGTGTCATTGCTTCTGCCCTACATGCAGACCACACTTGCACAACCGTAGGGGAGCACAGCCACCTCTAGTGTGTGCATGGGAGGGAGACTGCATCTGAGCAGAAAGTCTGTCCATCTGTCCCTGTCGGGTCGGGTTTGGGAGATGGCTGGTGAACTACCTCGGCCACCTTGTGCTGGCAAGGTGAGAGTGTGGCTGCTGCAGAGCATCTGTCTCTGTAGGGGCTGGCACCACAGGACAACAGGGACCACAGACCTAAATGGAGGTTATCCTACAAGGATTTCGAAGGGACCCAAGAGTCAGGACTATTGCTCAAGCACTGAGCTTTGTTTCCAAGCCCTGGTGAAAGACACAGACACAAAGCTGAGACACTGCAGGGTCCACTAAGGATCCAGTGCAGTGCAACTCAGAGCTGAGATACTGGTGTAAAAGTGGTGTGAGCCTGAGCAGATTTGGCTCTGCCATTCCCATTTGATAGTACTTACGCTCTTTTCCACATTATATTTTATGGCATTTATACAATTGGTTTGTTACCGTTGGCAGTACCAGGCCAAACAGACCTCTCCTTGATTCCCTCCCCCTGCATTGCATTGGAGACCTCCCTGTGTCCATTAGAGCAGCCTGAGGAAAGTCCTGGCTGTTGCCTTCTGGAGCATGCCAATTCTTTATGTTATCTATATGCTATCTAGCAGCACACGTGCTCTTTATAGTAACCTGCCTATGTAGTATGAGCTGGTTCTTCTGCCAAAGCAACAGGTCAGGACACAGCCCTTCAGAGGAGAAACGAAGCAGCAAATTCATTCTGAAGCAGCAAAGCTTCAGAATGCTAATGGAAATTATGAAAATTTGCCAGGCCTGCATTATAAAGCAGCCTTACGAAACAGCATCCATTCCCAGGATGGGAGCAGGAGGCCAGATCTGATCTGGCAGTCTGATTGCTCATCTGCGGTGTGCAGCTCTGCCGACCCAACAGGCTCCTGCTTCCTCGCCGAGTGGGAGGATGCTCCAGGTTCTGCAGGGTTAGTCAAGGATCTGATTTCGGGAACTGCACAGACCTGCTGGGCCTGGGCTCCTGGCCCTGAGGCATCTGCAGGCTCTGCTGCTGCTGGAGCTTTCTTGCTCCGGGGTTCCCATGGTTGGCCAGTGCCGGGGAGAGCGTGTGGGATGTAGTGCTCCTGCCTGCCCCGTGCCATTGCCTGCCCGGCTCTCCTCCACACCACATGAGTATTTCAAGGAAGGAGAAACCACAGGAGGTTGGAATAACATTGCAACCAGCTTGTTTTGCACGTAGGAGCTGGGATAAGCAATGCCAGAGGAAAATTTTGCTGGCAGGGGTAGTGTCTGACATCGGAGCACCTTGCTGCATCGGTGTGATCGTGTCAGCAAAGCCTCTGCAGTGCAGAGCCAGCCTTCAGCCCCAACTGTGTAAATAAGCCCTAAGTAAAACTGTGGCATTGCAAGAAGGTCTGCTGAGCACTGAGAGGAGAAAGGCAGCAGGAGTGAAATGCTACCAAAAGCTTTAGAGCCACTGCCTAGGCTCCATTTTGGAAGCCTCTTTGCAGCTTCTTCCAAAGTATCAAGCACCCTGTCCTTCCTGCCACCACCATGGTCCTCTCTGAACTGCCAGAGGCTGTCAATAACAGTGGCCGTGACACTGGGAATCTGCGGGGACAGCTACCCCTTTTGGGTGGCGCATAGCACGTGGGATCTGGAAGCTCCTGAAGTAAATGAGAAGGCTCTCATTGATGCTGGGGGTGTGAATGGGCTGGGCAGCGGGGAGCTGTTGCCTGATAGCATGTTGGCAGCTAGTCGGTGTCAGGAGGCTAAATTCCTCCCTGGCATGCCTAATATTTGCCACTAGCTCAAGCCCAATTGCTCACATTCCTCTTTTATTAGCTGAAGACACAACCCACTCTAGAAGAGCAAATAAAAACCTGACCCTTGTGCACGGGCTGTGCACATCAAGTAACACTGCCTGCCTGTCCCGGCGTGCCGAGGGAGAGATATCAGCATCCTGAGTGGTTGCTCGGCAGAAAATAAGCAGGCTATTGAGAAACTCACAGGCAGAGGCATTCCCTCTTCCTTTAAAAGCAGAGCTGGAAGAAATATGCCAGATTATTTTTCACTAAACAATTCAAAATGATGTTTTCTAAGCTCTCTGTAGCTGGTAATGACATTTTTTGCATATCAGGCCATTGACTTAAGTAAACAAACTGACAAATTTGCTTCACTTGAGAACCAAAACCCACTCATAATAAAAAGTTTCCCCTATTGTTTTTGTCATCATTAAGTAACTAATCCAGCATTTGTTCCCAGAGTCCCTGGGCACATCCAACAACCCATTTCCATTCGAGAAAAATGTCCCTATGAGTAAACTCTGAGCAGATCCTCCATGCAAGGAGAGAAATTACACTCAGCAGGCTTGAAGCAGCAAGGAAAAAGGGCTGCTGGAGGCACAGACCAGGCACTGTGGGGTCAGAGGGGGAAGGACCTCTCTGCAGACCCCATTGCTGGCTGCCATCCCAAAAGCATTGCAATGGGGACATGAAGGCTGCCTGCTCAGAGCAGCCAGGGCCAAGCTGAGCCAGCAGCACCCAGAGCAGAGCCTTCGCCTCCTGGCTGAGCCACTGCCTGGTTTTGGTCTGCAGGAGCCACCAGGAATGCTGGTTTTCTTTCTTTCTTCCAGCCCCATTTCCAGCTGGAGTATTACGTTTCCAGGCTTTAAATAAAAGGCTCACCCGCAAGGCAGTGTTGGAGAGGAGCCAGCGTAATCAGAAGCTGGAATCTCAGGTGGGAAAGGGGACGTGAAGAAAGACACTGAAGTGGCACTGAGGGAGCTGGGGGGTGGACAAGGGAGTTATTCAAGGCTGATGGTGGGGAAGATGGGGAGCCAGCGTCTCAGGCAGTGCTCTGACTCGGACCGTGTGAGCAGATCAGTGCTGCCTGGGGGCTTTCTTGTGGCAGGCTGAGAAAGCCAACAGCAGCAGCAGGTGGGAAAGCTGCCCTGCCTTTCTCTCCACCTATCACAGCAGTATTTCAGCTCCCTGCTGTTGCCCCAATGCACTGGGAAAACGTCAGCAGGGACGCTCCCTCCTCTGAGCAGCTTTCAGGCCATGCTGGCACTGGGCAGGAGCAGGGGAAAGGTGAAATGTATTGGTCCCACTGGTGCAGCTGCTGGAGGCAGACACAGCTGTGTGTCCCTGCGCCCTGTCATGTGCTTGAGATCCTGGGCAAGCAGCAATCAAGTCCTTTGGGAGGAGAGTGCAAGAAAAACTGGGCTGGTAAACACCTGCTAACTTTAGGGAAAGAAAGGCTGTATCCAGTCAGTGTTTCTATCTTTCTGCTTGAGCTGGCACAAGCCCTGTCTGTAAAGGTGTCTCGCCAAGGTCCTGCTTTACCTCGTGGGGACGTGGGAGAGCAACCAGCAAGGAATTACAGGCCAGGGGCCACACTGGGGGCTGTCCAGTCTTATCTTCCCCACACACAGCCCCAGGAGGAGATATTGGAGGCCTGCAGAGACCCCCAGGAGCTGGCTTGTGACCGTTAAACCTAAGTCAGTCCTTCACCATCGGCGTATTCTGCCTGTAGCTCATGGGTCTCCTCTCCCCACGGCTCCCCAGGCAGACGATACCCATCCCGGGGCCCGGCGGGAGCGGCGCTTCTCTTTGTGTTTGCATCCCGTGTCCTGTTACAGTGCCGAAGCCTTTCTTGGGTTACGGGAGGCGTGCAGTGTCAAGTGATCGGGCCTCGCGCGCTGCTGCCTTGCAGCTCCGTGTTTCTCCAGCCTAACTCAGACCACTGGCAGTGCTCATGCCCTGAACTCCCTTTTCCAGCCCCGTGCCACACCAAGGTTGGGTCTTTCCCAGAAACAAGTGTATCGAGGAAGGCGGGCGGCTTGGCAGCGGCTCTTGGCAGGGCAGAAAGCAGCTGAGCATCGCAGGGACAGACTCAGCACTAAACAGAAGTGAGCTCTGCTGCAGGGCCATTTCCTTCTCCTAGCCCCATGTGAAACCCACTATAACTATTAAACTCCCCTCAACTCTACACAGCTCCTCACGGTTACAGTGCCTGATCCCTCATGAAACACAGTGCCATCTGATAAACCACAAAAGCAGCTTGGATGAGTGCCTGCAGAAGTCCACCCGGCTATCACCACAAAAAGGGGTGGCAAGACTGCTGGGGAGACCGCTGTGCACTGACACCTCCCTTCCAGCCCTTCCCTTGGCTCCTGCTGGAGCCACGCTGTTTTCCCCCCCACGGCCTTTCATCCAGGTTCAGAAGAGATGCCGGTAAGTGGAGAAGCAGCTTAATTTATTTATGGTTTGCATTAACATTTATTCAGCTGGTTGCTGTGCATTGAGCAAGGTGGCAACCTGAGAGGTAACAGCCATTCCCCCTGCTGCCTGCCAAGCCAGGGCTCTCTGTACGGGCAGCCACAGACGCTTCCAGAACATGGAACTGAGCAAATGTGATGCTATTCTGCTAAGGGGGAGTGGGAAGGATGACAAGGCTCCCATGACAGCCAGGCAACTCCGCCAAGGATGGCTGAGCACCCTAGAAAGAGCTCTGATCAAGATTCTGGTAGGGATAGAGCCAGGGGAAGATATCTCAGGGCTGTAAGCCATTTTTCTGCAGAATTCCCCTTTGATTTTGGGTGTCTCTGCATCCCTCTGCACTCACCACAACATAAAAGACTTGGTGCTGTGCCACATACCAGGTGTCACAGCACTCAGAGCAGGCCAGCTGTGACACCAGGGCAGCCACCTTTCTCAGGGACTGGCACCTCTGTGGATCTGCGTGGCCCAGCAGCTGCACACTATCGAGTCACAGAATCATTGAAGTTGGAAAAGACCTTTCAGATCATCCAACCATCACTACCAAGTCCACCACTGAACCATGGCCCTACATGCCACATCCACACGTCTCTTAAATACCTTCAGGGATGGTGGCTCCACCGCCTCCCTGGGCAGCCCGCCCCAACACCTGACCACCCTTCCCATGAGGAAATTCTTCGTAATATCTAATCTAAGACATCTGTGTGCTTTATATCTACAGAAGGATGTTACCCAGCGAGCTTTAAGTGCAGCAGATGTCTGTGTGTTCATCGCACCCAGACTTTGGAGGCCTGGCAGTATGCACAGGCTGAGGGTCCAGCCTGACTGCACAGGAGAAAAATGGAAACATAAAAAGTCTCCTAAGCTCTGAATGTTCCTTAGCAGTATCATAATCACATAATCAAGGCCAGCTCAACTTGATGTGATTTGTTTCATTATGAAACATAATTCTCCCTGGAATTTTAGTTCTTGCCTGCCCTCCACCCCCAAATGTGCCAGCTCACAGCAGAAACTGATGTTGGGGGAGGGAGGATTCAAATGGGAAGGGGACCCAAACATTTAAATGTCAGCTTAACACATGCTGAGTGTCCTTTGGAAAAGGCATGCTGAATTAGTGAGCAAGTCTCAAGCTCTGCCAGGCATAAACTCCACAGACGTGCTTGTGCATAGGGGGCTGATCCAGCTGACAGCCACTGATTTCTGCAGTAAATTACTGCAGCCCTCATAGTGCCCTGCTGAGGCAGGAGGGAAATCAGGGGCTGCTGATTTAATTCCTCTTGAGGATTTGGCCTCTGGACTTAGCAGTACTCATTTGAGGTTTGCTGGAATTTGGTGGGAGAGGTACTGTTCTTGCTTAAATTTGCTTTTGGGGTGTGTTCATGGAAAAAAAAAAATACAAAAAACAAAACAACAACAACAACAACAACAACAAAAAAAAACATGTGAAGATGTAACTCAGTGTTTAAAGTGACTTATTTGAGAAAGTGTTTGGTTTCAAAGCAGTTTTTCACCCTTTCCCTTTGCTTGCTTTTACAATGAAGGCATTGCAGGGTGGGCAGTACTCACCACCAGACGCTGCTACATCAGTCCTGTGCACACAATTAGATCCCCCCCCAACACCCTGATAATTCAGAGACCTGGGCTGTCTCCATCAGTGGGTGCTAACCTGAGCTCATGCCCTGTTTCCAACACAGTTTCCAACTCTCAATTTAATTTTCATGTCTCTGTACAGTTCTCTATTTACCTTATAACTAAAATGTTTCAGATCCTGATTTACAAGATTTGCAAGAGCTTTCAGAGCACAGCGAAGGAAATGATGCTGTAAGAGGCAGGATGAGCTCGACTGAGATGGCACTCCTGTGTGCAAGAGTGGAGCAGCACCCAAACATTGCCACTCCTCAGTCTATCTCTTCTTTCTGGGCTTAACACATGTCCTTTCATTCCCAGACAAACGACAGACACAATTCAAACCATCTCTTGGCACCTGCCCATCATGCAGCATTAAGGCCATAAGTAGCCCTGTCCACTAGCATTAAATTGCTCATCCACCTTTATTCCCAGTTTCACTTCTTTGCAGCTAATCGAAGTTAGCAGTTCCTGTGTTTAATACTTTATCCTCTAAGTACAGCCCCAACCTTCCTACCAGTGCCCTCTTCTCGAAATCCATCATTTGGGGGACACAGTTTCAGGCCACTCCACACTGTTTAAACTCCAGGCAAAGCCATTCAGCAACCAAAAGCACTTTCCAGCGACAAACAGAGCCACCCTCACCTTGCAGCACCAAAGGGAGCTTTCCGACCAAATACAAGCTCCCTGACAAGGGGCTGTCACATCCCTTCCACACCCAATGCAAGCACCAACCTGGCAAACTGACAGCTCTCTGGTGTGAGAGTTTGCAGGTTAGAGCTTCCTAAAAGCTGCAAATGTTCCCCCCTGACAAAACCCCTTCTCTTTATCCAGAGAGTAGCTAAGGGGGATGACTTCTGACATGGCTCTCTGTTTGTTCTGCCCATCCCAGCATACCCAACAGGCCAGGGCTTCACCTGGGATGCATTAAGAGAGCTTCTAAGATCAGGAAGAACTGTTATTGATACCTAAATGTTCTCTACTGCTCCTCAGCCCATGTTTTGCTGGCTCCTCTGGAGCTCCAGTTGTTTATGGACAAGCTGCAGATCGGGCTCTGCACAAGCACCAATCCCACCAATTCCCTCTGCTTCTGACCAGCCAAAGGGCACTGAAGTTTTCATGGATCACTGAGTAGTTACAAGAGTATAATCATTAACATGCTGAGGACAGTTTTTCCTTTGTTGGGCCCCTTATGGGAGTATTTTGCTAGCATAACCGGAGAGGATCTGGGTGGCAGGTGGGGAGCGAGAAGAAGCCGTGCCTGCATTTTCTTGTCTGTCTGCATGAAATCACCACTGTGCCCTGTGTGGGAGATGGCAGCATGGAGACAAGGTGTGTTTTCACTGCCATGCCAGGGCAGCCTGCTGTGCATGGAGGTCTGATACGCAGGGCTGAGTACCAGCCTAAAGCTCCCTAGCAGCTGCCTCCAAATCTTCAGAGGTGCCCTTGCTATAGCAAACCCTACATGTCTGTGGGCATGACTTACCGTACAGGTCCTTTGCGCTCAGCTTGGAGGCTCCGTCCGCTCTGCCCATGCTGCCACTGTAAGAGAGACAAGGCAGAAATCAGCCATCACTTGTTAACCTCTTTAACATCTGCTCTCATGTGCAATGCACGTGGTGTTCGGCACTGCAGCCCAATGGCAATCCTAAGGGAGAGCAGAACTGCCCTCCTCACGACAGCTATCTGGTATGCTGTGGTCCCAAATAGCCTATGTTTGCTCCTCTGACCGTGCCAGGGAAAATGAGAACCCCCATTTTACCACCAAGTCCACCTAAACCCAAGGCAGCTTAAGAGCCAAGCCTTAGGGCCCTTGTTAATGGACCCTTTTAAAACCCACCACAGCTGCTCAGACACAGAATGCAGCCCCTGTAAAAATGTGCAAGGATGTAACTGAGAGCAGAATGCTTTGAGTTTGGGGTGTCAGGCCTCTAGGCATGGGTTATATCCCCTATAAGGCCATCCCTCCACCTGCCCTGCCTGCCTGGGCTGTGTGTGGGAGTGCACAGCCTGAGGAAATGGTGGGGACAGGGGAGGATCAAAGCAGCACCTCAGGGCATCAGGCACCATGGCTGAGGCAATGGGTGGCCGGCAGCTCCTGTCACTGGGTGCTGGCGGTGCTTGGCAGCACTCTTACACCTGTACCCTGCTCTCTGGAGACCAGGAGTGTGCAGGAAGGATGTGCCCGTGAGGTGAGAGGCAGCGATGCTGGGTACCACCACAGCTTGTGAGATGCCCAGGAAGGGTGAAACAAACCCCTGGTATTTTCAAGGGATAGCAAGTGGGACCCCTAGAAGCATCCCCCTGGGTGGTGGGAAGGAGCAGAGGTGCCAGCCACGAGATGAAGGGAGCCAACTATGGAGATCCTTACTTTGCTGAGCCAGGGCTGCTGCTGAGGGATCCCTTGAGACTCATGTTGCTTCACAGGACAGGGAGCTGCAGCAGAAACAGAGGACACAGGGTTAGCAATCAGAAAACAGCCATCACACACTCAGATGATTTATCCACGTGCATGGTGCCCTCCCCACCTCTAATCTGGGGTCCCCAGGCAGCAGCCTGGGCAGATGAGAGTGGTCAGTTGGGCACAGTGGATTTTCCAGCCCAGTCTCTACCCTGTGGCTCAGACACTTGTCACAGCTCTGACTTGGGCTGAGGTGAAAATGACACAACCTTTCTGAAACCTGCTTCCACCTCTCCCCTCTCACCCAGCCTGTGCAGGCATACCCAGACTCCGTGGCATCTCAGCACAGCCGCCTTCTCCCAACGCAGCCCTGCTGATGGTTTAGCATGACCCAACGAGGCCTTTGCCTTTATGGCCTGTCTGAGGCCATTAACAGGCTCACAGATCACTGTGGCCGTGTGGTCACCATAGTAAGTGTCCTGAGTCATTTTTCATGCCCATATTGCCATTATCTTATGCCATGTGACTCTACACCAGCTATTAAAGTATCCTTACCCTGAACAGAGAAAATATCCTTATTCCCTGTATAGAGAAAAGACTGCTCCACCGGCAGCATAAGGATGGAGAAAAAAAATTATTGCGCTGGCTGGCTGCTTGGTGAGAGGCAGGCAGGCTTAGCACTGATATTTCCCTTCCTTGTGCTGATGAGAATTATAAATAATGAAAAAATGCTTGAGAGAGATGCAGGCGCTGCTCTGAGAGCAGAACTGCAAGGGAAAAAAGGAAGGGAAAACAAAGTATAATAAAAACTCGGGGAACATTTCATATTGGGATCCAAGATATCCATCTCAGCTCTAGTGCGTGAGTTGAAGGAAAGCCAAGACAAACTCTTCAAGGTTTTTTATTCCCTTTTAAGAAGCTCGGGAGGCACCTGTGTGTGGGCTGTGCACTCAGCGCCTCTTTTCCTTCCCCTGGGATAGACCCCGCTCACCTCATTATAAAGTTGTCAGAATTCAAAGGTATGGCTTTAAGATATTCCTTGGTGGTCTGAAGGAAGGCATTAATCGCTGTTTTCAGTGGGAGCTCCTGCAATGGGACCTTTCAAGGTGGTTGGCACGTGCAGAGCTGCCTCCCTGATGTTTTGCTTAACTGAGTTTAGGCTCGATCTGTGTGCAGTCCCTGGGGAATACTTTGTAGTCATCCCTGGCATCTGGGATTTCCCAACGGGAGGCTGACTGTCTCTGCTGCAGGGCTTGTTGTATCATCAGCAGAGCTGCCCGAGATTCCCTAGGTATCCGGTTTTATTTCTCATGTTGGAAACGCTTGCTTGTGGTATTTTGCTCTGTGCGTTTTGCCCTGAGGACAGGGTAGATTCGCAGCTTTCCTACCAATTGTAACACGTCAAAGGGATGTGCTTTGTGGCAATATAGCTCTCCAGGTGAGGCACATAGCCTGTGCGCACACTTCATGTGGGCATGCCGCTACTACCATTGCACAGCCACACGCTTGTGTTTTCACGGACTCCCCTGGCATGTTCTGGGCTCAGCCTGACGGCTTTCAGCCTATTTTGTATTGCAGTAATGCTCCCCAATGCTAAGGTATGGGTAGAAATTACTTTGAAGTGCAATTTGTAGATAGTATATTAAATTCCCATTTTCATATATTAAATTCCCATTTTCATCTCTCTTTTGGCAGACACCAAAGTCCATGCACACACAAACGTGGCTATAAATTCATATATGTTAGAATAGAAACTTGGTGTTCTGCCAGCCTCTCTGAGCGTAAGAAAACCCGTCCCTGTGCCCAGGCTTAGGTACCTGTGAATTTTTCCTCTGTTAATAGCTGTCTGCTGGTTTCCTCTTACAGTCCTCAAACGGTTCCTATCTCTCAGATCTCTGTGTACATTAGCATAAGATACCTGGAAAAGGGAACGTGCTCTAATAAACCCAGCTCTCTTCTGTTTACTTTATACTGTCTGAGCACTTCAGTCCCATTGCTACTGATCAGAGCTGGGAACGTTTCTGCTTATTAATGTAATACTTCTGGCTCCCTTTCACTTACTGCCCCAGGGCCGTGTCCTTAATGGGCTGAAATCCAGGTTACTCCAGCAGGCAAGGGAGTGCCGAGTTTGGCTGGTGGAGTTCAGAGTTTGCTCCTAGGCCCCAGCTGTAAAAAACAACAGGAGGAACCAGGGGCACAACTGAGGACATACTGCTTTTGGTTTCTCCTTCACAAGCAAAAGACAAACTCCAGGGAATCTGGCCTGCTATTAGAAGAATCCATCTGGCCAAATCCTGCCTTGCTGCCAGAGGAATGGGAATGGCAGCATTTGCTGCTCAGCCTCAGGGGTAGAACAGGACCAGCCATAAAATGGGCCAATTCTTTATCTTCTGGCAGTTAATAAGAAAATACCTAAGGGAATAAGCTGGGCTCCCTAGAGGAAGGCAGAAAAAGCTAGTGTGTACCTTGGCTAGTAGAAGTGTCGCCAGACCTTTGCATTTACCAGAACTACCTGCCAATGCGCTGCCTGCAGTGTGCAATGGGAACAACCCGCCACCCAGGAAACAGCATGAGAGGTTTTGTGCCACTTATGCTGCTGCTACAACAGGCTTTTGCTTAGCCGAGCAGAAGCTGTAATGCATTAGCATTAAATGTCAGCAGTGCTGATATCAATTGCTCTGTCCAACCTATCTGCCTGAGTGATCCCTGCTCCATCTCCTTGTTCGTAATTGCAGTAAACCCCATGCCCCCAGTGCCCCCCTCCCTTTGCCTGCTGGGAGGTTGTGCTCACTTCCAGGTCGCCTGCACCTGAACAAGGGCACAGAGCAGGGAGCAGTGCGAGCGCCTGCCGAGTCAGCAGGTCTTTATCCTGCTGGGCTCCATGCTTTTTATTTATTCATGCTATTTTCATTATTTAACCTTCTTGATGCTGCTTTAAGGACCATGTCTCTGTCCAAACTTGTGTTAAACAAAATGAGGGTGTGGTATGATGCTGGCCAAATTAAACCAGGACAGATCCTTGTGCCAGAACTTTTAATTCAATTTAAATTGTCTGATATTAATTGAATCCTGGCTGGTTGACTGGGGGAGGACACTCTTCTGAGGGGTTGAAGTCTTTATAATTATTTTGCTAAATTGAGAGACAACCAGACTTGAATAAGATGAAGAAGGGGATGACAGAACATCACATCTAAGTGTGGATGGAACCAGGGACAAGAAGTGAGAAGCTCAGGGGGCTGTGGCCGAGCAGCTTGCTTTCCTGGGTTCCCCGTCCCCATGGGGACATACTTGAGAGCTCCACCAGTCTGCGACCCCAATGCACATATTGTCTTCTCCCTGCTGTCATTTCAGCTGTGCTCATGCTCTCCTGATTAGAGGGTTCCTGATCTCTCTCTTATCTCCCTGCAGGGTGTGGCTGCTTTCTCCTCCTTCCCCAGTGTGGCCAGCATGCATAAGGAAGGGAAGCAAGAGGCAAATTTAGCAGTGACCCTGTAAAGCCTCCATCCCATGTCTCTGTCTGCCCAAGCCATGCCCAGAGGTCCCATGTGCTGAACTGTGGGCCCAAGGGAGACCAGTGGAAGCCGGCACTGAAGGACATTGAGGTGGGTGAAGCATTGTGCTTAAAAGCCAAGGAAATCTCACTCCCTGACTTTCCGGACATCCTTGCCCTTGAAGGTCAAATATCCTCCCAAAGACAGACACACATTCATGACAGGAGCCTGTCATTGTTGTCTGTGCTACATTTCTGTACTTTTATAGTAAGTGGAAAAGGGCCATGCATTGTTTTGACTTTCTTTGAGCCTTTGAAGAGAGAGCTGCAGCCCTGAGGGTGGAGAAGCTCTGGGGTAGAGGAAAAAGTAATAGCTCTCTTCTCTGTGGGCCAATCGCTGTTATTGTCATACAGCATTTTTATCAGGAATACTTCCCACTTGTCTGCTGTGGTCATGCATTGTTTTTGTTCTCAAACAAATGGAAAGGGGTTGTGAAAGATTCTAAATGCTGGGTGAAGATCGGACAACTTGGAAGTGGGAAATACGTGTGTATTTTTAGGGCCAGTACAATTCTCATCATAATCACAGTGAACACCAATAACAATAGCAGCATCTAGTGCCTGCAGGTGTTTTTCCTCATGGGTCTAAGAGCACCTTTAAGACTGAGATCAGAGTGGGCTGGAGAAGGTTTGTTGGTGTCAGAGCCTGTCACAATACATAGCTGTAGTAGCAGAGAAATGCTGGGCAAAATGTAACAGGTTTTGCTGGAACAGCAGAAGAAAAATAGGGCCAAGCTCAACTTAAGACACCTGTGAGTGGAAAATTTGATATGTTCAGTCTGAAATGATCTCCAATATTACATCTGTTAAAACAGCAGGATTGTATACTTTAATGTCAGCTAGATTGTGTTTGATGTTTATCAAGGACTTATTCATCTATGTGAAGGAGCTGTCCGAGTGTGATTTTCCCTAAGTTTGTATTGAATGGGATTTTTGAAATTTTCCATTTTAATTCCAAGCTGGGATGAAGCCAAATTTCAGAAACTTTCAGGAAATATATATATATATATATTTAAAAAAAAAGAACCTTCTTTCTCTGTGCAGTTCTGACTAGCATTACTTCACCTGCTTTATGCACAAGAAAACTGTGGCATGAAGAGGTGGAAAGAACTCGTCAATGACCATGTACATCTTGGTTCTAGAGGAAGGAAAAGAAATCTCAACCTTGCATTTCATCCGTTGCTCTGTCTGGTAGGACTTGCTATTCCTGAGCTGAACAGAGCTTTGTTTAAGAACCCTCTCCAAAACCTTTAAACCCAACAAGCTACCTAGGTATAGTAGTAAGCTTTTCTGTGCATGGGCTAACTCACTTCTAACAGACCTTGAAAAATTCTGCCAGGTGTGATAGGACTTCCAAAATGCCCATGGAATTGCACTGAAACATTATCTTAATTGGAGCCATTGTACTAATACAGCTGGTTTAACCGATGTGTCACCAAAAAGGGGCAAATTAGGGCTTGATGTCCATAGCCTAAAGCTTTTCTTGACCAGATTGGGCTAACGGGTCTGAGGCCAACAAGCAAAGTGGTCCAGGAAGCCCCATCTATGCAGCCCAGAGCTGGTGGTGGGAATGGCCTTGTTTTGCCCCACATGTGAAGTGCCCCGGGACATGGCGAGGGAGGGCACCACCGAGCAGGTTATGGGGCTTGGGCATGGATGACACATACGTCATGGAAAGGCTTCCCCAGGGCAGGAGGGCATGGATCCCCAGCAGCGTGCTGCTGTCTGTGCAGGCAGCCAGAGCTGAGTGGATAGGCCAGGCAGAGGTGCTAGATTAGCAAAAGCCTTGGCAAGCAGCATAAAGCATCAGTTAGAAACATTAGCTGTCCACCTCATGATACTATCTTTTTAACTTCCCAGGACAACAAAGCACTGTCTGTTAGGATTGTTGGGTGTTTTTGTAAGGGAATGTCTCACTGACGAAAGCTGTTTGACAGACTGTCCTGTGGAGCTAAGTCTTGTTGTGTATACAAGAGCAGGGCAGTGCAGGCACTATGGCAGGACGTGTCCTGCACTGCTTGGCTTGTCCATGCTCCAGGCAGCCCCTGTGAGTGTCCCTCCAGCTCCCATCATCTGCTTTCCCTGCTGTGGTAACATATGGGAGGAACTGGCAGACAGAAGGGGCTACATCCCATGCCATCCCACTAACAAAACGGCTTTGTGGTGTTGGGGAGGATCTGGGGTGTGTGCTCAGTCCTCCCCATGGGGCATCCGAGAGCTGTAAATTCACGTGGCCTGCTTTAGGTCTCTAAAATGCTTGTGGGGTAAACCAGGTGCCTGCAGCAGACCTGAGAACTTAACCTGGGTCTCTTGTGTCCTGGTCCAGAATCCTTATGAAGAACCCACCCTTCTCTTTCCTTCAGTTGCTTTTCTGAACCTGTCAGTAAGGAAACCTGGTAGGGCTCACTGAAAGAATCTCAAACCTGTTCTGTAGGGTCTCTTCCAAGAGCATACAGTCCTAAAAAAAACTGTGTTTGGGCTAGTCAGACAGCATCAGGGGAAACCCATATCCAGAGCAAAGAAGCAAGTGAAAATGCTATGTTTGTTGTTGCTGCTTTGTACAAGCAAGCACACAAGGCTCTTGTTTCCTCTTAAGACTGAAATTTCAAAATCCCATCTTTCAAATCAGGTCTTGCAAGTCAAGGTGGTTCAGTGAGACCAAGTCCAAACTTCATGACTCCATTTGAACCTGTTGCTGGTGATTCCTGCTTTGAGAAGGGAAAAGCATCTAACCAATCTCTCTCAGAGACTCCCTGGGAGTTACCTGTATTATCTGCCCTCTTTGAGATGTCTTTACAGAGCCCCATATTGTGGAAAGTGATGAGTCCTGTTTTTTTGCTTCCTCCCTCCCACCTGTGGCACCCTTTCAAGCTTTCATCTTTGCAGTGACGGAGCCACTCAAGATCATGGGTCACTTTGGGAAGATGCTAGCCCCTGTGGAAGAGGTGAGCCCGAATGCATGCATAGCATCAGGGTACGCAGAGCACGTAGGTGTTACATTCGTTAGAGTCACAGGCAGTGGGTACAGCCTGCTGGGTGCTTGGAAGGTACACTCCCTGCTCTGCACATGAGATTTTTTACATTGCAGAGATTCTCCAGAAGACAAGCACCCGGCTAAATACAACCCAGCCCAGCAGGTCAGGGACATTGGTTGCTGGCAGAAAGATGTAGATTTGGCCAAATCCCAGCTGAGATTGGTGTGTTAGTCACTGGATAGCAGTCGAACACATAGGCCCAGGTAGAGGAGAACCAAGTCTTCTTCAGCCTCCATGGAAGAAGCAGGGAGCAGCTCTTTTAGACCAACACACCTCCGATCTACAGCCACCCCTCTGCTTTGATGGGCCCCAACTGCTGCTTTTTAAGTCTCTCCCTTTCTTATATGCCATGCCCTTCTGTGCTCAGCCCAAACGGGATAAGATTTATACCCATCACTGAGGATTGCACCCAAGGAGCCAGTGCCTTGTTCACCAACCTCCTCAGAAACAACAACTTGTGCTTACAAAATATTTCCTAAAAAACAGGCCTACTTCCCAGCATTGAGAGGGGAACACCCACACACTTGTCAGGCAGTTGGGCTTGGCATGAGTGGTCCCCGCGGGCCACACAGCCCTGCCAGCTTGCAGTAGGAGTTTGGAGGTGAGACATCTGCTGTCTGCACTATTGATCTATCATGGGGCTAAAATGGAGGCTTGTGTTGATGCTCAGAAACACAAAATGATGCCATGGAGCAGAAGTGCCAATATTTACAAGCTTCCGATGTGAGATTCACGGATCACCTAGGGAAGGAATGGAAAATCATCCCCCTGCAGCACACCTGTACACACACACGCATGTGTGGCTGTTTGCAGTCTGTGGCTGATCTACAAGCTGCCCTTAGTGGAGGCCCAGGTCAGGAGCCCAGGCAGTGCTGGAGGCTCTGGGTGTCCACAGAGGCTGGTGTGGCAGAGGAAGGCTCTCAGCACAAGCTGAACTAGGAGGTTTTATATTCCTGCCAGGAGGTAAAACTCCCCGTAAAGAAACAACCAAAAGCAAGTCTAGACAGTGCCTTGCCCTAAAAATATCCAGGGAGAACACACAAATAGCCACAATCACCAGGATCTTGGGACAAAAATTGGAAGCTGACTCCACCTCCACTGCCTCTCTGAAAGAAGTGTGGGCAGAGTCCCTGAGCTGAGTCACAGCTCCTGAATTCACACTTTTCCTCTCTCTTGGAGAAACCCTGCAGAAGCCACAGAAAAGCACAGAGCAGGCCTGGGCTCGTCGCGTCTGCCGAGCCTGGCTCCTCCAGGGCTGCCAAGCTGAGCATTACCTGTGCTTGGGCTGCGGTTTAGCAAGCCTCAGAATCCAGCCCAGAAATAGCGTGCCAAGTATTAATAGATGCTTTTGGAAATGTGGAGGGAGGCGGAGGAGCTCAGACTGTATGAAAGCTCTTTAAAATGGTGTAAACTAAAAGATCCTAGTTCCGAACTATCTCAATGGGACAAAGAGTGCTGTGAGTCTGCTGGGAAGAAATGCAACATGAGTTCCTTAGGGTTCCCAGGAAGAGAAGAGTGGTGTGGTGTGGGGAATCTTGTAGTCTTTTCCTCCGGCCTGTTTTCCTTTGTGCCTGCACGTTCTGTGAGCAAAGGCTGTCCCCTTGTCCAGCTGCTGGCAGGTGGGGCACTGGGAGAAGAGAGTTGTGCAGGGAATGAGGGAGTTAGAGAGCAGCAAGGAGGTTAGAGCTGTGATTTTCAGAAGGGGGAAGGATTTGACACTGCGCCGCTGTTGCTGAAAGGGATCCTTTTTATTTTCTCTGTGTAGAAATCAGGACTCGGATGTCAGGCCAGTAAAAACAGGGAGTGACTGCGTGTGTGTCATGTTCCAGAGCAGGACGGATCACAGCCCAAGGCACTGCCCTGTTCTGCTCCAGCCCAGCCTGAAGGAGGGCATTGAATTGCTTCTGTCTTCAGGCAAAGCACCAAAGCCCTGTGTGCAGCTGGCTGCGTGCTCCTGTCTGCTGGCTGCAAGCGCTGCCTCCCAGAGCTGGTCCTCACGTGCTCCTCACTGCACAACAGGGACACCTCTCCTTTCTTGTTCGGCTTTTCCAGGCTAGAAGGAGTTTGAAGGCTTTGCCAGCAGAGTTGGCACTGGTGTGGCTGGATGGGCTAGCAGCTGGGGCGATGGAGAAGGTGTAGGAGAACGTTCCTGCTGCAACCCTGCTGTTTCACGCAGTGGCATTAAGGCTCCGATCAAGGGCACAACGAGCTGTTCTTCCTTGTGCTGGGACTTTAAGAAAGGAAAGCAAAACCACTTCTTCCAGTAGCAGTAGCTGGTCCAGCTGTCAGCTGACTGTCTTGATGCCACAGATACCTGGGTGGTCCCTGTTTATCCCCTATGGGTGTCCATGGTTTATTGCCAGCTGCAGCCGTGCAGATTGGTGTGTGACTGGCTGTTGCAGTGGTGATTGCTTTGGGCTGACCACCCAAGTGCATTAATAGTTCATTAAACATTTGCTCTGATGTGTAGATATGCTGTGACCCCACCTAGTACTGTACAATCCTTACAAGCTCTGCAGCCACTGCTTTTACAGGTGACCTAACAGATACATTTGGCAGACAAATGCATTTTCCAAATTGCTTCCCAACAAAGGCCTTAGCCCCAGGAGGACCGTGACACAAAACTGAACATTGCTTGCCTGGCTAGTGCCAGCTCAGACAGGGAAGAAATGAGGGGGTGCCATGTCTGGTCCCTCACCAACCCTCAAGAGGGGCAGGAGGAGTTTGCCTTGTAAAAACAGACTCCTGCACAGCACCAGTTTGTGAGTAAGACAGGGGCATTGAGATCGATGGACATTTCCATTGCCTCCTCCTAAAGGAAGAGTGGTTTTGGTCACTCCCTGAAGTGCTGATTCATTTGTCTGGCAGAGGTTCATGTGTGTAGCAGGGCAGCTAGTGTGTCCAGAGCTTTTCTTTTGCAGCTGAGAGAAGTTTGTTATTAGGCTGAGAGCCACTTTTGGGGCCATGTTCATCTTCAGTTTGTCTCCAGCGTGGTTGTCTTGAAGTCCCTGGGGTTGCAGCAAGATGTAGAATGTGACGGGTAAATGTGAACCAAGAAATGCTTCTTTCCCTGCGTAGGAAGGTCACACCACGAGATCTTTCCCCAGAGAAAGGGAGAGGACTGCAGCCTCCCTCCCTCTGTCTGTGCCAGCAAGTAGCTGTTCCACACTGCTCCCTACTCCTCTTGCAGATGTCTGCCTACAGCACATTGGGCTCAGGGCAGCTAATGCATCAATAATTTTCATTTCCTGCTCTAAAATTCACGCTCTGACTTTAGCCAGGAAGGTGGGGCAGAAGATACGAGGGAGATTCATCTCTTGAAAATCACATTTGATGTTTTAAGGCTTTTCCAGCCTCCTTAGCCTAATCATGACAGCATTCGTTACCACCTCTTCCCACCCCATTTTATGCTTCCTACTCATATCCTGTCTGTGTATTTTTGGCCACTTAAGAACAATTCATTTGAGCTAAAACTTGGCACGTGGGAGCATGGGTACGAGTGTCACTGCAGGAAACAAGCTGACATCAGTTTAACCAGCTCAGTGACTTGGTGGCAACCACGGTACCAGGGACGTGACAGGGCTCAGGTCACATTTTGGGCCAGCAGGGTGGTGGGGATTCTCTTATCAAGTATCACTTTCTGGTCACCCCTGGAAGGCAGAAACAGAAGTGCATCAACATGTGCTTTGGCTGTCAGTCATTTATTTATTTTTTTTACCTGTGAAATGTTGAGATTTTTGGATTCCCACAGAGTCCCCCTTGGAACTGAAATGGTGATTTCTGATGCAAAATGTGTTCTGTTGGAAAATATTTGACCAAACTTCCATGCTCTGCTCTGAGGGTAGCCTGTTTTGTGTGGTGAGTTTGCAGAATGTGAGTGAAAATCATTAAAGTAGGGAGTGTTTCTTTTCAAAGCAGGTTGGCAAAGCCATATCATACATCACAGGCATTGCTGTTTTTGCTGTCACCACTGCCCAGTATAAGAAACCTGCTTCTCGAAGAAGAGACCATACAGAGAGTCAGGAGCTGACTGGCT
Organism: Nettapus auritus; assembly: GCA_011076525.1. Taxonomy (NCBI): domain Eukaryota; kingdom Metazoa; phylum Chordata; class Aves; order Anseriformes; family Anatidae; genus Nettapus; species Nettapus auritus. Next base: position 29,858,677 of record CM021769.1, read on the forward strand.
ACGGATAAACCACCACTCTGCAAAGCAGTTTCAGGTTCCCTGATGATGGGACTGGGATTACACAGAACAGGGATCTGCTTTTCTATGTTCTGTATTTATTTATATTTTCCACAAATCTGCCCAGATTGCTCTTGCCTGTTATGGTGTGTCATACCCCTGCTCCCTCTTCGGATTCAAAAGACGGGATGCACAGGCACTGGAAACAGTGAGGGAAGGAGAGCCAGGTGTTATTGCCAGAAACTCTGTGCAGAAAGCTTGCTCCTTGCATAAGACAAACTGCACATCAGGGATGAGATTTCAGCTCGCCAGTCCGCCACAGGTTCTGTGTGTCCTCCAGCACATGCTTTAGACTCTGCAGGGCTCTGCTTCCACAGGTGAAAGGGCAAATAACAAAAATGGCATAACAAAACTGTACAGTTTCACAAAGAGAGGGCTGCAGGCTGCAGTTGAATCAGTTCCTGTGGCTGGGAGGAGAGGTGCAGGGCAAGTGCCTGAGCTGGGAAGAGTGGCTGGCTGTCAGGGGAAGAGTTGCGTGCCTGGAAACCCACAGAGGATGGGCATAGGGACAGGTGATACAAATGGGCTCATTCCTTGCCTGCTCTCTTTAACCTCTTTTTAAGCACCATGTCATGCTGTCCTCTTGACTTAACTGTAGTGTTTGTTGGCAGTCTCCTAGAGATGTTCCTCATATCAGCCCCTGTGGATGACTTAGGATACAGCAACCTTCTCCTGGTAGTTCCTCACTCCTGCTTGACTTTCACTCTGAGGCCTGGGCTATAGATGAGCAAGTGGTCCTGGTTCCCCCTTAGTGACTTGTATCATACAGTGACAAGTTACAGTCTTGGTTCCAGGAGCAGCTTCAGCACTTCCCACCCTCCCTGCTGTCCCTGGCCACCAAGGTAGTGGCCCCCAGCAAGTGTGTGCAGGAGCACTGTGACCCAAAGCACGAACCAACAGGACTTGAAACCCATTCCACCTGACACATTTTTTTTTTCACCTCACTGGTTAATTTTCCATCAGGATCAGCTCCAGGACCTGACTCACAGCCTGGCCCCACCAGCTGTTGTGCCAGGACAATGAAGGAGAGTCACAGGAGCATAAGTGGCTAAGAATGCTTCAAGCCAGCATCACTGCCAAATGTGGAGCTTCCTCCTGCATGCATGCAGGTGAACCCTGAGCTTTTTCAGCGTAACCATCTGTGATCTGAAAGCTACCAGGCTCTGGGGATGAGGCCTGCAGGAGCGGGATTTTGCAACACAAACAGCCAATTACGCAGTAACCAGAACAGTCCCGTGAGAGATCATTCCAAAAACAAACAAAAAAAATCTGTTCCCTTTGCCCTTTGTTTCATTTAGAATAGAAGGATGTGTGTGGTTGGGCTTATCAAAAGAATTTAAATGGCAGTTTCTAATCTTACAGTGCAGAAATGTTTTAACAATCTCACTGAAAAATAAAATAAAATAAAATAAAATTACAGTTCTGCTAGGGCAAAGAGGAAAAGCATATTTGGTCCCTGCAGCAGAGATCTGGGATGAGAGTCTGTGAGGATTACAAGAAACCAGGAGTGATAACAGAGCCGGAAAGGGCAATGTCTTGAAGAGGAAAGGCTTCATCAGCTGCTCCCATGTGCCCACAGGGGTTGGCACAGGGATTTCCAGTCCCAAAAGACTAAAGCTCTGCAGGCAGACACAAAGGAGACGCTTTCTGCTGTGGGAAGCTCAGCGCTGTGGAGCAGGTTACCAGAGAGGCTATGCCATCTCCAGTCTTCATTTTCAAGAAGCGACCAGGTAAAGCCCTGATTTCAGGGCTGACCCTGCTTTGGTTGTAACGTGTACAAGGGTCGGGGTTGTCAGAGGACGCACGCTGTTGTGCCAATGCAGGCTGCATGGATTCTCCTACACCTAAAGGAAGCAGGGGTGCTGCTTTTTACAGCCTGTGGTTTAAGGCAGAGTCAGGCTGTCGAGGAGAGCTGGACTGTCTTTAGGGTTTGCTGATCCCTCAGTGAGCTGCAGGTTTTGATGGGAGGAGCAGGTAGCCTGGAAAAGCACAGGAATACATGTTTGAGGAGGACAGGGGGCCTTTGAGAAACCAAAAGTGTTTATCCTGCACCAGAGCAAACACCAGCTTTCCTGAACAGCAGATATGCAACCCTGGTAGCAAAACTTCCTGCACAGTTTCCCTCAACTGTAGATAAAATTATATTAGATATAATTTTAGCTCTTTCAGTAACTACCCTTCCTGGCCTGACCTTGGCTGACAAGCAGCCCTCCTGCCCACAGCTCCCTGGAATTCAGGATGCTCCCAGTGTTTCCTGAAGATGCTCTTTCAGCACACCCAGCCCTGTTGGGGCTCAACTGGGCTATGACAAAATGCTACTCCTGGCATTTGCTTGCCAGGTCCTCATTAGTTCCTGCTGTTGAGGACCAACTTGTGGCAAAAGCTTAGCCTGGTCGTACTGCTAAGCTGGGTGTTTTGAGCTAACCAAGCCCTAATTTCGCTTGAGGTGTCGGGGGATGGGATGCTGAGACGAGAGGACCTGAGTGGCAGTCACCCATGCAGTGGAGAGTGGATTCTTCATGCGGCATCTTGGAAGCTATTCGCACTTGTCTGGCCAAGGACAGATCGTGTTGGAGTAAGCATCACACATGGTGCTCTAGGGAAAACTCTAGGGAAAACACTAGGGACTGCCGAGAGTGGTGACAGCCCAGATCGGCCCTGCTGTCTTCACCCGTGCTTTACATGTTCTCCTGACCTTTGACCGTTGGCTTACAAGGTCTTGGCAGGCAGGGAGCAGAGATCAGGAGTTTCCTTGGGGTTGTGCCAGTTGTGGGGCAGATGTTCTGGGGACCTGTCTGGTCTAGCCCGCATGTGACTGCAGCAGGCAGGTGCTGAGTGCTCAGCTTGTTTCATCCAGCCACCCTCAGCCCTCGCTTCCTAGGCTGTGATTAAACCTACACAACATTTCCTCCCACCGATCAGTCGCTGGGGCTGGGGCCAGAGGCAGCTGCCTGGGTGCAGGGTGGCCCATTGCCTCTCCCTCCCCTGTGCGTGTCAGGGTGAATTTGTCTGACTGCACTTTTTCCTACCCATCTAAACTTTTGACACCCCAAACCACCTGTGGCAAGATGCTCCGCAGCTCAGCTCTGTGTGGTGAGCTCAACCATCTCCTTTTGTCTGCACCACACTTGCCAGCTGCTGGTTTCATGGGATGCCCCCCGGCTCTGTTATCAGTAAACAACTGTTTCCATTTCACTGTCTCCATGCCACGGGCAGCATCGCAGATCTTGAGGACAGCAGCACCTCAGCTCTGTCACTCCCAAGCTGAAGAGTATTGGGAGTTTTGTAACTAAAGTCACACACAAAGGGGACCTTCCTTCTTTATTTTTAAACAGCAGCGGAGCAGAGGAGCAGTGGAAGAAGGGTGCTTCCACATGTGAGAGGATTGCTCAGGCAGCTCATGGCCTGACCACACCTAGGGTGTTACCTGCTCCTACTGGCAAAGACCAGCAACGAGCAAAGCTCTGGTACATTTGCTTTTAATTTATCCTGTTCAACCTGCTCTCACCTAGGTCAGTGCAGCAGCTCCTCTGACTAAGATGCAGCTTTTCTGGCTCTTTTTTTTTTTTTCTTTTTCAGTTTCTTTTTTTTCTTTTTCATTTGGTGAAATTTTTTTTTTTTTTTTTTTTTTTTTTTTTTAACTTTTTCACACAGTAGTGACTGACAGCAGCAACAAACCTGACATTGCTGTGGATCTACAATCAACTCTGAGAGCCTTTTATGGCACATTAACTCTCCCCACTTCTATACAAAACAAACAAACAAAAAGCCCAACATGCTCCCCACATTATTTATATCTAACCTGCTCTGGCTTCGTTTGAGTGCCTGCTTGGAGTGAGCTTATGCCGGGATGCTGGACTGGGCTCTCCCTTCACCAGCCTCTGCTACTGAATTACTGCAGGGCCAGCTGAAAAATGCTGACTTGCACCATTTAGGAACCAGCACTTTGATTTCAGTGGGGCAAATTGCTGCTCCCATGTTGCAGATGTACTACTATCTTCCTGCAATTCGGAAGGGTTTGTGTCAGCACAGTTGTGTACCATTGCGACCCAGAGATCCGCTCGGGATGCTGGCCTGCAGGTGCCTGGTGTTGCAAGGCTCCGTCCCCTGCCAGCCTGAGGGGCCTGGGTCTGTCCTCCTGTGGAGCTGAGCATGGATCCAGCCTATTGAGGTCCATCTAATTCCAGTCAGAGGCTCGTCTCTCAGTGTTGCTTGCGTGCAGGCTGGGGCACACTTCATCCCAGCAGTGCTGCCTGTGTCAGATACTAAGGGCTGGAGTCTCAGCAGGGGACAACTGGGGAGCCAGCCCCTAATACCAAACCTTACACCAGACAAGCAGCACCCATACCTGCACAGGCTATCTGGATGCTTGTTTTTCTTCTTCCTTCCCCAGAGAGTTTTAAAAGTCCTATATCTCAACCCAGAAGCAATGCCAAGAGCATCAGGTACTGAAAACAAGACAGACTGCCTTGCTGTGTGAAAGTCAGTGTTACAGATTAACCTGTGGGAATGGCCAGGAACAAGTCCATTCACTTCCTCCTCAGAGGAAAGCATGAATATCTTTCTAGGGAACAGAGAGGTTTTAATTAGTGCTCCCTTCTGCATAAAGCCTGGCTCTCCTACTCTGTCTCCTCAGATGAACACAGCTATAATTAAGAGGCAGCAGTGTCAGGAATGAGAGCAGGCTCCAGCCTGTGATTTATTAAGGGCTGTCGTGGGTGCAATTACCTTTCTCTCTTCCCCTCTCCCCAGTGTTTTCATAAAGTGAATTTACTGATGAAAGAAGTGTCTCAGGCTAGGGCAAATAGATGCCTCAGTGCTTATCTTCAGCACAGACACAGCAGAGTCACTGCTTTTTTCTCCACAGAGTTACCACTGAAAGCCTCAAACCTGGCTTGGAGGATTTCATATCTATGAGTCCCAGTTCTAGCCCAATCCCCAAGCCTGCATGACTCCCTGTGAGCCACACCTGGACCAAGGACCAGCACCCATCAGCACTCTCCTCACTGCTAACCATCTCCTGAAGAATGAGGAGTGACCCCGAAGGAGTCCTGCTGGTGGCAACGAGCAGTGAGCAGCAGTAAAGAACAAGGCACTTGCTTTATCCTCAGCAAGGAGGTGGGTTAGTGTTAGGGTTTGGGTTTTGCTTTGTATTTGCTGGTGCAGGTATCTAAGTGAGCCCACAGCTTGGGTGGCAGCTCTAGTTCTCCCAGCAGCCAGCACCTCCAACACACAGAGAGCTTCTGAGTTGGATACAGCCCTGGTGTGAAGCCAGCACAGGCACCTTGTCTCCTTGTCCTGTCTCAGAAAACCACCGCAAGGAGCATCAAGTGATCAGCACCGTGTTCCTCACTGGAGCTCAGTGATCGGCTCCCAGATAGTTCCCACTTCTGGTCGTCTTCAGCGAGAGGGAAGCTGCATGTAAACAGTCTGGGGGAGGCTGGTGTTGGCTCAGACTGTGCCTGCTTGCTTGATTTAATCACCAGCGGCAGTTTTTTACTTTCTGAATTACTTAGCAATGGTCAGCATTACTGCTGGGTGGCTGAACTTTGGTTTATTGCCATTCAAATGGTCCGCAATTTACCTTTGTAGAATATAAATCTGGACAGGCTCAGACTGATAAGAGAGTGGGGAAAAAAATAAATAAATAAAAGAAAAAAAAAAAAAGGAAGTAGGAAGAACAAAAATCAAACATTCAAATTATGAAAAGGTTTGAGGTACCAGTACCCCAGCTGGAAACCAAAGCAAAGAAAGCATTTTCTGGCTCTTTTTCAAGGTGGTGTTGAAGACCCCAGCCCACCTAATGTGGAGTGTTACTGCTCTACTGGCCATCGAAGGAGCCGCCTTCACCCAGGGCAAGGCTGGGCTGGAGGCCAGTGAGCCACGAGGGCTCATTTGTGCCACACCTGCCACACGGGAGCCAGGGCTGTTGCCAGATCCTATCAGCTGCCCCCTTCCTGTGAGTCCCCACCTTTGGCTTCCTCTTCCTATCTCCATCCCCATCCCACCACCACAACTGGGAACAGCCCCAGCATGGCCCCTCCTTGCCATGGGATACCACAGGACACAAACTCCTTCCTTGTGACAAGAAGCCCAGAATGGACACAGGGTCAGTGGAGGGAGGTAGCATGTGTGCCCACTGTCCAGAAGGCAAGCTTCTGGGGAAGCTTTTGGTCTGCTTCCTTGGTGGGACCTCGGTGGTGGTGAGCACATTGCAATAAAACCCTTGGGAGCATTCAAGGAATGGGAACATGGGCTGGGCTCTCCTGGGGAACTGCAGTTCAGGTGAATGGGGAAGGTCTCCAGACTGGTCCAGCTCCCAGCTACACACCCTTCCTAATTGTGATCCTTCCTGATTTATCTGAACTACCAGGAAATAAAAACACCGGAGCTTTTTTGGTTAACCCCCTGCAGCATCATGTATTTCAAGTTTGCAGGCAGTGCCATCCCCAGACAGGTAGAAAGGAAACCTCCCACTTCAATGGGAGTTTCCTCTCACGTTGTGCAGAGGTGGCCCCATCCACGCAGGAGCAGCTCAATGACACCAGTGCATGGGATCGTCCCTCCATGATTATGGCACCCTCTTCGAGTCCCTCTTGGCAATGTTTCTGGAAGTTACTACCCTTCCCCTCCCTTTGAGTGGGAGGCTGGAATACCTCCTGGGTCGGCAGGTAGGTATTTTTCTGGGCACCTGCTGAACCTTGCCCAAAGCAGAGTGGTTCAGGAGGCCATGCTGGAAAAGTCAAGTGCTGCCAGGCCTTCCCGGTACTGCGTGTGTGCTGCTGCTCACCGCAAGTCAACCTGCTGCCAAGAAGGCTTTATTGCAGTGCGGGAAGCCATCGCTGCTGCTCCAGGAAGTCGGTGCACTTGTCCCAGCACTGCTGCCTGGGACACACTAGGCAAGGCTGGTGAGGCTTGAGTATTTTTAGAGGGTGATTAATTTTATTGCCAATGACATCAAACTCACAGGCTAAAGGCTGTGAAAAGACACCCACTGACTGCTGTTTTTTAAAACAAACGTGAGGCCAGTCATCAGCCCCACACAAGGAGAAGATGGCTGAGTCCTCATCAAAACCACAAACCTGCCCTGACAGCACGCAGAGCGAGACCATGGCATGCAAGAGAGAATGAAAGCAAGAGAGTGTGGCGGAGATGGCTCCAAAGCAGTGCCCCAGGACCCAGCCCTCAGGGAATAATACTCCGAGGCTCCCCCATGCGCTTAAGCTTTGCACCCAGACTTATTTATATGGATGTTTCTCAAGCCTACACAAGCCAACGCATTTATTTCCTGTTTCACTCCTTTCTTTGTCTACCAGGACTGAAACCTCCCAAGTCCTTCAGTGCATTAGGGTCTCTTCTGTATCACTGTCCCTATGAAGTTATGCTTCCAGCCTGAATTTCCCTGTAGCCCTACGAAAAGCTCTCTGTTTTCCAGCACATTCAAAGCTGTTTGGTGAAGGGCCAGATGCCAGCACACATCAGCAGACTTGGCCCCAAGGCCATCCATCTCAGCGGGGGCTCCTCGCTGGGACGAACAGCCCAGTTACTCCTCCAGAGCAATGCTAGCTGGCCTGGGTTCCTCCTGTGCAACCCCTCCTGCCTCTTCATGCCCACGCCTCAAGCCAGGCAGCCCCAGCAGGACAGCCCTACGAAATGGTGGCTGCTGCTAATGCTACTGCAGACAGTGCCTTCTCCACGATGCACCTGCATGCACGCGGGCGAGCTGCCGTCCAGCTTGGCAAGCACCCAGTCCATGAAGACAGGGAGTTGGTCAGATGGAGCCCCAGCAGCAACAACCTGGAGGACCTACTTGGCTGGGCTCAGGGCCAGATTTTGTCACTCCAGCTGATGGTGAGTTGTTTGCAGTCAACAAAAGCGGGCACCAAAGGAGAGAGGCTGTCTGCCTCTAATACAGTGGCCCAGAAGATATTTCCCCCTTCAGGCTGCTCACCTCTGTCCTAGTGATTTTGCCTGCTCTGCTGTTGGGAGGTGACGGGCACAGTGGCAGAAAGCTGAGGACTGCGAGCTTGGCAAACTGCTTTATCACACCGAGCAAACGGGAAGTATGCATGTGTGCGCACAGCAGCAGCGCTCTTTCACAGCTGTTCCCTTCCTTGGATCTTTACCAATATCCTGATCAATGATGCTGGTGCTCAACTTCTTCTCAGGTGCCCAGAAACAGACCCAACCCCTGTAACTTTTTCCTTACATGACAAAACCATCCTGCCCCACAGAACACAGCGGATCCTGTGCCGGACCTGCTGTAGATTCCTGTGTGTGCTACAGGGCTGGGATCCAGCGGAGAGTGCAAGAGGTCCTTGACCAGCCTCACTTCCTAATGCTTCAGCAGCAGAAACCAAGAGCAGGTACAGCCCAGGTCCAACAGCAGGCCCGGGGGTTAATCCATCTCTGTGTTATCCCAAACACCAGTTTTTAACCTTGTTTTTAATAGGGTGAAGCAATGACCTTTACCACTTTACAGATACATTCCCACAGTGGATCCCAACTCCCTCCTCAGAGCTGTGTTTTAAAGGGCCCCATGATCCTTCTGCCCTTTATGTGTGTTAAGGACTAATTTTTCTCCCTTGTCAACCCAAAAATCGATCACTCAACTAAACAGAGCCAGGAGCCCCGCTGTATGTGGCAGTCACAGGTAAAACCCTGTGTGGGTCTCCCCTTTGGCTGTTGTGAATCAGCTGGGGGCTGAGCCTCTCTCTGGCATTACTTTAACCCAGAAAAAGTCCTTTTATTTATTTATTTATTTATTTATTTATTTATTTATTTATTTTTGGACAAAGCCCACAGAAGCAGCTCGGCGCTGTAGCTCTTGGCCATGCGACCACCAAGATATCTACCCCCAGGTTACAGCACTTGCTTCACGCGGCGTTTCAGAGCAGCCCAGCACCAGAAGCATTACCCCCTCCACTGCCCTAATTGTAGCAGGGCAATCACTGTATTTTACTACTGTGTTGTCTCAGAGTTTTTCTTCGTATTTAAAAGTAACGTCAGTCAAATCGTTTGTCCCTGAACCTTGTCCTCAGTGGAGTTTGCACTGGCATTTTCCAGGCAAATAAGTGAAAGGGGAAGGAGAGCAGCTCCCAGACTCAGGAATAGGAATGAAAGCTCTCAGGTAGCCAGAGCTGTCATGTGAGGGGATGGGGTGGCTCTGAGCGAGCCTTCCCCTGATTTTGAAATGGGGTAATGAATCCTGCCAAGGTCATGGGCAGGGAGAGCTCATCGAAAGCAGCAGCCCACAGAGGAGCCTGGTGGGTAGCGGCAAAAATTCTCTCCATACTCATCCCAAAAGGAGGAAACCCCAAGGTTTGCAAACAAACAGCTGCTCAAACCTACTGTCTCTGAGCCTCATCAGAAACAAAAAAAAGATCCAGTCCTGTGCAGGACGGACATTTTGCTGCCAAGAAAGTGCCACCTACTGGATCTGGCCTGCCGGGGACGTGCAAGATCGGGAAACAAACGGAGAAAAAAATAATGCTAGAAAAAAAACTTTTTTTTCACATTTTTAAAAAAGGATAAAAAACTATACATTTACAGTTATCCCAGCCACAGCCCCCTCTGATCACGCCCCCTCCGAGGCTGAATCAGCCAAACTTTTGAAGCAGATAAACTGGGGAGGGGGGGTGGTGGTGGGGAGGATGTAAAGTTTTAGGGTTTGAAAGGAGAGACTCACCGGTGCCGAGAAGCCTCTGGTGTCTCTTGCAGTCTCCTTGGCTCCTGTACGTCCTGTCCCACTTAGTTGTGCCCTCCTAGTGAAATCCTGCTGCCATTCTCCGGCAGCCCTGTGCTTCTCTGCGATGTGCTCTGCCCGTGTGCCGAGTGCCCCGTCCGAGAGGATGGAGGGGAGAGCAATGCAGAGCCCACCCAGTGCCCCAGCCCCGGGGGTCCCACTGCCTCCGGCTTCGCTCTGCCCTTTCGTCCCCGTGCCACTCGCCCCAGTTGTCTGAGAGCAGGTGACAGAGGTTTCTTGGCAGAGGAGAGAGGAGGGGAGGGATGTGGAGGCAGCGAGAGGTGGAGCTGGACCCGGAGCAACAGGTTACTGTATAACCAGGAGCCGGTGGCCCCAGCACAGCGGCTGCATCCCCGTGAGATGCGGGGGCACCTGGGGCCTTCGCCCGCTCCTGGCCCAAGGGGAGCCAGAGCCGAGCCGTGCGCTGCCCGGGGGGAACGTGTAAAACTTCAGGTTTCTTCCGCCCGAGAACATTTCGTGCCCAAGCGGGAGGTAGAAGGCAGCGGGGGGGAGGTGGGTGATGAAGGAGTGTTTTGAGCTGGGTTTTCCATCGACGGCGAGGGAGGGGAAGCGCTGCCCCGAGTGCCTCGCAGGGGGAACAAGGCACCTTTTGTGCAACCTGGCGCCCTTCTCCGTAGCTCCGCCGCTTGTTTTCCTCCAGCTTCACTCTCGCCTGCTCCTTCTGCCCTGACATCTGCAGCGGGGAAAGATGCCGCTAGGTGGACAAAGAGGGCAGAAATTTCTCTCCCCACATCCCCAAACCAGTGAGGGGGTGAGGAGCAGAGCCCCTGCCAGGGTGCCGCATGGCACAGCTCTGTGCCCCTCAGGGTGGCACGGCCATAAAGCCTCTCATCTTGCCTCAGCTCCTGAGCTGGTGGGAGGTAGCAGGGCTCTGCCCCACATTGCAGCCCCTGGCACTGGGCAGAGACAAAATGCAGCTTTGGCAGAGGGTTACGACAGGAAGGGGGTTGTGGTTACTTAAACCACCTTCGGGAGGACTGAGACAAGCAATTGCTGTGGCACGGGAGAGCTGAGGGATTGCTGGCCCTTGGCTCAAGGCAAGGTTTTGGTAGCGGCACGGTGCCACCCGAGCAGGAATTGCTCCTCAGCTGGAGGTGCTCGTTGCAGGCTTTGCTCCATTGACTGCTGCGGGCAGGACCCTGCCTTTATTCACACGTGTGTGCCCACACACTCTGGCAGAGATGGGCTTTAAAATACCATTTTGGCCATTGTACAGAGCATTCCCATGCTATTGCAGTGCTGTGTCGGACCTCCCCTGTGGCTGCACAAGCCGTATCATCTGTACCAGCAGGAGCCAGAGCATTGCCCCTTTTCAGCAGGTACCAGGAGAGGCACGCTGAAAGCAAAAGCAGCTTCTGGCCATAAGGAACTGAGGTAGGACTTGAGCATCGCTCCTTGCATTGTGGCGAGTGCTCTTACCATCCCTATACATTACCCTCATGCTCTCTGAAAGGGTTTCTTTAGAAAAGAAACCCTGGTCTCCTCTCATTTTCCCTTGTTGTTCCTCTCTTGCTTGCCAAAAAGCAGAGGGAAATTTTAAAGGATGGTAAGGCTGCTCCTAAGCTTCTGTTGCCAGAAGACATTGAGGATGTTTGGGTTGTGCTCTGGGGTCTGCCCGCTGCCAGCTCTGTGCTGTTGTGTGTGGTTTGGGGCTCAGAGGGACGCTGCTCTCTGGGAAACATCTCTCGTGTGGGCAGACTATTTCTTTCAAAAAGTGCCTGTCTTCAGACTTAGTTTTTAAACATTTTAAAATTGATGTAATTAGCTCATGGGCTGAGGATCATTAAGGTGGAAAATACCAGCTGAGTTCATGGATGTTACAGCAGTGGTAGTGTGTGATCCATCTGGTTGGTGAAATGTGTAAAAATGGAGCTTATTAAAGGATTTTATTAAAGTGGATGTGCATGACAGACCCCCCCCCCCCCCCCCCAGCCCTCCAGTGTGTGTTGAGCCCATGGCACATAGATGATAGACACTACCCTCCACCGGCCCTAGGAAGCTGCAACTCCAGCAGAGACCAGAGAAATACGAAGATACTTCCACCACAGTACACAAGCCTGGAGGAAGCCCGGCCTCCTCAACACGGTGCCTGTCAAGTTCCCTGTCGTGGTGGTTTCTTCAGTGCCAGCTGCACCACAGGGGCTCACGCTCAGCTCTCTTCCTGGCCCACAGCTGAAGCCACGCAGCAGAAACGCCCCTGGTGAGTTATCGTGGGAGGAATGCTGCTGGGTGAGCCGGAAGGGCAGGGGGAGAGCCAGCTCCCCAAAGGACAGCTTAGATTATCAGCAGCTCAATTTTGGCAGGAGAATGACCTCTTCTGCTGTGGGGAAATGTGATCTGATGCTGCTCAGCATAACGCACCCACCCAGCGCCCCATCATCCTCCTCGCCGCCGTGTCAGTGTGATCCTGGGGGCATCTCTGTGCATGCAAACACAGCCAGCCTTGGGAAAAGCAGCATTTGGAGACTGCCAGCCACACCACCCAGGAGGGGAAGGGATATCGGTTCCAACAGCAGGAAAACATGGTGGGGACGTCCTGGCAGGCCTCGCAGCTGAAAGGTTTTGTGCAAGAGAGCCTACCGCTAAAATGCGTCAGCCGCCACCAGTGGGACCGCTGGGCTGGGCTCGCTTTCCCGGGATGCAAACAGGTAGTTGGAAGGATATTGTTGGAGAAGCTATTTAATGTTTCAGGCGCTAACTGCTTGTTATCTGGCAGTTTCGGCTCCATGTTCATTATGAAAATAGGCACAGCGGGCTACTGTGACGTGCTGTGCCCCGTAGGGAATCTCTAACTGCTGAGCAGAGGAGGAAACTTCTGGGCAGGAAAGAAAACCACAGCTGAGCTTAGTACATCTTCCTTGCAACATCTGGTGCCGGTCAAAGTGGGGCAGAGGCAATAAGCCAGACAGGGAATTACCCTACTGCACGGCTGCACAGCGGCAGTGCCTGCACAGCAGCTCTCTTGGTTCCCACATGTAGAGCCGGACGAGCACACGTCCTCAGCTTCTCTCCTTCTTCCGTGGCTCGAAGACATTCAAAACTGGGATGAAGGTGGCTGTCACCGCAGGAATGTAGCACTTTGGTTGCATTTTGGTCTCTATGTTGTTTCTGCCTGCTATGGAACACGGAAGAGCTTTGGACCAATAAATCCCCATCTCTCAAAATATCTGAGCGTGAAATGCCAGGAGGCCAACTTGCTTCTCGGGATCAGCCTTTTAAATCAGGTTGGCGGCAGACGCCCCTCTGATGGCTTGAGAACAAAGACTTCTTCCTTGCAGAGTAAACAACACCCAAACCCAGCTCCTCAAAATATGTGTTCCTCTAAATTTTTAATGCCGTTTTCATCCAACTTGCTCATCCTGTTTCAGAAGGGCTGGGCCTCATAATTAAAAGCTCCAGCAATCTTATGTCTGGCAAATGTCATCAATGGCTTTACTATGCTGTGCCCTAGCTTCTCTGAGCAGTGGGAACGGTTTGGAAAGGAAGTTGCTGGTTAAAAAACGCTCTGAGGTCAGGGCCTAAATCACTTTGGTCTTTGGTGGTACAGCACAGAGAGAAGCTGTCACGAAATCAGTCACCAGCATAAATGACAATTCCCTTTCAAACCCTGGAAATACCCGAGGTAGAGGGTTTTCTGAAGCTTCTTTCTTCTACATCCATCACACAGTGAGAGGCTGACACCAGTGGAAGTATCTCAGTATCTGAGCATCTAATCAGAAGTCCCTGGACAATTTTATCTTGGAATTGGATGAACGACATGGAGCTGTCCTGTCCTTCTGAGGGTGCAGGTCCAGGTTGTCATCAGCTGACCCCTAGCAAGCACCAGTGGCCAGTCTGCAAGCCATCAGGCTCTGAAACACACCTAAAAACTGGTTTGTCATTGTATACTTACCCACTGCTGCCTGTAAGTGAACATCATCAGTCTCTGTTAATTCTCATTTTCCATCTGGCTGATGGTGTGAGGCCATTAGGGACCAGCGGGCTCATTGCGGAGCGTGCTTTCTAAAGCTTGAGGAGGTGGCTGCTTTTCTCTGCATGGTGCAGCAGACTGTCCTGAACTCACATTATGCTGTGGGGTTAAACAGAAACATGGCAGCCATCACCTCATTAACATCTTCACCAGAACAGCCGTTTCTGAGGACTGCTTTCTGCACAAGATCCGTTTTTACAATGCAGAGTCCAAAATGGTTGCAGGGCAGTAGCTGAGGTGGTGGTGATCTATGGTGGGGACTCAGTTAAACATTTCAGGGTAGGAAGACCTTCTGCTAACTTCACTAACATGTTGTGTATCTGCCTACACTCTAGGTCTTTGCTACCTCTAGTTGTGCTAGTATTTTGTATTTTGTCTGTAGTAAGCACCATCAGATGGAAGGAAGGTAAAATGCAGAGGCTGCAACTTGAAGTCAACATGTGTGACTCCATCTGCTGTACCACCTACATTCAGGTAAATAAAAACATTCCACTTAGCAGAGTTTCCTTTAAAACCCGTCATACTTTCTATTTCCAGACCTCTGTATAAGACAGGTGTAAATAGATACCAGGAAAATTTGTTCTTTTATTTGTACGCATACAGAAAGGGCTTTTGCTTGGAATGCATTCATCATTACCAGCATAGATCCAGGTAGGTATGTTTGTCACTCTTCGTAACAAGTATGCGATGAGTACATTCCATTATGCCAAGCAAATCTGGAAGAACAAATGGGTGGGTATTTGATTTGTGCAGATTAAGCCCAGAAACATTTGGTCATTCAGTTTACTGGCAGCTTCTTTGCACTCGGTTCTGCTGCTTCACTGTCTTCCCGCGTGCAACCTTCCTCCTGCTGAGCAGCAAAGGGTTGTTTGTGCTGCTGACTAGAACAGGATGAGGATCTGGCCCGAGGAGATTCATGCCAGCATGCAATGTTTTGGTTTTGGCGGTGTGACGTGGCCAGCAGCTGGTGTTACCTGGCCTTTGAACAGGCTCTCCCAGCTATGTCTGAAGGATGAAACTGGGTGCTTCTGTATCTCTGTTTTCTCCTGCCACCACTGGCAAGAAAATAGCGATGTGGCTGAGGCTGTGCTGGGTCTGTACCACTGTACTTTCAGCCCTTGGCTAGTGTAAATTAGTGCAGACTTCAAACACTCTTTCCCAGCGCAGGAGAATGGCCTACATACAGCTGCAGCAGGATCAGAAGTTTTGTGCACGCATCCAGTCTCGCCCAAGTCTCTCTTTGTGCAGCTTAGCTGTACCCTAAGATTTGAACAAAATGCTCTGCACTTCAAACACTTCTTAGATCTAACACATTATTTATTTGAATAAATAAATACAAAAATAAGAAATTCTGAATACAAAAACTGCTTGTACAAAAACCCCACAAACTCCCCAAGCTACATGCTATTGCATATTTTTGATAGAGTAAAAAATAAATCTGAAATTGCACACAGTTCTTCATTTAATAAAAGAGGCTGGAATGCAGTACTTTCTGCAGAATCATGGATATAAATACGTTTAACACTAGATAGAAATACACCTGACAACATTCTGTTAGGCTTTCAATAGGACACAAGGGTGTGTGAACGGTGAATGTTTATGATCATCTTAGGTCTGTCCTATTTAAACAAACAAACCCTCACACTACTGCCTTTGGCCTCCACATCAGCAAGAACCAGCTGCCCAAACCTCAGCTCTCCAAATATGAGCAAAACTCAATTCAACTCTCTCCCACTGGGATAAATCAGGTACTGCCCTACTAAAGTCAGGGAAATTACCACTGGGGTCTGAAAACACAAATGAGAGCAGATGTATAATAAAGCAAAATTATGCCCTGACACACAGAAGTGTATGTGGCAAGGCGGAAATGAGTCCATGCTATGCTGGCCTGATTCACTTCTGTGTCACTTTGGTTGTACGTTGCTGCCATGCTGTGAAAACTCATGCACTCTCAATGACACGTAGCTATATGATGCATTGGCTACTGTTCTGTGTTGGGAGTCAGCATTTAGTATCGATTCCTGACGAACATCAGGCATTTTTGCTGAATCATCTCTGGTGTTTGCCCATACATATGCTAATTAGTGAGATAGCGTAACACAGCTGCAATATTATCTTGTGGTATCTTGCCTACCATCTGGGGAGATCTCTGCCAAAAAAAAAAATAATTTAAACAGGAGAAAGCTTTACAGATTTTTTATATGCAAAAGAATAAAATCTTTGAAATGTAAAAAACACTCTTTAAAGGAAGAAATGTGTTGAGAACCTGCTGTGCCACACAGCTAGGTTTTAGCCAACAAAGGCAGCAATAGCCAGGACCTGTAGTACTGACTCAAGTCCATAGGTGAAGAGAAGAACAGCGTTTATAATGACATCTGCTTTCAGCACGTAAGTTTGCCATATCAGGAAGTACACAGACAGAATCACACTTCCGACCGTTATCACTAGACTGAGCCCTAATGGAGCCTCTTCTTCTGTCAGGTTTCCCTTTGAACCTTGAAGGAAACAAAAAGCTGGTATGAATCTTTGATTTCTTATGACGATGTCTCAAGCCCCAAGTCTAGAGAGTTTTCCTGTTCTAAAAGCGCTCTATTTCTTACAGTTCGGAGTATAAAGAAATACTGGCCTGAATTAAGGCACTGTCAGTAAATCTAAGAACCAACCCAAACGCCAATGGACAATCAATTTCTTGCTGACCAAAGTTAAGCTAAATAAAGAGCAACCAGTTGAAATGCAGAGTCAGGACACCAACCTTTTCTTACTACAATAATCAGTTCTGAAGCTGCAGCTATTCTGATCACTCATTCTGACCCTCTTCTCGGTCAAGCACCAGATTTTCCCCCAGTGCCCCTCCAGCCCCACACCTAGTGTGGCAACTTGGTGACTGTGGGGCACACTTAAGGATATCCAATAATGATTTTAAAATCTTCTATTCCCTAGTAATCTATTCCTATTTCAAATTACTATCATTATGAAGAAGCTGCACTTATTTGTTCTTGCATCTTATTTCTGAGCTTGTCTTGGTAGATTTTAACTACATGAAACTTGAAATTTGTTTTTTTTTTTTATTTACCCAACTGCTCCAAGCAAATATATGCAGAGTGCTTTAAGGCTAAAAATTCACCCCTACAGCAACTCATCAGAATTCAACAGAGACCCACCTTGTGTAAATGTCTTAGATATATCTAGCACAAATTTAAATAGTAATATTTTAACACTTTAATTGTAAACCTTGCTTAAAAAAAAAAAAAAAAAAAAAAAAAGACTTCATGAAATTACAGCTAGGTCTGGTGAGTGGTCAGTAGGATTCCAAATGGGTCCTTTGCGCTGTTCAGACATAGTAAAAGGAAGATGTTGGAACTGATGTGTGTCTTTAGAAGGAGTGAAAGGAAAAGCTTTAGTCCCAGTAGGCTGCTCAGGGACATCCTTAGCATTACCTGCTCCACAAGGCTCCAGCCATTTGGCTACTTTTGTACATTGCTGGAGCAGCTGAAAGAAGCTGTATCGCCGCAGTGAATGGAAATCTCTGTTTCAACATGTTCACTCTCACAAGTCACGCTCACTTGTAAACAGCACAGCAGCATTCCTGCTGTCCCAGTTATACTGCTTTCTGACAACCCTGCTTTGTTTTCCAATGGCCTTATAGATCATACATCATAGGAGAGCAAATTCTGTTTGACCCTCTAGCCAAATATATTGATCAATCAGATAAAGTTAAATGACAAAAATGAACAAGTCTCCAAAAATCTGCTTGTCTGCTACATCAGCACATTCTGACACACGCTCGGTTTCAGAATGATTAATGGTTAGAGCTTATATTCCACTGAAAAGGCACGGTGATAACATGACGTACCCAAGTATAATCGGAGTGCTTCCAGAATGGCCATAATGAAAAGCAGCGCGAGATCAGGAGCCAAAAAATTATCTGGATAACTGAAAACTTGACCTGTAAAATAGCACAGCATAAATAAGCCAGAAGAATACAGTGGGGGTACCGACAAATCATATGCAACTCATAACCATGCAGCCTAATTCTGGTTAGAATGCATGCAACTTACTTTTATAAACAATCATCGCAAGAGTCGCCAAGAAGTAAAAGATGTAATAAAACCCGTTTATATAAAGTAGAATCTGTAAAGGAACAGATGAGAGCTGATAACTGCTGTTAAGGATTTCTCGTAGTAATGAGGTGGGATCCATTTCATAAAATAACCACTTCCTAAGTAACCTCAAAACATACTGCTGTGCCTTGTTACACTAAATGAATCAACTATGACTGGCATATTGGGTGGGTTTCAGAAAGTAACCCGAGATCACAAATGCTAGGAGCAAGCACAACAGCTTGCTGTTTCAGGTTTGGTTTTCATTCCTTTTTTAATTTTTTTTTTTTTAATTTGGTTTGTAGTGGGGTATTTGTTAGCCTAAGGAAACGAGCTGTGCGTGTGTGCATGTGTACATTTCCCCAGACTTCTGTACCTGTTAGTCAGCTCAAACCAAGTTGACAGACAGTTGGCAGACTCCAATATATCAAATTCCTCTACGTTTTTGAAAATAGGTGGCTCTGTGAAGCAGAAAAGCCCTATTACTGCCCGCACGATGGAAAGTCTGAGAGCTGAGCTCAGCCTTTGTTGTGTGCCTGAGAAAGGCCATAAGCTCAACTTTGAGATGTAGATTTGTACAACAGACTTCCTGAACTCACTGCTCGTAAAACAGTTGTATAGTATAAGGCGATAGTTAGGTTTAGTTATTTGTATCTATGTGGATCCACTGCCAAGGTATTTGAGACCTCCCCAATCCTTAACACACCCTCGGAATGCCTCTGAAAGGCAAGGAACACGGCAAGCACTGAGGTACATATAGGGAAAAGTTACTTACAGGCTCTGGACAGATCCATCTCACCTGCAGCCATCCTGAGATGATAACCATCATAAAGTTATGCCTCTGGTCTGAATTAATCACCTGGGCTCCCCCTGGGGACAGCTGAGATGAGCAACTTCATAACCCAGCAGCTCCTGATTGCAATGGGATAAGTTACCATCCCACCTCTCCCTCTGACTACAAAAGCATTTAAATGCCTGGTTTATATGAGATAACTAACAGATGTCTTCGAGAGCCCGCCCACTCACCCCCACGGTCAGTACAATTCCTATACAGCAGGTACCACACACCGACGGAATCATTTTCTCCTGAGGCACAGCAGCGTGTTATTAATGCAATACACAAGACGTACGAAGAACATCCTGGGGCTCTGCACCACATGGAGAAGTTGGAATGTGGCTCAAGGAGTCTAGAAAGTTAGGCCATTCAGAGGTATTTCTGATAAGTAAATTACACCAGATACTTTTCTTAGTCTTAAATAATACAGTGCAGTTTATACAAGGAAGGCATCAGTACGGGTTTCATTATTTCCAGCTGTCTTTCTATACTCAGAGCTTTCTTTATCCCCTCCTCTCTCCCCAGCCCTTCTCAAATACCCTGAGACTCTCTCTAAGCAGGGATTTCATCTGAGGCATCCCTTATGGGAACGACCCATCCGGTTTGTGAAGGGAGCACCCACCCACACGCAGCAGATGTATTCCAGTTCCCAGAGTCTCATTTTATTAAAACAGAACCAGGTTTTTGTGTTTTTCCAGTTGAAGGAGGGTGGAGCAAAAAATTACTAGGTAGGTACCAAGCATGGAAATCTCTGATGAGAAGGGTGTCTCTTCTGAGGAGGTTACTTAGATCTTGGCAAGTGTAAAGGTTGGGTGAATTAATATGAAAGAAGAGGAAGTACTACTGAAAGGTGCTTTTACTGCCTCTTGTCAGCTGTCTGTGAGGTGTGCTGCATGGGACTTGTGTCTGTGAACCCACAAATCCAATTTTTAGCCTTGCTTTTTAAGTCAGTGAGAAGTTATGTGATCAGAAAATGTCTGCCAGCCCTCTGTCAAGACTGTGCGATGGGTTAGTGCAGGAACGGGACAAAATCTCAGCAAAAATCCATGGCTCCAAAACCCACCTTCCCTTGAAAGAAATGCTTTATCTCTTTTGCTTCATATGGATGCTGCTACTGATGGAAGACTCACAGAGTAACACTAAAATAACATTGTGCAGATTTATTAGGCAGGAAGAGATGAAACTTCTGCAGCTGATTTTCTTGAAGATTCCTGCATGTGGGGGATGAAAGGTACAAAAAGGATACAACTGACGAAGTTCTTCCTTTCCGTTGAAAATAAAAAAAAATAAAGAGCAGAAAATCAGTCTCATTATTTACCAAAAGCACTGCAGCAACATTTGAACCACTGATGTTACTAGCGAGGCTAAGTGTGCCTGTAGAAGTTTTTTTCTCTCAGTTCACTGGAAGACTTGGAAGACTTTTTTTTTCTCAGATCAAGCAGTTCAGGTTCCAAAAGTAACTTTTTCAAGTACCTGAACTCTAAAGTAATCTGGGGAAATCCCTGCTGTGAAAAGTCACTTTCACCAAGACACACAGCTCCTTCAAGATGTAAAGTACACAGAACTTGTTCATCCTGTCCTTTCCCAGCAGATGACACTTCATCCCCTCTAACTATGCAGGAACAAGGGAAACATGCAAAGGAACCAGAACGTAACATTTGCTTTTAAATTGTGAGAGGTAGCACAGAACACAGTGCTCCCTGCTTCCTCTAAAATAACATCGTTCCAAACCGGTTTGCTTCAAAAGCAGCCGTTCCATGTAAAACCCTCATGTGCTCTGATCACCCACAGACCCAACACAAAATACACGTTAACGGATACGTTCACTCTTTTCTTTCCAAAACCTCAAACAAAATTCCCTTGCAACACATGGCAACAACCTATTCAAATACTTCTTAAGTATCTCCTAACAGTCTCAGCCTGTTTCAGAGGCAGGAAGAAAGGAAAGGTTACAATCCCTGCTTCACAGAGAGCAAAACTGCCTGTGGAAGGCTGTTCCACCTGTCTTCTCAAAGGCATCTCATCATCATCAGATCAGCAGGACGCGCTCATCTCACCACCTCCATCCCTGGGCTTCTTGAGGTTAATGTCCCTGTCACCTCATAGCTTTATGCACTCAGGCCCAAATTAATCCCCACTAACTTTAGGCACCCAATTAAGCTATCCAATTTGGGAACACAGTGGAAATAGGGAAGCAATTTTAGGTGATTCATATTGTCTATGACTTGAAATGCCGTTGGGCACGCTGCATCTCCTCTCCATTTTCTGTGAAGGGAGCATAGGCTCCTACCAGACCGGTCCCTTCACTTGGCAAAAAAGCGTTTTGATAAATGCTTTCTTTCTTTTTGTGGATTGCAGTTAAAGGTTTTATTATATGTCTTGTTTTGCCATGACTAATGGTTAAATATGTGCTCACATTTACATCCCAGAGAAACCCTCACATGAAAGTAACGCCTTGTATTAGGACTATGCATTTCCTGCCTTGCTCAGGACTAAGGAGATGTCTCCACCTTCAAGTTATTCTCAGCTGTGAAGCGGGGTGTTAAAGTCAAACACCACAGCAGCATGTGCAGACATGTTAGCATTCTACAAGAGGCGTCCAGAGATGGAGCTCTGCCTAAAGAGCTGCAAATATAACCAAACATGAGGCGTACCAAGGTATCATCACCCATTCATCAGCCCCATGGCCGTGGTGCCAGGGGGATAATTGCAGTAGTACAGTTTTATCGTATGGATACCTGGAACATTTTGAATTCCCTCATGGCAGCTCTCCATATTTATCTGTATATTGTAAAATCTTTTTCCACAAGAGGACACTGACCACATTGTTGCATCTGCTCCACACACAGGTTTGCAGGCACTATTGTTTAGAATATGCTGCCTCCCCGTGAGAGATGGAGGACATTTCACACAGGTTAAACTCTGAAGCCTCACAATGTGGAAGTGATACTGCACTTTAGTAATTATTATTGAATATATAATTAAAATTATATATTCAAATTAAAACTGCAGGTTGCTAATCCCAACAACCTGAGACCATGTCGCTGCTAGGACTAACAAAGCCTGCATCGCTGGTGGGGCATTTTGAAACTGAGCGTGAGAATTCTGGCACCTGAGAGGAAGCAAAACAGGAATTTTAAAGCATTTACACGAGGCACGCAGACTTGCAGCAGCAAGAAGGGCATTCTGCATTTGCGAGACCCGGAACAGTGATTTTCACTGCACGCAGGCTAGCACCTCATTTCTGCCTATTCTAAAGCTTGTAGGGTCCAAAAGAAAATAAAACGTAGCACTAATTGTTTCCAGTACAAGTTTCCATGAAGCACTCATACAGCCCTTCCGTAAGTGCTCTAATGAAATGTGCTAACTCTTTGGGTACCTGGGACGAGCAGGGATTGCAGCCCGAGCCTTCCCCCCCAGGTCACCTCCTTACTGGAGGCTGAATACAATCAGTTTACTTAAAAAAAAAAAAAAATACATATATATATATGTTTTTTGTTTGGTTGGTTTTAGTGCCAGAACCGTATTAAGGGCACACAGGCAGCCCCAGCTGCAGTTAAAGCCGCCTAGTGCGATGATCGCAAGGCAAAATTCTCCTTCCGGCTGCTGTTCTGTCCCCGGGGCCCTCCCCTCCCGCAGCGCCATGTCGTGACTATCGCGACACGGCCTGGGGCTAGGAGAGCCCTCCCCCGACAACCACCCCCTCCCGCGGCCTTAACAACGGCAGGAGGAGTAGGGAAAGTTCCGGGCACAGCCCGCGTGTGGAAGGGGGACAGGGAAAGGCCCCGAGCGGCGGAGACCCCGCGCCGCTCACCTCGCCTGGCCGCCGCCATGTCGGCCGCCCGCCCCCGGCGGTCCTCCAGCGTCCCGGCAGCCCCCGCGCGGCGCCGCCCCGCCCCTCGCTCTTCGGCTGCGATCGGAGCGTTCGGCCCGGTTCGGTCGCTTTCGGGCGGCTTCGGGCAGTGCCCGTTCGGGCGCCGCCGTTCGGGCCGGCGAAGGCGTTCGGAGGAGGTTCGGAAGGGCTCGGCTTTCCTCGCGACTGCCTCAGCCGCCTTCGGGCGACATCGGAAAAGACTCGAGCGGGTTCGGGATTCTTCGACCCCGCGGGCCGGACCGCTCGGGGACTCGGCCCTGTTCGGGCGCGCTCGGGCGGGGAGCCCGAGCTGTCAGGTATCGCTTCGGGCCGCGGCCTCGGCCGCGTCCTGCCCTGGGATTGGCCAGCCGGCAGGCAGCGCGGGCCCCGCTCGTCGGCAGCCATCGGACGAGGCCCGGCAACGCTCGGCACGCTTCGGGCCCCCTCGGAAGCGCTCGGCCCGCCCGGGGGGGAGCACGTTCGGAAACGCTCGGCTCAGCTCGGCACCGCTCGGCTGCCCTCCGCCGAGCGCCCGAGCGGCCTCGGGGGGACCCCCCCCAAACGCCCCGCGGCCCTCTCGGCGGGGGTCGGGGCCGCTCGGGCGGGCTGGGTCCCGCTCCCCCCCGTCCCCCAAACCCCCCCGGGCCGCCCCGCATGGAGGACGCCGACTCGGCGGCCAAGCAGCTGGGCTTAGCGGAGGCGGCGGCAGCGGCGGCCGCAGTGGCGGCGGCGGCGGCCGCGGAAGGACCCGAACAACAACAACAACAGCGGGGGTCGCCACAGCAGCCGCAGCCCGCGGCCTCGGAGGCGAAGGCGGAGCGGCGGCAGGAAGAGGCGGCGCGGGTGACGGCCGTGACGGTGATGGCGGCGGACCCCCAGCACCTCGAGATGGCGGCCGGGGCCCTGCCCAGCGCCGACGAGGCCGCCGCCTTCGCAGGTCAGGGCGGGCGGCAGCGCGCATGCGCAGCTCCCCTCTCTCGCCCCCCACACACGCACGCACACCCCCGGCGGCGCCTCAGTGAGCGGCGGGCGGGCGGCCGAGGCGTTGGCCGTCGCTGCTGCCCCGTGCCGCTAGCTGTGGCGACCGCAGTTGTGTCGCTGAGGGGAGCCGATGGGATGTATTGCCCCTGGTAACACGGTGGACAAGTCACAGGTTCACGCTAAAGCTGTGCTGGCGCCCAGACTTGTAGAAAGTTGCACCGACTTCACACTGCGTGCAGTTCTCACCCCGCAAAGTGAAGGGAGCGGCAGCCTCCCATTGGTGTCTACAATTATTTTGACCCTGTGTGCAAATCTCCCACTGAAATGTGCCCTGAAATATGCAGAATTTTGGAAGCATGCTCTGGTAACGCAGGCAGTATCAGACCCCACAGTGCCTGGATCGTTACCTCCTTGTACACAAGAGCTTCAGTGTTGTTGTTGTTTTTTTTTCACTTTTACCCTATGCAAAGTGTGAAAGAATCCCTGGTTTTAGCTAGGCAGTCAAATGTAGTATATCCATATCCATCATAACCATGTTACAGCCAAATGTTTAACAGGTTTTGACTGGATAACATATACAGGTAACGAACAGTAGCCTAAAATTTAACGTGTTAAAGGCACGGTCAGTTCTTATTTTGATGCTTGCCAGTCACCTCTTTCAATAAATTTTTTCTTTTTTTTTTTTTTTTTTTTTTTTTTTTAGTAAAGAGGGAATACTCATTTTCCACTTAGTACATCACATACTGACGGTACTGTTATGTTCTCAAGGAGGTTAAAGCATGTTGGTGTTCTAGTGGTAGTCTGGAGGTGTCCAAGGCCAGGCTGGAGGGGGCTTTGAGCAACCTGGTCTGCTGGGAGGGGCTTGGAACAGGGGGGCTTGGAACCAGATGGTCCTTAGGGTTTCCTTCCAACCCAAACCGTTCTATGTTCAATCTGAAGTTTAATAAAAATCAGAGTGATTGGATTTATAATGATTTAAAGGTGTCATGAAAAATTAAACATGCTCAATATGAAAGAGGAAGGAAATGCAGTTATATCTTTAGATGTTTAACTGTTAATCAGGCTCCCTGGACGCAACAGAACTCATTTCATGTTTATGTTTCAGAAGTCACCACAGTAACAGTAGCCAATGTCGGGGCCTCCGCAGACAATGTTTTCACCACATCCGTGGCAAACGCAGCTTCAATTTCAGGACATGTGCTGGTAAGTCTGGCCTTTCATTTGAGAGCCTTAGCAAAGTCCCACGTGCTTTCTTAGTGTAAATGGAGAGCTCAGTTTGTGTACAAGATCAAAAATGTGTTTTCATTGCTGTATACAGGCATTAAGGCTCAAAACCATCTGCCAGTATACATACAGGTTTTTCCTTATCACTTGGAGAATTTTTCTTTACCTTTCCACCCACATTTACCCATTCTGTAATGGAACAACCTGGAACATGGAAGGTTTGAATCAGCTTGACCTAAAGCTCAAAAACTAACCTAGTTACTGCCATATTGTTAGTGTCTTAGGGTAACTTTGAGAAGATTTGTGGGAATACTAAAATGCATTGGTATTTTAACTCTGTGATTTAAAACTCTCTTATTTCCTCTATAGTCTGGGAGAACGGCCCTCCAGATTGGTGACAGCTTGAATACTGAAAAAGCCACTCTCATAGTCGTTCACACAGATGGCAGCATTGTAGAAACCACTGGGCTGAAGGGGCCATCAGCACCTCTCACACCAGGTATAAGGCAATCTGTTTTTGAAGTGTCATTTTCCCAGAGGGGTTGCATTTTAATTGTGTTGCTGGAAATAAAAAAAATCCATCATGCATATTATGAAGGGGACCGTTGATCCTCTCTTAACATAAGGTTTCTTGTGTTTCTTGGGAGCAGAAGAAGAATATTTACTCTTTGGTTTTGGTCTCATAAATGTATTTCATTTTCTTATTCATTGCCCTGATCTTTGCAAGTAAGCTTCTTGGAAGATCTCACCCTGCTGCTGGGCTATTGCATCCATCCCACCCTCAAAGGCAGTTTGATCATTCTAATGTTGATAATAAAAATGCCAATGTCCTAGTGCTGCACGTGGGTTCTTTTTAAAGGGTTCTTGCACGTA
This sequence comes from Nettapus auritus, assembly GCA_011076525.1. Lineage (NCBI taxonomy): Eukaryota > Metazoa > Chordata > Aves > Anseriformes > Anatidae > Nettapus > Nettapus auritus. The sequence goes on from CM021769.1 coordinate 29,884,336, forward strand.
GTCTTGTGTCCATTCAGGCCTTTTGCTGATATTTGTCACTTTGAATGGTGTCTTCATTGCTAGGGTTTTTGTTTGCAGCTGCCTTGTCAGTTTCCTTTCTGCCCACAAGATGGCATGGCAAACCTTTGGCAGGCAGTCACATTTTACAGTCTTGTCCTTCGGGAACTGTAAGATCCAGACAGCTGCAGGTTACAAGCTGAGCATTTAACACACCGTTAAGAGCTTGTTTCCTAACAAGCAGTTTGCTTTATTTTCTGCCATTTTCAAAATGTTACCTTCTGTTAGGAATTCTTGAGCTTGGCAGGGCAGACTCACTGCTCTGGCTTACATCAGGCATCTGTTCCAACCTGAATTTTTCATGGTACACTGTGTAACTTGCAGCGGTTTGGAAAGGTGTCATCTGCTTGAATTGACCAAATGAAACTCTTGGCCTCGCCAAATTCACTGTGAAGGTATAGTTGCTGTGCCTTTTGGTTGCTGTCACCTTTCTCTTCTTTTTTTTTTTTCAAAGGACCGCAATCTCCTCCCACCCCTTTAACTTCTGTCCAAGAGAAAACTGGAACCAAGTATAACTGGGACCCATCTGTGTATGACAACGAGCTCCCGGTGAGGTGCCGGAATATCAGTGGGATTCTGTATAAAAACAGACTTGGCTCAGGTGAGAGTGACCTTCTTGTGTGACAAAGTATGACATGATGGCTCCTTCTTCACTTCATGCACTTTTCTTTTAATCAGATTACCTTGAAGGGCCGGTCATGAAGAAAATAAGGACATTTTCTTAGCCAGCCTAGTCCCATGAGTATTCTCCCGTGTTTTGCCCTTTTGTTTCCTTGCTCTTTCTTCAGAGGCTTTTTAACTTTTTTCTTCAATCTGTGAAGATACAGCCTGCTGTGCAGTGAGTCTTCCTGATAGTCGTCCGACTCTTCTAATGTTCTTTTTGCGGACCTCTCAGAAGTATAACCGTGTCTCTACAAAGCTCTGCAGAATCCCCGCTGGATTGGAAAGTAGAGAGCTTGTCTCCTAATAAGACTCCTAAGTTGTCTTAGCCCCTTCATTTTTATCTCTGTGGGAAAGCTGAAGAAGTGATGGCAGAAACTGCCACAAGCCTGACTGCACTGCACAGCATTTGCTTCATGGAAAGAGAGTTTTCATCATGACCAGAAGGATTAGAAATTTAACCGAAAATTAAGGATGGGCTTATATTCATGGTGGTTATCCAGGAAGGACTTATCCTTCTTGTGGATGAGTAGTTTCTTCTAGCCTGTTTCAATACTGGTGAACAACAAAGTTGGAACTCACTAAACATGCATGATCATTGTCACAGCCAGCATAATAAATGGGCACGGTTATCCTAGAATGATGAGATACAGCAGATGGGCGTAGTTGGTAGTTACTGTAGATTAGCTGCTGTTTTGTCCAGCAATTTTGGTATTTGCTTCTTTAGGAAAAGAGCAGAATAGTCCTTGACCTTTACTAACATTTTTTTTCTTCTAATTTAATTCAGGAGGCCGTGGCAGGTGCATTAAGCAAGGGGACAACTGGTACAGCCCCACCGAGTTTGAAGCTATGGCAGGACGAGCCAGCAGCAAAGACTGGAAGAGGAGCATCCGCTATGCTGGGAGACCGCTGCAGTGCCTTATTCACGTAAGCTTAAATTTGTTTCCTCCTTTCTGCTGGAAGGGGCAGGGAGATTCAGGACAGTCTGTCAGGCACAGCAGTCCAAGCTCTGCATGGTGCCTCTGCAGAGGTGTGTGCGATGGTGTTGTGGGGTGATTCAGAAGCAACGTATTTATTTGGTTGAGGGGAGACAGCCTTTTTTTATTGTTTAGAGCCCATAGGGGGGAATGGTTATGTTTCTCTGGGAGCTGCCTGGCTCTTCAAGCAAAGTACAGTCATGCTCTCACTGGTTTTGGTGACTGATGCTGAATTTGTAATCTTCCAATTTCAGGATGGGATTTTAAATCCTCACGCTGCTTCTTGTACTTGTGCTGCCTGCTGTGATGACATGACTCTGGTGAGTTGTAGGTTTTATATCCATTAGTTTAAAAACAATTCATCAATCAAGCTGCCACAGCCATCTGTGAGCAGGTCGTGAGTGGCCTAGAAACATTCACAAGTACTGTGGTTGCAGCAAGCTTTGTCCATGCTTCATACAGAAACAAGACAGGGAACTGCTAGTGCTGCTGCAGCAGCCTCTGATGTTCGTATCTGCCCCTCCCTTTAACCAGGTGATAATTGTTGCTGGTTTTCTCTTTTTTCCTTTTTTTCCTAAATAATATATTTGTGTAAAATGTCTTTGTGAGGATGTCAAAGCTATTAGTGTTTTCTGACTTAAATTCCACAATTATTTGAGGTGGAAAAAATATTTTTATGAGGAAGTAGTGTAATACTCCCTCTTAGATCTGAATTTTCCTATTAAACTGCTCGCTTTTTTAAAAAAAAATACACTGAAGTCATGAAAGCGGAATCACTTAGCTTCACCTGAAGTACTGTTTTGTACTTTTTGGTGTGAACTGAATCATTTGCTCGTTGTCTGGACCTGCTTTCTGTCTTCCCCTCACTTTTTTTCCCTTTCCTTCCACCACTGTGAATAGTTGTCAGTTGTTTGACCAGTTTTGCTCCTTATGTAATGGTGGGAAGAGGCTGAATCTGTGCCTCTTCAGCTGAGTGGAGCTGAACACAACTTTTTTATTCACAGAGGTGTTTTTTTTTTTTTTTTTTTTTTTTTTTTTTACTTTGGAGCTACTTCCATACTGTTATGGTCACTTGTTGCAAACCATGTATCTTCCATGGGAATATGTACTGCAAGATCTTAGCTGCATCTGGAGAGATCGGAGTAAACCCGTAGTCCACAAAGAGATGCCTTAGCTAATGTCTTTTCCTCTTTCTTTCTTTCTTTCTTCTTTTTTTTTTCTAGAGTGGCCCTGTACGACTATTTGTACCATACAAACGGCGAAAAAAAGATAGCGAAATGTCTGCAAATACTGTGAAGAAGGAATCCTCCAAAAATATCACTCTGCTTCCTGCCACAGCTGCTACAACATGTAGGTTTTTTCTCATGGTAAAAATTGCTTTCCTTCTTCGAAGAATTGCCAGACTAGGTATTTTATGTCTTATCAGTAGCCCCATGAAATTATCCAGCTGAGAAAAATCACCCTATTTTTTGGCACTACTTCCTTATCATTGGTTAGTTTTGTTGTCTCTTTCTCTTTAGCCGGTATCCCTTCGTATTTCCTAGAAACTAAAGCAGTGTCTAAGTTTTAAGCATGTTAATATCCTTTTCCAGTGAACAGTAGGTTTCATACTTTGTTCTGAGAGAGGCCTGGATGATGTTTTCTCTCCTCTACCTGCTCTCGCCCTGGCAGTGCAGGGGTAGCTGTGGAGTCCTGGCCTTGATCCACAGTGGGCTTTAGCTGGGCTAAAATGACGTATGAGAAATTTCCTGATGTTGAGGTTAGGTAGAGGGGAAGGCTGTCTCTTTTCTGCATTCTCTTTTCCCCATTCTGTCTCCTGAGCTTGGGTTTTGTCCTTTAGTAGGCAGTGAGGGCTATATAACAAGATTTGTGCTATTTCTTGAAATGCATAGAAAAGTAGGCTCTAAGCAACTGTAATGAAATCCACAGCCTGAAAGTTGCTAATGAAAGAGGCAGAAGGTGACACTTTCATCTGCAAATTCCTCTCAAACAATCAGGACATGCTTTGTTACTTAATGTTTTTGGTTGTCAAACCATCTGTATGAGAACAGAAATTAATTTGCAAGCTAGTCCAGCTCACACGTTCCCTGTCACATTCATGTGTCCTCCTGCTCTCATCACACTAGCATCATCTGGACGGTAACATTACAAAGTGAATTGAGGAGGAAGCTACAGAAATATTAAAAAGACCTGAGCAGGCCAAAAGCAAGATTAGATTACTGGCAACAGCAGGAAGAGAAAGACATAAAGATTCTGTAGAGCCTTTTATTTTTCCATCCCCCAAAACAGCTTTAATCTATATCAGTTCATTAATGTCAGCTGCTGGGAGGCTAGATGTTTGCTCATGCTAGCAGTGGGAGAGAGCAGGACTGCTTATTTTGGTAGCAGCCAAGTCTTTCACCAGGGATGAAACTGTAGCCTCAATGTCTTGTAACTGAATTGTTTGTAAAAAGATCCTTCAGACTGAGCAGAGTTTCACAGAATCAGGCCATTACCAATTAGTGTTGCTGGATTAATCCTGTTTAAAAAGGGTTTTAAACATTTTAGAGCTGCATTGGTATGTTCATCTGAATGTATTTTGTGACATGTTCCTTGCATTGGCCAAGCACATTGTATCGCTCTGTGCAGAAAGACAATTAAACTTGTTCACCAAACTGTCACGGAAGTAGTTGTAATCCACAGCTGGTGTTTTACATCTATTTTTAAGTAGTAAGAACCACGCTGGCTAAAGTTCTATGATAAATTAGGACCAGCCAGAAACTAATGAGTTTTGTGGCACCACTGGATTTTTTAAGTAGGTGTCAAGTTATTCTTCATGTAATAATTGTAAAGGTGGCGATTTGGGAGGAATTACTTTGTAAGTGCACATTCTGCCCTCACACACCCAGAGAATAAACAGAGGCTTGCAGGAGACCAGCAATACCTTCACAAGTTGAGCAGGGCTTTTCTTCCCATTTCTGGTTTTAACGGTTATAGGTGTGATCCAAACTCGGCTATCACAGGCTGTTGACTGGTCTGTGAGTTCTGTGACTTTGGATGATTCAGAACAGGGATCTCAACAGCTAGACAACCAAGGCCTGAGCACTGATTGTTAATTATGAAAGTACTTCTACCATTTCCAGTCACCGTGACTCCTTCTGGACAGATCACTACCTCCGGTGCTCTGACCTTTGACCGCACATCGACAGTGGAAGCCACAGCAATTATCTCAGAAAGTCCATCCCAGGGTGATGTTTTCACAGGAGCCACTGGTAAGGGTTCAGGCGTATGTCTGCTTGCCATCTGTAAGAAGCAGAAAAAAAGGGTTTGGACATCCCATTCCTATAGCAAGAAGCATTTTGTATGCTGCATGAAGGATTTATTTTTTAAGAACATACACAGAGGCTATACATGACCTTCTGTTCTTTCTTTGAAATGATTTTAACAGCTTGAAATCTTTGATAGTTTCACAAAGATGTTTTGTCCAGATGCTGCAGCTGCTAGTGTACACCTCTGCTGGTTTTTTTCGTTTTATGGTCATCTCTGTCATTTTTTCTTTGCTCCTTGTTCGTCCTAAAATACTGCCAAAAATAGCTGAGCATTGAAACTAAGTGAAAAGTGCTGAATAAATGCTGAAAAATGCCAGAATAAAACAAAGAAAACATAAATGTGTAACATAAATTTCTGTTCTTTCAGTTTAATTCCTATATGGGGTTGTGAGTACTGCTGGGGGAGCAGCTGAGGGAACTAACCTCCTTTGAGAACAATAGTTTGGAGTCCTTTGGTCAATGTAAATATTGAGGTGTGTGAGAAGGAAACTGGCAGTAATTTTTACAGAAGCCTTTAAAAGTGAGCACAGAGAGAGATGAAATCAGTGCAAGGCTGCCTTATTTGGTAGCTATGTAAAATCTCTCTGTTGTTTCTCATTTTCAACCCTTAGAATTATCATAGAGCATAGAAACTTTAAAAAAAATAGAGGTTAAAGAGGCACAAGAAATGTCTGAAAACTCTGTTATACGATGATTGATGATGATGTTGTTCTTCTGCAGTTCAAGATACCAATGTTCAGCAGCCTTGCCGGGTCAATCACCCAGAACCTCACTATCCAAGTTACCAGGACAACTGTCAGATTTCACCTTTTCCTGAAGCTGCACTGCCAACATCTCATCCCAAAATTGGTATGTTTTACATCTGTAATGTAAGACACAGTTAACAGTGCGTTGTGACCTTCTTTCCCACCAGAGGTAAAGGTTGAAGCAAAAAAATAAACTTAGTTGTGTGTTTTTTTTCTCCTTATGATTTTTACAGTTATTAAAATTTGGATAAACAGATTTTTTTCCATACTTCAGGGAAGTTTTTCACTCTGTTATTGAGAACTTTGATTTGTTAGTTTTTAACAGAGTGGTTTCCTGTGATCTTGCTTCCAAAATCTTCTTTGCAGCCCCCTGCCTTTCATAAGGCTTTTGCTTCAGAGCTTTTGTCACCACTTGGGCGCTGTGGATAGATATTTGTTTATTTAATCTTTGATCCAAGGAAATAATCTCTCCTTGCTGAGATTTAAAATTACATCGTTGAAGCTTTTCTAAAAATTGTGACATCTCTTTATGAATCCACTAATGCTTAGATGCAGTTTTGAGCAGGTTTGGTGTGCTGCTCTCACGTCCCAGGTCAGTTTTCTGTCTGTAAACACTGACATTTGTGCTGGAATGATAGATGCTGGATAATAAGTGCCAGTGAGAGTCTGCCCTGCTGTGGTCAAATAGGATTCTGGATGAAAAAAAAAGAAAAATGACATACAAATCAGCCCCGTTTGGTAGGACGGGTTACCTTGATTATCAGGTATCTCTTCAAGTATAATTATATTACATAAACTTAATGATTTTTGTAGAGGTGACTTATAAATTAAGTGAACTACAATGCTGTTTTAGTGTTGCATGTACTGATAGAAACCAGAAGTGTTGAAGAAACTGGAATTGCAAACTTGTACTGTTGTTCTTGTTTTATGTGTTTTAACTGAGCTTAAGGAAGACGTACAGCAGGGAACAGTCTGCCCTTCTTTAATTTCTTGAGTTCTGTAAAGTTACGTTGGTACTTTCTCACTGATATCACTGACATGAAGGAGCTGCAAGACAGGCAGGTTTGGATTCCCACTGAAGTTGTCAGGTATCAAAAAGATGTCACATAAATCTAGTATTCATTTGTGCAGTTGTGAAGTCTTTCTCTTTTAAGGCACATGTTCTCCTTTCAAGTTGACCTTTTATTCACTTATTCAGAGCAGCACAGTGCATTCCTGCTCTGTCCAGAATGAAATATTGGTGAGTTTTAGCCCTAGTCAGATCGTGATGTTATTAATTAAACATTGATTTTCTTTTCACCAGTGAAGCAGAGATCATCACTTTTTCTTGGCAGATATAACTATGCTAAAATGAGGAATCGGAAGTAATTCCTGTTAGATAAGTTATCAAATGCCATGCTATGATAAATACTGTTCTGGAAATATAGCAGTGGAAAAGGTTCTTCTGCAAACAGTTGCTGATAAAAGACTGATTTATCTTTTACTCATACCTGAGTGCAAATAGTTCTATACCAGTCACGCGTGAACGGAGTGAAATTGCTATTTTAATTAAGGGCTGTTGTGTGTAAAACATCAGTTTATCTACATGATAAACTTGCAGTGATGTCCAAAAAGGTTGTACATCTAACACAGTGACCTGCAGTACGATGGTTTTGGAGACTTGTTCTCCCTCTCCATATCCATGCTGGATTCTTTCAGCTTTTGCTGCTTGTGTGAAGAACTTCTAGGTATGACTTGAAAAGGATTAAAGTATTAGTATGCTGAAATTAGTCGCTCTCTTGGAATGTATTCCCTGTTCATTCAGCCTTATAAGAAGTCTTGTGTGTCTACAGATAGCTTACTAAGCAGAGGTTCACTGTGAGTGGAATTGCAGCCTGGTTGCCCCGTTGCTGTTCAGGACAATACTTACACTGATTTTCTTTTCAGGACAGTATTCACATTTGAATTTTAAGTATGGTTTTAAGTGCAGTCACAAAGATTTTTTTCTTGAATGGGGGTTCTGTTGTTCTGAGGTTTTAAATTAGTTGTGCAGCCTGCTATTCTGTGTCCCCATCCCTCAGTGAGAGAGGTGTGAGACTTGTCTCTGCTTTTGTTTTTTGAGCTGCCTTAGACACACTGGCTTGACTGGAAACCCATTTTTGTGACCATCTGTAATGACATCCAAAGTGGATTGTGATAATAGATTGATGTTAAAGTAAATGAGAATAAATTGCCTTTCAGTCACTTCAGCTTCTACATTTTGTTCAAGAGCTTCCTGTTTACTAAATGTCTTAAATCTGGTTTCAAGGAAGAGAACCAGGCTGCAATAATTTTCCATTTTAATGAAACCAATTGTCAGCACCTATCAGTGGCAGCTCTCCTGCCTGCAGCTGTCTCCAGGGCACTCCCTTGCAGACGCTTACAGATACGGCACCAAGGACACTGTCAGTGCGCTATCTTCGGTGGCATCAGCAGTGCGGGAGCCTGGAGACAGTCTGCCAGGCAGAGGCGCTAGAGGTGTAAGAGTAATGCTTCCGAAGGAAGGCAGACGCTTGAAGGATGTGAACACGAAATGTTAAATAGCTCACTGCTTCTCGTATTACATTCCCTGCTGTGTTCAACATTTCCCCGTGGGCTATACCATCCATCGGCTGAATGGCCCAGCATTTACCACATGAATGTGTCACTCTTCATTTAAAAATCAAGGAAGCTAATTGACTTTTGGTGTCTGGAATGCTAAAAGCTCTTCCCTTGCCAAAGCAGAACTATCCAGGAAGGTATGTGGTTTCTCAGCCTGTGCTACATACTGGTTTTTGTGTGCTGGGTCATTCTGAAGTTCCTACCTCAATGTATCAAGAAACTTCCTGAAATAGACTAGCAGTAGATTTGTGGTTACTAGAATGCCCAGCCCCAAAGTTAGTGGTGCCTTTCTTATTTCTACTAAACCATTTAGTGAGGAATTTAGAGGCTGGCTGTTGGTAGATGTGAACATCTTAGACTTAATTTTGTGGCAGATTGTGAGTGTTTATAGCTAGAGTTCAATTATGAAAAAGTAAGGCCAGTAAAGCCGGATAACACTTTTTTCCTGGAAAGCAAGCTTACGCTGTGTGTTGTTGGGTTCCTAGATCTAAATTTAATTTCCTCGCACTGTGGCCTCACAATGTATGTGCAAACCTAGTGTGAAAAATAAATGTTTTAGGGACACAGTAACTGTGGATTTTTTTAAAAACATTTACGAATGTAAGGCAAAGACAGATGTTGTTGGTTTTCTAGGACTTTTAATTTTCTAGTGCAGGCTTTGGAAAACAGTGGACTGCAGAGCCGTGATAATGGAGGGGGGCAGAGGTAAGTTCAAGGAACATGTGGTGAGGTTACCAGGATAGGAGTTTAGATTCCTTCTGGTGGCTTCCTACTAAACATACTCAAACTGCAGTTACTGTTAGGGTTGTGGGTAAGATAGGAAAAAGTAAAGGCTGCAACGTCCCAGTAGTTTTGGGGTATATTTTTCTTCTTTTATTGTCTCTTGGAGTATGCTTAGGAGAAGTATTGCCGGGCTTCTTGTATATTTAGCTTCCTATCTGTGCCATTCTAGATCATACAAGAGTGAAGCTCTGCAGTGAGGATTCTGGAGGAAAGGGCTGTAGACAAGAAATGACTCCTTTCTTGAAAAGTGTCCAACAGTAAATGTAAAGCAAATGTCAGGGGATGTTTGTGTCTTCAGTTCAAACTTCCATCTGGACTGGATAAGTTTGCTCTCACCTTTGGCATTTGTCAAGAAGAGGTTTGGGAGCTGCAATGAGTGTTGCTATTTGGAAGACAGAGCATATTTGAAGCCGATATAGGTGGCTGTGAATACCCTTTATTAAAATTCTAGGTGCTTCAGTGTGGTATGATTATTTTTAGGCCCGTATTTGTTTCATGGGTAAGAGCCATGATGAAGGGGTCCAAAGACATTGCAATGGCTGAGGGTATTTTAAAGGCCTCCTAAATGGTGGTTTTAGAAAGTGCACGTTTATGTCATACACGTAAGTGATGGTAACTGTCTTGTTATTGCAGTCTTGAGACAGGTTTATGTTAAAATCAGAGTTCAGGAAGCGTTAGGGAACTGTGGTGTGGATCGGTGCCTGGTTTTTGTCACTTTGCAACCTGAGGATTGACATCTGTACAGTGACATAATATTTCAGAAAAGTCTTCTGGAGCCTTGTTGTTATGGGTCACTTAACTATTAATTCTAAACTCATGTAGTGATAGTTAAGGGCAGCATAGTGGAACATTGTGGTGATGGTGACAGAGGAGTCCCTGGGAACGCTGCTTTCACTGCTTAATTGGTCTTCTCTGCAGCAGTGCTAGAAGGCGTTAATTCCCGCTCAGAGTACCTGCTCTTCTCTACTCTGGGTTTGATACTGCCCCAAGGGCTGACTCTGCACAGCTCTGATTCTGTGCACTTTGAGTCACAGAAGGTAAGTGTTTAGCTGAAACTTAGTTGGTTTGGAAATTTTGGTAGACCTTGTTAACAATTCCAAAAAATAAAAAAATAAACCACTTAATGGAAAGGCAGTGCCCTAACTCTCTCAATTTTATTTTTCTTTCTTTATGTTCAGTGTTGACCCCAATCCCTGCCCTCTCGGTGCCCCCCTCAACCCCCACCAAAGCCATCTCGCCATCAGTGGTGAATGGGCTGGAAGTGACCGAGCAACGAAGCTGGCTGTACTTGGAGGAGATGGTCAATTCCCTGCTCAACACCGCCCAGCAACTGAAGTCTCTCATCGAACAGGCCAAGCAGGCCAGCTCCTCCTTCCGCGAGGCTGCTGTCACGCAAGCGAAAATTCAAGCTGATGTGGAGAGGAAAGAGGTAATTATGCCAGGGGAGGTGAGATGACTCAGCCAAGGACATCTTTTTGGCTGAGCGGTGAACAGAGCAGTACCCCGCTGTTTTCAGTGGCTGTAACTGTGGCAGCCCTTAGAAAATGGCTCTAGATGTCTTGAGAGCAGTAGATAAAACTAAGTTATTTATATGATGGAGAAAGGAATAGAGTGCTTTGGGATTCCAGCAGCTCTGGGTAGCAGTAATATAAAGTGGTTTTTGTTACAAGTCCTGAGCTCTCCCATCAGGCGTCCGTACATTTACGAGGCACTGATACTGAATTACCATGAGTCCTGGTATCGGAAAGATCATGAGCGTTCAGCCGTGCGGTGACTGCTTTCATTCTCTCAAGTGAGAGAGGCTATCAAAGGGGCTTTTGATGGCCTGAAGAGACAGAGAGATAATAAAAACAGCAAGCTGTGGAGTTTATGGGGAAGATAACCAGCAAAATTTAGAGGTGTCTTGCTGAGCACTGTGCAAGCAAAGCTGAACTCTGTTGTGTCCTGTGATAAGACCGCAAGGCCAGCTGGCGTTACAAGAGTATTGGCTTATACCCAGTGGCCCCTTTCTCCTCTGTAGGGGATTATCTACAAGGACTGCCCTGTTTTCCCTTTCTTCTCTTTAATTAATGCATGGTAGGGAACCAGGATTCTTCTGAACACCAGCACATGCATGCACCCTGATCTGGCTCCATGCGCTGCTGAATGCATTCCCCTTCTCCCACAGATCCACAGCTGCTGGTGTGGACTTGAGGGAGAGAGGTGGGGGGCAATGTACCGTGAAACTCGTGTCGTTGTCGGTGTCTGAACCGGTAGCACCACGCTGTTTGCTCTTGCTATCGGCGTTATTGCTAACGTCAGCTTTCCACTGAATTCATAGGCATGAGTGTGCAGCAAGAGGCCTTGAAGAAATGTGTGTGGGAAGATTTTGCTGAGAACCCCTATGACAGTCCTTGCAGCATCTTTGATGTTCTTTGCCACGTTGTCTCTGCTAAACTCTTCTGTACGCTGCATCCTTGATGTGCAGGTGTGTGATACGTTGAGAGTCTAATTCTCCCCTAATTCTGCCTTGGCAGAATGGGTATTCATGCTGCTGTCCAGTTTGGGCTTTCTGCTGCTAAAAACTGTAAAGAGCATGGGATAGCAAAAAATTGGAAGCTTTGACAGTTTACAGATGAACATCTTAACTCTGCCCTCTGCTCTTTTTCTAGTTTACATTCTGTCTTCCCTTCTGTTTATCCTTACAGTGGTTTCTGGAACCACTGTTTCAGAGTCCATTCCTCCCACCCACTGATCCAAATCCAACTCACTTCAGTGTACACCTAGTTTCTTCTTGCCCCAGGAATGGGAGTTAAATTCAGTCCTGTCTATTGATCTCCAAGTGCTGACTTTACAAGGCAAGGATGAAGATGTGTTTGTTTCCAGAGGAATTTCTTTTCCCAGTAATTACTGAATCCCTAATTACTCAATTTGTGAGTCTTATCATTCTTGTTTTGTAAGGGGCTCCCCAAGAGTTTTGTATTTTGATAAAAACACTTCGTCATCGTGGTATTTTTTTAAATATGCAAATAATAATTCTCAAGCTTGCTGCTGTGTGCCAGCACCTGGAACCATCTGGACAATATTCTGAGCTCCTTCTAGTGAATTCCACTTTTAGAAAAATTCTGTTTCTGGGTACAGGGCTGGCATTGGAAATAGTTACAATAAATACTAAATAACAATCTGTCTGCTTTTGTGTTGGTCAGAGGTGTTTCTCCAATTTCCTGAACGTTTCCCTGGTTGTAACACAAATCTCTTTACCTTTTTGTCTCTGGTCAAACTATTTCTTTTGGCAGTTAAGATATACGAGAGGGGGAAAGAGGTCCTCCCTTGTGTGTTGCTGATTTTTGCTGGACCAAAAGAGAGAGGAACTATATCCGTATTTTGTGCTCGTTACACTGACAGAACTTCCAAGGGCTAAGAGACAGGGAACCTTCTTGCTATATCCTCCATTTGCATTAGCAGAGGCAGCGAATGCAGTGGTATGGCTCATTCCCTGCCGGAGTGCTGCCAGTGTGCAGAGTTTCTGCGTGGCAGTATGTTCCTGCGTATTTAGAAATGAAAGACTGATTATATCAGACCTGCGGAGCAGAGGCAGTACAACAGATTAAATTATAATAAAGCTATAGACTTAGCTCTTCCTGGAAAAGTGACTGAATACATAGCAGGATTAAAGAAATCTGTTAGCAGGAGTGGGCTCCTTCCCAGCTGGCTACACAAGCTTCAATGCCATGCCTGTAAATAATGTGTCTTGAGTTTTCACAGCGGTGCAGAGCCTTCACTATCCTGGCTCTTCCAGATGTTGAACTCAAGCACTTTCAAACTTGTAGCTGTCCACACCCCTGACCGTATCCTCCTGTCATCTCTGCTAAAGAGGGAGGTAGCCTCTGCCTTCTGGCAGAAGAGCAAGACAGAGAGCTTGGGACAGCACTGTCGTTACTGCCCTTCAGAGGAAGTCCCGCAGTTTAAGCAGAGTGGAGAAGTAGCAAGAACAGCAGACATATCTGAAAGCTAGCTTGTGTCCCAGTTTCTCTTCCAAGAGAAGAGTAAGAAGAATTGAAAGTTTTAATCGCTTACAATATACCTTGTTGTATATTGCGTATCAGTTATTCTATTGTATTTACTTATTATACTTACTATTTAATGGCCTTTGGAATTCATTATATACCAGAAATGAGCCAGTCTGTTCCTGTACAGCAGCAGTTTGGTTGACTTGGCTTTAAAATCCAGAAGCTGTACTCTCTAATGAGCAGTGTTCAGTGCTTGTGCAATTTACACAGCTCTGACAAGTGAAAGGTAGGCTTTTTCTGCAAGTTTTTGTAGAGCAGGGGAGACATTTGTGCTGCCTTTACACTTACATTGTTATCTGTGAAGTCAAAGAGCAGACATTGCTGTATCATTCTGGTCCCACTTGCTAACTGTATTATCCAGGACTGCTCAGTGGAGTCTTAGGAATGTGTTATTCCCCTCGTCCATATGATTTTGAGGGTGGAAATGCCAACATCAGAGAGGAATTGTGGCAGGAAGAGGATTTGCTAAAAGTAGCAAATAAAAACCATAAAAATGATAAGTGTGGCATAAATTAGAAGCATCTCCAGTCACATTTCTTTCATAAGATGGCATGTCTAATCTGAATTTTGTGGAAGGACTGGATCCTTAATTGCATTTCCAAATACATGGTGATACCCAGGTATAGAGTCCTCAAAAGCAACAGGGGGGCCGGATTGGGAAGTGCTGAGTCAGGCTGTACAGCAGTGGAATAGAAATGCCTGTCTTTATATATGATTAGAAAATATATATATATATAATTAAAAAAAAACACTTGCCTTCCATTCTTCTCTTATATCTGACATGAGATTTTTCACTTTGACTCTCTACTAGAACAATTTCACTTTTTTGTGTGTGTGTGTGCGCCAGGATCTTGTGATGTCCTTAGCTGTTCTGAGGGAATTAGGGAATTCTAGGTCACAAATCCCAAGTGCTGGAGCTAAAGGCTTCGCCAGCATAGTTTTGCTTGCACAAAATTTGGAACTTGGAAGTCCTCACATGCACTCTGTTGCTATCTTTGTCCTCTTCAGTTTCTGTACGTTTGTTTAAGGGTCACGTTTTGCTGTACAAATTACAAGACTGAAGATTGCTTCCAAATTTTGTTTCCATCTTTGCCACAAGTTATTTAGATGCTCTTGGGCAGGTCCTTGGGCTCTCTGGGCCTTAGAGCCTTCTCTTTTAAACAAGGATGACACTTGTTCCACAGAGGGCTTGCACACCAGTTTGCAAAGGCTCTCTGCATAAAAGGCTTTGTAAAAATGTTCCAACCATTCAAGTCCTTGAAATAAAGAGAATTTGTAAGCCCCAAATCTTCAGCTCCAGTGTTTGTGAGAATATTTCTTTTGCAATAATTACTTTTAAAACAGAATTGTTCCTGGAGTCTAAAGAAGAGGCTGCAAACACCTTTCGTCTTGTATATGCTGTCTGTGACTCTGATGATGAGAACTCAATTAATAAGCAGAGCCCTCACAGAGTTACTTCCAGACACAAAGCTGACTCTGTTTAAGAAATTTGGATGACCATAAGCTTGTGCTTTCTATCTGTAAACAATATGTGCATATGCAGCTGGTGCTCAGCTTGTGTGTGGCCTTGTGTTGGCAGAGAGACCAAATAAAACTTGCATTTATGTTACCTAGGAGTCTTGGGGAATGGTGTTCTAAAAGAAAAGCAAACCACAAACCATATTAACTTACAAAACGTGTCATGCTTATTACAAAAAAATGAATATCCATATACTTGTAAGCTATTTTGAATTGCAACATTTTGCATGGGATTCATTAAATAAAACTGCTCTGTCAGAACTTCGCACAGCTGTTCAGAGAGAATTCTCCACTATTGTAATTAAATAGCTTGTAGATAAATATATCAGATCTTTCAGTTTCTGTTGGAATTTTGGCTTTACTGCAACAAGGGCTCTGTGTCTCTTGCAAAAGATATTTGACCACTTGCAGGATTGGCCCAAAAGGAATGGATTAAAGACTACTTTACACAAAGGTCTGTGTGCTTTGGAAATGTAATTTTTTTGAGTGTGCATTAAGCCATCATTTATATCAGATAAACTTTAAAAGGGGAGAATACGCGAACTCACCAAATTCTGTACCATAAGACACACTGAAAGGTAAAGATATTTAGGAAATGTGTTAAACAGTTTTTCTGTATAAAGTTAAAAAAAATCAGTGTTGAAATCTGACAAGTGTTTTAATTGAAATAGGCCTTTTCCTGTAATGCTGTGATGCTTGCAGAACCCTGTTCATTTGAAAACAAGGTGGAAGATTAAATCCGTTAACAGCTGGATGATCTGAATTCATTTTTAGATTAAAACAATTCAGAGCTAGAGAGTATGAAATTAACCTAAAAAGGGTTGGGCATTTAAGAAAAGTAGTTCTAGTGAGCAAGTAATGGCTTATATCCTCCAAAGCAGCAGTGGAAATGTTTGGGAGTTAGAGCTTATCAGTTTCCTGGAGACGATTTTGTGAGAGATCTGGATGTGTCTGGCTTGATCTCTCTCTTACTGCACCTTTTCCTTCTCTGCAGCTTCTGAATGATGTGACTTCTTCATACCATGCCTCTGCAGAACCAGAGGGCTTGCTATGGGGATAGATAAGAAGGAGACAGAAGGGGGTTAAATGTGTGGTTTCCATCAGCAGGTTTTGGGGACTGAGAGCAGAGCTGAAGGAGCTACCGTGGGTCTGACAAGGACAGCGGAGCACCAGACTTCCTCTTGATGTCTTTCTCATTAGCAGTCTCACTGGAAAACAGAATTGGCCACATTTGTAGAGGATGTAGTGGACTCTGACAGTAGAAAGGGTTTTAACTCAACTCCGGAGCTGCAGCACATTCTCAGAACTGGAATTCAGCATCTTCAGCCCAAGCGCTGTCTCTGTGCAGGCTGTTGCAGAGGGAGCCGTAGGAACAGGGTTTATTTACGCAGAGATTTTCAAGCTGCACTGAAGTGCTACCTCACTGCGTGCTTTGGCATCAGTATTTCCACTCTTCTCGCCAAAAAGAAGTTTAAAAACATGGTGCAGTTTTCCTAGGCCAGTATGCTCAACAGGGGTCATTCATCTTTCACTGCATAACAGAAAACACATTTTATCCTCTCCTGAAGAATATGCAGTTTCCTGCCAGCCCAATTCTCTGCCAGGTCTCTTTGTGTAGGGAGATGGATGGCAGAGGGCAGAGGCTGCAGCACAAAGCATTGACTCCCAACTTCTCCACAGCTGGTGCTCACTGACATTGATGATTCTCTCAGGAATTGAGGTCATTTTCTTCCTGAGATGTGATAGGGTTGATTCTTACACCAGGAGCCACATTTCAGGCTTGCTGGGGTGTTTCCTGTCTTCAGGAGAATGTTTTTGACTTGGACTCAATTTTGGTTTTCAAATAGTAGTGCCAAAATTGTAATTTTTAAATCTCCATACGTGTGACATGCGCTTCATCCACCCAGTACATGAAGTGCTAGGGATGCTATGCATACATACTGTCTTGCTCATTAGCTTAAGCTTGTCTCTTAGTCTAACAATGGCAGAACCAAATCATACTTCTGCACTAAACAGCAAGAGTTTTCCCTGCTTCCTCCATCTCCCTAAAGAGTTTTTTAATTTGAACTTATGTCATGCTAACATAAAGATTTGAAGGTTGTAATTTCACAGGAGAATAAATACTGAGATGTCAGGTCATAGAGACACTCTTAAATTAAGCCTTTAATCTCCTTACATGTTGGGTCATACTCAGTCCTGGATCAACCTGCTTTGCTAGAAGGTAGGGGCTTGGGTTTTTCTTTTTAACTGTACCCAGTGAAGTTGAAATCAGGGTTAGCAGGTAATCACATCAAAGCCAGTTTTGAATTCCTTTGTTTGAATACTTGTGTCTCTGAGCAGCACTGGCTGTTGAGATAGCAAGACACAATAGGTGGTGGAGCAGGTGCTTGTTGGACTCGAACTGTTTTGATGTAAATCTGCAGCACACCTGAAGTATCCTTTAAAATTCACCTTCGGAGGACAGCTTAATTGAAAAACTGCCTGAAAGCCCTTTTATCCTTTCATTAAAAGGAAGAGAAATGGCTATGGCTGATGCTGTTTCTGAAGTCTTGGGTGTGTTAAATTTATCTGTTTTTTTTTTTTTTTTTTTTTTTTTTTCCCTAATCCAATCCCATGTCTGTTGGGCTTTTCCATTTCTCAAGACTCTCTCTTGCCTGTCAGTGGATTAGGATCAATAGACTTGAACCAAAATTTTGCCCAAGAAGATGGCACTTGGCCCTATTACCTTGGAATTTTCTTTTTCCTTTGCTAACTTCTCAGTGTCTTGGGTGGGATGCAGTTCCTTGGACACAGTTAAGCCACATGTTTTAAGAACAAGTGCTTGGCTGGATGGAGTACAGCTTGAATAAATGCTGTGCTTCACTGACAGTTGTCATGGGCCGTTTTCACTCAGTTTGTCATCTGACTCCACATAATGGCATAGTGTCCCTCTCTTTAAAGGGAGGAGGGAGGTTCCCCTGGGTCCTCATGGAAGTGCAGTTTTGGGCTTGATGGAAACAAGCTCAGTGGCAGCCCACCCATTTTGACCCCTCATATCATACTCTGACTGTGAAATAACGAGTGTGATGTTTTTTTCCTTGCAGCAATATCAGAACCAGTTATTTCAGCAAACGGAAGATGTGGACGGGAAAACAGAAATCATCATCAAGGTAAGCTCTTAATATTTTATGAAGAGTCCTTTGTTCTTTGTTGTGTTGCATTTAAAGATCCAGAGGTGTGGTTTTTTGCTGTGGAAATCATGTATTCTGTGGCTGGCCTTGTCTTCTGGCAGAGGTCTGAGCTTTCTCTAGTGGGACTGATGCTCTGTTCTAGTACAGTGAAACCTTTTGAAGCAAAGTGAACCATTTCCCAAGCCTTCCATGTTATCACAATCCTTTCATGATCATTGGACTAACCTAGTCAGTCTGAGTCACCTCTAAGTAATGACAATGCAACTCCAACTGATGGGTACCACTCAGGTGTGATAGGAAACTTTTTTTCCTTTTTGTCCTGGTTATTAAAGCTGCATGGTCCCCTCCGGCTGTTGGAATGGAAATCTGAGCTGTGGTACTTCAGAACCCGTGATTTAAGACCTCATAGCTTTGTGTGTCATTCTAGTCTTTTCTGAGATCTGCAGGTACAAGTACACACGCTGTGTATTTTCAGCTTTTCCCAATACTGTACGAGTTATGAACAGCTTTGATCAAGTATCCCCATGGGATACATTTCACAAGCTGGAGCAGCTCTAAGCCTCTTTTTGGTAGCCTGACTTTATGGCCATATCTCAGGAATACAAATATAGTTCAGTCAGACCAACTACTAATTGTAGGTACCTTGATAAGGTGTGAGCCAGAGATGTGTTGAACTCAGTGTTAATCAGGGCGCTGATTGTTAGATTCCTTCTGCTCAAGAGAAAAAAGGAATCAGTGGAACTGAATTGTGCCTGTGTTAAGCATCACGCTGATGATACTTTCACAGCCAAGAAATGCTTCCTCTCATGGCCTCACACTGCCACTCTGATGTGTTAATGATTTGTCAGTAATTTAATGAGTTGGAAACTGAATGCTCTGTGAAGTGCTTATTTTTGTTATAATTCAGTGATATTTCCACCTAAATATACAGGTTATGTTAATTGATGTCACTGATATAAGATTAAAGTGATAGAAACAAAAACATCCTTTAAAAAACAGGTGTGATTTTTCATCCATGTATCCTATCTCATCTTCTGGGTTTAAGTCCCGTGCTCCTGTTACAGCCTTTTTAATTTTACTTCTCTGTCTCCTATTTCCCTGTTAAGACACTACTTGTGTACCCATACTGCTGACTGGCAAAGGAAGCAAGCTTCTTGGGCCCACAGAAGCAGATCCCTTTTCCCTCTCAAAAACAGATGAAATGAAAGGGTCCCATCCTCATCCCTACTCTTGTCCTTCCTCAGACCGTGTCCTCAGAAATACGTAGGACTGTAAAGCTAACAAAGTCACCAGACAGATCTGCCTTTAAAACTTCAAATTTGAGATAAACTCAGAGCTCAGGTATTGATGGCCTGTGTGAAGCCTGTACGCTGCTGTGTGGAGCACACCTGCTGTTGGTGAGACTGACTGAAGCCTGTAGTAACTTGGCAGTGGCCAATGGATAAACTGCTCCCGTGAAGGGAGGCATCTCTGCTTTGTTGTGGGCAGATTTCCATAATGACTCAGTATCTCACCCATGGTTTTGAAGGGCTTCTTGCCCTCCAGAAAGGAAAACAGAGGTACACGTCATTTTCCAAAGTGATCCCTGCTAAAATGGCGAGGAGAGCGGGTCTCTGAAAGTGTGTCCAGAGGCCATGGTGCCTGTTTGTGTGTCGAGGATATATTGGCATACAGGGGCTAAGGGGCCGTAATGCCTGCCCCATGTCTCCACGCCGGTGCCAGGTATGTTCCCAGTTACACGCTTCAGGAGCACTGGGAACAGCTCAGCCCCTCGATAGCAGTCCTGCATTACGTCGTATTACAGCACCTGTATTTCGCTTCAGTGACCTCCCTGTTGTTGTTCTCTCTGACGTGGTCACTTTGCTGTTCATTTTCACAGCAGTCCTGTGTCAACTGTGGTCGTGAGGCAATGAACGAGTGCACAGGATGCCATAAAGTCAACTACTGCTCCACTTTCTGTCAGCGGAAGGTATAAGATTGTTTGTGAGTTGCAGACTGAGTTGTGCAGAGGGGGCCACGGTGACCCTGGGGAAAGCCAGACTGTGCTGCCTGCTGGCACAGAAAGAGGAGCAGGCCGCAGAACGGGTTGTGTCGTGCCGGCAGCCAGCCCACAAGCCTTGCACAGGTCAGCAGCCTGGGTTTCAGTCAGTGGCCCCAAACACACCGTGCCAGCTGGATCACTGGCAAGGCTGTAGTGCTGGGGCAGGTCTGGGGTTCATGGATCAAATGGGTAGGGAATGGCCCCAAGATTTGCACACACCTTCTTAAAGGGGATCTAGAAATCTGTGTAAAACCAGAAGTGAGGGAGTGGACACCTCCCTGTGTGAACTATGGGGGCGAGTTAGTTGGAGCACCTGTTCAGCCCTTCCCTGCTGCTTCCTGGTAAGCTGTATTCTCAGGACCTACAGTCCTGCTGTGCCACTGGGGACAGTTCTCTTTTTCTTCACATTGCTTGTGAAGCTACAAATGAAAAAAAAAATGAATTGAGCACAATGAGACAAACTGTAAGATTTTAATGTGGGAGGTAGCAACAGATATGAGGTACAGTGGAGGAAGCTGCTGTGCTTTGTTTCCCATCAGTTCGTCACAAAGACCCCTGGCACTTCTTGCTTTAGAGGAGGGGATACTTTTAGTTCTGCCAAGGTTATGGCTCCGAATTCTGTCCAAGTTCACTCTTCATCAGCTGAATTGAGCAGATGAAGAATTTTGACTGTTTCCTTTGGCCTGTAGCAAAGTATAGTGATGGTCAAGTTCTCTGCCTGCATAGTGGAAAGGCTAAAATTTCCAAAGAATGAACAAATGCTTCTTACAGATAAATTACAAAGTCTGCCTGCTATCTCTTTAGGCACCTCAAGGACAGCAATTCCACTCTATTGTTCTGTCAGTACGAAATGTACCTGGGAGTGTCACAACATAGTCATGTTTTGGTCCCCTCCTTAGGCAGCCTGTTGCTTCTCTGTGCCCAAGCTGGTGGCCATTCTGCGCTGGAATGGGGTGGGCTGGTTTGAGGCTCTTGTCAGCAACAGAATCCTTGAAATTGCCCCTATGCTTATGATCTATGGTGTGCAACCTCTGAGTGGAACAAGTTAGATGAGTACTTTGGTTATTTCAGACTAGAAGTTAAAGAAAGAAATCTTGAGAGGTAGTAGGGTGCTACCAGGAATTCTTTTCCTCTCTTACCTTTACTGAACCAAGACCCCTTGTATGGTGCTGCCTTTCAGGAGGGCTATCTTGTATCGAGCCATCTTTCAGGAGAGTGTTTAAATCAGGGTTCTGACTCTGTTTAAGTAAAATTTCCACAACCTAAAGGACACTGATGTCCTGAGTTGGTTTTTGGATTAAGAAACCTGCATTCTGCATAGTTTGTTTCCCCCTCTAGTTTTGACCCAGCATGTGGTTCCTTTCCTGTCTCTGGTTAGTCTTGTGTGGCTGAGCACTAGAGACCTGCTGCTGCGTCCCATCTGCATGGGAGAAAGCGCCTCTCAAACAAATACAGCTTCTCTTGGGGTCTGGTGTGCTTTGGCAGGCTGTATGGTTTCCCCGGGCCATTTCTTTTCATGGCCTTTCCATCTGCTCTTCCCTCGCAGGACTGGAAGGAGCACCAGCACATCTGCGGTGAGTCAACCACAGTGACGGTGCAAGCCGACGAGGTGCATGTCACAGACAACGTGATAGAGAAAGTCTCCGTCTGAACAAAACTACCTCATTAACCTTCCATGAACAATGTGGTGCAGCCGGCTGGATCGGCAACCTTATGTGAATTGTCTGTCCTTTACAAACAAACTCATTTTTGAAAGACTTTTTAATACTGTGATAGCATTTGCCTACTCCCGATCCTATTCCAAAACTTTGAGTAATGCGGGAACTGAGAAAACCTGATCTGGAGAAAGTCAACTGCAGCCTACCAGTTGGGAGCCACCTTCGGCTTGAGGAAGCTTCGACTTTGCCAGACTGAAACCTCCACTGTGTGGATTACAACAATCTCATCATCTCTCTTGAGATGGATTTAAAACAATTGCTGCAATGAGATTTGCCAGTATTTTGTTTCCCCTGTGCCTCCCTACCTCTTGTTTGAAAAAAAAAAAAAAAAGGAATGATCCTTCATTTGGTTTATTTAATTGCCTGGAAAAAGTACAAACTCTTAATTTGCCTTTGGAAGGACTTTTTTTTCCCCCTGTGTTCCCTCTGTGCTGGGCAAATTTGGAACACACTGGAGCTTCTGCACTTGAATACAAGTGAAAAATAACATGTTGTTAAATAAAATGCAATGAAAGCATGAGTGTGCCCTGTGGTACTGTTTAATTCCCATGGCAGCACTTTAATGTGCTAGTAAATGCAGTGTGTGAGCAGGTGTGGCTGTCAGGAGCCAGTGCAGTTACACACACATGCGTTCACTCTTTGTCTCTGCAGGACAATGGCGTGGATGTAGTTTGGTCAGCAGGGGAAGAGCAGTTTCATCGTGTTGGCATGCCTTGGCTGGAGCTTGCAGAGGCTGGCTGGCCAAAATCAGATCTGATCAAACCCAAAGTAAGAGTAGATAGAGTGCGCGCTGGCCTCTCATTACTGTTTAGTAGCTTCTAATTAAAGAAGTGGTGAGCATTAAGAAGTTACTGGCTTCAATCACTACAACAAAATTCGTTAATTGCTAATGTACTACCTTAATAATTTAGGCTAATAAGGCACCTTTGTTCCTGATTGAAGATTAATGTACTGGACTGGAGGAGGCCCAGTAAACACACACACATCTACTTAGGTTCTTTTTTTTAGCCTCAGGCATGACAGCTGTGAGGGGCTACTTGTCCTGTGCAGTTATTCACTGCAAATCAGTATTGTTGGGGAAGGAAGATTATTCTGTAGCTTATACTGTAAGAGGGGTCACCAAAGTAGTAGTAGAGAAAAATGCAATGGAAAAATGCTTGTTTTACACTGGTGGTTTCTAACAAGTCCATTGCTTCCGCAGTTAATCTTAAAGGTCTTGACACATTACATGCCATGTGCTTGCTACAAGGAGAGGCAGTGGTGGATCACCTAACACAGCTGTTTGCTGTGCTTTCAGGGTCTCTCTTTGGAAACACCTGTTGGCAGGCTTTTGCTTGCAGCACCAGCTGCTGAGAAGCAGCTGACGAGACCTGTCCGCAGAGGGAAGATAGCAGATCTCCAGCACAGGTTGGTGGCACTTGATTGATGTTGTTTTCTGGCTGTGTCCTGGCAAGGTTATTCCTGGTAATGCAGAACTTAATGGGCAAGGGAGGCAGTGTCTGTGAAAGTAGGGGCCACAGCCCAGTGAGGGTAAGGAACTGGCATTAGCCAAAGGAAGTTAGCAGCATGCCTGCCTCCTCTGAAGGAAATCATTCTCTAGTGGAAATCCAAGCACAAACTGAAGCAGGCTGAGAACAGACATGTGAAGCTCTAGGGAAGCAAAGAATAGGCAATTCTTTAGAATCCCATAGCAAGGAACATATTTCTGCCTCCCCAAAGTAATACTTCAGTATTTATAGTTTCTTCTCACAGTTACATGATGATTGCTTGTTTTCTAAATCTTTAAGAGATTTAGTTAATGGAAAAGAGAGTCTTAATTGAACCCACAGCAATACAACTAATTTACAGCGTTTCTTGCCTCCATCTATTGCCCATTAAGGTTCTGACTAAATCAAACAGTGCAGTATGTTGAATACCTCACGCTGCTGTGTGGATAAAGTACCAATTTGTTTTCAGCAACCTGCCTCAGCAGCATCTTTTGGTACGTGCAAAGCTCTCAGCACAGAGGTGCGTCAGCGAGGGTCTGTGTGCTCACCCAATCCATGAGCCAGTCACTGAGCTGGCCAGCATCAAGGGAGGATTGCCAGCAGTGGGCTCTTCAGTCTGAACTCCCCTCCGTGCTGGCATTTTTGAGCAGAGGTGCTCTTCTCAGAGAAGGCTGCAAAGTCACAATCTAGTGAATCTGTGGATCAATTCACTCCCAAAATAAATAAGGGCGAGATGACAGCGTCTCGCATTAGAATGCAGTGGAGGCTGGCTCTGAGTGGCAATTCTGGTGTGTTAAAGCTGTGCCTTTGAATGTCAAACTCACCTTTCAGTTGGGAAATGATTATTTTTGTCGCTTCGCTCCTTTGGCTCACCTTGCATTCTCCACAGAGAAACATCCCTACAGAGTACTGCTGGTCTGAGAAGTAGAGCTCCGTGTTGCTTCAAGGACAATTATAGCAACTTAAAATAGTGAGCACAGCTGTAATGTATACATGCTTACCACGTCTCCTGTTTGTGTAGGTAACCAAGGAGCAATTTGTAGCAGCAACACACCTGAAGTTCTCCACTATCATCATTAAATAGCTTATGGATGAGTATATCCGATTCCTTCGTTATTGTCTGAATTATTTCTACTGCATCTTTTGATTCAGGAAAAAACAATTCTGAAGAGAGTGAGTGAGGTAACATTCCTAAATGAAAAATTTGTAGGTATGACTTGTGTAATTAAAGCTCTTGGGGAGCTTCTCATCAGGGCCCTGGCATTTGGGGCAGCTGGCCCCAACATAGTGATGCAAACCATGGAACTTGAAAATTTACAATATAATCATTGTGGGAATTTAACGTGTTTGCTTGTTGATGATAAATTCATTGAGCAATTGTTATCCTTAGTCAAAGAAAATCTCAAGACCTCCCAGCAGTACTTTGTTCCTTTTATTTCTAAGCAAACAAATTACCCCTTAGAAAGCAAGAACCCTATACAAAAATCATTAGTCAGAAGACTGTTGTTTTGTGCGATAATCATTTTCTTCCTCCTGCACCTCAGAGAGCGGCATTGTCTACTCCCTCTGGCTACCTTTGGTGTCACTGTGCTCAGGTTTACCAAAAGGGATAAAAGATTTTTCAGCAGGCTGGAAATGGTTCCTGGCAGGTATTGTTCAGCTCAGGAAGAAATTCTGGATAATTCCTGGTGAGTAACAGCAATAGCATCATTGTGCCTTTGGATGTGTAAATCTAAAATTAATTCCAGGCAGCCGCATGCACTCTTTCATGAAACTTTTGATTCTTCTTCCTGTTCAAACTTTTGCGTGCTCTGCTCCAGCAGCCTGAGTGCAAAGAGTCACCATGTCCAAGCAGGGAAAATAGGATGATGAGCAAGGGAAGAATGTTGTTTTGTGAGCTGGTGATGAGCTGGCAGCTGGGAGCTGTCAGTCGTGGTCAGGACTCACCAGCCCAGCGCTGCTGCCTGCTGGGAGGGATGAGCGATGTGCTGCTCCTCTTCCTTGTGTGGTAGGAAAGGCCGCTGGAGATGGGAGCTGTCCGCACAACTCCCTGCTGCACTTAGAGCTGTGGGATCACAAAGAAGTGCTACCTCACAGCTTTACCTTGATGATACATTGACCAGTTGATTTCTCCAGGTCCTGACCCAATTTTGGCATTTCTTAGCCAGGGCCAGCCTTTCTGCCCTGTGGATGTTTAGCACTATTGGGCAGAGGCCATTTTTTGTAGGACCTTAATTTCCTCTTGTCCAACATGAGTCAAAACAGTCTTTGTATTTAAAATTATTAGGGGTAGGGGGAAAGAAGGTTACACAGGTATATACACCCTCATCTGGCAGGTGACCATCTAGGAAAATAGCTTAACTTTGTTTTTCCTCTCCACAGGCTCCTGCCCATATTACCTCACAGCCCAGTTCAGAGCTGCTGCAGCAGTTGTGTCTGCAGACCTGAGCCTGGCTTATCCTCACAGTTTAAATCACACAGCCTCCGTGGAGATGGGCTGCAGTAGGGGCGGGCTGGTGCCCTCAGTGGAACCCCTTGAGGTGGCAGCTGGTGGGACATCCCCCAGGCAGGGATGAGGTAGTGAATGTCTTTGAGTCTCAAGGCCAGAGCAGCTGCAAGCTTCAAAGTTCTCCTGTGTTGCCTGGAGCATGTCTGCAGGTGGTGGGTGGTGTGATTTTGTTTAGTGACAGCTAAGAGAAGCCCAGACAGATAAATCCAAAGCAAGAGCTTTTCTGAGAACCAGCCATGCTGTCTTGTGGTGTCTCTTGCTGCTTATGTCAAATACCAAGTGTTAAAAATGTGGCTACACCTGCAGTTGCCAGTGGAGAGAGTATCCCAGCTGTATCCATTGGTACTTACCTCTAACTCCTTGTAGGGAACACAGAGGGCTGGGAAACACCATCCCATAGCTGCCATCTCTCCTCCTTCCCTCCTCCCCAACAAAGACAGCAAACCGTAGGCAGAAATAGATCTTTAATGAACTATACAAAAAGTCCTGGTCGTTCCTTCTCCCAGTTCCAGTGGGCTCAGCAGAATAGGTGCAAGACTTTGCGGAAGAAGTTCCTGAACTCAGCGTTGAAAACAGTATAAATGATGGGGTTGACAGCACTGTTGACGTAACCCAACCATGTGACAGTGCTGGTGACTTGAGTGGGAATGGTGCAGGACTTGCAGAGAGCCCTTGTAATGTGGACCACGAAAAAAGGCGTCCAGCAGAAGAGAAAAGCACCTGCCGGGAGGACATTAAAGAGAGAAAGTGGCGTGTTAAAAAGTGTTTAAGTTAACAAGTACAGCCTGAGCCAAATAAGAATGGTGACAGCTCAGAGTGCTTTGGGGGGTGGGAGGGAAGAAAAGCAGCAGCTGTGCAGAGCTGGGCTTCCTCCAAAACAAAAACTTTTGGACATCTTTCTCTTGCTAAATGTTGGTAAAGCAAAGTGTATGTATCGTTTTGAATTAGCATTTAAGACATCGGGATTCATGCTTACATTGAAGAAAAGGTTGAGTTATCAACAGTGTACATATATTCTTTCCCAGGGGTGATGTTTGTTGACGCTACCCTGGATCAAAGGGAGACAGAGCTGCTCTCTGGGTACTTGTTACCTCTCACAGCCTCAGATGGGTTTGGCAGGTCTGCAGCTGCAGCCAGGCTGTTCCAAAGCAGCAAGGGGAGGGTGAGTGTGAACACAAGAGTCCACATGTTGAGGAGAAGGAGGTAGAGTGAAGGAATTGCATCAGGAAAGTGGAACAAGAGGGAGGTGGTTTTTACTCTACCCTCACCTCCTGCAGGAATGAAAATAGCACAGGCCAGAGTGACAGCTCCTGTCCCTGCACAAACAACCGTGCTCAGGCCATGCAGCTCCTGCCTGGGAGTCCGCAAAAGAACCAGCGTGTTTTTGCCTCGCCAGGCTCAGGCGAGTCCTGCCAGACTGAACCTTGCTGTGGGACAAGGCAGCACATTTCCCACCCACCCCATTCCCAGCCATCGCTGACTGTAACTCACCGACGACGACAGGCAGCACCCGCATGGCCTTCCGCTCCCGACCATTGATCTTGGCCCGCTTCCGACTGTGTCCTGGGGGTGGGTACTGGAGGTGCGGGTAGGAGACAGTCTGCACCCCATTGTTCATCACATAGTCCCCAGGCAGGGGGTGGTCAGAGTGAGTGTAAGGGTTGCACTCGTCTGGCTCCAGTCCAGCCTGCTCCCTCTCGATAAAGGGTGAGGGGTGATAGAGCTTTCTGTTGCCCCCGTAGATGCCGCCCCGTAGCTTGGCCTTCCTGGCTTCTTCCCAGCGCTTGAGTCCCTGGAACATGGCGCAGTAGAGCACCAGCATGACGGGGCAAGGGATGAAGAAGGAGCAGATGGAGGAGTACACGATGTAGTTGTCATCCTCCAGCTGGCACAAGCTGGGGTCCCGATTTGGAACATTGTTGAGGCCAAATATGACTGGGGATGCCACAGCAAAGGCAAATATCCAGGTGGTGGAGATGAGGATCAACTGCCGCAAGTCGATTTGTCGACGGTTGTAGTTCAGTGGGACTGAAACAGCAATAAACCTGCCAACAGAAGGCTCCGGGTGAGTCAGTGGTAACATAAGTGAGTGGTTCCCAAGCTGCTTGCTGCTGTCCTTCCCTGTTTTGCTCCCCCCAGATTTGCTTGCGTAGCCAAGGCCTGGGCTACAACCAGTCTCCCCCCCCTCAGAATAGCACCCAAAAGGATAGCTCTGTCCTAGTCACACAACTGTGCTTTTAGTTTGGCCATGATAGGACATGAAGCTGGCAACAAGGCAGGATGGTAGCACAGAACATCCTCCTTTGGGAGAAACAAGATGCAGCCTCCCTGTGCGGGATCCTTGTGAGGGTGTGTGGAAGCAGTTTGGAGCTGGGACATAGCTCTCCAGCCAGGCACGCTCCCTCTCTGCTGGCATGAGGAGGAAGAGGAAGGCACTTACCGATCCACGCTGATAGCACAGAGGTTGAAGATGGAGGCTGTGCACAGCATCACGTCCATGGTCATCAGGGCATCGCACAGCACAGTGCTGAGGGACCACACGCCTCCCTGGAACTGAAGGACAAGATCCCTGGGGTCAGCAGGTGCCATATCCCACTGCCTTTAAAATGCAGGGAGACAACTTTGGGTCTGGGAGCCTCATGTCTTCCTCCACTCAAATTAAGGGCCTGAAGTTGAGCAGGCCACCCCTCTCAGCATGGTACTCCCCCTTCCAGCTAAACAGTGGTGCAAGAAAATTAGCCTCACATGAGGCTCACAGCTTCCTTAGGGCTTTGGAGTTCTGACTGGCTGGAGAATTGAGCTCACAGACAATCGGCGTTGCCAAGCAAGTCACTCTGGGCAGAAAAACAGATGTAGTGACATCCCTCAGACTCAAAACCCCCAGACTCATCAAATGTGCCACCTCAAATATCTCCCCAGCCATGCAGAACTATCACTAGCTGCAAGTCACTGAGGAAGCAGGGAGAGGCTCCCCAGCACTTCACACAGCCTGAAGCTCCTCTTCCTTTTTTCATTTCTAAACTGCTCCAATGCCCTGTTTGCAAACAACATGAGCAGTTTTTGTGTTCTACAACTGTTGTATTCTGTCATGCTAAGCACAAAGCCAACCTCCCAAGACCACCAGCTTGTAGAACAGGACCATTTCCTCAGCAGTGTGCAGTGAACCTGTCTCTTGGAAAATGGGAATGGAACGAAAATGGAAATGGATGGAAAAACTCAAGGAGAACAGAAGTGCACCAGGACTCATTAAACCCTTCCTCAGCACATGACACTAAATACTTGCCAGACTGTCTTGCACCCAAAGCTGAGAATCTGAATGTCAGATTCCTTTGCACCAGGACACCTGCCTTTAGGACAAGACCGACAAACAGAATTGTTTTTTAAAAAATGCAATTTTAGTAAAACTAGGGAGGGTAGGCACCTTTTTGTCTTTCCCTGTCAGTAAAAGAGAGGCTCAAATCATTTAATTCTCAGCTCAGCCTAAGCCCCTCCACAATAATTTAGCAATTTAGAAGAACAGCTCCCTTATTCCCACAAATTAAACTCACATAATCAGGGCTCATGTATGTGTGTATACATATATATATATATATATATATAGGGATACTAATGCTCTGTCAACCCACACTGCCAGAAGACCAGACGGCTGTAATTGGTCTGCAAGCACTGAGTACAAAGTAAATCATGTTGAAAAAAAAAGAATCAAGCAGGACAAACTGAGCCTCTTGTATCTGGCGTAATGATACCTTAAGCCTGGATGTTATTTCTGCAAGGAGCTGGGCACGAAGCAGTAGTGCTGGCAGAGAACAGGCAGTGGTGTGGGCCAGACAACCTCAGCAAGAAACACACACAATCTACTGAAGGACTGGTCTGAGCTGTCAGACTTTAAGAAGAAAGCACATATTTCATTTGCCGGGCAAAAAATCCTTCTCCCTGGAGGTTCAGAGAAATCATATTATGAAATGATGCTGTTCTTCCTAGGTATCACGCTGTTTCATCCCTGCTATGGCAAACGAGGAGCAAAAGATCCTTCCAGGTCTAACGCTGTCCATGCAGCAAGTCTGGCACTTGCACTCGCAGAGCGGCTGAGCACTTCAGGGCAGGGGCTGGCACTCTGGTGTTCACAAGGGGCTGCTTACACCTTTGCTGAAGGCACGGCAAGGCCCTCTGGTTTTCACTGGGTTGTTTCTCAGCCAGTGGCACAGACTGCACAGGATGAGACCGAGGACCGAAGGAAGGAGAGCAACACCTTCAACTGGCACGGCCACCAAAAACTGCTTGCAGAAGTTTGTTTGAGCCACACTCCAGTCTTGTCCGGTTGTAAAACCAGCCAATTATTTCAGCATTAAAGCACCTTTAAGTGTAATACACAGAAAGTGTCAGCTCAAACCTACCCTGCTCCATGCCAGTGTGTCATTATTCCCTTCAGTTTGGTCAGCACAGACAGGGAACTGACAGATTTGCTTGCAGGCAAATCAGAAAGTCTCAATGAACTCTTTCTACTACAGCAGCAGAGAATTTTTCCTGCGTTTGTGATTGCCAGGCAAACTCTGCAATCCTCTGGGTGCCTCTGCAGAGAGAGAGAGGTAGGAACCCCCACTCTCTACTCAATGTGATGTACAATTAGGTGTGATTTTAGCTTGAAAACAAAAAGCTTGTCATCCTGGATCCAAAGAGGTCTTTTAAAAGCAGCTTGCATATCTTGGAGATATTATATACAGTGCTGGAGCACAGCCTGATACTTCCCCCCTTTGCAAAGTCCCAGAGGACTTTTAGGTTGGATTTTAGGAAGAACTTCTTTACCGAAAGGGTTGTTAGACATTGGAACGCGCTGCCCAGGGAAGTGGTGGAGTCACCATCCCTGGAGGTCTTTAAAAGACGTTTAGATGTAGAGCTTAGGGATATGGTTTAGTGGGGACTGTTAGTGTCAGGTCAGAGGTTGGACTCGATGATCTTGAGGTCTCTTCCAACCTAGAAATTCTGTGATTCTGTGAAAGGGCATTTTTATATCTGTATATATGTGTATGTGTACATAAAAACATTTCTCACATATATAGACTACATACATTCTTTACATACTTTCTATATATTAAACAGAATATATAAAGATAAAATTATATATAGTATACATATATTATACTGATATATAAACTATATTATATATATATTGCTATAATATAGGTAAGATATATGATATACTCAATATATATTTATATATGATGAATATATAGGTTTTTAATGTTTTACATGTATTAATGCAATATATAACTTGTATTTATACATTATATATTTCATACATTATATACAGTATATTTTTATCTCTTCATACAATGTGTTACATATATCTTTTTTATATGTGTATGTGTGTGTATATATATACATATATACATATATATAAGCCCCTGGAGCTTGTGTGTATTTTATCTATGTATAAAATGTACATTTATTCATATAATTTATCAATTCATTAATATGTATTGTATAGTGTATTAATATATCATAATATCATACCATCACAGAACAAGTATAAATATAGAATGTCTATATGATAGAATATAAATAGTAATAATAGGTGATATGCTACATAAAATGTATACATACGATAAGCACTACCTATGCTTATGAAATACGCAGGATATGTGTATATATGACACAGCACTCAGGCAGAGAGGGATGTGGATGAGCTACTCTGTGCACGTGGAAGGACCTCAGCTTGCTGGGGGTGACCTACAGAGTCCCCTAGGCAGCCAGTGAGCTGAGGAACATGGTTCCTGCTCCCATGTTCCTGGATTAGCTCCAAAATCAGCACTTTGGTACCAGAAAACTATCGACTGACCTGGGAAGGCAGCAGTTAAAAACCAGCGGGGAGCCGAAGTGTCTTGGGAGGAAGAAGAGAAGAACGCCTGCAATGGGGCCAGCAGGAAGGTACCAGGGCTGGGAGAGAGGTACGACTGAGGTGCAAATGCAACCTGAGGGGTATTGGCGTGAGGACAAGAACAGAAATAACTCGACTGTATCTCATTCTAAACCAGAAGTAGAGAGAAGGGCTTTTGTTTAGTTTAAGTAATCCAAGGGAAGCTGCCATCACATCCCAGCACTTACAGATGCCACGGGTACCAGGACTGAGGCCGGAAGGCACACCGGGGGCGTGTCTGCTGCCCCCCAGGGCCTGTTGGCCCCTCAGGCGCCTGCGCCATGGCCCTGATCAGCTCCACATGCCCAGGGCTTGCTGCTGGAGTCCTTAGGGCAGTCCACACAGTTCCACTCCAGGCCCGCGGCTGCTCTCTAGTCTGTGTTTGTTCTGGGTGCCCTGCCCCAAAACTGCATGGCACCAGACCAGCGGTTCATTTTGCTGGTGGTTCCCCCTCCTGCAGCAACCTCCCCATGCCCTCGGGTATGAAATCACTCCCAGTCTGTGCCGTGCTGTTTGAGGCAGCAAGGTATGCACCACATTATTACCCCCAGAGTACACAAGCCTTTGCAAAGCGACAGTACCCACTGGTCCAAGGAGAAGGAGCAAAAAGCAAGCTCATCAGGTCAGAAACTGCCTGTACTGGGTGCAGGGGCAAAGAATCCTCCTCAATCATAACTGGCAATTATTAGGCACATCTCAATGGGCGCCTAGGATGGAACCGACACTGTTAGTCCTTTTCATAAAATAATAACTACAGCTGGAAAACAGTGGCTTGCTCTTTCTCAAGTTCTACAAAGTCAAAGTGTCAGCATCCTGCAGAACCAGGACAGAACTCCTCAACCCTACAATGCAACAAGTTCTCCTGCACTTGAGGACTTCGGTATCACTTCACGACACTTGTTTCTGAAATAGTCTTTGAGACATCTCTACCTGGTGCTCCGCTAGGAAGAGATTAGGGCTGCAGTTTCCTCAGAGGTCTTCTACAAGCCCAGTCTTTCTAAGTCTAGTCCAACCAGCACTTTTCTTTCCCTATTGTTTTTTGACCGTCCACAGCGACCTGAGCAAAGTTGATCTTGCTCTACATTCACAGTCCTCCATGTTCACATTTACAGGAGCAGGCAGCTCTGCGAGGATTAATATCAGGCAGTAGTGATGTCACGCACGGGATTATGATTAGTGGAGCCGTAAAGCCAAAGTAGACTGAAGAAACTGTTTAGCTATTTTTATATACCCATCTCCTTGAGAGGCAGCCTGAACTTCCAGATGAGGTCTGGATTCAGACCTGCATGTTTCATTCAGGCTTCTCTCCAGCGCAGATCAGCCACTCCAAACAGAATTTGGGAGCTGAATCAAGAAACACAACTCTCAAATTTTTGCCAAAAGTTCACCAGGATCCTCACCAGTTCAGATTATGAGGGAGAAAATTTGACTCAGAGCCACAGTGTTCAAAACGCATTTGTGATTTTGGAGAATGAATGTATTCTGCAAATGACAAGATCTGTCAGGCTGCAGCACCTTCCAAGGACACAATCTTTGCCATGAGACTCATTCTGGGCACTCAGAAAGTTGGGAACCAATAGCAAAATATGCCAAGAACCTCTCTGATGGGTGAGTGACTTTGGATTAGAGGCATAGCTGGCTTTGCTGGGTCATGTGGTTAAGTGGTACCTAATTACAGCAGGTTGCAGAAGATTAGCCCACCAAGGTACACAGTGTAAAGCTTTAGGGATCATAAACAGCTCAAGCCGCCTTTATGTGCTCCAGAGCAACTCTCCTTTTTTTTTTTTTTTTTTTTTTCCTTCTCTTTCTTTTTTCCATTCTCTGCCCCTTGTTTTCTTTTCCAGAAACACACACATGATCTTGGCTGGTGCTGAGAAAACATAGCCAGCCAGCTGCAGAGCAAAACATGCTCTACAGGCAAGTCGTCTCCCTTAACAAAACAAATCAAAGCTGCAAATATAACCCCACAAGGCAGCCTACCTGGTACATCTTTTATAAGCCATCCTCTGCACACCCAAACGGGTGAGGATAGGCACATTAATGACCACACTCAACATTTCCAGGCATCGCTCGTTGGAGAAGGTGGAAAACTGTACGTGTGTGGCATGTTTTGTCCTTAGCTCAGTGCTTTGTGGAAGACAAGGAGGGTTTATAGGATGGTGATAATCACCTTCTATCTGGACACCAGCCGAAGCCCTTTCAAAGCGGTATTCCAGGCACAGACTGTGTGCTTGTTTAGCACCAGGAAATTCACATGGAGCCACTGTGTTCGCTTCCAAGGTACCAGTGTCTCAATACAAATGGCACTTAAGTTCTGGATCAACCATCTTGCAGAGAGGAGGAAAAACTCCAGCTTCACCTCATAAAGAATAAAAACTTATGGAAAAGATTTTATAGGATGGCAGAAGGTGGACTAAAATGCTGTGCAGTCTGCCTTCCTCGCAGAGGTCATACTGATTGTCCCTGTTAGTAAGCACAGCCAATTTGTAAAGGAAAATCTGCCTTGTTGCATACAAGCCTAATGAGTTCTTACACCACCAGTGCTCCATGAGCCAGGGCAGGGCAAAAGGTTTTGCTCTTTTTTCTTATGGTAAAAGCACTTGTTTGAGTCCTGCCATGTGCTTTTCCATGGTACAACACAGGAGCTTCATACCTGCCTCCTGCCAGCCCTGCAGACAGGCTCCGTAAAAAGCAGGGCACACAAAGCAATCTTTCAGCCTCTGGTGGTGATGGCATGCAAAACAAGAGACCCAGAAAATAGCAGCCCGCAAGAATTAGGATATGCCTGGCTGGATTCCCAAACAAGTACCTGCCTCTGCTCAGCAAGGCCATGGTTCACATGTGCAACATGGAGAGACTGAAAGTGCTAATCCTAAGAGCCCAGGCCTGCTGAGAAAGATATGGCACCGATGAGAAGAGCAATAATCCCTGCATGTGGGCAAATCCAGGATCTGATTCAAAAAAAAAATAATAATTCTGACTGCCCACCAGAAGCTGACTCTGGGCTTTTTTATGAGCCAGGTTGGCTGCTGCATCTTCCAGAAGACAAAATGTGGCCTGCAAAGGGAGAGTAAGAAGAGGAGAGAGGGACACAGGACAAAGGTGGCCTCACACCTGCTGAAACATCCTTTAAAAATGAGATGTAAGTCTGGTTCACCTGAACTGTTACGAAGGCCCTGAAAATAAAATCCTTAGCACTGGTTCATAATTGCTGGCATATATCATACCACCTCCCCACTATTTCGTCCAGGGACTGTATGGCTCAGGTATCACTCAGGCTAGAAGAACATCTATTTCCACAGAAGCTGTAAGATTCCAGGGAAGACTTTAATCTCCGGTGCTATTTCAGACAGGACTACATGCATTTACAGAGAGCCACAGAAAATCTGGAGAACGGTAGAGGTCTGCTCTCATCAGAAGCACTGCATCACAGGTGGTACCAAGTCAGGAGGACATTAGGTTTTCTCCCTGATAGAATAATAGAATCAAATTTGAAATATTTTACTATGTTTAGTTAGACAGAAGGGAGACTGCCTAATGCTACCTTACTCACTAAAGAATCAGCCTTATCTGTACGACCATACAGAATTGTAACAGGATTGGGGAAGGAGGGCAAGATAACCTAGGCCTGGAGGAGTGCCTGCAAAGAACAGGTGAGGAACTCAAGGCATGCACATCGTTGGATGTGTAAATGAGTTAGTTTAGTATGCCCAGCTCAGCTGGAACAACAAGATAAGAAAGAAGGAGAAGGCCTGAGCATGCACAAGGACTGTGTTCAAGCAGGGAACACAGTGAGGAAGACTACCAACAACCACCAGAGACCCCTGAACGACCACCAGTGGAAACAAATGCTCATGCATCAGGAATATTTACATATTATAACAAATTATGAAAAGAAGTAATTATTTCTTGGAAATACTTATGTTTTAATTGTATGTAACCCCTGTAGCCTGGACAATTCAGCACACACACTAGGTGGAGTGATCCCTTGTGCATCTGTCCGGTGCTGCAATTAAAGAATGCCTGACTTCTGAAACCCCAAATTGGGTCTTAAAGAGCTTCTTTGACCAACTTTTACAGTATCATAGGCCCACACATAATACAATTTGCTGCAGAAGAGCTCTTCCTACTCCAGTGGTACCCAGACACTCTGAAAAGTTTTATGCAGAACAGCGTCATCCTCAGCAGGAAACCAACCTAGGTGATTCTGTGATTGCTCTGAGGATCTGCAAGGCCCAGTGCCTGCTGGGGAGAGCTGTCTTCCCTGACCTGTAGAGGAGTAGGGTAAACACGCAGATCTGCTAAAACCGTTTCCTCTTTTTCGTAATCAGTTACACGGATCTTACGGGCAAAGATGTTTACGTAACCATGCCTTACAAGGCTCCTGCCAGCAGCTTCCTGGATCAGACCTGTTTCATGGCTCAGGCCCTCGGCGCGGATTAAGGAAAGCGCTGATCAGAGGAACGCTCACAGTGAGGCAGGTAGGAGGTAGGCTCTGCAGCTGGCTACAGGAGTGGAAGTCGCTCAGCCTGCTGCCTGCCCTAATTGCTGGGAATGCCTCCGCAACTGAAAGGCTGGTTCCTGTCATCCTCACAGAGCCTTTGGGGCAGACAAAGCAGTTAGCACAAAGGCGAGTCTTTGTAACAACACAGCCACACACTGCAGATCTCTAGTGGGCAAAGCCCCTCAGAGCTTAACAAAATTCTGCAGTACCTCCACACTACCGAACAGCTCTACTTTCTCATGTGTTCTCACTGCCACGGGGGAGCAATAATCCCTATTCTCAGTGCTGTTGCTGCTCCAGGCAGACTCTTGTGTCTTTTCCTGGCCTCCCTTCACACAGAAGTAGGGCTTTGCTCCTGGGGAATTATGGACCCCTGCGAGTGCCCCAGGCCACCTCCTTCCCCTTTGCTTCCTATCACCTTTGCTACATTGCCAGCAGATTGCTAGGAGAGCATGACTTCACACTCCAATCAGAAAGACAAGGATGCTGTAGAAGAGCAGTCTGCCTTTCCCATGACTTTTTACTTTGCCCCATCATACTGCTTACTGAGGCAGAACTCCTGCTAAAGTCAGTATGATTACAAATGCAAAAGCTGTTTCCCAAGCAAGCTGGAATTACAAACGCCTTCTGCACATCTGGGCAGCCCTCTGTGTGGTAATTAACACCTGGCAAACACTAGAACATCTCTTTGGTCTTTGTTTGAACAAGTTCAGTGGAAAGTGCTGGACACATCTGCATCCCCGTGCTACGATCTGGCATGTGACTGCACCGATACCTGCATGTTGGCTTTGTCACCACTGCGTAGTAGCTAGAGAGGCAGATGGTGAACGGCACTAATCCACCTCCGCTGCCACCTCCATCCAAAGCAGCACTCCAAAGAGAATGAAGAACGATCAGGGTACAGAAGTGCTTTTGGTTTTCTCTAAAGACAGTGCATTTCTGCAAGAGAGAAACTGGCAGTAACCACTGCCCTGGCAGGAATTCACTTCACATCCTCAGTCTCGGGAGCTGCTCAGTTTGGAAATGGATGCTTTAAGCCAGTGGAAAGCTGATGTTTCTTTCTTTCCCCATCCATAGGGTATTTCTTGGTCACATCAGGCTGTGGAAGATCAAAACTGACAAATGACAGCAGTGTTTGAATTTAGGGAAGACAAGCTTCATCACATCAGTTTTAACACTCTTGCTCATTAAGGCCCCGAGCGTTAACTTGAGCTGTTAAGGTAGGTAAATTTGACAGGACAAATTAGCGAGGAAGGAAACACAGTATGAAGAACTCCCAACAACACAGTTAATAGCAGGATGGGGCAGGACTCGGGCAAATGTTCACCCCATGCAGTGAAGGCTGGTCTGTGGGGAGCTGGGGCCTGCATTACTCAAGGCTACCTTCACACCTGGAGAGAGCCCCGTGGCCCCAGCTCAGGGGGGCATGCTGAATCCCTGCACCACCGGTCTGTCTCCAAGGGCTGTCTGTTTATTCTTTATGATATATATGGTGTATATTCATATACCAGTAAGGCTGAGGGAGCCTAGCGCAGCAGGGCAATTGGCCAGGAATGACAGACATATCTCCTGCTCACCGTGACATGATGCTTTGGTGCTTTTCTCACAAACTGCCCAGGAGAGGATAGGTCTGAAGGAGGTTTGCAGCAGGTGGCCCCATTTCCCTGCCCTTCTGCTCAGCTCTGGTTCCAGTCAGGACTGCAATGATCGTGAAATGGTACAGAAAAGAAAAGGTTGCTACCACACACACCAGTTTCTGCCTTACCCAGCACCTGCCTTCATCTGTCCTCCAACGCTGCAGGGACAAACAAGGGACACCCACAGGGAGCAGACACAACTGGGCTCCATACAGCCAAGACCTCTGAATGGTCAGGGTGGACTAGGAGTTCAGCTGTGACATCATGCTGGCTCCTTCAGAAGTACAAAAGGGGTGCATGTGTCAACAAAAGCTGCTAATGGGCTGCAATAAGGTTTCTTAACGACTAGTAATAGCATCCAAGACTTCTCCCATTGTGCTCAGGCTTCTGTGAACACCAGCAAAAAATAATCCACATCTCACAGGAAGGAATCCTATCCCCACTGAAGCTCGTGGGAGATCTGTTGTTTTGAGATGTCAGATGTCACCTCAAAAGTTTTTAAAGAGTTTTTTAAAACTTCCACCTGTCTCCCAAAGCCCTGACTCGGATGCTTCCAAAAACCCGACATCTCAGAAGAAAAAGGCACAGGACAGCGAAGCTTCTCCTGCTGAATGAAGGAAGCAGTTCGACTTTATTGTTCTGTTTCTGCTAACCAAGGAGCAAAAAATCCCCTCTCATCAGGTTCTCACGTTTTCCAATACAACCTCAAAGTCCACCTTTGCTCTGTGAGAAGCTGCAGGGAAGTTTTAAAAAAAATAAACACAAAAAACACAAGAAGGAATAAAAGCTGTACTGAACCTTCAGGACTGTTCAGGCAACATTTGCAGTGGCTAAATGTAGTAGTACAAAGTACAAGTTGAAATCAATATACTTTTAAGCAGCAGTGATCACTACACCTTGTGTCCCTTGTGCTGCCTGCCTGGGTCACTTTTCCCTTCCTCATTAACAAGCGGATGTTCCCCCCCTTTGTGTCACCCTTCGTGATAAGTGACACATCTGCATTTAGACACGCAGACTGAGCATCTGATTCTGATTTACAGTTTACACACTGGCCTCTGAAAAAAATGAAAATTTGTCCCCCGGCACTGACACAACGGCTCCTCCGACTTTTCCTTACCATATTTCACAACAAAATGCACTGCAAATCCCCCCATACAGGAGATGCCCCGTTGCCTGCTTCAGGAGGCTGTGGCTGCTGCACATCCATGCCCGTTCAGCACCTTCCGCGGCCACTCTGTGTGCAACTGCTGGTTGGTAGCAGCTGCTACAGGAGCACAGACCCTGCTGCGTGCTCCGTGTTCTGCCTGAGCACCCAGAAATCATCTGTGGTACCTAAGGAAGCTCCCGCAAGGCTCGTGCCCAGCAGGAAGCATTTTTAGCAGTATGCCAGGATATGTC
Source organism: Nettapus auritus (assembly GCA_011076525.1). Classification (NCBI taxonomy): domain Eukaryota; kingdom Metazoa; phylum Chordata; class Aves; order Anseriformes; family Anatidae; genus Nettapus; species Nettapus auritus. The sequence continues at coordinate 29,923,431 of CM021769.1, forward strand.
AACCAGCATTTTATGTATGCCAGCAAAGCCCAAGCCTGCAGGCTAAAGGAAACCACACTGGTGTCTGTCTGCCCACAAATTCAAGAACAGGAGGCACGGTGAGACAACAGGAAGAGTAAGGGGGGGGGTGAGGGAAGGAAAAAAAATCCAATTAGCAAGAAGTAGCTGAGAAGGATAATAGGGATGGAGGCTTTTTAACCACCAAAACTGACACAACAAGGGAGAAGCAAATGACCAAAACCAAGCAGCCTGGCAGGGCTCCTCTGAGTGCAGGGGAAAGAGAGAGGGAAATCTATTGCTCCTGTCTGACACTGGTTCTTCCTAGGGTTCCCCAGCTGAACCTGTCCCTCTAGAAGACCTCTGTCTCCAGAGAGGTCACAATGCCCTGCCAAATCCTAGGACCAGGTAGAGGCTAAAAGCATCCTAAGCTCTAATCCACCGCCTTCCTTGCTTAAGAAAATACAGACCCAACCCGGTCAGGCACTGAGCAGCAGTCCTGGTGTGGGAGAGGAGAGGAAACACTAAGGCTTGAAATCTGCTGGTATGATCCTGTGTTAAACTTCACAAATGGAGCCACACACTGCCCTGTTCCTGGGGACTTCCCCATGGCACTCCCAAGTGACACTTAAGCCACCACCTTACAAACCATGTGTCAAATCAAAACCCAACCATGTGTCAAACCAAAAAATGTGAGGTCAGGTCTGACTGACCCACCCTCAGGCTCGCTGGGGCTGCCCACCTTCATTGCCTCCTGGCTCTCCCCACATCGGGAAAGGACTCCTCTGTCCTCTACACCACCAGCCACCACAAGGCCAGGGGCACAACACCTGCTACTTCAGGCTGTGGGTGCTGTCCTCTGTTCACCCCTGGGTGCTGCAGGGACAGAGCTGCAGGCTGTGGCAAGCCTGGTCCAACAGATCCCTCCTCACCCTGGTCCAACAGATCCCATCTCACCCTGGTCTAAGAGATCCCTCCTCACCCTGGTCCGACAGATCCCCCCATCTCAGAGCATCGATCCTCAGGCAGCATAAATTTGTTTCCCTTCTATGGAGAGAGATGCAAAACCACTTAGCCTCAGGAGCACGTGAATTGCACATCCCTGCCCCTCACTCCCGCTTTTCTTTCCCTCAGCTGCCGCAGTTTTGGAGGCGGACAGGTTTCGGAGGAGTCTGGAGGCCCGACTCATGCCTCCCATCAAAACCACTTCGGTGGGGCGATCCCATCCCTAAAAACGTCCCTAAAAAGGCAGCTTCCCCTACTCAACCTGTCTCAGCAACCTCCTTTCCCTCCCTTCTCACCCAGCCCTTCTCACCTCGCACCAGGCAGAGCACAACAGAGGAGCTGAGCTCTCTGTCCCTTCCCAAACACCTGCTGATGGCAAAACGGGACGTGCACGCTGCGGCGGCTCCCTGGAGCTGCCGACCACCCCGGGACATTTGCACTGGGGTTTTCCAGCCCGGCAGGACGAGGGGAGCCACCAAGTTGTGCCGAGCAGCGATGCCACCGGGGCGAGAAGCCTCTGTGGTTTATGCATCTCTGTTTGGAAAAGGGAGATCAATTTGGGCTGCTGGGGATCGATGCCCTGAGATGGGGGGAATCAAAAGCGACACAGGCAGCCCGGTGGGGACCGGGCAGAGTGCCGGGGGGGGGGGGGGTGCCTGGCCATCCCAAAGCAGAGGGAGCCGGGGGGTGCAAACCCACCGAGGGGCTCCAGCCCCCGACCCCTGCTCTCTCTCCGCCCCCCAGGACCTCCGCTCAGCCCGCAGCCCCCTCGCAGGGCCCCCCGGGCCCCCCGGGCGGCCTCACCTCGGAGTACACGAAGAGGGGCAGGACGAGGAGGGCCAGCAGCAGGTCGGCGACGGCGAGGCTGACGATGAAGTAGTTGGTGGTGGTCTTGAGCGCCCGCTCGGTGCAGACGCTGAGGCACACCAGCCCGTTGCCGCCGACGATGAGGAGGATGAGGACGATGCCCAGCACCAGGGCGGCGACGTTGTGGCCTCCCGGAGGCGGCGGCGGAGGCTCGCTGCCGTTCCCCGGGGCACTGCCGTTCCCCATGGCGCCGCGGCGCTGCCCCGGCAGCCGGGCTCATGGAGCCGCCGGCCTCACGGAGCTGCCCGGCCCCGGGGCGAGGCCGGGGGAGGCCGGGGGAGGCCGGCAGAGCCGGCCCCAAACTTTGCGAGGAGCGGGGAGGAGCCTCCCGGAGGCAGCCCCGGCACCAAGCGGGTCAGCGGGAGGCTTAGCGGCAGGGGGCGGGCTGCCGGTGTCCCCCCCTTTCTGCCCGTGTCCCCTCCCCGTGCCCGTGTCCCCCTCCCTCTGCCCGTGTCCCCTCCCCGCAGGGCACCTGCAGCTCCTGGGGAGGCTGGAGTCGGGGGGAGGCCCCCCCAGCTCTTGCCGTGGTTGGGGTGCCTAGCCAGAGATCCGCTGGGGGAGGCTCCTTCTCCCCCTGGGTTTTGAGCTGAAGGAAGAGATCAAGTCTTCGGTGACACCGCTGAGATTTCGTCTGCGATCAGCCGCGCCCTCGCCGGCACAGCATCGCTCGGTCGGTGTGAGTTCCCCCCGGGCTTCCCACCCCAAAGCTCCGGGAGCGGGACTGAAGCAAGGCAACGTGCCCTTCAGAGCGAAAAACGGCAAGAAAACGAATTTCAAAGACTTTGCGGCGGCACGTTATGGGAGGCAGAGTAGAAAAAAAATAAAAAACAAGGTCCGTATGTTGGGCATAATGTCCTCCTCGGTATGAGGCTGACCGCTTTTATATGTCTCCGAAACGGCGGAGGCACTGGCCCCACAAGCACTGTACTGCATATGCTGTGGCAGATCAAAGCACCCCCGGATCGGTCAGACCTTGACGAAGCTACACCGCAGGGAAAAAAAACAGCAAGTTTCAGAGTAGGAGGTAGTTTCAAGTCAGCCTGACCTGAAGGTATTTTCCCCAGGAGATTCAAAGCAATAGTATGAAAGGTAATTAGAGAAATCAATGCTGTTAGCTTGGATCCCCGAGAGCATTTGAAGGACTGTGGAGACTATAACCATCCAGAAAATGGCAAACTGCCTCTTTTTAAATGGAGAGGGACAAGAAACCAGAGACTAAAGAGTAATCTGTGTTGCTTCAAGTAACAGAGCTTATTCCATGCTAGAGCTAGGAGGGAAGTAATATCACATACCTCAGCTTTAGCTCTGCTGCAGTCTCACATGGCATTGTCTTAAGCAATGAAAGGGGGAAGACTAGATGAAATTATTATGGATTGGGTGAATAACAGGTTGGAAAACTGTACTCCGAGGTCTGTGCAGAATCCGGTAATGTTTAGAATTTGCATAATTGACCTGAGTGAGTGTCCAGAGAGCCCACTAATTAAATTTGAAGATACTGCCAAGACAGGTGAGGCTGCAAGCATCTTGGAGCACAGGATGAGAATTCAAAATGTTATGTTGCAAAAAACATCTGGCAAATGCAGGATGCAATTCAAAAGGAATTTTGCATCTGTCCTGTGCTTGGGCAGGAATAATCAGCTGCAGAAATACAGGATTGAGGCAACAACCGGATGGAGAGTAGGTGTAGGAGCAAAGGTGCTGTAGCAGGTTGTAAGCTTCACATGGGGACTGGGATGTCTTATTGTTATAAATGAGAGAAAAAGAAGCCAAAGCTCTCCTGGAATAATGCTGTCTGAGAGGTGCCTGTGCACCTGCAGCCTCAGGGAGCCTTCATTCTGCCAGCCACACTCAGAGTCACCTTTCACAATACTTGCCATAATTATGCCAGCTAAAGTAAGAGACGGAGATTATGATTCCTAGAGGTAGGGGTTATGGTGAAGTTTCTCACTCCCTGGGATGAACACCTCCTGACTGCAATGCTGCAAGCAGCAAGGCAGACACCACGTGTTCATCTTGGGTACCAACAACTATGCCTTTTTTAACTGCTTAATGCATCACTGCATTCACCCCTGCGCTGACAGAAATGAGCTCAGTGCAGTCCCGCAGAGATGGTGCTGAAGGCTGGGGGAGGACGGGGGAGCTGTGACCCCCAGTTCTAGCCCAGATGGTCTGGGAGATGTGGGACCTGATCCAGACTCAGTGGGCACTTTTCCAGCCATGCCACCAAACCTCAAATCAGATGTTTGGGGTAGGCTAACCAGTCAGTTCTGCTTGGTGTTTGTGGAAGGCAGTAGGAAGAGAAGGCGTAGCAGGAAAGTGTAATTTACACTATGTAGAGAGTGGGAACTACATTATTGCCAGCTTTTTATAAGACAAGATTCTTAGAGCTGCTTATAGATATCAGTACGTTACCTGCTCCAGATATTAGTTTTATCTGATCTATTAACAGGCTGGCAGAATAAATCCTCCCTCCAGTGTCTGCCCCCACCAATTTCCTTCACTCTTATTTGGAGAAGGACACAATTAATCCTCAGCATGTGAAGCATAGAAAAGCCAGAGCCCTGTTGCCATGAATGGGGACGTGGACCTCTGTACCATCCTTTCCCTGCGGCTAACAGCAGTTAATCCCGCAGTCTGTTTCACCCAGCTGCCTCGGGTTTCACAATTTCATACATGGGTAGGATAAAATTACTTTGGTTTAAGTACTTAGCTGGCAATCTGTCTTGCCATATTGTCTCCAGAGGTGTGACTTCCAGGTTCTTTCTAAAGTTCACAAGAATGCCATCGGCTTCGTAGCTGCTGAGTTGTGCTGCCTGGAGCAGGTATCCTCACACTGATCGCAATACCTGTGGGTATGTCTACTCCCCTCCTTCTGCCAGCTGGCCCAGCTTTGATGTGGACTCAAATCAGTGAGCAAAGCTCTGTCCTGCAAACACAAAACAAAGCTCCACTAGTGGTGGGTTCTCACACGCCGTCCCGTCTGCCTGTAGTCCCCTTTTCCTTTGGGAACAGTTCAGGGCTCAGGTTGGTACAAGCAGGGCTGCGAATCTGTCAGGTTAAGAAGATATACATCATCCAGTGCAGTGAACTGGGACAAAACTACCCCGTCACTACTTCTTAAACCCACATGTCCTGGCAGAGGGAGTTTGCGTCAGCTCAGTGGTTTGTATCCGCTGCTCACAGCTTTTCTGCTCTGCTGATCGGATCCTAAGACCCAAGTGCTGGCGCTCGTGCTGCTGCCATAGCCTACACTCAGCAAGGAGCAGGTACAGTGGGACCACTTTTACTAGAGCTCTTTTGCTCCAGGAAATCAACCCAAACTAGCCAAAGGTGGTTTTGAAGTGCATTAATGAAACTGCATGGAACTCCTGTGTGGACAGAATGCCCTTAATTTATTTATGTTTAAACAAGCTGAGCAGCAAAGGGATCAGGATTGAGTTGTGACTGCAGGCTTTCTGCCTTCCCACAGGGATTAATACCATTTCTCTAATCTCCTTTAACAGTCAATTTATATTAATTATGTTGATTTTCCCTGTGGGTTAACGCAGAATGCCTCTTAACTCTCAGCGTGGAAGCCCTTACTCCAGACTAGCAGTACCTTAATCCCAGACCAGTTTAATCCTGGAGTGGATTAAACTAATGTGAAATAAGGCTTTTGACTTCCAAAAAAGAACAGCCACACAAAGCACTAATTAGGATGGCTCTCCCATTGCAAACTCCCAAGCTGCAGTGATCCTTGCTCACTGCCACTAAGTCCTGCGGTTCTCCTGTGTCCGCTGCTGTCACTCAGCCTTTGATGCAGCCATGGCGAGCACAGATCCCAGTGGCTTTGCTGTGTGACAGTGTCTCCTTGGGAGTAATCCCACAGAGCGAGGACTGGCAGGAAAGCTTCCTCTCTTCTGTTAGTAGATTGGAACCACGGCCTCTTCCTGTGATGAGAGGAACTGTCCTCCTCACAGAAGAGAAGAAAAGGCTGCAATATATCAACATACCCAAGGAAGTAATTTTATGCCACTGCAGAAATAAAAAAGATGACAAGCAATCGAGCCATTTGTCACACCTGTGGAAAGCAAGAAGCATTATGTGCCAGGGCTGGGATGTTTGAGCAATGGACAGTGAGTGTTTAAGAGCACCTTTGAATAGTTTCTGGTGTGATCAGTGGTTTTGAACAATCCTTTCTTGCTTGGACGTGCAACTTGCAGAGTGTCCTGGTTCACCAGTCACACTGTGACATCCTGCTGGCTCAGGGCAGGGGGTTGGGGAGGTTGTGACAGTCACCCACAGGCACTTCTTGTGACATAAAAATATTTTATTTTGTCCTAAGCAGGTGCTGTGAAGGACACAAGGGGTGAACAGCAGCACTTTCTGCCAGCAGGGCACCTCAGTCTCAAATAAGTCTGGTGCCCAAGCCAAGCCATCAAAGAAACACCTGCCTATGTAGGCTCCTTCCCTTGTGCCAGGCATAGATTTTCTGTATAAACTCATTTCAAATATGGGACAACGAGGCTCTGGTACTCAGTATTTCACAGGATCTTCAGTGCCATGCATCTGCAACCACAGCCTGTGGCATACGAAGACTTTGCTCGACTTGCCACCCACAAGCCACCCACTTCTGCACAGAATCAGCAGAACCAGGAAAGCACCCATTTCTTGCACAGAATGACAAAATAGTGGAAGATCTGCCTTTTTGATATGTTTTGAGGTGTGTTTTAAAAAGAGTCCAGGAATAAGCAGTGCGGTCAGCTTTCAGGAAGGGGGCTGTGGTGGAGCTGGTCCCTGACAATTAGCCAAGGAGGCAGAAGGAGTCCTCCAGAGACTTCCCAGGATGAGTTGATAGAGGATTTGGTTTTTAGCCAATTCAAAGGACCAGAAAGGTTGCAAAGTGAGACATCTGTCAGTCTCCCAAAAGGCACAGGACTTTTATCGCCGTAGTTTTTCACACTTGAGGCACTGAATTTTTAAATAGAAAAGGAGAAAATTACCTGCCAAAGTTTCAGCACAGATGTGCCTAAACTTGGCTATTGAATAGTGCCCTGATAGCCAGACAACAGATCACTGGGGCTATCTGCAGGATCAGAACAAAGAGAGGAAAATAAAGAGCTTTTACGGCCCGTCCTGTTCCTTTTACTTGACATATTTAGCTGAGCAATTCTCTGTGAAAGTATCATCCACAGCAAAGCTGTTCTGCTTTACAATCTGCCTGTAATGCATTTCCAAGAAAAGAGACGGAGACAGCATCCTGCCTTTTGGGTTAACCTTTGTAGGAAAGGGAAGAGGATGGCAGGGCTCTCTTGGTTCCCAGGCTCACCGAGTCCCCCTTCAAGAAGCTGCAGGGATTTACGCACACACTGGATAGCTCCTTTGACATTCACTGTTCTAGCAAGTTATGATAAATCCATGTAAGATGTAAAATCTCATGCGTTTTTAATGGTGATTAGCTTTGGGAATGAAACTACAGAGAAAACGGCTGGATTTGCTGTCTCTTTTAGCTTGTAATCACACCGAGATGTTTTTGTGGGTGCCTGGTTTCAGACTAAGCCATATAATTGATCTCATGTGGGGGTAACGTGGTGAAAAACAAGGGCTTGTGTCACAGGACAGATCAAATGAATGTACTGCAAGAGTCTCTCCTGCTTTTAAAACATCAGTGAGCTTATTGGAGCCACTCATTAAGAAAAACCTCCTGGGAAGGCTGCAAGGTAAGAGGCCTGGAAAGACATGCCTCTGAGCAGCAAGAACCTCTAAGTGCACCTCCTAGCCCCCTTATCTCACACAGCCTGTTCCCTTCCACCCGGACAGGACAGTCTTCCAGGTCCCTGACACAGGCTGTAGAGTGACACAGCCAAAATGTTGTCCACATGGCTGTGTGGCTGTCAGGATCTGCCCTGCTCATTGCTGGCACCACACACCTGGAACAGCTGGGTCAGACCTGCCAGCCAGGATGCAGAGCATGTCATCCTTATAATTAAAATTAATTCCCTAGAGTGCTTTCTCCTCTTCCCCAGACACAGCAAACAGCTGGAGGCTGAGATTACGGATGCTTATGCCAATTAGAGCTGTGATAAGACCAGACGCATGGGGAGCATTAGTGTGCAGCTCTGCAGTGGAGAGACAGTCCTTGGATCTCCTCCGTGTCAAGGTACGAGGGAGCTTCCAGCTGAGCAGAGCGATGCCAGGCCAAATGCCAGGACAGGCAGAGCAGCCCTGGGGAAGAAGCCACCCAACCACGTCCCTGCAGCTGTGTGTGCTGTCCCATCCATGCATCCCACACCACAGAAACGACCTGGGGACAGGCAGAGTGCGTTCACTTAGTCAGCCATCGAAGGAGGTTTGGAAGAAGGATCATAGGATGTAAAAATGGTAGCAAGTGACTCAGGGGGAGCAGCTTGCCTTTAGAGGTCTTTAGAAAGTTCTTTGTGCTTCCTTGGTGACAGCCACAATGTGCACGTAGGTTGGGAAAGCAGTTTCCCTCTTCCTCTCAAAATGACACCATCCACTGGACCTGGATTAGCTTTTCTTAGTCACAGTGCCAGCCACAGTAAAAACAACCTTTGTTTCCCACTATTTTGTCCAGCTTCAAATAGGGAGAAAGATTTACTTGCAGGAGGGAAGTGCTTCAAGGCAGCCCTTCCAAATTCAAGTCTGTCTCCTGCTTGCCGCAGGTATGCCTGCAGAGGGGAGCAGCTTCTGCAGGATGAACCTGGCTCAGCCCCTGCGTCCCAGGGCAGATCATCTCTGGGGAGGCAGACTCACACCCCCAGGGGACCCTTTGGGTTAGCAGCCAGCCCTGATGTGGAGCGGGTGGATAAGGGATGTTCTGGCTTGCTTCCAAAGTGCCAAAGCACCTCTATCATCCCATCTGGTGGAGAGCCAAGGAACTCACCAGCACCCAAGGTGGGTACTCACCTGCCAGTTAGTTATTTTTCTCCTCCATCTTCTCATTTCTTAGCAAAATGTTTAAAAGGTTTGGTTTTTTTTTCCAATGTGAGCAGAGTGCCTCATGTTTTCTTTTGAAAGAGACAGGTTTTGCTGCAGATTTCACCCAAGGGTTTGGCTTGAAGCAAACACGACCTTGATGCAAATGGCTGAGGTCTGCTGTAGCAGATCCCAGAACTAACACAAAGGTTCTGCTCTCCTTGCCCGTGGGTAACACTGCCAATGGTGGAGATAACTAGCACGTCCAGACTTCAGAGCAAACGGGCACACTTTCAGGAATGCGATATTTTTTATGAGTGATTACCTCTTGCCCCCCAGATTTTAACTTTGTTTTTAGACAGGTGCAAATCCAGAAGGGTGACATATGTTAGTTACAGCAAAGCACAACGCATCTCTGACCTCTGCTGCCCAGTTGAACAAAACAGAGGAGAGAAATAAGCAATAAAGGGAACCCAAGAGCAGCTCAGGAGGTGAGTACTATACAAGCAAATAGAGAGGAGCACACATCCATCACCTCCCCAGAGGTACAGCAGCGAGAGATGCCTCTCTGCTGGTGACTCTTGGATCCAGGCACCTTCTTTGCTTAGAGCAATTTGCCCCTTGCTCAATCACATGCTGCTGTGGGAGAATCTGTAGCCACAAGGAACGGGTTCTCGCCTTCAGGGCTGAGACTTGAACAGATCCCAGATATTTTGTTGCACTGGGCATAGGGAGGTGCATGCTTCCTGCTCAAAGAGGGAGCCCTTTAGGGATTGCTGTGGGCCATTTATACACACAGAGGCACTGGGAAGCCAGCAACACAGAAAGGAAACATGGCTTTCCCGTTTTGTGCACTGCTAAGCACAAGCCACCAAAAGGGACTATGAGGTTCTGTTTCTGTGACATGGATTTATTCCAAGGCAGGGAACAATCCCTACTCTGTTCAGGATCTTGGAATAACTGAGTCCACCTTGGGGCTTGGGAATAGGGTGAGTATTTTTCTGAGGTCTCACTTAGCTGTATGAAACTCTAACTTTCCTTCTCCCTTCATTTCTGAAGCCCACCTACATCTGCCCCTGTCCCTGCTCCCACCCCATCCCATTCTTCCTTTTTGCAGCCAAAATTACAAATCAGGTGGTAAAGATTAAAACCACTCCTGAAACCATCCTGTGCAAGAAAGGAGCATTTGGAAAGCTAAATCCCCCAATCCCCTTATTCCAATTAGTGTCCTTTCTCTAATAGATTTGGAGGTGGTTCAAGAAAATGAGTCTAATGTGCTCTCAGTAGATAGCAGCATCGTGGTCAGCTCCTTGGCATGCGAGTAGGTTCACCTGGAAACATAAAAGAGAAAATTCTCTCTACACACACAGGTTCACACATATACATACTAAGAAAAAACAGAATGGGGGAGGTAGAAGTTCCTGAACACCCTGTAAGCTGATTAAAGGGTATTTTACTTTTACGTAGGAAGGATTTAGCCATGCAGTTCCTAGTACCATCTGACCTCAATAAACTCCCATGCCATCAGCAGATGCCACCATTGGATGTTGTCACAGCCTGTGCCAGGGCTCCTTGAAGGATGGCTGCACCTAGACATCTTCAGGACTTGTGATACCATTGCTGGACATGTGTAGTGGGTGAGATGGTCTTTGGCAAACTTTTCAACCTGTTTTGACCCCAGTACACTCAGCCATCTCAAGGCCGCAGATCTCAGTCCAGTGCAGAGGCTGGAGGAATATTTGGGTATGCATGTTTTGGCCAAGCAAGGTGTATCCATGAAGAAAAGCAGCCCCAGCATATCCTGAGTTGCTGCACTAACAAATCTGGGGTCTGGATGGTGGACAAGCTGGCATGAATGCTACCTTGTAAAGGCTGCCCTGGATAAACAGCAACCCCAAAGGCTGGATAGGCTTTCCCCACGCACAGCAGGGGTTACAACATCCACAAGACAATAACAGTATTTATCCAGCCTATTCTTAATGCTCACTGGAGATGCACCCGCATTGCTCCTCCAGCTAGAAAGTCTTTCCTGATCTCCTGTATCAATTTCCTTGAAGCATGAAGGGGAATTTCTCTCCCTTTATGTCTCAGAACAATCTCTTGGAGCTGCGTGTGGTAATTTTTGAGTCTTTCTTGCAGTGTGGGATCAGCACACTTGCCTTTATGATGAAACCCTGTCTTTTCCAAAATGCTGTTTCTTTTGTCTTCTCCTACACAACAGCAAAAGGACAGGCTTGTGCTTTCTTTAAATATTGCCAGATTTATGGCAGCATACTTATAAGGTGATGAGTGTCATGTGGCAGGTTTGGTGACCCCTCCATCCTACTGTAAGGAGGAGAAAAAAGACCTTCCTCTCTACCACCCAGCCGTGGTGACTCTGAGATGGGCCAGGGTGTGCACCAGCCATGAGGTGTACTTTAGTACCTAGCTTCAGTGTCGAGGTGAGGATGGTCGATGCCTTTGCTTAATGCCTCACATGAGGGTGTCCCCAGCTGACAGTGTGGCTGCCAAGAATAGCCCTGCACCCGTGGCAAGTGGATTTAAATAATACAGCTCTCCACAGGTCTCTCCATGCTGCGCATGTCAGCCAGTGTCAAGGCTAAGTAAGCACAGGCGACTGTGCAAAGATCCCAGCAGCTTTACACCTGGGAACATGATCAGGGCAGCTCACCTCCTGTTCAGGGATGGCCCCAAGGCTGCCTTGTTCAGGTACATAGGAAGAGGACCACAACCCACACTTTCAGGTGCTGGTTGCCTCCTGAGAGTCATGGGCTCTGTGAGGATTTCAGTGGGACAGGGTGAGTAATGAGCATCCAGGCTTGAGCCATATCTGAGAGAGGCCCAGCCTGAAGGCACCCAAACTCAGCCTGTCCTGCTCCTATCGCAGGCACAAAACCTGGCTCTGCTCCCAAACTTGGGCTGTTTTCTTGAACCATCTTCACCAACACTTAGCTTGTGGCCAACTATGTAAGATCAGTGAGGCCGTTTCTTTTCATTTTGGCTAAGGAGTTTTTCCCTGAGCACATAGACAGCTCTGGGCACTGCTTTGTGGTTGGTCCTGTGATGCTGTGGAGGGCCCCATCCTATTTAAAAGCGGAGCATCCATAAATTCCCATGTGGAGCCTGCTGGAAGGTGATACTCAACCTTTCCTCCAGCCAGGGACAACATGAAGTTGGTGCAGCTTGTGTCTAGATAAGTCACTGGTGTCAGGCAGTGAGGATAATTTCAGCTCTGACTTCTTAAAGCCTTGGTTGTGACATCTGTGTGAGCTGGGGATCACATGAGGCCAATAATTTCCTTCTCTTTTGTCATTCTTCCAGTCAGTGATGGAGAGCTTTCCCCTGCGATGCTGTTGCAAAGAGACAATGGGGTAGATTACAGTGATAAATGGGTGATTTAATCACACTTTGTGCCTGCTGCCTGCAGGTAAGGGGAATCTTCACTCCCACTTTGAATGCTCACAACATGTGGAAAATGGGAAAAGCAATGTTCAAATTCTCAAAAATCTGGACAGCTGATATTGCTTACCAGTACTGTCGTTTAACTCTTCTATCTCAATGTCTCCTGATGAGAGTTTAGTGTTAATTCTGGTTAAGAGGATCATATGCTGTTTCAGGACTCAGGATTTGTTTTGGGCTTTATTCAGGTATAAATTAGAGCTTGCAAAAACTTTTGAGTTTCCTTGTATGCTCCTAAATTTCCTTACCAGGGGCCTCAGAAGCTGTGTTTAAGCTCAAGCCCACAGCTGTCACCTGCGTTATATTGCAGCATTGCTGGGCCTAGCCACACACCTTCCCACCCCATCACCTTTTCACTTTCTGCCACTGCTGCAGCAAGGCAAAACCCACTTTTTGTTGCCAAGTAGATAAATCAGGTTACTTCAATTCTTGTTTCTTCCAGTCTCGAAAAGTTTGTTCTCTCCTGTTACTCACCCTCTGCTGCCATCCTGGGGCCACTTCATCAGGCATCCGTGCAGCCTCTCCTGCGTGCCTCTTATCTAGACCCATTTAGGTGCTCAGGCACACTGATTTTCCCCTATAGTGGGGGCATTTCAGACCCGTTGACGTTATTTGCAAATGAAAGGAAATAGCATTAGTCATTTTTAGCTCCTTATATGTTGTTTGTGCTTTTTTAATAAACTTTCCCCCCCTCTTTGTTCTGTTCCTACATTGCCATTCTCAGCTGAAGATGTTTGCAGTGGAGCAACACCAGCAGTCCCAGTGATACTGTCGTAAAATACAAGTATAGAAAATATAAAGATTTAAACACAATTCCGGAGAATTGCAGACATCGCTAGCATAACTGAGGGTTCCCAAAGCTGGGCTGGGTGCACAGAAGAGCTTTCAGATGCTATGAGAGAAGGATGTGACTCAGTGGATCTGCACCTGGTTGTACAGAAAGGAAACACGTTGACAGCCTGTAACACTACAGAAAGGGGCATCAGGGAGATAGTGGAAGGGTTGCAGAGGAATGACAACTCTAACAGTGCTGAAGAAAGCAGCTGTAGGGGCTATGCGTTGCAGAAAGGACAGAAAACTGGTTGGGAAATGCTTGGATGTGTGTAGGACTGACCTGGACTGTCTCAAAGGAGAAAATGGACTTCTCTATCCAAACAGTGGCCATGGCACCTTCCTGTCCTCCAGTCCTGGAAAGCATCAGCTTTTCTCTGTGCTTGAGTCCCGTCTTGTGTAGGGGTATAGCTACAGCCTGCAGTCATAGTGCTGAAGTTTGCTGCTAATCAGTGCATGGGTTATTCTTCCAGGGGAAAGATGATGGGGAAAATTAGTTTCCTCCCAGCCCTCTAGCATGGGGATGCCCTCTGCTTTCCCAAAAGAAAAAAAAAAAGGTTAAGTAGGTGAGAAAAAGTGTAATATAAATTCTATTTCTCCAGTAGAAAGATAAGAAGATTTATTTATAACAATTAATCCTCCCAAGCTACTTTATACAACATAAAAATGAGAGAAAGAGCATAATCCTAGTTTCTCCCTCCATTTCCATGTCACCTGTAGTAGCAAAGTTTGAGAGCAACCAGCTCTGAAACCCAGCAAAGGCAGGGTATATATCCTGGATGTTTTAATGCATATATCAGTATGCTTGTTTCTTTGAAGTTGTGATACAATTTGTTCTCATCAGACCTTTCCCAGAAGTGGCTGTGAAACTGCAGCTTGAAAAATATCGTCCTCTCCTGCAAACCCAGACCAGTCTTACTGATCAGGCAGTGTTTGCCCTAAGAAAAGTGACATGTTGTTTAGCAAAATCACACTCATCGAATCATCCTGGTGATTGCAAACAAAAGCCGAGCCAGAATATAAAAGAAAAAAAAAAAAAAAAAAAAAAAAAAAAAAAAAAAAAAAAAAAAGAAAAAAGGAAAAAAAAATAAAAAAAAAAAAAAAAAAAAAAAAAAAAAAAAAAAAAAGAGAGGAGCAGAAGATTTAGCTCATATCAAGAGGTAATTAAAGCCAGGAGGAGAGATAATGATGGCAATCATGGTAAATCAATTGGTATAGGGATGTTTGCCCTACAAATTGCTCTCATTAAACACAAACAGGAATTATTACACATCAGCAGAAATATGGTCCATTGAACATTTGTGAATGACCCAATTGGGTTTAGAGAGTAATTAAAAGGACATTTCAGTCCGGATGTGTTATTTGCTGTTAACCATGATTGCTCACATTCATATCTTTACTCAAATAATTGCATTTGATAAGGGTTTCAGATTTATAGGGGGCTGTGGAGAGAAGTGGGCCAGTGGCACATCATCAGCTGTGGGAGAGCTGGGAGCCTGGATTGACCACGGCGTGGTGAGTACGGCTGTGCTGACACTGTCAGGATGGATGGGCTTCCTCTTCCCTGCTTGCAAGTCTTAGGTGGTGTATTTTTGGCCTCTGTAATGCTTTGCTGAGCTATTGCCATTGTTCATCCTCTCCTGAATAGCAGTGATGATGATAGATGGGTTTTTCCTCCTCTGGAACAGCCAGTGGGAAGAACAGAGACAAACAGCAGCTGAAACTGATGTGTTTCCAGAGGTACATGGTCTTCAGTTTTAGGTAGGCAAGAGCAAGAAGGTGCACCAACTGGCTGTGTAGTGCTTGCAATGTTCCTTTTGGGAAGTTCTCCTGGCAGTAGTGCTCCTGCAGGATGACGGCAGCTTTGATTCAGCAAAGCCTGCGGGTGCAATGTGACATTTCAGCAGCAGGATTTGTCTGCTGCAAGGGGCAGAGCTGTTCCCAGGTCCTGGGCTGAGTCGGTGTGCCCTTCCTTCAGCTAAAAGTACTAGCAATCTAAGGAGTTTGCACGTATTGAGAGCTAGCATCGCTGGGGAGGGCAATAAAAGATTGGAAAGTCAAGGAGGTTAAACAGTGTTACAGTGATGAAACTCAAAATCTACCTTCTTACATTGTCTAATTGATTAAAAATAAAATAAAACAAATATGTAATACAAAGTAATCATCAATCATTATCAACACAGAAAAGGAAGCTCCTCAACCACCATCACTGTTCCAAGAGACTTCAGCAAGCAATCTGCAAGCGGAAGAGAAGATCATGTCCAGAAAGGGAAAGAACAAGTTGATCCCCTTGGCTAGCAGCTAAAAGATCAT
Source organism: Nettapus auritus (assembly GCA_011076525.1). NCBI lineage: Eukaryota > Metazoa > Chordata > Aves > Anseriformes > Anatidae > Nettapus > Nettapus auritus. The sequence goes on from CM021769.1 coordinate 29,938,818, forward strand.
GAAGAGAGGGAAGACTCTGGAGCTAGGGCTGGTGCTTAAAATGGGCTGTTAAATGTGGTGCTCCAAGACAAAAACCTGCCCAGGGGTGGCACAAGAAAGGCCAAAATGCTGTGGTGAGATGCTGGCCAGGTGGGGCAAGGCACTGCATGGCAGGTCTTATACTGATTGAGGACAGGCTCAGGGTCCAGGTTACCCTTCTCTGAGGGGTGGCACAGTGTATTCTTGACGTCTGTTTTCAGCTCCTTCACATTCCTCGAGCGGGAAGCAATAATATGGAGTCTGTGCTGTCTGGACTCCCATAAGAAACTGATCTTTGAAGCGTCCTTCTTTTCTGTTTCATCCCCCTCAAAAACAAATCAGGCAGGAAAACAACGTAAAAGCATCAAAAGTGTGTGTGAGGTGAAGCTTACAGATTCTTAATCATGAAATTCTCTGCCAAACCTCTTTTCTCTGCTCTGCAGCCCCCATTTGTGCTGTGGCTAACTGCAAATACATTTCTGCATAAATCTCCCACTCTTCTCCTTCCTTGTCTTGCCTCATCTTATCCTGCGGTATCTCTAGATTAGAAAACAGTCCCAGGAGGGTGGCGAGAAAGTGTTGGGGAAACTGTCATTCTTTAATGCTCTTTGTTCTGTTTAGTTTCAGACTAGAATAAAACCAAAGTGAGAGGACTTTGATTTTGGGTTAGCAAGTACAGTCTGAGAGTTTCCGGGACAGTGACTAAAAAGCAAGCTTTGCTTCTTTGCAGGAGGAAGACAGGAATATTAAAAATTACAGGCATGTTTTCTGTGTATTCCTTGGGAAAATGTGAGCACCCTCTTATAAATGCACATACACATCTCTGCAGGCATAGAGCTGTGAAATGAGGTTGGAAATAAAAAGAAAGAATATGCAATGGCTTGTGATAAGCAAAATGCAATTTTCTTTTTATTTCAGTTAGAAAACAAAATACAAGGTTTTGCTGTTACTGAAAATGTGCTATTTCTCTTTTCCGTCTTGAAAGATGAGAGGATAGGCAGATATCAGCACACACGAGTCCTTCCCTTCCCCTATGAGTGGATGAATTCTTCTTTGTTACATGCCAATCTTTTTGCCTGATATTGTAGGGAAAAACAAAACAAAAACAGACAAACAAACAATGACAACAACAGCAAAAACCAGATTTCTCCTGGGCACCCTCTAGGTATATTAATAACTGTCTGTGCGGGATGTTTTAATGGACATTTTAAATCCTCTCCCTGAAGATTCATCTCTCAGACACTCATAGTGGAGTGGAGGTTACTCCACAGAGTAGTGCCACCAGTGGATTAACTCAATGTGATACCTCCCTGCTTATTCAGGGTGTATTATACTGACTCACAGCACGAACATCATCTCAAACAGGCCCCTCAGATCCATGCACCAGGACTACATGGTGATAGTGGTGGTGGGATAATGGCTACAAATATTTTACAAATATCTGGCAACATGAATGATTTGAATTGTTCATCTTCTGTATTTTAAAGAAATACTATCTTTGCTGGCAAGAATTCCTGCTGGTTTAGTTATAGTGATGTTATTTATAAAGCCTTGTCTTCTGTGTGGCACATGAACTGTACCAAAGATCAAGGTCATTTGTTCTGCTGGTCATAAAACCTTGTGCTTTAGTTTAGGAGCCAACATGTTTTCCCTGATGACTGGTCTGTGGCAGCTAATTATTCCCATGATTGTCCTGTCTCACTTCTCAGCATCTCTTCCATCCTTGGAGAGGTAAGCATTTCTTGTGCCTCTGCTTCCTTTTTCTCCATGGCTTTTTGTTCAAAGAGCCTGCTAACTATAAAGCCAGCCTTTTATCTTCCTTCCAGTAGTTGAAGGTGCTTGGCTGTTATTTTTTTCCCCTAAATTGATTTAGCAAAAGGAATACAAACATTGTAAATATTTTTGTTTTCTTGCTTAAGATTAGAAGATTTGACTTGATTCAGAAGAAAAATCAGAAACCAAAACAGACCAAACTACACCAAAAAAAAAAAAGAAAAAAAAAAAAAAAAAAAAAAAAAAAAAAAAAAAAAGACACTCTTGAGCCTGTTTCCCTGCTAGATACTTATATAGGTCGGTAAAGGTGGAAGGTTCTGTTTTAAACAGCTTAGTGTCACAAAAAAAAGTAACCAAAAATAGGCAGTCCTGGTACTTCAACAGTTCATAATCTTACCTGTAAGACTGAGGCAGAGTTGCAGAGTTGCCTCTCCTCCTGCTTGTGCAGGGGCAGTTCAAGCCCAGAGAGACCAAAGGACTCGGGCTGGAGGAGGACAAAGCTGAGACCCTTGCAGCCCTTCCATGGCCACCACCAGAGGCTGGTCCAGCTGCCCTAGTGCCACTACTAGCACAAACACAGTCACACAAATGTGTCTCTCCTGAGACTCATCCAGACCAATATAACGACCCAAGACCTTTTATCCTACCCACTGTCTAGTCTGTTCTGAAGTTTGCCAGCCTTGGTTGAACATCTCTGAGGCTTTGAGCACTTTTCCAATGCCTTCTCAACTAGCCAGCTGTGAGTCTTTGGCACTGCTGCTATTACCTACCAGATCCTCAGGGTTTCTGTATCTGGGTGTTCAATTTCTTGAGGTGAAGATGTTATAGCAAGGGCAGGTGTTTTTGCCGTGTGATGGTTAACACAGGCATTTCTTTTAAACTCTTAGAAAATATTATTTTTTAAACTTTTGCCAAATTAGCACAAATTCTTGTCCATGTTTCCTTCAGGTAACAGTTTTAAATGACCATTTGTCTCTCCTTATAAAACCACATGTTTTCATACATTTTTTCTTTTCTGACTGCCTAGGACTGAGAGACACGCGGATGGGCTCTTCCACAGTGAGCTCAGCAAGATGAATGACAACGCTTATGTGCAGCAGCTAGTGAAACACCTGGTGGGCCTCAAGGAGAGGTAGGGAGGAGCTGAAACCAGGCTCCTGGGGCAGGGAAGTCTCCAGTAGGAAGTGGGAAAAGAAGCCCATGGGGCTGAGCTGCCTCCAGTTCCAGAGCCAGCCTCAGTGCTGGCCTCATCCAGAGGCTGCTGACGATGAGAGGAGACAGAAGGGCAGGGATACAGGGCTCCTGGGGTGAGAGAGATTTCAGAGTCTTGGGATAAGTCTCATGGTTGGCAGGAGAAGCTGTTGTATTTTGCCTGATGCAGGTCCCAGAGGCACTCAGATGGACTATTTACCAGCGAATACAGCAAGATGAGAGGAAATGCCCAGGTTCAGAAATTCATCCAAAATCTCATGGGCCACAAGCGCAGGTAAGAGCTCAGCTTCTTCAGGAAGAGGAAGGCAGCATGGGCAGTGCAGGCTGCAGGGAGCAGGCCCCAGCTCCAAGGAAAGGGGAATGGCATAGACAATGGTTTGGAAAACTCAAGACAAGAGCAAGCTGGTTGGGGCTTGGTCTGCTCCTGCAAGACCACAGTGGAGCTGCTGTGCAATTGTGGAGATGCCCCACCTGCACAAACCTTCTGAGTGTGGCAATTTCTAAGCATAAGACAACATTATCTGTGGCATATGCCAGTATCAAGCTTAATCCATAGGACAGAAAACCTGACACCAGATCACAGGTTGAGATTTTTTTTGTTTGTATTTGGTTTAGTCTTTTGGGGAATGTTGCAGTTGATTCACCTGCTTAAAATAAAGTGTTTGACAAAATGCTCATAGGAAAACATGGGCTGTGTTGCAGAATGAGGGAGACCTAGGGGTTTCATAGTCCCCAGCCATGGCTTTGCCAAACTGGGCAGGTGTTAGACATAATTATATACATTGCCAAGAGGGTTCCTTCAGACAGCTGAAATACTGAACCACTAGCTCCCACCAAACCCACGACCAGTTACAATACATGGCCCTCAGGGCGATACACCCCACAGCTGCTGCTGTCCTTGACTCTGGTATGTTATGAAGGGAGAGAATTGCCTGCAGAGGCATCCTGCAGGCTTGGTTCTCCAAGGCAGAAACATAGCACATTGATTCCTTCCCATCTGTTCAGGGTGTTGTGATATTTTCTAGGGCATGCACTAATAACAAAATCCTGGCAGATGCAGTAGATTTTTAATTTCCAGTTGCTGGAAGAAGGCATATATCCATGTGCTGAAGGACATGGTGGTACCGGGTAATGAGGCAGCATACAAGTGCATATTAAAACCTATCCTCTTGCCAGTTAGAGAACATCTGAGTGTGATTTGAAGAGGATACCTCTTTCTTTTCCTACACAGCTAAGTGTCAGTCAGCAGGTTAACAGAGCATGGCCCATGTGGCAGGTTGCAGGTGGGGTGAACCTGCCTTCCAGAGAGCAATGCTGCTTTACAACTGTGGTGGTTACAATATTTTTATTTTTAATTAATATTTTTCTTTATCTAAAGCAGCTCTCCAGACCTAGTCAACACAGATGTGCAGATGAGAGAGGAAGAAGACAGCAGGGTGGACCTTTGCTTTATGTGGCTTTACCAGAGCTTTCTGAACACCAGGTAGGAGGGACAGACTTGTCACCTTGGCACTTCTATGGCCCCAACCACCACAGTATTGAATTCAGAAGAGGACTTTCAGTAATTTGTAAATGTCCAGTTTTTGCTCTGACTGCAGAAGTTTGATATAATGCAGTATCTGTAGGGTCTGTGGGTCCTTGCACTATAGGATCCAAACGGCTCAGCTGATATCCTCAAAAATATCTACACCACTGGATTTATGAAATTGCCCATCTTTTAAAACCACTTCTTCTTTTCTCCCCATCAGCTTGTAAGGCACTGTCCTGGGGAGTGTCACTGCTGAACTGCAGCCCTCCATCACACAGTTCTGTACCTCCTGCCACTCTACCAGCAACTGCACTCCCAGAGGTGGTTTGCAGAGGTAGCGAAGCAAATGCTTTGGTCTCACTGCAAGACAGCAGGCAGCTGCGTGTGATCTCAATTCATTTCCATGCCTGCATTTACAGTAATCTCAATTTCTACATGCCGACCCTGCCTGGCACTCAGTTTTGCTTTATCTAAAGCAATGTTGACATTGAGATTTACAGCTAAGAAGTGCCATATAAAAGCCAGTTATTAAAAATAATAGAACTTAGGGAAATGAAATAAGATTCTTTTCTAATTGCAGAATTGCTATTCTGGACTGGAAAAAAAAAAAAAAATACATCCATATCTCACTAGGAAGCCTGATCCAATAGTTAAAATAGAAAGCCTTTGCTACCATGTTTTGGTTCAGTTACTGATTTAAACACACAGCTCGGGATGGCTACCCCAGCACCTGGATATTGTGTCTTCTCAATGACCAACCACTTTCAACTAAACATCTCACTATTAAATCACTAAAACTAGGAGGAATAAGCTGGCCCTTAGTACTTTCTGTCCACATTGCCTAGAATAAATGAGGATGATCAGAGGGCTGGAAAACCTCTCCTACAAAGAAAGGCTGAGAGAGCTGGGGTTGTCTAGCCTAAACAATAGAAGGCCCTGGAGAAGGCCCTTTAGTAATTACAGGGGGCTTATAAGAAAGCTGGGCATATAGTGATAGGACAAGGAGTAATGGTTTTGAAATAAAAGAGGTAGATTTGGATTAGATATTAGGAAGAAATTCTTCACTGTGAGGGTGGTGAGGCACTGGATCAGGTTGCCCAGAGAAGCTGTGGATGTCCAATTCCTGGCAGTGTTCAAAGCCAGGTTGGATGAGGCTCTAGGGAATTTGGTCTAGTGGAAGGTGACCCTGCCCATGGCAGGGGAGATAGACTAGATTATTTTTTAAATGTCTCTTCAAATCCAAACAATTCTATGGTTCTATGATTCTGTGATGAGACCAATAACCTTATCTGTACATCTGTTAGGTACCTTGCATCAAGTATCTGTGATATGGGCCCCTCTATCATACATCTACTTGTGGGTATCAGCTCTGAATTTTACAAGGTGGTCTTGTCACTATTCCAACAGTCTGTTCCCACAGGAATAACAAACTACTGCTCATTTTTCCTCTCCCAACAGCCACAGTGATGCCAGAGAAGCTGCTGCAGTTACCAGCCAGTACATTTGCCCCATCTCTGAGCAGCTGGTTGCAGACATGAAGCAATATATCAACAGTTTTGACTGAAGGCAAAGGGAAAGCCAATGCTGTGTCAGAAACAGCATGGTTCTGCATGCATGCAGCTTTGGCTTTAAAAAAAAAAAAAAAAAAAAAAAAAAAAAAAAAAAAAAAAAAAGGAAAGCTATTATATTTTGCTTAGTAAAAATTCTTGAGATCAGCAAATAAAATAAAATAAAATAAAATTCTGGAAAGCAGCCAAAAAAAAAGGCACAATAAAACCTCCTAGATGATAATCAAGAGTAAAATACATGTTAGTGTAATCTGTTGTCAATAGGTGGAGCCTGAGTGAAGCATTTCAGCATTTCACTTCTACTGTGTTAGCATCTGGATGCCTACTTCTGAAGTCAAATAAAGATATGTTAGCTGTGCCTGTGCTTTGGCTGCAATTTGGGAAACATGGTGAAGGTGGTACCATTACTAGGTGTCGGGAAGGGGGGAAGAGTATTTTGGTATGCTTACCCCACCAATATACAGCAGCATGCTGGTACTAGCTGGTGGCTCTGGCCACATCTTCTGTGTCTGGGTTTCAGCACTGCCCACAACTCAACTTTACAAAGAATCCAGCATCAGGGTTGGCTCCATTTAGCAGAAACTTGGGTGCTAGGTTTTATTGCAAAGAATTGTAAATAGAACTACACAATATAGATACACACTGTAAATACTGTTTGCACTCTACTCTGCCCTCATATTTGCTGGCCCAACCTTATCACTGCCACTAAAGGCAAAGCTCCGCTGGAAGGAATTTGTTCCCATGATTTAATGAAGTTTACATGTTATTTGTGCACCATGCTGCCTGGCAGAACCATAGAATATCCCGAGTTGGAAGGGACACACAAGGATCACCTGAGTCCAATTTCTGGATCCCCACAGGACCACCCAAAAATCAGACTGTATGTCTGAGAGCTTTGTCCAAATGCTTCTTGAACTCTGGCAGGCAGTGCCATGACCACTGCCCTGGGGAGCCTGTTCCAGTGCCCAACCACCTTCTTAGTCAAAACCTTTTCCTGATATTCAACCTGAACAGCCCCTGTCCCAGCTCCATGCCTTTCCCTTGGGTCTTGTCACTGTCCCCAGAGAGCAGAGCTCAGCGCCTGCCCCTCCACTCCCCTCGTGAGGGAGCTGCAGGCTGCCATGAGGCCTCCCCTCAGCCTGTTCTGTGTGGGCTGAACATACCAAGGGACTTCAGCTGCTCTTCATATGTCTTCCCCTCTAGACCCTTCACCTTCTTTGCAGCCCTCCTTTGGACACTCTCTAACAGTTTCATATCTGTTTTATACTGTGGTGCCCAAACTGCACTTAGTACTTGAGGTGAGGCTACACCAGGCAGAGTACAGTGGGACAATCCCTTCCCTCAATGGTTGGTAATGTCATACCCCAGGATATGGTTGGTCCTCCTGGCTGCCAACGGACACTGCTGTCTCATGTTCAGGTTACTGTTGACCAAAACCTCCAGATCCCTTTCTTTGGGGCTGATATCTAGAATCTTGTCCCCCAGTCTGTACGTACAGCCAGGGTTGTCCCTTCCCAGGTGCAGAATCCAGCATTTGTTGTTGTTAAAATTCATATTGTTAGTGGTTGCCCAACTCTCCAACCTGTCTAGATCTCTCTGCAAGGCCTCACCACCCTCAAAGGAGTCAACAGCTCAATCCAATTTGGTATTGTCTGCGAACTTTCTCAAAAACCCTTCAAGTCCTACATCCAAATCATTTATGAAAACACTGAAGAGGACTGGTCCTAAAGCGGAGCCCTGGGGAACCCCACTAGTGACAGGTCACCATCCCAATGAAACCCCATTTACAAGAACCCTTTGGGCCCAACCTGTCAGCCAATTGTTTACCCATCTTATTATGCATTTATCTAACTGTACTCTGGTCATTCTGTCCAGAAGGATACTGTGAAAGGCAGTATCAAAAACTTTACTGAAATCCAGAAAGATTACATCAGCTGGTTTCCTTTGGTCAACTAGATGAGTGATCTTGTAAAAGGAAATCAATTTTGTTAAACATGACCTTCCCCTTGTGAACCCACGTTGGCTGTTACCAATGACAGTGTTGTCTTTCAGGTGTTTTTCAATAACTCCCAGAATAATCTTCTCCATAATTTTACCAGGCACTGAAGTGAGACTGACAGGCCTGTAATTGCCAGGATCTTCTTTCTTTGCCCTTCTTGAAAACTGGGGTCACATTTGCCAGCTTCCAGTCAACAGGGACCTCTCCACAATTACATCAGGCAGCTCTCTGAGTACCCTGGGATGAATCCCATCAGGCCCCATGGATTTAGATGCATCCAGCTGGAGCAGCAAATCCTACACAAGTTCATGGTTGACTGGGAGCTTATTGTTCCCACAGTCATCTAAGCACCCATTCCCTTACCATGATGCTGAAAAGCTGTTCTCAAGGACCTTGGCATTTGTTTATTTTTGGTCTATTTGAAATCTCTGCTAGGAAAGAGACTTCTTGGAGGAATTTTGGAGGGAATTTTGACAATCTGCATTTTGTTAAACAATTTGGCTAAAATCAGAGAACTTTCCAGAATCAATTAGTATTTTTAAAGGAGCAGCGAGAGCAGCTGTCCTCTTTCTCTTCCTACACAAGGGACAAGTTGAAAACAATGGCTTTTGTCTGCACAACAAGTGGACAAATGTCTTGCCATATGGTATTTGGTTTGGAAAAATGTACACAGGCTCAAAAAGGGACAGGATGAAGAGAATGTAATACTATGAGGCTTCAGGAAGCTGCTGAGATGTAAATAGTTGGCACCTGGATGGAGATTTGGGGGAGCATCCCTACAAAGAGCAACTGATGGCCACTGGTAGACGGAGAACTGCCTCATGCCTACAGAGTTGCTGGGAAATCTATCACTGGGATACGTGTGAGCCTTGTCACTGTATTTGGATCCACTCTGCTCACCTAACAGGGGTCCTGTAGGGTGGCTGGGAATAACAAGCTTGTCTAAGAAACATAACTAACATAACTGATTATCTCAGCCTAGGGACTTACACAGGGTCTAGCTCTTTCCTTTGCCAGACAAAAAAAAAAAAAAAAAAAAAAAAAAAAAAAAAAAAGAACAGCTAAGATGGCTTTGTGTTCACTGAAACCTTAAACTTTTTCAAAAATGAAATCAAGATATTTGTGAGCTGACTTTTAAAAATAATATATATATATATGCTTTTCAGGACACTTTCTGCACATTTTCATCTTTTGGATTCTGATTGTACTACTTTTCATGGGAAACACTCTGTAGTCTTTCACAATATCCCTACTTCTCATCCTCCCAAGCCATTTTAATGGTGGGAGCATTAATATGCCTCCCTTTGTCCTATCTTTTCTCCATATATGAGGTTTTCTGTCAGTAGATGCTCCTGTTACTGGATACACATGGTGCCCAGCGCACCACCCCAAGTCCCCACCTGATAAACACCAGGACCTTCATCCTCAGCTGATTCTTCCTCAGAAAATGGTAGTTTTTTGATAAGAGGAAAGACATTCCTCTTGCAATGTAGTGCACACCTGCTCCTGTGCACATCACAATGGGCAGCACTGATGATGTGTGTGCCAGCAGCTGAGAGCATATGTGAAACAACAGGTACAGAACAAGCCTTATAGATAAATCAGACTGGCATCAAGTCATCTTGCTCTGAAAAAAAGACTTATCATAAATCAATAAGACTTTGCTCAGGGAAGAGAGAGATTGAGGCACAGTTATTCCATTTGCCTCCTTTTGTCCACCTGGCAACAAGGGCTTCCTTCTCTGCAGCACTTTCTGGCGATGTTCTGTGCAATGAAATAAAACAGAAAAATGGTGGCGAATCCCCTCCATTTAAATATAGGGAAATCAAGGCAAAAAGCTTAAACAGTTTGGCCAAAGTCCAGCCTATGTAAACAATAGCACAGTGAGGCACTAAACCACCGCTTGATGCTTTCTGCATGATGCCGCCCTTGCTTTCAACCCCCTCTTTGTTTTCATGATAAAATCAGACTCTCTGATAAAGTGATGGGACCACTACTAAGCTCTTACACTCTTAAACCAGTCCAGACTTTTGTCATCTTCAACCAACAGACCGTCTGAAGAGATTTGCTCCTGTACTGGGAAAATTCTGGTTAAGAATCATATGCCTATGCCCCATCAGATCTTGACATGTTGTTTGACAAGAAGAAAGGACAGGAGAAGCACCCCAAGGCCAGCTATTGAGTATCCTCAAAAATTTCAGCTGGTAGGGACATTCTGAGAAATAAAATAAAATAAAATAAAATAAAATAAAATAAAATAAAATAAAATA
>CM021769.1:29949195-30124960 GCA_011076525.1 Nettapus auritus
TAAAATAAAATAAAATAAAATAAAATAAAATAAAATAAAATAAAATATATTGTGGAAACAACAGGTCAAAGCCATAGAGTAAGCAGGAAAACCCACCTTCCTGGCTCCTCCAGAGCTGCTGTCTCAACCCAGCAACAACATGACAAACTGAAACTAGAAGAGAGAAACCAGAGGTCATGTGTTGGAAAGCAAAAGCTGTTATAAAGGGGGATGTGGGCCATGAAGAAGAAGCCTGGATAAAATAAATAAGTGCGTTGGGGCTGTATTAGCATTATTATGACTTCTTTCAATAAGTGATCTGGCCAAAATAGACAATATCTCTGGCACATAAGAAAAATAGATTTCACCACTTCAACCCAAACAGGAAAGTCTGGAGTGTACAGAGAGCTTCTGAATTGTCAGCTCTCATATTCTTTCTTGCTAATGCTTGTCTCAGGGAACTTGGCTCTGAGTTCTGAAATGCTTCAAATATTCCCTTGTTGCTAAAGAGAGTTTAAGGGAGGAAAGACCCAGGAACAAAGGAGGAATGGGAATTTATGTGTTATCATGTTCTGTGACCAGTTAATGTCTTATAAGTCATCCAATGAGGCAAAGAGGCAAAGGTTGAACTCGAGCAGTCCATTCCAGCCAGCCAATGTTTTTTTCCTTCGTGAAGCAGTTCATGCAGGAGACAGCACAGGGAGAAACAGGGAGAGAAGAGGATCAGCTTAATTAGAAACATATTTCTTCAATAACTAGCAGCTCACCATGGATATTTCTCACCTGCTCCTCACTTCTGTGCTTTTTCTGCTGCCCTTCATAGCACAAGTTTCAGCACAACCAGGTAAGTTGCTGTAGGAGGTCTGTGACCATAGGATAATAACCCCTGTGGCACCAGCTTGTACCATTGCAGCTGGCAAAGGATTTTTACAGTCTTATTTAAGACAGCTTTGTTCAAGGGCTTTCTCTTCAGTGGTAACGAGTGGGGTCTCATGTCACACCCAAATCTGTCACAACATGAATACCTGGACAAATTTGTATCTCATTTGTGTGTTTTTCCAGGATGTTCCGTCTCCAACAATAATCCAAGCGTTGATGAAAATAACCCTCCTGGGTACAATGTGATCACTATCAATTTGGAACCAGGTTTTACTGCAACGATTGATCCTTCCTCGCCAGATGGCAGTTATTTTACCATCCAGGGGTCTCAGCTGCAGCTGGTCAAAAGTGTGGACTATGAGGTAAGCTTTTAGCTGGCAGGCTGGAAGGATGAGATGGATAATGCTGGGATGCAGTGAGTTTCAGCCTGGGGTCTTGGACTTCCAGGGATTTGTAGTCTGTGTATAAAGTATCTAGGAAATATTTTGACTGTGCTTTAGTTCACTACCAGGGAGATCAGCCCTTGCACAGGCAGAGGGCAGGGAGGAGGGGGTTGCATTGTATGCCTGCTGTCACCTTCCTTCAATGAATCTGTATGAATTAAAGAAAGGTGGAGTTTTAAAAACAGAAGTGTGACAACTGTGGTGTCCAGAGCTCTCCAGGATGCATATAAAATGATCCTTATTTGCGTATATAAAATACAGTGCTGAGCAGTAAGGTAATCTTATGCTGAGCATGAAAGCAGTATAAAAGGTCCATGTGTTCAGTTAGGACGCAGCTAAATTATTTTACCTACCTGCACAGTTATGCATGCAGCCACAAGTGTCCTTAAACTGCCATTCCCCTAACGTAAAATCCTACGTTTGCATGAAGAACAGCAGACAGAGGTAATACCCTGCAGGCAATGCTGCACTTGCTGCATGACATATTTCTGTTTCATTCGATTTGAAAAGAAATCTGTTTGAACTTTCCTTAAGCAGGAGAAAATGGTCGATTAGCTATACCACCAGGTTACAGGAATCACAAAGAAAGAAGCACTGATGGATGGCTGCAAAAGAAAGAAGGGAAATGTTAGATATGCCTGAAAACAAGATAAAGCCCTTCTGATTCTGCAATGCATGCATTTGTCTCATTTACTTCAGAAAAAGTCAGTATATTTTGGCTTGTTTCTAAAATGGCTGGGGTTTTGTTTTTGCATACAGAATGATACTGTGCTGTTAGTGACTGTGGCTTGCCAGAACACTGCTGGGCAGGTGAGTGCTCTTCCAAACACTCAGCTCTCTTACAAGGTACTTCAAGGAAGCACTTAACTTTCCATGTCTCTTCCTTGTCCACAGACCAGGGTTAAGAACCATCCTTTTCTTTCCAGGCATACACAGTCCTCTGATAGTCAAAGAAAGAGCACTCAACACTCTTTGATGGGGAGATGTGGGAGCGAACTACAAACCCCACACCCTGTGGGCTGTCTGCAATCTCCAGCCCTGTTCAGCACCCACCAGCTTTGCTTCTCAAATCTTCTTCTCTGTCACTCTGCAAACTGGGATCAGCCCCTAACAATCTTACCTTTGTGTTTGATTCTCTCATTTTACCATTTCTGCAGAGAGATACTTTGGACATTGTTGTGACCATTAACAACCTGAACGATAACAGCCCAGTGTTTAAGCAAACGGATCTCACCGTAACCGTTTCTGAGGTAAGGATTTCACAGAAATGAAGAGGGCACTGGGTCAACCAGTGCTATGGGACTAAGGAATAATTACCAGGGAGAAGTCTTCAGCCAATTTCACAGAGAAAATAACCAAAACTTTGTTTCAGGACACAAAAGTGAATGCAACCATTGTATCCCGTGAAGATTTAAGTGCAAGTGATGCTGATCTGGACATCATCTATTATGAACTCAATTCAACAGTGCAGGTGCGCATCTTTCTTTGGGAAAAAGAAAAAAAAAGAAAAAAAAAAGAGAGAGAGAGAAGTCTTTGTGTTTAATTCAGATGAACCCCAGCTTTGAGGCTAAGGGATCATTGTATTGCATTTGGCTCCTCAACACCTTCTGGAAGAGGTGTTTCTTAAGTAAAAGCTTTTTGTTAAGTAAGCTTTTTGTTAAGTACAAGCATTGGTCTGGCTAGCAGAACAGAGCAATCGGTATTGCTGGTATTGCATTCTTCTAGTGCTCACACTTTTATTACATTGTACAGACTACACTTTCATCTGGGATATTCTGAACTATATGATCCAGGAAAGTCATGCTGGGATGGTCTGTAAACATACCAGGGGAGACCTTTGCACCTTACAGAGTTCAGAATTGCACTGAGTCAGATAGGAAAAAAAGGAGTTATTGTCTGTTTGTCTACAGTGCCTATACAGAGTAGAGATATGAGTTGCCCAAGATAACAGAAAAAGTCTTTGTCAAAGCTAAAGGCAGGCCTGTCTCTCCCCAGGTGCTAGTTTAGTGCCTTATTTTGCTTGATCTTAAGGGGTTTGCTTGATAAAGTGAGAAACAAATAGTGAGCACAGTTAAACTGATGCCAGGCTAGACTGGAAATCTGGAAGGGTCTGCTAGAAGTAAAAATAAGAAGTAAATTCAAGAGAAAAACAAACAAAATGTATATTTACATTTTTATACATCATCATGCAGTGAGCAGGTAGTGTCCAACATTCTGCCTCCATTAACTCTGGGATTAAGCTCTGGGATTTTAAGGGCCATGAACAGAAACCACATTTTGAATTTTAGCTCTGGGACCAGATTTTGTGCTCATGTTGGTGTAAATCCAGAGGAATTTAGAAATCCAGAAGAGTTCTAGTCAAGACACGAGATTAAAGAAAGCCCAAAGTGCAAAAGGTTATATACGAAAATGCAATTTATACTACTTCCAGTTTAGCACAGCTGAACTTTGGAAAAAACTGCAAGGCCAGACTAAGTGATCTTGCCAGCTCTCAGAGGCTGTTCTTTGTGCATGGATGTTAAATTGCTTGGCTGTCATGGATCCAAAACAGGATTGTTGGAAATCTGTTTGAGTATAGGAAATAAATGAGGTAGATTTCACCCAGTACCTGCCAAGCAGGTGATCTTGGGGAAGAAAAGTCAAGGGAACATGAAGAAACCTTTCTGACAAGCTAGGCAATGACAGTGTGCCACACTAAATGATTACATAGGGCTCGCATTCCTACACTGCCCCCAGACCCCAGTCCAGGTCCCCAGGCTTGAAGCTCTGACTGGGACGACAAACACAGAAATGAGCTGTATTTTCAACGTCTGTGATCAAGTATGCTAATAAAGCTTTTCCATTTATTTATTTATTTTTATCCAGGACACCACCGATTACTTTGCCATAAAAGGAATCAATAATCCTGAAATATATTTGCAAAAGGCACTAGATTTTGCTAAATTTAACTCAACAACATTGATATTGTATGCAATGGTAAGTTCTTTAGGCAGAACAAAATGCCTTGTATGCCACAACCTCTCTTAACTAGAGGGCAAATCTGAATGGGAGATCTCTGAGGTGGCAGGAGGGAGGGTGGATACTGGGGGCGGTGGATTTGGAGCAGCCTTCTACCCTCCATAACCACACTGAATGCATCCAGACTTGCATTCAGTTCACCTTTGTCAGCAGATAATTCACTGCTTTTGCAAATTTCATATAAACTGCCTCTCCTCAAAGAGAATGGAGTTAAAACAGCTAAAAGACCCTGGGTCACTGGCTTTTCCAGGTGGGTCCTTTTGGCAATAAAACTTGCAGCTTACAAATGTGCTTTGCTTCTGGATACAGGACAGGCCTGTGGGCAGCATCGAAACCACCCACACAGCTACTGCAACAATAAACATAATTATTGAGCAAGCTGACACCAAACCACCCTGGTTCCTTCCCTGTAGCTTTATTGACACGGACGAAAGCATTTGCATCAGCAGCCCCTATTCTGGGAGAGTCAATATATCCGAGATGTCGGTAAGCGAGCATGACCAAACAGTATCCCTGATGCAATTTTCTTGGTAGTGGGTAGTGCCTATTAATTTTCAAGAGCATGTGCTTGCCTCCAGACATAAATGCAGATAATTCAGCATGACAAGGAGTCTTCATCATCCTGGAAGGTGGAAGTTCCCCTCGCTCAGAGGAGCACTGCATGTCCTTGTTCCTACAGAATGTTGCAGGAGAGGCAAGAGATAGAAAACTCTTTGCTCTAGGCCTTCTCACCTCTCCCCTGTTACATTCATCCCCCATTATGTATCATATAATATACAACAAATGTCATTCTCACAGTTTGAACCAGCAGAGCCATGATGGGATGGGAGAATGTTAATAGCATTTGGTGCTGTAGTGTGCTATGAAACACTTTGCCTTTCTATTGCAGACAGAACCCCTCACCCTGGATCCGGGGCCCATCTATGCTAAAGATCCGGACTACACTATAAATGAAAGAATTGTGTACAGCATTGTTGGTGGTGAGTAGAATTTGTCGCCTTCTCCAAACTGCCTTACTTGCACATTCCTATATTACCTGCCAAGAGGGGATGCCCTGCACAGCACTTGAGAGTTGAGGGCCTGGAGATTTGCCCCTCTATTACTGCCCCAGAAAAATAATTAGGTACACAGAAACTTGTGGATTAAGTAGAAGAAACAGGCTGTACAAAAAGGAAGAGAATTGCAGACTCATAAGCTGAGCTTCATTAAATCTGTTTCAGAAAGACTTTTTTTTGAGGGGGAGAATGACATGTTTTATCTTTAAGATTTTAGACCTGATTTTGCCAGTTTGGTCACACCGCTTTCATAGTCTTTGAGCTGAACCTAAAAACTCCCACATCATCAGCATCATCTTCATTCATCACCAGAAATAATGCTCTTATTCCACTGTGCATTGCCACTGTTTTAACCTTGATTTCAAAAAGATTACTTGAATATAGTGAACTGATTGCCCAATCATTGACTGGGACATTGGGCCACGTTTTCATTCAAGGGATTATTATTATTATTATTATTAACAGTCAGCTTTTGATTAACAATCAGGGCAAAAACAGATCATATTGGTCAGGTGGAGTGATCATTTGTTCATCTCTCTTATTTGTTCTACATGGCACCATATCTGTGAATATACTCCTGACAATAAAGACACTAAAGAACCTCAAATTCCATTGGCATTGTGGAGGTAGTGTGACCTCAGTACCCCACAGTAAAAAGGGAACCTCAGACCGAGGGTCCTTGTCTAAATAAAGCCCACAGTATCTCAAAGTGAGGAAAAAAAGCAAAAATTTAACATATATATTAATGTATATACAGCATAGATGGTTTTATGATTCAAAGACAGATTGGTGATGTAGGAGGTTGATTTCTATCCCTACATCAAGACAAGAAGGTCTCTGTGTCTAGGCTCCTTTTGTAGTCAGCAGAGAAAAATAAGTGTTTACAGAGCTGAATGCAACTCATGGTGCCAATGTGTGGAGGAATGGTTAACTGAGATAGGTCACGTTGACATGAAAAAGCTGGGAATTCACAAGCTAGACAATTATCGTACACAGCTGGTGTGAACTAATTAAAGACAAGGATACGGTTTCCCTATCTGTCTGGGAAAGTACTGAAGGGGGGACTGCAACTGCAGTCTAAGGAATGAGGAACTAGCTGACAAGACAAGGAAGCTGATGGCCAATCATGAGCTTAGCTTTTGCAATATGTATGAGCTGATTACTTCTAGAGTGTATAAAAGGCAACTGAGCTATCCAATAAATCGAAGCATATGGATCACTCATATTGAGTGTCTGTGTCTTCCTTCCGTCGGTTCCTCCCGGAGGATTGCTCCGACACCAATGTCCATGAGTCTGATAAACCATGCACTGAGATGTCCCTTTTTCTTCACAGTCTAGGTGACAAGGTCAGGTGGAGATGTCTACCTGGTAGATGCCTAGAGCTGTTTAAGATGAACCCCCACCCAACAAGATGGGAGAGGCAAGGACAATGGCATCATTGTCTGGGGGTTGTTGTCACCAATACGTGGAAAAAATGAGCCATGAGCTCCAAGTCACTTTATGAAGGTATCCTATGTTTGATTAGTGTTTCAATTTCTTTAGGGAATGCGGATAATGTATTCTCAGTGGATCCAGACACAGGAAATCTAACTATGAACAAAATAGCAACTTCCCCAGACTCGTACCTATTGCAGGTCATGGTAAGTCTGATGACATTGCATTCAGCCATCCAGCATAGCTGGCTTTCTAGGAAGCATCAATCTTTCTGTGCCAGGAGTAAATTACATTAATAATGAAAGCTAACTTGCTCACACCCTTTATTTTGGAAGTATTTAGACCAAGTATTTGAGCAGTATCTTATACCAATTTACATGAAAAACCCTTGCAGGAGTTGAGGCATTTTCCCTTATGTGTGGGTTGCACCATCAAAGCAAGTTAACTTAGCAAGTCTCTCCTGCTGAGTTTGAAGTATAGATGAACATAACTGGAAGACATCACAGGGGCTTGTCTTAAAGTAGCTGAAGTAACTCACTCCCGATCTCCTCCTTTGGTTACAGTCCTCAGGAAAGGAGAAGTTGAAAAGCACTCCCTGCACCCAGGAAGATGTGGACTCTCGGATAGTATCAGAACTGACCCAATCCCTCATGAATTTGAACAGGCTCTGCCTGCTGGTGTTGGAATCCCACTGCTTTGTACTTGGGCATGACAATTTGTCCAGAGCTGACCCTTATTAAGAGCCACATCTAGCTTCTAGGGCTAGACCAAGATAATGTGGATGGCCAACTGCAGAAGTAAGCAAAGACACACAGACCCCAAAACATAAGGTCCCTGTGACAGGCCTGGCCCAAAGCTCTCTGAAAATGAAAGAAAGAACCTCACATGTTGGAACACATTTTGGTCCAAACCTAACCTCTTATGTCTTGTCACTAACAGGAAAAGACTAGTATTTATCTCTCTCTCCTGTGTATGTGTTTGTCTGCAGGCCACCCAAGTCAACAACAAACAGAAATACTCTGTAGTTAGCGTGGAGATTAAGGTCATCAATAAAAGTGACTACGCACCATACTTCGAGTTCAGTACCTACACAGGAATAGTATCTGTTGGTGTGGCCCCAAGAAGCCTTGTCTTCCAAGTTGAGGATCCTTCAAGTCCCCTGATGATAAAAGCAGCAGATGATGACTTCCCTGATGTAAGAAACTGAAAATGCACTGAATCCTTCCTTACTGCTTCAGCCTTAAAGCAAGATAAGCAAACATAAGGAAAAGGAGGTGGGGAGAGACAAACACTAGCTTTCCTCTGTTGTCCCAAATTATATTTATCTGGGACATTTACACAGATCAGAATCATTTATAGTATGGAGTAATCTGGAGAAGCTGCTGGGCTTCTTCCAAGTGCCAGTGCCACTCAGATCTATGTAGGTAAACTGATTCACTGTAAAACAGCATGCCAAGTAAGCCCAGGATTAGCAAATCCTGTGAACAGGTCCACATCTGGGTTAGGGTTTCTGAGAAGAGATAAGGGAGGCAGGATCCCAGGCAGAGGTGTTCTCTCTCTGCCAGATCAAGAAAAGCTATTTGTGGACTAGCCTAGGAAGAGGAGACTGTCCAAAGACAACAGACTAGCAAGTCTTCAGTCCTGGGCTGGAAACAGTTAGCCTTCTCCCTGTAGTAACTCATTTTTGAGAGTGCCATTCTTGGAAAAATTTCTGGGAGAAGGAAAGTGGAGGAGATTCACTGATCAGCCGTTCCCTTTCCCATTTGACAAATGTGCTAGTTTTACTGATGGCAAAGCTTCCATAACAAGATTGGGATCTAGTACTGGAATAACAATCTAGAGACAAAGGAAAAAAAATATGTAGACCTCTGCACAAGGGTTATTCTCCATTTATATCCCCCTTTGGCACTGTATTAAAGGCTGAACTGATCAAATTTACTAGGTCCCTTGCACAGATGTGTTTTGCTTGGGGAAACACTAACAATACCAACACAAGGTGGGTAAGACTTGGGATTATTATTATTATTATTTTTTTTTTGAGGCAAAACTTTTAGTATGCATTCTTAAGCTCTGAGCAAAAGGGTGAACACACCCAAGTTCAACCTTCCTTCAGTTCAGATTTATTTACTGCACTATACACCCACTTATACTTCAGGCATATTTGACAAGTTCTTCTGACGGGTTGTTACAGAGATGTATGCAAAGCACAGTGTGATTTAATCATTCACTTTTCTGGCTTTTCAGAAATTCAACCCAAACATTGAATACTACATAAAAAACAGCACTGATTTCATTGCAACCAAAGATGGACTCATCCTGACAAATGTTAATCTGCTGTCACCAGAGACTGTAATTATGGAGGTAGGACAACTTTCTTCATATTTTGCCAGGGTTGTGGAAGGAAGGAGTTTCTAACAGAGAAGCACCAAGGGTGGAATTCCCTTAGATGTGGAATATAATGAAAGGACAGTCCTTGCCCCAGCCATTTGTATCACAAATGTATAGGGATGGAGGGAGATGTAGTGGTAGTAAATGTACTCTGCATGACATAGGCTACCATCTGGTGCTAGCTGAAAAAATGTTTCTTCTGTCCTTATGTGGAAAATATCATTGGAGACAAGCAAAATGTCAACTGGGGAGATTTTAGGACCCTTGTCCCACAGTCTGGTTTGGGCTAAAAGATAAATCAGAAAATATAAAATCTAATTTAATCCCCCAATTTCTACCCAAAAAGAGAAACCTACCAGAAACTTTTTTTTTTTTTTTTTTTTTTTTTTTTCCACACATACTCACCTAGGAGATATTGAAGACTTCATAGGTACAAAACAGGGGCTGCCAATGTTTTTTTTTTCAGAGGGAGAAAACACTATGCCAAGGCTGAGTCTAGAGGAGAGCTCCTAAGATGATCAGAAGACTGGAGCTCCTGTTGTACCGGGACATGCTGGGAGAGCTGGGCTTGTTTAGCCTGGAAAAGAAAACACTGAGGGGAGACTTCATCAATGCATATAAATATTTGAGGGCAGGGTGTTAAGAGTGACACTATGACACTAGTCTATTTTCACTTGAGGCCAGCAACAGGATGAGAGGCAATGGGAAAAAAAAATGAAGCACAGGAGGTTCCATCTGAATATGAGAGGGCACTTCTTTACTGCAAGGGTGACAGAGCACTGGGACAGGTTGCCCAGACAGGTTGTGGAGTCTCCTTCTCTGGAGATATTCAAAACGCACCTGGATGCAATTCTGTGCACCATATGTTAGGTGACCCTGCTGGGCAGGGGGTTGGACTCAATGATCTTCAGAAGTCCCTTCCAACCTCAGCCATTCTGTGATTCTGTAAACCCAGTGCCTTTTTTTTTTTTTTTTTTTTTTTTTTTTTCTCAGATCAAGACAATCACAGAAGCAGTTAATAATTCTAGACTTTTCTAAGAAGAACATATTCATGTTGCCCACCTGCCTGCCAGTGCCAAATGGCAATGCTAAAGCTTGCCTGGCACAATACCATGTCCTCTGGAGCTATTTTACACAGCTTGACTACAGCAATATTTTAGCCACATGGGCAGACAGCTGCTTACAGGGCAAAAAGGTGTGCCAGCATCATGGTGCTACTGCCCCACACTACCTCATTGCCTGTGTACAGCGTTGCACTGTACTTCAAAGCTGTTTGCAAATGATGAATGTGGATTTGGCTGAGGAAAGGGACTTTTCACAACTCTTCTTCTGTGACCAGATTGCCCCAGCTACAATGCAAGGATATTGGGATATTGTGAAGATATGGTAAGGATATGGCCGATGTAATTTGTCCCCAAAGGGTTCACCACTTCCCTTGAGAGAAAGATAGAAGTCTAGAAAGTCCTTAAACTATCTCTTCCCTGTGTTCACCCAGGCTGTTGCAAAAGATACGGTGAGTCTGCAGGAGGCGAGCACCATCGTCACAGTGGAAATCATCTTTGCTGCAGGTAGGCTGAGTATCTTTTTTTTTTTTTCCTGGTAAAGTGAGGTGACTGGGGAGTCTTTTCCACTTTCATGGACAAACTGGCAATGATAGGTCACCCAATGAAGTCTGTGGTCCTGGGCTAAGGCCAACCCTATATCTACTGGAGGTCCTATGGTGGCTATAACAGAGAAAATCCTCAAAGGACATCCTTTGAATATGGTCACCACATGCCTCAAAAAGACCTTTTGAGGCTTTAAGCAGTGCTGTGTGATGTAGCATCTTTTCTTTTTATTCCAAAATTAAATCTGTAGTTGCTTCATAGTGTTTTGTGAGTCAAAAATTACCCAGAATATCAAAGGAGGATTGCCCTGACACCTTGGTACATGCTTGCTCCTTTTTTGACTAAAAATAGAGAAAACTGCAGCATAATTTCCTGTCTTATGCAGGAGCAGTCAGAAACTGGCACACCCTGACAAAGCCAGGCTTCCTCATGAGCCATGGCATTTTCTACTCAGGTCAGGCCAAGTTCTTATACTCCAAGATTTTAAGGCCTTTCCAGGAAAAATGACCCATGAGAAATGATACACATGAGTCTACACACATAACCCTCCAGCTATCATTTGTATTTGCTGAGGTAAAAATAGCCTACACTTCTGTACTTCTTAGAAATTTATTTTATAAATCAGTTAGATTTGAGGCTTATGAAGCTTTTTACACTCTGAATGGAGAGGAACCAGTTTTGTGCATTTTCATATCAGGGCAGGTAGATAATGCCCAGACTTCACTGACTTCTCCCTGATGTGTGGTTGAACACCCTAGTTGGGCTTTTCAATTACTTCATCCTCAGAGCCACAACTATTGTGCAGATCACTGGAGGATGAAAACAGTGGGATCCTGGGTGTAAATTTGGATTCCCTGATAGTAGTGTCACTTCACAGTTGAAAACACTGTCTGCATTAAAATCACCTAAGCACAATTTTAGGTGACACAGTCCAGCTCAGCAGAAGGCTAGCTCAGGTGTCAGTACAGAAAGGTGTTAATGTTCTGAGCAGATGTACCAACAGGTCAATGCACCTTTTAAATGTTGTGCTTGCTAT
The DNA here is from genome assembly GCA_011076525.1 of Nettapus auritus. Taxonomy (NCBI): domain Eukaryota; kingdom Metazoa; phylum Chordata; class Aves; order Anseriformes; family Anatidae; genus Nettapus; species Nettapus auritus. The sequence goes on from CM021769.1 coordinate 29,961,035, forward strand.
TTAAACCCCACAAAATAATGATGCTGGTGACTACATAACAAAGTAGAGGGAAATTACACTGAATGGTTCAGAGCCTGTGAGAGGATTTGTGCTTTTTCTGTACTACAGCTAGCACCTGGGAATGGCTCAAATAGAGCTGAGATTACCATTTGCCTGGCCAAAGAGTAGGATATTTAACCTTCAGCTTGAATAGGTGGCGTTAAGGAGTGTGTGCATAGCAGGTTAGAGGGCGCTTTACTAAGTGTCGCAATATCCATGGGGAAACTAGAGTCCTCTTCAGCATACCTTCCTTCCGAGAAGTGGTGACTGTACACTGACCTCTGGTTTCTGAGACGTTGGTGCCAGAGCCAGCCTACGTGGATTTCAGCATGAGTCATCCCACCAAGCTGAAGTAACTCTGATGGAGGCACCGGGTACTACACAGCACAGAAGGAGTTAAGGGTGGTGGAGCTTCACATCAGCTCTGTTGACTGTGGCTCCGTGGAGACATGATTTAGAAGTGAAAATTCACTGACGTCCTAAAGCCTCACCAGCATATTAATGATAAACCGAGGGTGCAATCAAATGCAGAGAGGGTACTCAGAGTTCATTGTCATAAACAGGTCAGCAGAACAAAATTGTGTTTCATTAATGATTAAACTTTAAAGAGATTAATATATATTAGAAAATGAAGCTGAAAAACTTAAAAACAAAGAATCCCAGTGACAACAACAAGAACACCTGATTAACCCTGAAGAAGTTACTCTCCACTGTAATGTTGATCTCCATACAAATATGCTGACACTGACCAGTGGCTGAACACATACGCAGTTCCTGAGGAGGCTAATATGTGTTGCTACAGCTACAAAGAGTGCACGAAAGGGTTTTCTGTCCTGGGGACTTTCTGATGTTTTTCCTTCTCATGTCCTGATGAAGCTGAGATATATCCTGGGGAACAGCAAGTGTTGGGCAGAGATGAGAGACCCCAGAGTTAGCCCAGGCTGGGCAGTGCTGAGTTTCTCCAAGCTTCTGCTTGAATAGTGCCCATGTGTCCATCACTTGTTAGTCACTAACTAAAAAGAGTCACTAAAAGTCTGCTATGTGAGGAAAAACTATGTGTACTAGGGAGCTCTGTGTCTACTTGTCTTCTCCTGGAGGGGAAAGGGACTTTCCTCTGGTCACAAAGAGCCTGATAGTTCTAGTATGGGGACAGGAATCAGTTTCTGGAAAGAAACTGAAATAAGAAATACAGCAAAAATCCTTCCAACAAACACCCTCATGACATAATCCCTTTCTTTGGCCATAAACATGGTTCCTAGTACCTTTGCATTTATCAACATAACAAAGATGTTATTGTACCCTCATCTGTTAATACACAAAGAAGTCAGACCTGACATGGCTGGTCATATTGATGCCAGAGTCAATTCCTCTCCTTCCAAGGAGCACATTATTTTTTCTACTTTTATTTCCTATTCTAACATGCTCATTAGTATCAGAGGTGAAGTTCCACATTAAAGAAAGCTTTGCATTTTCACATACATATATACAAACATACCTCATTTTTGCATGCTGGATGAAGTGGTAACAGACAAGATCGACCTAGCTCTACTTCTGCTTGTCTAATACATTCATGTACATATTTGCTTATTTAAATCATAGGATAAACATCATAGTCTTGTAAATAGATGCTATTTCCACTTTATGTAACTTCTTGCAAACTATAATATTCTGTGAGTGGCCACTTTAATAGAAACCTCTGCTTCTAGGAGAGACAATGAATGGCCTTCAATGACATTAAATATATCACTTCCACATTCTACTGCACAGGATGCTTCTTTGCCCTTCAAAAACTGTTTGGAGCTTTGCTCACAATGAAGTGTTGTGCTTAAAAGCTAGTTGCCATTTTTAGGCTTTGTAACACTAGTTTTCTTTTCTTGTAGATAAAATCACCTCTGATAAGATATACACTGCACAGGATATGGGTATCTTAGGTGGTGTCTTAGCAGCACTGTTGCTGATTACCTTAGTCTTGCTTGGACTGATGATATACAAACATTATGGGAAAACAGTCAAATTCCTGATAAATAAAAAGGTAAGTGCCTTGTTTGTACCTGACTCTCATTAAGAATTTCTTAGAGGTAGGAGGTGGGACCTGAGGAGGATTTAAAGTATGGATGGGCTGTCCAAATACTACACATTTGTGTGAAGGTGATGAATCATTCCTGAGACAATATTTGCAAAGGTAGTATCACTTTGGTGATGTTTGTTATTGATCTTTTTTGTCCTCTGAGGCTGGAGCCATATGGTAGTTGAACGGACATAGTAAGGAGAGGAGCACAGCTCCACAGAGCACAAAATCTAGGATGAATGTGACACATACCAGAGGTGGTCTCTGAAAATCATGTGCCTGTGGTATAAACCACTGCACATCCTTTCTCTATAGACAGTGGAGAGAAAGATCCCTTCTTATCCTATGCTAAAGCTTGGCCTTAGACAACCAAGTTTTGGACACCTAGTAACTGGACACCTAGAGAATTTGTCTTAACCTAATCTGAAGTGTATATGATGCATATGACATATCCTGCTCTACTCAGTGCTTTTGTATTCTCATATACAAAGTGCTGGCCAAATTATAGTTTGCATAGGAACAAGTGGATGCTGGCAAACAACCTTAAACACCTAAAATGCAGGAACAATGCCACTAGACAATAGACAAGCAATAACATATCTTTCATCACCAATGGTCCCAGTAATTCTCCATGGTCTCTGGGTTTTAAAGTAGTTTTGAGATTGAGAAGCTGTCCTTAAGGTCATTTGCCAGGCTAAATTCTTCACAGTAATTGTTATCTACATGTAAAGAAAGAACAGCACTGTTTAACTGTTTAGGGTGTGTTGTTGCAGTTGTTAAGCTTTTAATTTTTATTCTTGAAAGGAAGGGAGTGAAAAACAAACAAACAAACAAAAACACACTAAAACAAAACAAACAAAAAACAACAACAAAAACAAGGAGAAAAATTAGAGGTCATGCTTAATAGCAGGAAATTTGACCTGGACTTGGTAGGCAGCATGTTTACTTGGTATCAGTGAACATTTCTCCACCAGCATCAACAGCGTCCAGGGTCTTGCTTGTACATATTCAAGAAAGGCCAGACAAGTAACTTTAGTCACACACCTACATCCAATTTAATTTTCTTTCACTGCACTCACAAGGTGTCTCTCCTCCTGTAGTTCTCCAAGGATTTCTCTGAGAGCTATGAGAACCACGCTTACAATCAAGATGAACACCCAGATCTGAGTGCCAAAGAGCAGGAGAGCTCAGAAAATGGTGGTATAACTGAGCTACAGCAGCCATCACTTTTCTTGTCCTCTTCTAAAGAAGAAACTGATAGCGTCCCAAAGGCTTCCACAGCTTCCACAGTCATCTTTGACCTGGAAGAGAAGGAGGAAAAAGAAGAGGAAGAGGTGAAAGAAGACACTAAGCATGAGAAAGAAGTAAAGTCCATCCTCAAAACAGACAGGAATGAGGGGGACCATGGCTACAAAGCTGTGTGGTTTAAGACCGATGTGGATCCAGATGCTGGAGAAAAGGTTGAAGTGATTAAGGACAATGCATCAGATTATGATGATGACAGTGATCAAGATCTGCAGGAGAATGAGGAGGAAGAAGATGACAAGGATGATCACCACAGAGGGCCAGGGGTATCTTTTGATTCAGACAACTCATCATTCCCAGCTGCAGAAGTGATGATTAACATGTCTCGCACAGCAACAGATGATGACATTAATGTGTAATGGGAATAAGTCTGTATGTTCCCACTAAAATGTAGGAATCTCTGCTGCTTTGCTGAGATGGAGCCCACCTTTCTGCTCGGGGGTAACTGGAATGCAGGAGGACAGATTTGCCTCTCCTGCATGCAGAGATTAAAGCCCGAAGAGATTACAACTTATTTAACCTCTTAACAAGACCTTGAAACATCACATGGGATTTTGGATGGGGAAAACACGTCCCACCTCTCCACCCTTCTGCCTGTTTGCCCTGGAGTCCCCTACATCACATTTCCCAAACTGGCTGCAGGAATAGCAGAGATATAGCTAAACTGACTTTGAAGCAGTTAGCAGGTAGCAATTTAATTGCTCAATCCAATGCTCTCATCTCCTCTTGGTGGGTAAATGAGCCAGCACTGACTGCTTGGATGTTCCCTTTAGGGTGTTGCAGGCTGATGCCAGCTGCAGGGTGTAAGCCAGCGCAAGTCACTCTGACCCTGCAGTTGCTCATATGACTGCATCCAGGAGCACACATCAGGGCTTGGCTCTGCTCTCTGCACCCCAGCACTAGCAGCTAGCATGACATCCACGGGGACCGGGAGTACCATGACAGGTCCCCCTTTTGCCAGAAAGCGGGGTTCAAATGCTCAGGAGCTGCTGTTTCCTCCGTCACTGATAAGCAAGGACGGATCACGTGCTCTTTCCTGAGGACTTTGCCAGGCATTTTTCTATGTCATAAACCAACTAATTGTGCTGTACCTTGTGGGCCAAATAAGAGCTTCTGCCAGAACCTGCCTACAAAATGCCAGGGGTATTTCCACCTCCCTGGGATTTTGGCAGCAATAGATATCATTCTGGGGTGCTGGATGTAGGTCAGCACATTGATTCCCATTGTGTCCTTTGCCCAGCAGGACTCGAGGTGTCCCTTATAAAAGGGACTTCATCACTGCTGAAGGTGGAGGTCAGCATTTGCTTCCAAGTGCCTGATGTTACTCCCTTCTCTGCCTCTCACTTGTGGATGCAAAACTCTTTGCATTCCCACCTTTCTCCATTCATAAGAAGCCCAGCAGGCTCTTTTACTGGTGAAATACAACGTTCAGGCTTCACCGAGAGCTGAGCTGTGGCCTGAAAAAGAAGGTAGTTCCCTGAGAGCAAGTCATTTCTGCTGTGTGTGGCTTTTGAGCCCAGGTTTGAGCTAGAAAGGCTGCTAGCATGATGGACCCCTTCGCCCTTGTCTTTCAGCTATCTTGTCTTCAGCTGTGGGCCTGCCTTCAATTCAGCAAAGAGAGCACTCCTTTGCCTGGTGGCATGGGGAGTGATGCTCTGGTCCAGATTCACACTCCCCATCAGCAAATTGCTTCTCCCAGCTGGCAATCAAAAACCAGGATGTTTTCCACTTGATTGAGAATATGGCAGTGTGCATTTGAATCTTCTGATCTATCAACACAAAATTTGTGCTGCTGCTAGTTTTTCCACTTGGGGGCTAGCTCAGGGCAGACACAGGCTGTTGAGAATTAAACTTTCAGTAAGATAGGGACAATAATACTGGGTCACAAATCTTTATCTCACTTGCTCAGATTAGCACAACAGCAGAGAACTGTAACAATATAAGTGTCCTTTACGAGAAGCAACAACAATAAGTACTCCTGCCTTTGCCCTCAGGGCAAATCTTCACAATTCTTCCTTTAATCTAGATAAACCCTTAAGAGAGTGAAACTGAAATACATCTGCTGGGATTTTCACGTACTAAAACACAGGACAATAACTTCCATGCAGGCTTTCATCTTGGTTTATACTTTGTTTCTGTACATCTCCCCATCCCAGTGTTGTTAGTGCTCATCTCTGTTGCCCTGTCTCTGAGGAGAGCTGGCCTCGTTTTGCGTGGACTTCAGGAGTTGCACTTTTGCTGAAGGTGGAGACTGAGATATGGAAACCTTTCGTCCTTACTGCAATAAAGCTATTTGCCCAGAAATTACAGCTGTGGTTTGACTGATAACGGAGGGTGGGGAGTGTGTCCTGTGTTTGCTTCGTAAGCGTGGTACCTCCTGTTTTCCTGTGGATCATCCTTCTCTAACTCTTCTTTCTTTGCAGCTGAAGAAAAAAAAAATCAAATCCTTTTCTGCTTTTCCACAAGACTGTTTTATGATAACCTGTGAGGAATGACTGAAATAAATGGTTTCCAACAGAATGTAGTTCCTGGTGGCTGACACAGAATAGCTGTTCCATTTCCCCCTTTTTCTGTGCCATAAGTGATCTATTCCTGTCTGTTGGCACAGTGTTGCACACTGTCTGCCCTTTGCTGCTGTGCTGTTTGGGCTGCTGGGCACATGCATTGGCAAACTGATTTATGTGCCCCCTCAATCTGCAGTCTGTACTCATTTGTTGATGCTGTTCCTCCTCCCATTGGTGTACTTCTCATGCTTTCAGCTTTATGTTTTGGCATGCAGTCTGAATTTGGGCACCTTCGGTTTGCTATTCATTGGTTCTTTGGCTTCCCTCCCCTGGCATGCAATTGGAATTCTATCAATTTTCCATTCACCTGCCAGGCTCCTTGCTGGCAGTTTGTTCCTCTATACTGTTCCTATGCAAGCTCTGATGGTCTTGTTCTTTTATCCTGCAAAATTCACACTGGAAGAAAAACAAACAAACAAAAAACCACCACCACCACCACCAAAAACAAAAACAACAAACAAACAAACAACAACAACAAAAAACAACTCAGTGATTGTTAAGGCAAGTTACACAGCAACACTCAGAAGTGAAAACATGTTCAAATAGTGCCGTCACATGGACAGCAAAGGCATCTGTCTTTAATTCTACACAGCTTGAATTAGAAAGTGGAAAGATAAGGTGCTTCTGCAGATTCCTTTCTGTACTTGACCATTCCTTCAGAGCCATTAAGTGAATTAGGTTTTCCTGTGAGCATGAAGGTTTCACACCTGATGGCACACCATCACAGAATCACAGAATCACAGAAAGTCTAGGTTGGAAGAGACCTACAAGATTGCCGAGTCCAACCTCTGACCTAACACTAACAAATCATCCCCTAAACCATATCCCTAAGCTCTACATCTAAACGTATTTTAAAGACTTCCAGGGTTGGGGACTCAACCACTTCCCTGGGCAGCCTAACAACCCTTTCTGTAAAGAAGTTCTTCCTAATATCCAACCTAAACCTCCCCTGGCGCAACTTTAGCCCATTCCCCCTCATCCTGTCACCAGGCACGTGGGAGAACAGACCAACCGCCACCTCGCTACAGCCTCCTTTCAGGTACCGGTAGAGTGCGATAAGGTCGCCCCTTCTCCAGGCTAAATAGTCCCAGCTCCCTCGGCCGCTCCTCATAAGACTTGTTCTCCAGACCCTTCACCAGCTTCGTAGCCCTTCTCTGGACTCGCTCAAGCACTTCCATATCCCTCTGGTAGTGAGGGGCCCAAAACTGAACACAGTACTCAAGGTGCGGCCTCACCAGAGCCGAGTACAGGGGGACAATCACTTCCCTGGACCTGCTGGCCACACTGTTTCTTATGCAAGCCAGGATGCTGTTGGCCTTCTTGGCCGCCTGAGCACACTGCTGGCTCATATTCAGCCAACTGTCAATCAAAACTCCCAGGTCCTTCTCTGACAGGCAGCTTTCTAACCACACATCTCCCAGCCTGTAGCTCTATTTGGGGTTGTTGTGCCCCAGGTGCAGAACCCGGCACTTGGCCTTGTTGAACTTCATACCATTGGCCTCGGCCCATCGGTATAGCCTATCCAGATCATCTTGCAGAGCCTTCCTACCCTCGAGCAGGTCGACACATGCACCTAACTTGGTGTCATCTGCAAACATACTGAGGGTGCACTCGATCCCCTCATCCAGATCATGGATGAAGATGTTAAAGAGGACTGGTCTCAGAACCGAGCCCTGGGGGACTCCACTAGTGTCTGGCCTCCAACTGGATTTGACTGCATTCACCACAACTCTCTGGGCCCGGCCATCCAGCCAGCTATTAACCCAACAAAGCATATGCCAGTCCAAGCCATGAGCAGTCAGTTTCCTGAGGAGAATGCTGTGGGGAACGGTGTCAAAAGCCTTACTGAAGTCAAGGTAGACCACATCCACAGCCTTTCCCTCATCCACTAAGCGTGTCACCTTGTCATAGAAGGAGATCAGGTTCGTCAAGCAGGACCTGCCCTTCATAAACCCATGCTGACTAGGCCTGATCGCCTGCTTGCCCTGCAACTGTCGCATGATGACGCCTAGGATAATCTGCTCCATGAGCTTCCCTGGCACTGATGTCAAACTAACAGGCCTGTAGTTCCCCGGGTCTACCCTCCGGCCCTTCTTGTAGATGGGCGTCACGTTTGCTATCCGCTAGTCAAGTGGGACCTCCCCCGATAGCCAGGACTGCTGATGGAAAGCGGCCTGGCCAGCTCTTCCGCCAGTTCTTGCAGTACCCTTGGGTGGATCCCATCCAGCCCCATCGACTCGCGTACATCCAAGTGCTGTAGCAGGTCACCAACCATCTCCTCATGGATTGTGGGGGCCACATTCTGCCCCCCTCCCCTTCCACCAGCTCAGGGTACTGGGCGTCCAGAGAGCAACTGGTTTTGCTGTTAAAGACTGAGGCAATGAAGGCATTAAGCACCTCGGCTTTATCCTCGTCTCTGGTAACTAAGTTTCCCCCCACATCCTGTAAAGGGTGGAGATTCTCCTTAGTCCTCCTTTTTGTATTGATGTATTTATAAAAACGTTTTTTGTTGTCTTTAACAGCAGTAGCCAGATTGAGCTCCAGATGAGCTTTGGCCTTTCTAATTTTGTCCCTGCACTGCCTCACAACATCCTTGTAGTCCCCTTGACTGGCCCGCCCTCTTTTCCAAAGATTATAAACCCTCTTTCTTCTCCTAAGCTCGAGCCACAACTCTATTCAGCCAGGCCGGTCTTCTTCCACGCCGGCTCGTCTGGGTGCCTACAGGCTTTGTGGCGCAAGGACCAGGGCGGCCCAGCGAGTGCCAGACAGCCGTTAGGGGAGGTGTTCTTGTGGGCGGGATCGCCCTGCCCTCCCTGCTCGCGCTGCCTGCGCCAAGTGCCGCGCCCCGCCCTGTTTGCCCGTCCTGGTCGCTCGCGCTCCCCAGGGGCTGCCTTGGAGCGGCCGGGAGGGGGCGCTGCTGGCTCCGCCTCCGCCTCGTCACGTCCCTCACAGGGCTGCCGGCTCGTGGCGGCTCCCTCGGCTGCCTCGAGTGGCCTCGATGCCGGGAAAAGAGCCCTGCCTGTGCCGATCCCCTGCTCCGCTGCAGGGCGCGTCTGCCCCGGAGCCGATCGCCTCGGAAAGATACCATGAGGGTTCAGAGATCCACACTTCACCTTTCCAATTATGTTGCAAAAGATCATGGCCTCACAGATAATGATGTATTTATTCCTGGTAAGAAGGCAAAAGAAAATCCTTCCTTTTCTTGGCATAAATTTGACATACAAAGTTAGCAACACCTTCACGCATGTTTCACTTGCTCATTCTCTTTCTCTTCAGTGAGATTTCTGATCTCATTTAAGAGGATGACTGATCTTCTGTGTGTTCAGTTCCCCAGAAAAAGCCTCTCCTGAGAGGTAGGTCAAGGATGAGTTCCCTGCCAGTCACCAGTTTGCACAATCATAAATTCTGGGAGGTGTGGATGGTTATGAAGTCTCCTGAAGCCTTTTTTTCCTGAGTCTAAGGAGTGTGGGTTGGGGGATGTCCTGGCCAAAGAGGAGCATTGGCACTGTGGGGCTCCTCAGTAGTTGGTCCTGCACCTACCACAGCTGAGCAGTCCCACTAGTTGTCTGGGGATACTCCTTGGAGCTGTGTGCAACCTTTGGGGTTGTTCCAAGGGGTCCCTGAAGAGGGGCTGGCACAGGATTCAACAAGGGGGGCCTCCTTTCCATGGAAAGCATGCTGGTCGTGAGGGCAAGAAGAAATTCAAGAGATCCTGACCCTAGTCTTTTGTTACCAGGACTTCCCTGGTTGCCTAAACGCTTCCTTTTATTAATTGATTTATAGCAACATGTTTCTGTGGTACAGACAATTAACAGAGAAAGAACACAGGCAAGAGTGCTTTTCTCTCTGTATCGCTTCTTCCCTTTTCCCTATTGGCTTCCCTTGTAGTAACCTCTTTTCTAACCCAAAACATGCATGATTTGGGATCCCAGGGGGTCTTTAACACAGTTGCCAGGACAGATCTGGCATCTGCAGCAGCTGTCATTTCAGGGACTCTGCTCCTCTCCTTACTATGGCAAGAGAGTGTCCAGACCTGGGCATCTTGAATTTTCCTTAGGATAAAGCCCTGTGAATGGCTTTTCTGAAGCAAAGGGAGGCTGGTCTATGGGGGCTCCCACTTTTGCTGTCATTGCTTACCCCTAGGACAGTGGAGATGCTAAAATCCAGATTTAAGTGCAAAATAAAGGCAGATAGTGACAATTCACAGCCAAATAACCAGCCTGTGCCTTGCCTCTAATCATAGACTACTAATCATAGACTTTTTTCACTAATCATAGAATATCCCAAGCTGGAAGGGACCCATGTGTATCATCAAGTCCAACTCTGCAGAGACACATGATGGAAGAGACGATAAAAGTCCCACATGCTCCACTTTTCCCCATTATTTAACCAGAGAGGGGTGAAATGATTCATCCATCTATATTTTTGTTTAATTAATTCATAATACACAGGATAAAATGCTACCATGTCGTATCATCTTCCGTAACTTGAACAGCATTAATCAGGAACACTACATTAAATGACCCCAAATAAATTGTGCTATTATGGATTTGTCAGACGTGCTGGGGACTAAACCTGAACAGCACCAGCCCTGGACTCTCCAGGCTGGTTTGTACAGCTGTCTGGCAAAGTACAATAGTGTAGACCACCTTGATTTCCAGGATTTTCCACGGAAAGGATTACCTCTATACTGGGCATCACAGCAGTAATCCTACCCATGTGAAAGGGGTTTCTAGTCCATAAATTGGAAATAAAACAAAAATTCTCTTAGGAAAAATAAATTCCATTAGAGGAAAAACATAATAATATTGGTTTTGTGTAGATATAAACTGTTAATACATTTCAAATACATCTCTAAGATGAATCTTTCAAACATATATACATTTGACAGATTCGGTTAAACCATTTTTTCTTTTGCTTTTCTATCTCTAGCATCTGTAAATACAGCCACAGTATTTATTATTTCAGGGTTATGCTTGTATCCATTCAAAGGAAGTTATATTTTGTAAATATTATGTATGTGGTAGTGGTTGTTCTGTTGTTGGGAGAGCTAGTAAAACTTGGCAGCAGGCAGTGCTCAGCATCTGTGAGTTATTGCCTGTTAGAGTCTCCACATCCTATATTATTTTCTCTTGTCTTGGGCCTGCCCTGACAGTGTTTTTGGTTTAAGAAAATCATTGGAACAGGATGAAAAAATAGAAATGACTCTGAAAAATTGTAAACAAAGCCCTTTGTTTTTATTATACTTCTGATGTTTTACATCTACTTTTGATGTTGTTAACTTTATTTTATTTTATTTTATTTAAGTTGAACTCCATCTCAGGTTACACTGAGCTTGGTTGTATTTCTTTTTTGTTTGTTTATTTTGGGAAGGTTGACTAACGTTTTGCAATACTGTAGAAGAAACTTTTATTTATAAAGACTTACATGAGAAATAGAAATATACTTAGTTTCAGAAAAATTCTTCTATTTTTTCACGCCAGTCATAAGCCTTTTGATGAAGCAAAGTAACAAAACTGTGTTTCAATAAGCTTCCAAACAAATGTCACAGGCTCACATACAATTATTATGAGGAACATTATAACTATAAAGTATAACATTTCCTGAGGCAGGCAGGCATTGGTTTCTCCATTGACCCATTTCTGTCCAGGACTGAGAAGTATATGTGTTTATTCTGAAGTAGTTTTTAATCACAAATAAGCATCTAAATATCTTTATAATATCATCTTTAAATTCCAAAGCCATTCAAATCTTTTTCAAAGTTTAACTCTACAGGTTGATTTAAGAATTTCACCCCAACACCAACCTTCACCCCATTCACAGCCAAGCTCTGATTTTTATCTCCATACCAGCTGATATAAACATTTGTTTAATATCTGTAGTACACATATGTGTAAAAAGCCAACTCTGGACTTGGACTTTGGCTTTGGAAATGGCTGCTTTTCTCTACTGATTATTTTATTTGTTTTACTGATGCAAACAAATCCTGTAGTGCAATCTCTCTGATAAATACAAACCACTAAGGAACAAAATACACAGAACTAAGAACCTTCAATACTTTTCTGCTGCTGGAGTTAAAAACAAACAAACAAAACAAAAACAAAGATAACAACCACAAGAAGCTCTGATCAGTTAACTACAGTCCTTTTTCTGTATGTTCAAACTACTGTCTTGCAAACTTACATTAATATTAGCTAAAGGACACATAAACAGAAAAATTGTCATACAGATTTCTTTATGAAAAGAAGCATTAATTAAGGATCTGGATTCTCTAAATGTGTGTCAGACTTAAAACATACTAACATACTGTATATAACATGGGACTATGACTCAGATAAGATTTTTTTTTTTTTTTTTATGTTTTTTTTTTTTTTTTCTTCTAAAGTTATGCCATTTCTAAGATCCTTGAAAAATGTTTTGTGATACAAGATGTGCAACTATTTCCAGATTTATTTTCAGTGCAACAGCCTGGAGTAACACTTTATGATCCAAGGTGAATGATCATGCAGGCAGCAATTCTAAGGAATTTTCTCTAGCACTGGTATAACCCTGGCTTGCAGGGTAAGAAAATATGTTCACAGCTGCCAGCAAACCTCCAAGGGGAAAACACCTTTTTCAGTGTTACAGTGGTAGATCTGAAATGCATTGCAGAAATGACCCTAGGGAGAGGAGACATTTCTGAGCTTTGAGCACCCTCTTCTGGAGTAACATGCACCTAAGAAGTGGCCCTTTCATTTTCTTTCTCGGCCTACGAAAAGAGGAAACATCGGCTGCCAGGGAAAACTGTAAACCTAAATTGAAATTAACAGATACAGGCAGGGAATTTGAAAAATTAAGAAGTAAAATACAGGCATTTTACCTTCAGGAAGTAGCAGAAAGCAGCAAACAAACAAACAAAAAATAGGTATCCAAGAACTAATTTCCACTAGCCAAATTCTGTTTAGAATTGAATGATGTCACAAATTTGAAATGGATTTGGAACTAGCATTAAAACTGAGACTGCAGAAGTTACCTGTGAAGAGCAGAGACCCTGTAGCAATACTGTGATACAAATTGTGTTTAGGAAGGTACAGTCCTATCATTTGCTCCTAAAATATTTCCTTCACAACCACTTGATTAGATAAAAATATTGTGTTCTAATATATATGAACAATGACCACAACAACAACAAAACCACTTTGATTAAACTCAAACTTGGAGGACTGCCCTCCAAGACAGCACTGTTGTAAAAAGTCATTTTTTTTTTCATAAAATTTAAGCATTTGGTACTAGGTTCAGCTTAGGGTTATTGCTCTCATCTCTGTTAGCTGAATGTGTTCTGGCACACATACATGCAACTATATCTGAGCCAGAAATCAAGAATAACATGAAAAACAGTTCCAGCTACTAAAAAAAAAAAAAAAGATATATATTGTCATAAATCTTATTTGGGGTAATATCCAAAACACATGCTGACCACAACAGCCTGATACAGAAGATCTACTTAGATCAACAGTGGCAGTACTCATCATATTTAAGTCCTGCAGAAAAGCATGGGTGCAAGGATTGAGATTCAGGTCTAAGCAATAGTCTTGGAATAGCAGGAATACAGACTGAAACATATCAGTCTAAATACGTTGTATCTAAACTTCTTGTACCTTCTCTCCAATAGCTTCTCAAGTTTTTTCTTTTTCTTTTTCTTTTTTTTTGTTTTGTTTTGTTTTGTTTTGTTCTTCCAAACCTTATCTTTTCCTCTTCAAACAACTCAGATAAAGTAGTCTGTTCTCAGGTTTGGGAACTGGTTATTCTAACTTGGGTTTCTCTGAAACTCTATGAGATGAAAGACTTAGAAGGTGTACTGGGTCTGGCTGGGATGTTAACTTTCCCTGCAGCAGACCATACAGTGCTGCGCTCTGCACTTGTAGCTAGAACAGCAGTGGTATCACACCGGTGTTGAGAAGTGCTGGCACAGCATCAGGACTTTCTCCAACCCTCCTAGGGGGTGGGCAAAAACGTGAGAAAGAAACATCACCAGGGCAGCTAACCTAAACCAATCAAAGGGATATTCCATACCATATGATGTCACACTCAGCAATAAAAGGTGGAAGAAGGAGGAAGAGGGGAGGGGTGGGCTTTTGTTGCGAAAACGTCTGTCCTCCTTGTGAACACCAGCTATGTGCGTTGAGGCCCTGCTTCAAGGACGTGGTCAGGCATCACTCATTTGTGGGAAGTAGAGAGTACTTTCTTTCCTCTGCACTTCCACATAGCCTTTACTTGTTTTGTTGTGTTGTTCCCTTTCCCTCTCCCTTTTCCCCCTTCCCTTTTTTCCCTTTAGTTGAATTGCTAATTAATAGTATTTCCTTAATATTTTTTTTTCCCTTTAATTAAATTATCCTTATCTCAACCTGTGAGTTGTTCTTTCCTTTACTTCTTCCCCTCCTCATCTGAGGAGGGGGAGTGAGGGAGCGGTTGTGGTGTTCAGCTGCCTAGCACAGTAAAACCACCACGGAAGGCTCCTGTAATGCATCAAACAAAAGAGAGAAAAAGTAGTTTCACTCTCAGAAAGATCTAAGCATTAAATGAGGTTTCCTAGTTTCTGAAATGGGGTTTTCCTAGTTTCTAGTCTTATAAAGTGCCCATCTAAGTCTACATCTTTGATATGTTCTTCTCTACCCAACATTGTCAGGTCTGTTACTGTATCTTTGAGTTACTGCACTGTACCACATTTCTAAAACATCCTACACTGTTCCTCGTGGATAGAATACTAATGAAATTGGATTAATGCTTTTAGGCATGTTAAAATACTCCATATTTTGTGGAAACAGAAAGCCTAAGAAATCACACTACATGTGTGAGAAACACTCTGTAGCCAATAACATTGGCTTAGGTGAGGGTCTCAGTGAAGTAGCAGTTTTATTCATGATTGCAGTGGCAGGTGTCCTGCAAGCAGGAACACATTATAGTAAACGTATCATAACTTTTTATTCCCTATTACCCGTCGTCTGATCACCTCCCTGTTTCCTCATTGACTAAGCACTACAGGTTCACAAGATACTCGACACTCCTCTATACCATATATGTACTTTTTTTTTTTTTTTTTTGGATTAACCTTTTAATTTCTCCTTTTTCCCATTTTTTTTCTCCTTTCTTATGTTTTGAGAAACTGTGATCTTTGTTTTTACTGTTCTCACACTGCTCATCCTGTTTTTCTCAGCCTTCTACCTTATTTTGGAACAGTGAGGTCTTCTACTGTCCACTTATCTACTTAGCATTTCTCCTTGTTATGACTACACAACTACCTTTGAATACAGAACGTTAGTTTTCTACTGCTAAAACACACTCTGCTTTGAAAACATGTTCCACTGCAAAAACACAACTTAGTTTCTCACACGTGTAATTCTCTATCTGTTTCTTCGCAAGCTCTTGGAGGATCCCAGAAAGGTTGAGGTGGAGACCTTTGTCATTACTGTGGACATATCTGAGTTTTTGTTGATGGATAAAATCTTAGACATTGAAAGTTCAGTTGTGCTGTTGTTGTAAGAGCACAAGCAGGTCTGTGACAACTTGTATGCAGGCTATTCACTTCACAATAGCACGCAGCATCTATTTGATGTTAAATATGGCACAGAGAGGTTGCTGGGATGAATGGCATACATTCCAGTTCTGATTCTCACCTTGAGGTTATGTAAATTGACATGAGCTCTTCTGTGATAAGTCTCAATGGAATAGCTGAAATAATTAAAAAGCCATATTATGCCTGATGTTATGCTTGAGTTTATATATCTTTATGTGTACTTTTTATATTTTATTGTAAGATGTTAACTGTTTGTGTTTAGATGTAACAGATTTGTTAGGGGCATGTGAGACCATGTATCTTTCTTAGGTAAGTCATCTATTTCATACCCATACAGTGAAGAAGCAATTACCCATTAAGTGATATGATCACAGCTTGCCTTTGATATAGGCACTAAACCAAACAAAAACAAAATAAACAAAACAAACCACCACCACACACACACACACAAACCAGCAGCAATAAAAAACTCCAAGTATGAGGCTGTGATGCCCTTATGTGATTACTTTGCTTACTTGCACTCACAGGAGGACTTGTGCCTTTTATTTATATCACATAAATGCTATGTGTGATTATTACATTTCTTCTGTGAGTACGCAAGTTTCATAACTCATAGGCACGACAAATGCCCTCAGAGCTTGTAAGTTATTAAGGCCTGTTGTGGGGGAAAAACAAAACATCACATTTACTTGTAAAATATTCAATTTACTTTATAAGAAATATTTTTTAGTTATCACAGTCACAATAAGAGCAGGCAGATAATCTACATTACTCATTGGGTAATGCTCATTCATGTGTAAGGTAATTTTTTTAGCTGCCTCATATATATATATATTGCAGATATAAAACACAGAAGGGAGCAGTACAGGAGTACACTTCGGGCCCTGTTCCCTGAAACTACTGGCTTTTATTAAGATTTCAGCTGTCACTTAAAGGGAGGTAAACATTTAGCCCTAATTCATTTTTGGGTCTTCTTAGTCATTTTTAGTACGTAAAGGAGGCCTAAAAGAAAGCAGAAGAAATACTCAGGGGCTTTGGACAACCTTGTCTAGTGGAAGGTGACCATGCCCACGGCAGAGGAATTGGAATTGGATAGTCTTTAAGGTCTCTTTCAACCCAAGCCATTCTATGATTCTATAATTTTGGTTAGTCTGCAGGAACACAAATACAGCTTGAAACTATTGTGGGGAGCTGTAAAGCACTTCAGCCATCTTATTATATGGCTAACTCTTAGGACCTACCTATACCATGTAAATAAGGGCTGACCAGGAAAATGTCACCTCTCACTGCGTGTCATTCTCTGGCACTGGAGGCAGTACAGCAATATTATTGCAGTATTATTGCAGCCCATTGGGTTAATTGTTTCTGCCTTGCAATGCTTTAGGAGAGAAGGTAATTAAAGGGCTGAGCATCACATTAACACAGCAATGCTGCTTCTACAGCCTGAGCAAGTACTTCTGTACAGTCTTTTGTTCTGACAGGAGATGTTACTGGAGCCAGCCTGGGAAGCTCAAAACCCTGCATTGTGTTTTTCAGGGACACCAGAAAAGTAAGGTTTTTTTTATTATTATTATTATTTATTTTTTTTAATTTTTATTTTTATGAGAACAAAGCCCATAGAATGGCTGATTGCATGCGGAAAATAATTATTTTCCATTTTTATGACAGAGAATTGAGCAAATTCAGTAAAGCCAGCCAGGTCAGCGACAGATCTGAGCAAAGGAAGTGCCAGGAATATGTGGGAGCTGGAAAAGGAGAGCACAGGACTGCTCCCTGTGGTGGCAGTTGCTTTGAGAGATTAATTGTGAGATTAATTGTGAAGCTTTCAATTACAGGATTTATCAACCATTTCTCTCTCTCCTGGAAATCTTGTAAACTACAACTCCCAAGAGGCACCAGCGCGGCAAGACGGGCTCAGGGCGTTAACCAATCAGGCGGGTCGCGGCCAATGGGCGAGGCTGCTGGCGGCGGTTGGAGGTTTGAATTTGAAGGGGGCCGGGGCCGGTGCGGACGTTACGGCGTGGTGCTTGGAGTGTGTCACGATCGTGCCTCAGGTCTCGGCCGCTGCCGTGAGGGAGCCTCTGGCGCGGCTCTTCGGGGGGCTGCCCCTAGCCGGAGGTCGCTGCCGCAGGGAGGTTGGTGATGTTGGGAGAACGAGGGGAGCACGGGGCAGGATGGGGGCGGGGGTGGTGGCAGTGGCGGGAGCACATTAATCTCAGTGTTTTTCCCCCTGAGGTCACCTGGCTGGGGTTCTAGATTGTAAAGGATGGCTTAGCTGTGGTTTCCTGTGATTCCTGTGACGGGGGATGAAGTGCTAAATGTCTAAAGTGTGAGGTTTGTGCGATGTGTGTAAGGCTATGCCAAGTGTGTGCTGGGTAGGCTGATGAAAGCCAGATTTGTCGATTTTCGGGGTACTATGCTACCTAATGTATAAATATTATTGTTTTTGCTCTTCATGCAGAATTCGGAGGAGAGGCTATCATGTCACAAGACTGCAATGATGAGTGGGAGCTGAGCAAAGAGAATGTGCAGCCCCTTAGGCAGGGCCGGGTCATGTCCACCTTGCAGGAAGCACTGGCTCAGCAGGAGGCTTCCACTCACACTGCTGTTCAGCTCAAAAGACAGTGAGCAAGATTTTAGACATCTTGTTTTCCTTTACCTTCCTGCTTTCTTGTCAACTTTTCTACACCTTCTTTATGTGTACCAGTGTTTAAAAAGTATAGAAAAACAGAAACTTAAAGAGAGATCTGTGCTAGTGCTGTGCTATGAGTACTTAGGGCTTAGGTACTTGTGGATGCTGCACAGCACAGATGGTTTGTTATTTTTAGGTTTTCAATGAAGTATTGTCCTGGTTTCAGCTAGGATAAAGTTAACTTTCCTCCTAGTAGCTGGTAGGGTGCTATGTTTTGGATTTAGGAAGATAAGAATATTGATAACATGCTGATGTTTCAATTGTTGTAGAGCTTACACTATGCCAAAGACTTTTCAGCTTCTTGCTCTGTCCTGCCAGTGGGCAAGCTGGGGGTGCAGCAGGAGCTGGGAGGGGACAGACCCAGGACAGCTGACCCAAACTGGCCAAAGGGGTATTCCACACCGTCTGGTGTCATGCTAAACAATATATAGGGGTGGCTAGCCGGGGTTAGGGGGCCGTCTGCTTGGGGATAGGCTGAGCATCGCTCAGTGGGTGGTGAGCAATTGCATTGCGCATCACTACCCTGAACAAGGGACTGCCTGGGGAGTTGTACAGGGCAAAGTGAGAACCGTTACTAAGCACAAGCCAATGTTTTTATCTGACTCACGCTGCCAAGTGGCTTTCTTTCTTGACTTTTCTTTTGCTGCCTGAGAGCAAAGCCATTGTGTTGTAGGAATGGAATGATGCATGGGAGTTGAAGAACAAGGCAAGACAGTGACCGTCAGTGTGTCCATTTAGATGTCTTCACTGTGTTCTGTGGTGTGGTTCTGTAGTTGTCTGATCATCATCACTTTCCATTGTCTTCAGTAATCCAACCCAAATAATATACTTTAATAATATATTTAGGTAAAGGATGTTTCATGCAAAAATCAGATTTTTAATATCTGTAATAACTTTTCATAAGAGAACAAGTGTTCTATTGGTTTCTCACATGGGAGACCATCTGAGTTTTAGGGTAGTAGTTGTTCTTGGAAGTATACTTCATATAGGTTGTTTCGATGTATTTTTGTTCTTTTTAAATAAATGTTTCCTTATGCATTAATTTTGAAGAAGAGTGCAAAAGGGATGTTTATTTTAGCTTCTCCTGGTCTCAGTAAAAGATCAAGTCTTATATGCAACCTACCTTTCTTCATTTACACTTTAAAAAAAAAAAAGTAAGAGTGAGAGCAAAGGTCTTAGTTTACAGAGTAGAAAACATGCAATTTATTGGATGGATTATATATATTAATATATATATAAAAATAATTATTATTTTTCTAGAGAGTTTGAATCGGAGATCCGATTTTATTCTGGTGATGATCCGTTGGATGTCTGGGACCGGTAAGTTTCTCTCTACTCCAGAAGAAATAATAAAATCGTTAAATCTACGTCACTGAAATGTTAGATACTCTCGCAAGAGCCTAGAAAAATATTATTCTAATTTAATAATTAATTAATTAAAAGAGAAGCCCCCAGTATTTTTTGTTAATAATCTGTAGCATCTGTTTCAATACTATGCCTAATGTTTACTCTAACTTTTGTTATGTTGTATTGAAACAGAAGCTGTGTATGCTATGCAGAACCGTCTTCCTGAAATGAATATATTCCATTTCTAGGTACATCAAGTGGACAGAGCAAACCTTCCCCCAGGGTGGAAAGGAGAGTAATCTCTCAGCAATATTGGAAAGGGCAGTGAGAGCACTTAATGAAGAGAAGAGATACTACAAAGATTCCCGCTATCTTAATCTCTGGCTCAAGTTTGTGAGTGTTTTTAGAAAATCCCTTGGACATTAGTTTTTCTTGTATTTGTTCTGTCATTTGCAGTGCTAACCTGATTTCTGTTTGTAACTGAGTCAAAAAGCATGTTGTACAACAAGAGCAATATTAGAAGTTTTCTCTGCAAGCATGTTACTTATTCTGGAATTCCATTTCACACTCTGAATAGGATCTGGAGATGTTTTTCAAGATCATTCAGTTTGGACAGTGGTGTACTCCATATGTTTTGTTTTGGAAAAGCTAGTTTGAATGAGTGAAGCTTGATTCTTTATGTATATTGGGAGAACATAAAAATGATGTAAAGATACATTTTAGGTGTAATATCTGTCCTACCAGTCATTAACTCGTGTCTTGTATCCATATCCTATGCTTAAGAAAAACCTGAATATATTCTAGTCTTGGCTTGTCTCTGCTTTGCTATAACTTTTGTTGTTGCTATTCTTGTTGTCTTAATGGAACTTTCTCCAAGTCTAGCTTCCTCAGCTGATTTACCTGTCCCTGGACCAATAATTAATTGTCCTTCCTGTCAAGATGAAGTAACTATTTTCAGGAGTATTAAAATGCCATATTTCAGTCAATGAATTAGCTAAAAAACTTGAATTTGAGACTCTAAACATGTAAGCTAGACTTATGGGGCTGCTAATATTGACAAATACATACAAGGAGTCAGAGGTATTCCTCCTTCTCCTGTTGAGTTTTTCCTTTTTTGTATCATGTCATGGTGCGCAATCATGTCCTGGCCTAACAGCTGCTTCTGTAGGACTTTTATTGAAATAAATGCAGTGCTGCAGGGGATATCAAAAAGCAGACATTGACTTGGAATCCTTTGTAATTACTGAAATACTTTGTTTCAGGGAAATTGTTGTAACGAGCCCTTGGATCTGTACAGTTACCTGCATAGCCAGGAAATTGGTACAACATTGGCACTGCTCTATATCACATGGGCAGAAGAACTTGAGGCTAGAGGAAGCTTTAAAAAAGCTGATCTAATATTCCAGGAAGGCCTTAATCGCAAGGCTGAGCCTTTGGACAAACTTCAGTCCCATCACAGGTAAGTTTCCAGCTAAGAGAAGAGCTTAGAACAGTTTTATGGGCTTTAGTGACTTTTTGCTGACTTCTCCGATATTTTTCTCAGGCAGTTTCAGACCCGTGTTTCTCGGCAGACACTACTGGGGCTTGAGGAAGCTACTGATGAAAAAGACACCAGTCTTCTGGGAACTGAAGAACCTCAGAGAAGCTCACTGGCAGATTTAATAGGCAGGGGGAAGAAAAAAGTGAGAGCTCCAATTAGTCGTGTAGGAGATGCACTTAAAGGTACATTCAGTTGCTAAAGTCACATATTAATGGAAAATTTATACCCTTTCAATGTGGAATTTGCATTTGAGTACAGTACGCTAAAGGTCAATTTGCATAAATCTCTTGCAGCCACAAACCAAAACAGAAGTCTCCAGACCCTAACTTCTCAGCAGCTCTCAAAGAATCCAGGTTTTGCTGTGTTTGATGAAAACTCAGCTTTGGCTTCTGGACCTGATATTCCTGTACTTATGCCACAGTCATGGGCAGCACCTCCAGTTCCAAGGGCCAAGGAGAATGAACAAAGTGCAGGACCTTGGAATTCTGGAAGGGTAAGGAGTCTCAAAGTACACTGGCAAAAAAATAATAATAAAAAAAAAAATAGGAAGGTGTATGTAAGTTGATGTCTTCTGATCACTGAGACGAAGATCGTGTTCTTTCTCACTTTCCTGGGATTTATTTCTATAGGTAGCAACCAGACTTTCCAGTGTCTTCCTGAAGACTCTCTGGCCCTGTGTAACCTAGTCAGGTTTAACAAGATGATCTTGCTAAAATAATTTCTAAAAACTTAATATTTCCTACACCAAATTTATAATACTTGCTAACCAGAAAAATAGGTAGTTTTCTTGCCTTCCAAAGACTTTGCCAGGCTAAGAATATGAGGTAAAACTACATTCTGCAAAGAAAGGGAGAGAAGCCTGACACTAATTATTTCTATAGAAAAGGGAGCAAAAGTTAAACTGACGACATAGAATGGTTTGGACTGGAAGGGACCTCAAAGGCCATCTGGTTCCAGCCCCCCTGCCATGGGCAGGGTCATCTTCCACTAGACCAGGTTGCCCAGAGCCCCATCCCAGCTGATCTTGAACACTTCCGGGGATGAGGCATTCACAAATTCTGTCCATTCTCTGCCTAGCCTGTATTTGTGCTTGGGGTTGCCCTGGCCCAGGAGCAGGACCTTTCAGTTGGCATTGTTGAACCTCGCGAGGTTTGCACAGGCCCACCTCTCAGGCCTGTCCGGGTCCCTCTAGAGGAGACTATACAATACCTACCCAAACATCATACAACATGTACATGAAGGAAGAACTCATTGCCTAGCATATGAAAATAAAGCAAGTAAAGCATTCTGCAAGTCTGTTTGGAGTGTTAGTGATGAAAACAGAAGAGTCAAGATCAAAGGAACTGGAGAACTGTACCAATTAAATCTTTATACTGTTAGTATTAATAAGCTTGTCAGTAGATGAAAAAGGGGATGACAGAAGGCTTGTTCCCATAGTGTAAACTAATTGGAAGCCAGTTTGAAATATCCCTACCATATAACACTTTCTTCTTGGGAACCTAGGGGAATTTCAAGTAGGTAGACAACAGGTGGCAGTGCCCAACTGACTGGTCTGTAACTACCTGCTTATCAGAAGAGGGGTAATCTTTTATATGTTTTGGGAAAAGTATCAAGTTTCATTGTTAGTAATGAAACCACCAAATATCCCACACTGGGGGAGGAAAAGAAGATTCAGTTATTTGAAGAAAAGAGAAGCTAACAATGAATCTTTAGGCTGCTAACATTGACTCTTCCTTTTTCAGCGTCCTCACAGCAGTGCAAATTCTGGCATAGAAATGCCCTGTCCACTGCCCAGTTTCACCCCATATGTGGAAGAATCAGCTCAGCAGCAAGTCATGTGAGTCTTCAGTTTGAAATGAGAACTGCATTTGAAATTATCAAAGCTGCTTTATAATATTCTGACTTAGCCAGGTAATTATGCTTCTAGATCTAAGAAAATTTAAAAATCTGTCAGTCTGGAAACTCTTAGTATTTCAGCTTGATGGCAGAGGCTTCAGTGGAGGATGC
This sequence comes from Nettapus auritus, assembly GCA_011076525.1. Lineage (NCBI taxonomy): Eukaryota > Metazoa > Chordata > Aves > Anseriformes > Anatidae > Nettapus > Nettapus auritus. The sequence continues at coordinate 29,984,150 of CM021769.1, forward strand.
AAAAGGGTATGGGAAATATTTGGCTGCGTTCATTTTGGGGGAGCCTGTATCCCATTTATACATGTTAAATAGTTTAATGGCTTGACTCAGTGTATTGAAACAAAACCACAGTTACCTCTCTTAGGATGCTGCTTGCTATGAAAGCAGCCCCAAATTGACACAGGCTTACTGCTGTTTTCCTCTGTCTTCCTCTGTGCTCAATCTATCCAGAGTTTTATACTGAAACAAGCTGTCAGTTTCCATGACAACAGTGTTGCATAGGTTATGGAGGAGTATGCAATTTTGCCTGAAATAACCTCCCTGCTTTTACAGCACTCGCTGTTTTGTTACTGCAGAGAAAAATGTAATATTTTGCAAAGCTGCTTAACTTTCTTTTTCTGCTGGCTGATGATGGCCATAGAAAGAATAGTTTCTCCCTAAGAGAAGGGTGGAAGAGAATGTTTGATATTACAGGCTGCTTCCTTGGTTTTGAATTATGCGTAATCAAAGAATGCTGAAAAGTGTTTGGCAGCATAGATATTTCCTATGGGTTTTGTATGTTGCATGTGGACTGTAAAGTAGCTCTGACCAAGGGCATACCATGATTTAAGAATGCTAAATAAATAAAAACCGTTTTAGCTATAAGGCTTTCTCCTGGAAGTCAGTGATGGCATGAAATTAGATTTGACATGCTGCTCTCTTGGCTTCTTTCACTGCACAGACGTATTAACTTTTTGTAATAGGGAACTTTTTTCTGTCACTTAATATGCAGAATATTTTCCTTGAGCAAACTACTTGCTTATTGTGTCTCTAAATCTTTTTTAGCCCCTGAATCTAAAATGCCAAGCACAATCTAGCCCAAGACCTCTCATTTTTAAGTCCTTCCGTTTCTTTTTGCTGTGTGTGGTTTTTTTTTTTTTTTGGTCAGGTTAGCTCTGTTTTGTAGGATGAGTGGGGGCTTGTCATCTGTATTGTCACGCAGTCTGATGGAACTAAAGTAAAAAACAGATCACACTTCAGAATGCACAATTCAGAGTATCATAAGAACTTTATTTGCTCTTGACTGGGTCTTATTAACACTTTTTTCCTGACTTGATATTCTTGGTATTCTGACTTGATATTCTTCCCTTTTAGGTACTATCATTCCACTTTTCTGGTTTGTCTGCCAACACAACAGAATGTCTGTAGACTTATTCTGCAGCTGTTTTCTGAAATTTGCTGTTTTCTTGCCTATAATCTCTTTACAGTGTTTTAGTGAAGTGCATGTAATCCAAGTAATAAGTGCTTGTGTTTTCAGGACTCCCTGCAAGATTGAACCCAGCATAAATAGTGTTTTAAGTGCTCGCAAGCCTCAGAAGGAGGAGGATCCACTACGGCGGGTGCAAAATCATCATCTGGATACTCAAGAAAAGAAAGAGACGGTGATGTACTGTAAAGCGAAAGTTTATGCAGGAGTGGAAGAGTTCTCATTGGAAGAGATTCGTGCTGAAGTCTACAGAAAGAAAGCAAAAAAGAAAGCTGAAGGTATGCTTCACAACGGGTTGACATAAGTCTTTCTGAGATAGAATCATAAAATAAGACTTCTTGTCGGTATAAAGAAGCCTCTATTTTTGCAGCTGCTTTTTTCTACTGGATTGATTACTTAACTGGTCTGAAGTATCGAGAAAGCAACATAGGTGAAAGCTTAGTGTGTAACTCAGGAAATGGGGAAAGACTACCAGAGGTTTTAGCCCCTTTATAAAGAATTCAAGCTTGATCATGTGTGAAATACATATTGTTCCATGTAAGCTTTTCTTCCTTAGAGGAGTTGCAGGCCATAATGCAGAAGAAGGAAGAAATACAAAGGCAAATTGAGGCTCTGGAAAAGAAATTAAAGGAGAAAGAAGAACAATCATGTGAACAGGTATTGTCCTCCTTGTTTACCTGAACTCCTACGAATAGCTACTATTTACTATTTTCAGTCGGTTGTATCATGTACATTAAGGGTCACCCAGTAAAAGAAAGTTCAGAAACGTTTCTTAAATGTCCTTCCAGTATAAGTATGTAATCAAAGACTTCAAGTCTTGTAGTCTGATTTTACAAGTATTGCTTCTGTGTAAAATCTGACAAGATGCCTTATGCTCAGGTATAACCTTATTCTTTCCTTTTTTATAAAGGAAAGTTATACTAAATACTTGAGATTGAATTGCTCTTTCAGGCTATTTACATGCAGTCTCCTTTTATATAGAGAAGTTGTAGTGCAAAAGAAGACAGAAGAAACTGGAACTAGGGAAAGGAGTGAAAAGGTGGCAAAGTGTTTTGTTAAACCCCTGTAGGCAGCACAGCCGCTTTCTCACTCCCCACAGTGGGATGGGAGAAAGATTCACAAGGTTAAAACTGGGGAAAGCTAGTGGGTTGAGATACAAACAATTTAATAGGCAAAAGCAAAGAAGGAGTTCGCTACTTCCCACCAGAAGATGGGAAGTACTACCTAATTTCACAGATCCAAAACATAGCACCAGAGAATCTGCTATGACTAAAATTAACACTATCCCAGCTAGAATCAGTACACAAGCCATATCTGAGATTTGTCTCCAAGTCTTATAGATAGTATGCTCTGTCATATGCAGAGCAGTCTTGATCAAAGTATTTTTTGAAGCAGATATAGTTTGTTCTCTTGGTAGTGTTTAATTAGAGGTGTGTTTTTGCTTTTAAACAAAAATATATCACCCAACTTGTTCTTATGTTTGCAGAAGTACTTAAACCCCAATTTTCCTACAGGTTGTAGGTAACAAGTAAAAGTTAATTACTTTAAAGCTTTTCCTTTTCTCTACTATATCCATTGGGCTAATAGAGTATTTTTATTTTCTCTTACTCACTGCCCCCAACACCCCCAGTGTCCTCAGTCCTCATTTCCAGAACAAAGATTTAGGGATAAATTTTCTAAATGATGAAATGCAAAGTGCTCTGAACTTGATGTAAACTATGTAACTTTTTAACAACACGTCTTTAATAGTTGGAATGTATTTAAAAGTTCCTATGAAAATTACAGGGTTGCAAAGAATAAAATCTATACGCTTTAACTGGACTAAGCATAAGAATGGATTCTCTCTATCATGCAACTAATTGAGTACAATAAAAATGTACAAAGACAATCATTAATCCATCAGGGTTCTCATGACCCACATGGGATAAACATACTGTTCCTGGAATCTTGTATGGTTTGTGATTCCATTCCTGTAGAACCAAAATATGTCTTTGTTCCTACAGCCAACAGAGATACCAAAGCCTTTTCCATCTCTGGGACAAGAAGAACATACTTTTTTGAGCCCAACAGAACTTGGGGTGAAAGAGCCTCACTTGGAAAGGTAATAAAGGATTTTCTTTTCCAGCAACGAGAACCTGAGGGTACAGTTACTTAAACAGCATTCCGCATTACTTATGTTTTCACAGAAAGAATGGAGGTAACCCTAGGCATCAGCCTGTAACCAGAATCTGAGTAGAAATTGTGTGAAGATAAATTTCAGTTTGAGAATAATAATCTTAATTATTTTATGGCTAGCATAGGTCAACTTGACTTGCCCTTTTTATGAAGTTTACTTATATTTTGTGAGCGTATAAAATGTAAGCTTGTATCTTGTTTACAGTGAGTACCAGCCCTCAGAAGATATTAAGCTGCACAAACCATCTTGTTCCGAAGGTAAGGTTTTAAAATTTAGTGGTAATGAGAAGGCTGCATTGATGGAAAGTGTTCTCTTACATGAATAGCAAAATTGCAACAAACTAAAAACAATAGCCTATATGGATTAGAGGAATGAAAATGAGAAACTGTGATAGCGTCCAGCATGTTTAAGTATATTAAACAAAAGACTGAGCACCTGAGTTTCTGAGAGCTTTCATCATATCAAGAGTCTTTCAGGAAGATGATTTTTCTCTTCTAACAGCTGAAGACTTTCTTCTGCTTTTATACTCTTTTGCAGATTCCAGTAAGACTGCATACATAAAACTCAAGTTAAGATTGATAATGTCTTAAGTCATCTCCTTTTTTCCTATGAGGATTTGGTAGAAGGATATGATTATAAATTACATATTCAGTTTTGTTGGTATGGATATGCACTATGTGCTGAAGGAAACTTACTTCTGAATGTAATTGACTGCTGTTGCTGTTAGCAGAGGTTATCCAGTCTCTTGATGTATGCCCAGATACACAAAAAGGAAGTGTGGTTTTGGACTCCGAAGATGAACAGGAGGAGCAGAGGGATAAGGCCAGCCTTGCAAAAAGAGAAAAATTCAAAGGTGTGTTCTAGAAAACATGTAGGCTCATGTGGTAAAAGTGTGGTTGTTTAACATGACAAAACCAAGCTTGTTTTCTACAGTTTCTTTAATTGTCAGCTCTAACTTCCTGACAGGACTAGTATTTTTAAGTATTAGATGTTGTAAGTAGCATTTGATATGTTGTAGAAGAATTGTAGATACAATAGAGCCTCTTCTTTTTTCTCTCCAGATACAGTTTTCCTTCCATCAATGGTTCCTTTCACTATATTTGACGAATCATCTACTTCAGCAAACCAGATTATAAGGTAGAGTTACTCAAGGCCTAGATTTTAGAGGGAGAAGGGAAAACCAAAATTTCAAACTACTTCATCAGCTGAATTAGTCTCCTGCTTGAACACATATGGGTTTTTATATTTGTATTTTTTTCTTCCTTTCTTTACTCTGTTTGGGATGTCCATGATGACAAGAAATTGTGCTGTTGTTCCTCATAGGTTTAGAGCTATTCAGGGTGTTATATAAGCTTTCCTTTTTCAGGAGAGCAGTATATATTGCAATCTGCTGGTAGTTCTGTAGTAGAAAATGGTAGATTGAAATATTCAGTGGATTAAACTCTTAAGGAAGTTGTTGAAGATTGGAAGCTACTCTAATAAATATTTAATGACATATAACTCTTTATCTTAGTTGTTCTACAGATCATACAAAGAAAAGTGCCCGGCGCCCTCTCGCTGTGCGTAAACCTTCAGAATCTGCCACTGCAAAGGAAAACATACCACCAGAAGCCTGTGTAAGGAAACAGTTCAAAGGAAACAATTTCCTCTCAAGGAGAAATCAAAAAAGAATGTCCTACCATTGAACTGAGTGAGATTGGCTGAACTGATGTGAGATCTAAGCTTCTGTCTGGCATGCCAATACTTGAATTGTGTGATGTTTATAGAATCAGTTAATATTGCACAGGAATTAATGTTTTTATTAGGCTTTAACCTGACTAATATGGAGATAATAGTAGAAAGTCTTCTGCATTGTAAGCAATGGATTAGTGGTCAGGATTCTTCACCCCAAAACTTGAAAAAGCTTGTGTGATTGAGCGCAACTCTTAAACACTGCATCATGTTCCCTCCACTTTCTTGCCACTCATTTAAACATCTCAGCTCCTGTTAGCCACATATGGGACTCCTCTAAGTCTCTGCACTGGCCTCCTAAGCTGTCTTGATCGGATGTCAATGTATGGGGATTCTTGCAGATACTTGTAAAACTTTCAGTAGAGGTGTTAGCTGTTGTCTCAAAGGATTTAGTTACTGCATGCTGCAGTAGACCTTTAGGCTGGTGCTTTAAAGAGTTAAAGGATTTTATTCTGAGCTGAGAAGGATTTTTTTGTACAGCTACAATATGAAATGGTTAGGGTTAAATAATTCATGGTAAGCATCGTACTGAGTTTGGTTCCAGAGTCAGTCTGGATATCTGCAGAGTGCAGCTTTTACTTCAATGCCTAACACTTCTGTCACCTGTATGACTCCTTTAAATCTCTGCACGCATTTCCTAAGCTGTCTTGATCCCATGCCCCTATGTAGGAGTCCTGACCAATCAACACTTTAAATAATGAAATTATAACTGAGCTGAGAGAGGTACTTCTAGGGCATTAGATAGCAAGTAGTCTTTAGCAATGCCTGGCAGCTCTGCAACACTCCAGAATGTAAACAATGATAGGCTTTTCTGAGGGGAGAAAAATGCATTTATGTTATGGTCAGGGTTCAGTTAATCAATTGGAATGAGTGATGTAAGTGGAGTATACAAAGAGTGGATGTCAGAGCCAAGTTAGATGGTGGTGGGGTGAAAGAAATGGAAGGAAGAAGTGTTCTTCATGCTGATTAGGTGATGGATACCTGTGGGACTGGAATGACTAAAAGAGTCACATGAAGTATAACAGGGTTGAAGACAGTAGAGAGAACATTATTATGGACGATAATTATTCCAGTTTAAAAATTCAGTGATTAAATTTTATTGTTATACTTGCAGATAAACTTAAGTCATTTTCAATTCATATTTTTTTAATATAACATACTTAGTAATTGCTTGTATGACATGTTATACATACTTCTTATTTGCGGAAGGAAGCTGTGTTTGAAGCACATCTTGGCAGAACTTTTGAATCCCCTAACAGGAAAGACGGGGGAGGTAGAAGATAGCTTTTCAGTTAAAAATAAGTCATTTGATACTATCTACAGCCTTTTCATTGTCTTTTCCTACCTGTTCCAGGATGAGCTGAATGGAATTGAGCCTTTGTCTGAAGATGCAATTGTGACAGGCTCCTACAAGAACAAAACCCTTTGTGCCAACCCAGAAGACACATGTGACTTTGTTAGGGCTGCCCATCTTGCCTCAACTCCCTTTCATGGGGTGGTAGCTCAGAGAATCCCAGATCCTGCTTGTTCACAGAGTGTTCTGAAGGAAGACTGTCCAGAATCAAAGAGCGCACTTCCAAATCAAAAAACACCAATTTGTGAGGGGACATACAATGAAGCTCTCTCTGTAAATAAACTGAGGTAATTAACAGCACTGCATCTTAAGCCCCTTTTTGTGTCTCTTTGCTTGTGGTTTTACTACTGTTTCTGGAAAAAAAAATAATTCTGAAGAGATCAGAGTATAACGAATGCTTTCTCTAGGTCAGGATCCATTTTGCCTTGAGCAGACTTAAGAAGTAATAGCAAGCTCAATCATCTCTTCATTTCTGTTGCAAGACTTAACTTCATGCTTTTTCTACCAATTTGTAAAGAAATTCATAAGCATATCTGACTTGGTAATAAGAAAATAAAAGCAGAATCACCATTTTTTTTATACTTGTTTCTGTAGTCACTTCAGTATATAAAATGGATCTGATGATTATGGCTTAGACTTCTACAGAGGAGAAAACCTGGAGAGAAGGAAAAAAAAAAGGCAAAAACCTGCTGTTTCTTACCATTGTAAAGAAAAAAAAGCATCTACTGTATAGTATTTACTTCATTCAGAACTGAGTTTGATTTGCTAGCTGTTAATGTTTAAACATGTACAACAACCTGAAGGTGTGTGTTTAGGAAGTTCTCTGGGAAGACATACTGATTATAGTTAAGAAGGAAAATCAAGAGTGATTTTTCTTTCCGCCACCCCTCTCCACTGCTTTAAAATCATTGTTGGTCTGAATTTTGGTGCAGCTACTAGAATAAGGTAGTACTAGATGTTTGGCATTCTTTTCCACTATAGCAGTTGTATTTAATGGAAGAGAAGTCATCTGTAGATTAAGATTTCGAGTGTGAACTCATTGAAACTAAAATGAGGTTGCAACACAGTTGTCTACTTTCCAGAAAGGATATGAAAGGGCTCTTTTTTTAAAAAAAAAAAAAAAAGTCTAGGAGTTCATGGTATCCTTTCACTGGTCATACCCATTTTCTGAAAGTCTGAATAGATAATGTCTTTATTCACAGTCCAATCATGGAAGCAAGCCTGGAAGATACTCGTTCATCAGGTTCTTCTGTCTCCTCGGGATCTTCTCTTTCTTCTGTTACACAAATATCCACAATTAAATACCTGCACATCCCTGAGAAACTGGAACTTGCTCAGACTTTGCCTGCTGAAACAATTACTGATGCTGGAGGTATCGGTGAAAACGTTACTGGTTAGTACTAAATTGAATTTCACTTTCAACAAATAACTTGCAGCTGCTGTAGTTACTCTGTATTGCTTCAGTGTATCTTATGTTTTACACTATTTTTTGTGTATTTCGCACTACACTGTCTTGTGACTGAACTTGTCATTCTTCTGTACTATATAGCACTACCACTTGAGGTATGTAGTATAGGGTGCTTGTTAGTATCCAGAGGACAAATATTTAATGTAATGGGCAGTTTCTTTAAGGTGATAGAGAAGTTTTTTGAAGGTATTATTGCAGAGGATGTGTGGGAGTTGATGTTAAATTCAGAAGTGAAGAATTCTTTCTGGATAGTAGGGAGAATACTTAAGACAGCTTTGTTTTGACTTTTTTTCTATCATCACAGTGTGTTCTCTTGATAGGCCAGTAATTGCCACATTGAAAAAGGCTAATGAATTTGAAGTTTAGAGAAAACTTCATACGTGTAGTTTCAAATTTACACTCTAAACTTCCTGTGAGCATTAGCATGTCTTTGCAGTATTTTTTCCTATTGAAGAAAAACAAAACCGATACTTTCATAGTTAGTTTCTTTCTTCTAGACAAAAACCTTTGTTTCTGTTATAGATCTTTGTTACAATTAATACAGGAATCATCACCACCTTCAAAACCTGGCCACTACAATTAAGTTTGTATTGAATGAGTTTTCAAAGTGTTTAACATCTTGCCTCCTTTGATTTCAGTTTATGACATTTTAATCAGACTTGTGTATCTGAAAATTCTCGGTGTGTCTACTTTAGGGGACAATATGTTGTTGTATGGCTCTAGACTATGTTATTTAAGAAGTCTGTTGTACCACTCCTGTTTTATGATGAAGCATAATCAGAAACTCAGGAACTGGATTTAAAGTAAAACTAGGAGAAAATTATGAGAAGAGTGCTGCAAATATAGCTGGCACTTCAACTAGATCCTACACTTTTTCATAGTCGCTACTGTTTGGAGAAAGATGCAGGATCTTTCCTTATTCTTTTCAGAAAGAGAAGGCATTTGTTCAGTTGCTCTAATGGTCCTTTTTTTCCTATCACTTATCACCTCTTATTACTCCTTTTTCCCTCCTTTCTGCACATCTCCCTTGAAGTGCAGTTATCAACCTGGATGCAGTAATAGGTAATACTTAATGCTGCATAGCAGGAAAAATTACTTCAGGCATCTGACAGTTTATTACTCTTAAATTTCACAGAACTATGAAATTTACAGTGATATATTGGAACATGTGTTTAATCTATAAAGTACACTATTTTGTGGATCTGCTTCTATGGACTTGTACTAAATACAATGCTTTTAAATAAGTGCAATAGGAATTAATAATACTGTTTCTTACTTCTGTGTTGTGAAAGATTGTAATTAGTAATGGGTGACACCATTTTAGTGTTTGGGAAAGGAAGTTGGCAGAAGCCTTCCAGTTCTGATGTTCCTAATATTGGAGACCAACATTTCCCAGGCTACCTTGGTTTAGGATAGATGATCTCATCCACTGAATGGTGTCTTCTGTTATGAGAAGACAACCCAAACCTACGTGTAATTTTCCTGTATGTTTTCATGAGGTGAAAGCCATTAAATCGTTATTGTAGAGAACAGCAGAGTTGGAGTCCAATTTGTTCTTTCCTAAATAAAAACCGTGCTGTATTCAAAGAAGTTAATTTCAATTAAGCCTGTCACTTCAAAAACCACAAACTGATCACTTACTCCAGGTATAGATTTTAAAAAAGGAAAGCTAATTCATAGAATAATGTTTTTGGATTCTGCTGTTGCTGAGCAGATAGATGTACATCATCTAATTCATAGCTTTGTCTCTTGTGAAAGGCACATCTTACAATACACTACAGTAGTGTCACGAATTTCATGATGAGATGCACTTGCTTTTGAAACTGCCTTATAGAGTTACGTTCACTTCATAGAACGAGAAGCTATTGGGAAGAGACTAATGGACTTGCTGAAAGGTGATGCAGTGAATCTGTATGCAGATGGAAAGCTAAATGAAAGGCTTCCAGTATCTAGGTTACTTTCTTCTTGACAGATACAATCATTTCAGAGACTCAACAGCTATATTGAGCTCATCTGTTTCTATTACTTGTCTTCCTAGGTGATGTAACTCCGCTCTTATGGAGTGTTGAGCAGCATAAAAAGCTTTTAGATCCCATGCCAGAATCTTTGACTGCTTCTCCAGATTTTCATTTGGAGACTGGCTCTGTGCCTGTCATGGAGTTCGAGAAAGACATTGAGCTAGGTAGGTATTCCAGACACCCTGGGGAGTGCAAGGGATCTGCTGATGTTCTAATTGGTTTGAAATATACTTCATATTCATGCATACCAGTTTTATGTTGTGTAGAGGGGGAATAACGTGAACAGTCTTGGATGCACATTTGCTGTGACAGCTCATGAATGTAAATTTTCATAACAGGAGATGAGACTTACTCTATCAAATGGGAATATTGGACCAATGAAGAATACAAGATGTGTTTTGCTATTCTAGCTAACTTTACCCAGTTGGATGCAAAGGGATTTGTAATCAAGGTAACATAGATGATGATTTAACATTTTGCAGTTCATGTATAAAGTTCCTACGAGATATAACTTACGTTGTAAGTGAACTTGGCCATGAGTTCTGGAATTCCATGCATGAAGTTTGCTATTCCATGTCCTTTTTCTAATTGCTGATATAGATTTAAATTTTTGTGACTGCGGCAAATGTTCCTTGCTAAACTGGGAATTAAAAAAGATGAGAAGAATGTGAAGATGAGCAATTTTTGCTTGATTCCAAAAATAAATGTTCTTATGCATTCTCTTGTAGGTGTATTCTCAGCCTGTGCCTTGGGACTTTTATATCACACTTCAATTACAGGAGCGTTTGAAAACTGACTTTGACCAAAGCTTCAGTGAAAACTGCAGCTGTTTCTTCTACCAGGATGGCTGTGTGATTCTGCACAGGGATGTAAATCGCTATACGCTTGGGGTCAGTACAGATAACAAAAGTACAATTGCAAAAGACATGAACTCTTCCGTGGGTACTTATTAGTGAGTTTTGGTCATTGCTGAAGATATCTTCATGTGTTTATTCCTGCAATCTAAATCCTCTTTTTTGTTTTATCTACATACAAATTAAGGCCATCTGTTACAGCCTTAGTTAGAGCTGGTTTCTCATTTATAGATCATGTACTTCTCTGAAATAAACCCATTTTTTTAAACTTTGTTCATGAGTGATAAACATACTGAGCCTATAACCACACATTATTTCACAGTAAGGCTTACATCTAAAACTCTGCATTGTTTAACTTGGCATCTTTCAATGATTTCTGTCTGCTATAGAAAGATCATAGCACTCAGTGACTTGTTGACATTTAAAATAAAGTCTGGTAAGTGCATTTTGGGTTGTTGCGTATAAATTAAGTAGGGTGTAAAACAAATAGTAATTTCAGTCTTAAGGTCAATTTTTCCTCCTGTTTTTGTCCATTTCTGAGTAATGGTTATTTTAATTCTGGCTGGATGTTCATGGGCAAAATCTGATTACACTACATTTAGGGTAGGACTGTTATCTCTGTACAGTTAATTGGGGGGAAAAAAGGTGAGCTATAAATATTTCACTTAATCTGGCATACAGATGCATGTTTATTCCTTGTTTTCAGGATCTTATTCGTGGCTGCAAGTCTATCACAAATGAAGTTATCCTGCTGGTTGTTCATGATCTCCTGAGCGTGGTTGAGAAGCTCCACAAAGCAGAAATTGTCCATGGAGATCTCAGGCCAGAGGTGCTCTTTCTGGGAGACAGGTTAGTTTCTTTGTATGGATCTGAGAGGAATCTGTAATGCAGGGTTTCAGCTATAACTCTTTGTAATTTATCCCTTTTAGATAGGGAACTGATATCATAGTTCAGTTTTTTTAGGCTGCAAAATTCCGAAAACAGTGAAAACACATAGTTTAGGAGTCGACCTTCTGCCCACGCGCTTCTCCTCCAAGTAATATATATTACTATCTTACATATTACTTATTATTATTATTATATTATTATCTTATATATTACTATTATATTACTATATTACAATTAACTGGATCCTGGTGAATAACTTGTCTTTGGTCTTGCATATCTGGAAAACACAAAATTAGAAAACAAAGGACAGATAGGAATACCCAGACACTCTTAAATGGGTTGCTTAGCTTCTGCTGTAGTCCAGCTTGTAACTTAATGTATGCACAGATCTAGCTTTCTGCTTTAAACTTATTCCTATATTAAGTTTTAAAAGTCACATATCCCTTGGAGTATGATCTATGAATGGAGTGTAGGAAGATAGTAACTTAGAGAATATCTAATGATTCAAATATAATTACATTAGAATAAATTCAGTGAAGCAGTTCTTAGTCATTGCTGATAAATTAAAAATAGCTATTGACTTTAAACTAACTTTCAACCTCCAGGCATCTAACGCAGTAGTCTCTAAACTTGCTTGTGCAACCCTATCAGGGATAAAAAAGGGAGAAGGCACTTCCAATGTATGTACACTTGTTTATAAGTTATTAGTATGTTTGTAGTATGTGTACATGTTCTTCACATACCCCAGTGGATTGTTTTGCACGCTTTCTGGGGTGCGTGCACCCCATTTTGAAAATCACTGATCAAACAGTGGTGTGATGGACTTGGCTATCTGCTGGTAGGTTTATTATGATGTCTCTGGAAAATGCGAACCCAGTCTTAGCTGCCAAAAAGTAAGGAGGATGATAGGTTTTGGTTTCATAGAAAAAAAAATCCTAGGGCAGGTATATAACATAAATGAAGTCAAAATTATGAAGTATGCTTATAGCATGCAAATATTAAGAATAGTAGTGAGAAGTGTGATCTGTTTATATTGTTGACTTGGCAGCTGTCATTTATACAAGTAGTCACTTCTACCATTTAGGTTTGTCCTCACTGGTGTGTGGACTAGGGAAGGTTTAATGAAATATGATTAATTCTTAATTCTTCGATATCTTGAAAGAGAGGGACAAGTACTAGACATTATATTGTTTTCCTGTTCCACCAACTGTTTCAGATAACTGATGAATATCAAAACAATGTCTTTAACCATTTAGCGTTTCTTATTGCTATTCTGGAGATACAGGTGTCATCTGTAAGCTTCAAGCTGCCAGTTGGTTCCCCTTTCAGGGGAAGACCTTTCAGTAGTAGTTCCTAAGCTAGCCATCAGAGGGGAGCATTTATGAAGCTAAGACTCACTTCTTGCGTTTTTTTTTAAGTATGTGTTGGTCTGCTTTACGCTTCATTTGTTTTCTCTACTCAGTATCTGTGACCCATTTGGTTATGATAAGATGACAAGAGCTCTGAAGGTAGTGGATTTCTCTCACAGTGTGGATTTGAGATTGCAGTCTCAAGTAAGCTTGCCCAATAGTTTTCCAATATCTCAGACTTCTCATGGACAACAGCTTCTGGCAAAAAGTTCCCTTCCTTATCAGGTAAGTCTGTTTGGCAGGATACCTTAGTTTCTGTTTCCTTTTGAAAATCTTAGTTTAAGTTATATTTTATAGAGCCTACGGAAAATACTGAGAATTTCTTATCAGCTTTACATCTTCGGCATTAACTGAAGGGTTAATTAGCAGCATTGTTCTGGAATTGCTGCGTGCCTGTGACTACTTGTATTTATTTAGGAGTGTAGAGGAAGACTAGAATTCTATTTTGAAGTTGTTAGCTGTTAAGTGTTAGCTCTTGTTAGTTGTTAATTAAATTGCTTAGCATCTTCTGAAGATCCTGATGCAAAGACCAATACAGACTTAAATATGTAAAAGCACCAACATTAGAAATCTGTGGTGGACTGTAGAAATCACAGAAATTGAATTTTCCAATGTTTATTATGACTGCAGGTAGACTTGGTTGGCATTGCAGATATAGTCCATTTGATGCTGTTCGGTGATCACATCCAGGTCTATCAAGAGAATTCCATCTGGAAAATCAGCCAAAATGTATCAGAGTAAGTCCTTTTTTTCAGATGAGGTTACTGGGAAGTAACAGATTTCTTCCAATTTCCTTCACTTTATCTTTAGTCCTTCATTTCTAGTGTTACTATTTTCAAAGCTTAAAACCTAGCCTTTTGCACTGTAGCTGTCAAAAGCGTAAATTCTGTGGGGGCCTAATTTTTGAAACTACTAGTCTTAGTACCAGTACTGCTAGACTTACTATGGGAAGTCTTAGAGTTATGTAGGAGACAGTTTTAAGCTGAATACAAGCCATACAGGCTATTTACAGTGATGTGATTGACTTTGGTCTATTTTTTGGTCTTGCTTTCCTTTCAGACCAGACTGTCTTAGTCTCTCTTTTGACTTGGTAGACAAAGCTTGGAGGTGTTTATAAGTGGGTGAGTGGTAAGAAAAAATTCCATGAGCTTTTGCTTTAGAAGTGGTGATTACTTGGATTCTCAGCTTTTTTGATTCCAGGATCTATTGAAGGGCTACTAAGACAATGACACTAGGGTTCTGTCTGTAACAGTTGTGGAAGCAGTATAATTTTCAATTATTTTTCCTTCTTGTGCATTGATAATTTAAGCTGCACAGGCAACCACTCCTTTGGAAGTTGGTGTTTGTTCTCAGTTATTAATTTATACAGTTTCTATTTAGCCGCATGCTAGGGCTGGGGCTATAACACTATTCTGCCTTCATCTACACTTCATTCTTAAACTAAAAGTTTGTTCATTTCATTAGTCATATCCTATAGAATTTTTCTGCCTTAGCATTTCTTAAGGATTTTCTAGAGCTCTCTGCTTGTAGCAGAAGTTGCTTGACAGCCATCTGCATTCAGGGTCATGGTATGTTAGCTGTACTTGGTGTGTAGATGTACTTCTGTAACTATTGCTTTAAGAAAACATACTACAGATTTGGGATTTGTCCAGTTCCCTAGCAACCTGCATTACTTATACATCTTTGTGTTCAACCATTAGAAAAAATTCCTCTTAAGCTGGGTTATAGGGAGGGGGAAAGATTCCTTCCTCCTCTTACTCTATATATATGTGCTTTTTTTTTTTACATATTGTTATAGAATGATAGCAGTAGTTATGCAGCTACTGCAGGCTTCTGCTGGGTACTGACTATATACTTCATATTGTACCCAGCTGCTGCTTTTTTTTTTTTTTCTTAAGAGGATCAACTTACAGGACTAGACGAGAAGAACAAAATCACCAAGAGCAATTCACCTCTGAGGAGATAAATATCAATTATATGTAGGTTGGCAGTAAATACGTATTTTATGTCATCTTAGTTTCAGAAATACTGGAACATTCCTTTCCTTCCAACCTCTCCCCATCAGCTAAATCATTGATGGAAACTGACTTCATCTTTCTACTGACAGATATTCTGACACATCATATCTTTAGGTAAACCTGACCTGTTCTGAAAAATAGGACTCCTGTGCATTCATTTCTATCAGCACATAATCCATTTTTGCAGTATTTTGTAGGGATAGTGGGATACGTTTCTGACAAATGTTGCTTTTTTATTCTTTTTTTTATTCTGCAAGAGTTGAAATTGAGCTACAACAGATGAAGCCAATCAAGGCCTGAGCTGAGAAAGGGTGCTAGGGACCTCATCAGGACGTGGGTGTGAGAAAAATAACAATAACTTAATATAACTGGGCCATGAGGATGTGAGTAACAGGTGTAGAAAGTTCAGAAGGATAGGGCTGACCATTATGGGGAGTTTGGAGAGGAGGAGTCAGTTGGAAAGGTATTTGGGTCAAAGCTGGGGCCATTGGATTGAAGGAAGGGCTCTAAGTAGAGGTAAAATTCAGAGGGAGACTTGAGTAGAAGGGTACTGATCGCTGAGAGCTGTGAGGAGTTAGAGGAGATGTAAGGAAGAAGGTGAAGCCTGGGCATGTATTTTGTATTGCTGAACCCAGACTGTAACAGCTTTTTTCACACTTGAGTACATTGGTTTATGACTTTTCTCTGGAGTTGTAAATACAAATAAAGAACTTATTTTCAGTCCTGTTTCTTACTTTGCTGCTGAAAATGTGATTGTGCCTATCATTCATCTTTACTAATTTTTTCAATATCAAGAATTCCAATAAATGTGTAACTAAAATACCTTTACAAACATGTTATCCTCAAGTGTTCTACCAACAGTGTAAATGATTCATTATGCAGGAGTTAGGAATCTGCAACTTTTTTTTTTTTTTGCTTGGCAAAGCTCTGCATTCACACTTAAATCTTTTGGTGTGTCTGGTTCTTACTAACAGCTAATGACTCTTCCTTCTGTCAATTTGAAGCTTTCAGTATGTTCTCAAGTAATCTTTGACAAGCTGGTTTACTGCTGCAGGGAGCCTTCATCCACCAGAAGGGTCTACCCAATTGAAGTACTTCCCATTTAATAGATATTACTTAATCTTGTGCTCTGTCCTTGCAAGTTGAGAATTGCAAGGCAAAGCACAAAAATGGCCTTGGAGACCCAGTGGCACTCAATGCCACCTTAAGAGCTGACAGAATGAATGCAAAGCACTTGAGTTGAGTGAAGGCTTCTGGAAAGGTAGAATGTAAATTTTGATCAAGTTTCTATTTTGACCTTTGAGCCTTACTATAAGGTTGGATTTAATCACTTTTTAGGTAGGGAGTTTTAGCATGTTACTGATAGAAACTGTTCAGTTCCAGAAGTATTTATTTTTTCAATTTTTCTATTTTCATCATGCTATTTTAGGAAACTTCATCTGTGTAGGCTGATAAGGGATATCATACAGAAACTGTTTAAAATTTTAGGACTATTTTTGTCACTCATTAACTCCTTAGACATCCTTACCAATGTGTAGCATCCTCTGCTGTTCCCCCTTACTTGCTGTGAAGGAAGTGGTCTCATGTCTTTTTTTTGTTGGGTTCTGTATGGCTTCATTATCTTAGAAAATGTAACAGTTATTACTGTAACAGTACAGGTCAGATTCCATCTGAGATGAGATTATGGCTGCT
The DNA here is from genome assembly GCA_011076525.1 of Nettapus auritus. Lineage (NCBI taxonomy): Eukaryota > Metazoa > Chordata > Aves > Anseriformes > Anatidae > Nettapus > Nettapus auritus. The sequence continues at coordinate 30,000,983 of CM021769.1, forward strand.
GCTCTTTTGTGAGTCACATAAAGCAGAGGTAGATAATTTGTTCAAAAGCCAGCATTACTCCTGGCTTAAAGGGGAAAAGTACTTCAGTAATCAGAAACAGCACAGTCTATGGTCTTTAGTGCGAGACTGAGGTATTAGCTCTGATACTAGACTTTAATGAGTCACCCTTTTATTCATGTTGTGTGGGTACATCTGTGAGATGGGATTTATCACTATTAATTGTCTTTGAAATGCTCTCTGTGAAATGAACTCTGACAGATGGAAGGTGGAGGTTAAAAAAAAAACAAAACTCCAAAGGGAGTTTAAAAAATGTCTGTAAACTACCCTTTTTAATTTTTTTTCTTGGAACTTTCCTTTAATATTTCCTTTAATATTGACTAGGAAACTTAGCCTGTAAATGGGGGTATAAGAGTTATATCCACCCCTTATTCATGAAAGGAATTTGTCAACCTTGTTGGTGCAAAGAAATCTTCTTGCTAACTCATTTAGAAGTTCCGTGTCTCTGTGAGTGGTAATAGTGGTCAAGTATGCTAGGAGAGTTAACTGTAAAAACATTGCTTTTGATAGAACTGTGAAACAAAATGTTTAGTTATGCAGAAGCCTACTGGAGAAAGAAAGAGGCCCATGCATAAACCTAACAACATTCCTAGTTTTCCTTTATATATGGATAAAAATGTTGTTGTTGGTCTTCCCAAGGCATTTAGTGCTGAATATAAGTGGAAATATTGACAAGTGTGTGCCTACTGTTTCACTGAAAATTACTCTTTGTTTTAGGACTGTTGGTGGTGATTTCTGGCATAAGCTTTTTGAGCGATTTTTGAATGCAGATGGTAAGTCCACAGTGTCTCTGCTGAAGGAGTTCAGAGAGGAAATAAGTGACAAGTTTGACAGCAGTTTCCAAAAACGTCTTTATGAAATCTTAGCAGCACTGGGAGAAACCTTCGTCTTGGACAACTTTCTCTGATTTCATAGAGGACAAACCTCATGTGTATTATAGAGGGGAATTTAACTTTTTTTTTTTTCAAATGTAAGCACGAGCAGCAATTGTAGACATTTCTATGGGACTTGCTAAAGAATGTTGCATCAGTGCATAGGTATCCTAAAACTGTTAGGTGAACTAGTCTGTGTCTGAGAAGTTTGCCAGAGAAAATAAGCTGTCATAACTGCCCACTCCCCTTTCTGTATAGCTTCTCAGAAATGAATTTAATATCTAGTTCACCCTGTAGTCTTTGAAGTCTTTGCCCTACATTTAGTTGTTCCATAGTACTGCTTTTAATAACTGTTTCATCAATAAAGTTGTTTTTTGATAATATCTTGGCTGTATTAAACATTGTCAGATGGTTTCGAAACACTTTGATTTATTATCCATCCTGGAGTGCTTCTGCCTGAATGGGAATTGCCTTTGACTGCAAGATGCTAAAGCACCTCATTTGGTGGCAGCTTTCATAACCACACAGGACTTCCTGGGCACTTAACACAACTTGAATGTTCCTATTTGGAATACGTTCTCATGGATGATTGTTGTAGGAAAAGTAGAAGGAGTCACAAGCAAAAAAGATGCATATTTATGTTTTTGTTTCTCAAAGCAAGGGCTAGAGTTACTGTCTGGAACAAACACCTTTCAGAAATCACTTTGAAGACTCTACTTGCCATATGTGCTGAAGGGTTTCCAGGTTTGTGTGAAAGCTTTTGGAAATGTATGTCTGTGTTAACTTTTTACAAACTGTTATTAAAATCAATACAAAGGCCTGTACTCACTTTAAGACTGAACAGAACTTAGAGGATTTCATACCAAGATGCTATGTACCTTAAACTTCTCCAATGTGTGGTTTACTTCCTTACAGCTTCTCCCTTGTATGAAAGAAAGCAGAACACTGCATCACTACTCATTCTACTGATTAACAGACAAGCTGGCTTAGTGTCTCTTTTACTTGGTCAAATTCTCTGGTCATGGTTCTCACCTAATTGAACTTAAGACCATATTTTCTATGTTGTTACAAGCTGCTTTCTTTCCTGTTCTTTCTGTTTCTCTGTCACTAGTCCTTGTGCTTTGACATGTGTTCTTGCTTTTCCAGATCCCTAATGTCTTCCTCATAGTTCCTTTTATGAAGGTTATATCCTCTTGTAATTCAGGAATAAGACTAAATGTGTTGATAGACAAGCTTTACTTTGTCCTAATGTAAACTGCATTTGCAGAATTTTGTCCATTAATGCCTCAGATAATGCTTTCTGTAATACAAGTTGTTAGTTAACTATCTACTCAGCAAGTAAAAAATAAAATATAATAATCTTTCTCCAGCCAGAGGCTGAAGCAAAGATCACCAGTAAAATGTCTGGGACCTATGCATTGGACTAACTGCTGTCAGCTCTAAAGCGATTTACATGCATGTCAGCACTTTTCATTTAGATAAAATTTTATTTTTTACTTATTTTTTCCAACTTGATTTTAAACAAGTTGTGGGTGAGCTCAGTCCTTGTCCTCTCATTTTTAGCCTTCTCTGTTTAGAGCCTGAAACACAGCTACGGAAACCAAGCAGCTTAGTAAGAAAACGCTCATAACGCTATCTGGTCATCCCAAGGACCTCTCAGCCAAAACCTGTTTCCAAGCACCATAGAACAACTTTGCTAACGTTTCATGTATTTCATTAATCTTATTCAGACAAAGTTTTTGGGAACAGTCTGCACAGAGTTTCAGTAAAAGAAGTTGGCTCCTGATCTCTTCAAAATATGTAATTGAAACTCTTTGCCTTTATTCTAAATTGAATTCTACTTCAAAGCCGAAACACTATTATTGTGTTTTCTTGACTACTGTTTTCTCTGTGAGCAAAAACAGTTCTGATTCTTTTACCTCAACTAAGACTCTATCCTAGAACAGTAATACTTGTTACTGTTCAGTTGGGGATTGTGGATCCAAGTCCCAGCAGGTTCTACAGCAGCTATTTTATAGCCCTGCACTACATTCAGCATATAGGGGTATTCTGGCCTCTGCTCCTAGGTGTAGGTTTGGAGCCCATGGCATGGGGAGCTTAGAGCTAGATGATCTTTAAGGTGCCTTCCAACCCAAACCATTCTGTTGTTCTATATACATTCCAGACAACGCATGTACCTCGGCGTATTGTAACCAGTGAATTATTAAAGCTAATGTTATTAGCAATGTAATTTAGCAATGATATTACAGACTTTGACATAAGAAACAAAAAAAGGAAGAGGAACTTGTTACAAAAAAAAAAAAAAAGTGCAGACATCTCTGTATCTCATTCTCAGTTTAACTCAGCTGAAACGCAGTAGCTCTCCTGCCTGGGTTAGTCTCTGCCTCTCTTATATTGGTGCAATCAACTCACGTAAAAGGTCTACTTCCCCAGACGTCCCTGTTATCTGTACAACATTAGTTTGCCAAGCAATTGGGTACAATGATGATCTATGACATTCCTTTGGCTTATTTTTATTCATGTAATAAGCACTACATTTGAATTTGTAGCTCTTCCAATTGTCATCGTAGTTGTTACTAACAACCTCCCTGGGACTTCGAAACCTGGATATGAGCTGTAATTCTGCCCTACCCTTTATTGTTTGTGTCAGTTCTTGTCATCTTAGTGTCTTTTAAAGCTGCCTCTTTTTCCTGTGTAGATGTTAGGACTATTTTGATCTCCTAGCATCTTGAGGGCAAGGCTGGTCTCTACTCTAGTTCATAACTGGCTTATTACAGTCATGGCATCTGAGGTGTCAGCATGCCTGTGTCTTATAATTCGAAATGAGATGCTTAGGGCAAACTTGTCTGAGGCTAGAGGCAGACATTTACCTGGAGGGCTGGTGGAAACCAGCCCAAACATCCTACCCCCAAAACACACCATTGCTTCAGACCTGGTTGGAGGGTAAATCTGAGAGGTCTTTTCCAGTCGGAATGATTCTAAGATCATCTAGTCCAACTTTTAACTTGTACTAAAGTCCACCACTAACCCATGCTACTAAGTTCTAAATCTACATGTTTATTGAAGACTTCCTGGGTGGTCACTCAACCATTTCCCTGGGCAGTCTATTCCAATATTGCACAACTCTTTCAGTAGAGAATTTTCTCCTAATATCCAAACTAAACTTCCCCTGGTGCATCTCAAGGCTATTTCCCTGTGTTTTACCACTTGCTGCCTGGGAGAAGAGCCCAATGCCCACCTTGCTATATCTTCCTTTAAGGTAATTGTAGAGAGCAAAAAGGTCACCCCTGAGTCTCCTTTTCTCTAGGCCATACAATCCCAGTTCCCTCAGCAGCTCCTCATAAGACTTGTTCTCTAGACCCTTCAACAGCTTCATTGCCTCTCTTTGGACGTGTTCCAGCACCTGCCTGTCCTTCTGGAAGTGTGGGGCCCAAAACTGAACACAATACTTGAGGTGTGGCCTCAACAGGGCCGAGTACAGAGGGACAATCACTTCCCTCGCCCTGCTGGCCACACCAGTTCTGATACTAGCCAGGATGCTGTTGGCCCTCTTGGCCACCTCAGCACACCACTGGCTCCTGTTCAGCCGCCTGCCAACCAATCCCCCCAGCTCCCTTCCTGCCGGGCAGCTTTCCAGCCACTCTGCCCCCAGCCTGCAGCCTTGCACGGGGTTGTTGTGCCCCAAGTGCAGGACCCGGCACTTGCCCTTGTTGAACCTCGTACAGTTGGCCTCGGCCCATCGGTCCAGCCTATCCAGGTCTCACAAGGCACATCAACACTCCTGCCCACCTTGGTGTCCTCTGCCAGCTTGCTGAGGGTGCACTCAATCCCCTCATCATGATCATTGGGGAAGGTATTACAGAGAACTGGACCCAGCACTGAGCCCTGGGGCACAACACTTGTGACTGGCCCCCAACTGGATTTAGTTCCATTCACCACAATTCTCTGTGCCTGGCCTCTAGCCAGTTTTAAACCCAATGAAGCGTACTCCCATCCAGGCCTTGAGCAGCCAGGTTCTTAAGGTGAATGCTTCAGAAACGGTGTCAAAAGCCTTACTGAAGTCTGGGTAGCAAACATACACAGCCTTTCCCTCAGCCACTGAGCAGTTTGTCGAGCAGGACCTGCCTTTGATAAACCCGTGCAGACTGGGCCTGATCACCTGGGCATCCTGTAAGCGTTATGTGATAGCACTCAAGATAATCTGCTCCATGAGCTTCCCTCTCACCAAGGTCAGACTGACGGGCCTGTAGTTTCCCAGATCCTGAAAAGATTCGTGTAGACTTTGATCCATGGTCAAAACAGGTTTGACCATGTTCTGTTACCAGAAAGCAATACCATTGGAATCTGGATAAAAAGGTGTCAAGTTGACTGATGCTACCTTGGGGAAACACCATATACTTGAAATTTAACACAACTGTTCTACTTCCATTGTCGTTGGTTTTTCCCTTCTGTAACTAATGTGAAAAAATCAAACTTGAAGATAAAATAAAGGTTACTTTGCTTAAGTAAATGGCTCTACATTTTCATCAGAATAACAACATTTCCTTAATTGTATAGTTGGGCGATATAACACAAAGCGTGTGATGTTCAACAATATGAATGTTAGTTGAATCAAAGTGCCTACCACATTTGAATTCAGCAAATCAGTGGTTACATTTCAGAGTTTGAAAATCTTTATTTTGAATATAGGAGAGAGAAAAAAATGTAGAAGCAGGTATACTAGAAAATAAATTCCTCCTAAAACCAAACAAAAATACCTTTCTTAATAGATGAAATGTATTTTATTTCACTATCTGAAGGAAAAAACAAACACACCTGTATGATCTCTGAGGTGTTGCTATTCCTCTTTAGCCTGCTTTTCATTTGTACACAAAGTTGGTTTTGCATGTATGTACTAACTAGAGATACGGCAAAAATCCTAGCTAGTGGGTCAGTAGTAAATTTTCACTGAAATCACTAATTAGATGAAGTTCAAGTATAGTCTAAGTACTTAGAATAATATTATACTCCAGATGATAATTCTTCCACCTGGGTAACCTGCAGTAGGGAAGCTAATCTTCTATGCACAGCTGTATTTCTTGCTTCTGTTTCTGTACATGCAAGTGTTGGATGAGAAATGTTAGGAAAATAGAAGTGATTTATAATGTTGGATGTTGCTGGAAAGTAAATATGGATCCTCCTAAATAAAGCCTGAGAATCTTATTTGTGTTATTTCTCTTATGATCTGTATATCAGCAGCAGTACTTTAAATTTTTGATGTCTCCCTAGATTTCTCACTGGCCAGAGAATGGGAAGAGAACAGTAAACAAACCGTATCCAGATTTCTTTCTTAGTCCTTGCTAGGGTATAGGGCTACAGGGAAAGATTCTGCACCTATAGAAAAGGGCAAGGGTACAGAAGAGCTTTCTTCAGAGATTAAAAGTAACTTGACTGAAGCTCTGGATGTCCTTGAATGTGCAGTTTGCAGAACAGCTCCATATGTGCTAATCTACCCAAACACCAGGTATTTTCATCTGAGAGGACAGAATACTTGGTCTGCTTGTCTGTTGAGAAAATTCATGTTGTATATATTCCTGCCTCTTTCTACAGTATTGATGTCTTTTCTTTTTCTGCTAGACCTATTTACTGGTCTCTATAGCTTTCCACCTAGGTGTAGGAACATCTACATTATAACCCCAGCCAAGTGGTTTTCAGCAGTTCAAGAAACTGACTTTTTTTTTTTTTTTTTTTTTTTTTTTTTTTTTTTTTCCCCACAGAAGTCTTAATTCTGTTTTGAAATTCCTGGCAGGACTACCTTCTCATTCAAGGCCATCTATGTCCTGAAGACTTTATGTAATTCTTATGTTCTTTAAGAAATTATTTCCAAAACATTTTCTACATGCAGTCTCTTCATTATTCTACCCCTAGAACTTTTAAACCGGGGTTGTTGCTTCAGCCAGGAGTGTTAATTGTATCCAGCAATTAATGCATCTTCTTCTATATTGTATTGCTGTAAGATACTGGTAATTTATATAATGTAGCAATAACTAAGAAGGATTCCTGGACTGTCTCCCTGTCCTGGTTGGACTACTTAGCTGCTCAACAGAAGATTCATATGGACAAAGACCTGAAGAAGTGATAGCTGTTTGTTCTTTGTAACAATTTGTTGCTATTCACAGGAACCCCCTTCCCTCCATGTTCACATACATTCTGTACTTTAATTCAGAAATAGTAAAAGAATTATGTCAATAATGTCGTCCACTATGTTATATGTCATGAAAGTGGGTCTAGAAATTATTGCAGAAAGTCACTGAGCCCCCCAACAGATGCTATGGATAAAAAGGATCTAGGCTAATAAAATGTGCATTAGATGTGTATATATACTGTGAAATGCGTACATGCACTGTGGGGTAAAAAACCCACAGATCTGAGTCACTGCTCAGTAGGCCATGTTAGTAGGCCAGACTCCTGGGTTTAAAGGAGTTGCTTCTAGTATTTATAGGACTCATCAAGATCATTGTCTTTACTAACAAATAATATAGGCTACCTCATCAGTATTTATGTACTGTAACGACCAGCAATGTTACATGATTTTATTGCTTCTACCTGATTATGTCAGTGTAAATGATAAGAAAAAGCAGAGCTTGATAGTTAAAAGCAGAAAAGTGATCAAAATAATCTGTAGAAGCCAACAATAAGAAACAGAGTTCCAAACCATTAACACCAAAGTAAAACTTACTTTGAAAAGTACATCTACAAATATTTACAAAAAATGTGTTGCAGGCTCTGAAGCTAACTTGCTAAGAGTTTGCGTCTTAAAAGATTATTTTAAGGAAATGTCAGCTATGGAATTCATCACCTGCTCTCCTAAAAAGGTATTTAATTTGTGTAAGATGGAAAATTTTTAAACTGAGATATATATTTATTTGAACTGATAAGTAAATGTTCTATATGTCCTCATACCTGAGACTTCTCATAGCCTAGGGTCTGTGTTAAATAGAAAGGCTATGAAAATCACACACTTGAACTAGTCACCTGTTTGATTAATACATTATCAGAGCTGTAAGTGTGTGCTTGTGCTAGCAGAAATTACTTGACCAAAAAAATCCAGAGTGAACTAGAAACAGTGGCTTGCAATTTACCTTAATATGTGCCCCCTGTAACACTTAAATTAGGTGTGCCTATAAATTCAACTGATGAATAAAGAGAATGCATTTCATGTGGCTGGTGCATGAAAACCCAAATTTATATTTAAAGCCTTTGATATAGAATTATAACATTATTTGATATTCTTATTTATGGCCAATGTTATGTATTCATATAACTTCAGGAATGTTTAACAAAAATTCAGCACTGTATAAAGGTAATTATGTTGGATTATATCAGTAACCTTAAATTTTCCTGGGACAATAGTTAGGTAATTCTAAACCAAGAAAAACCCTCACATTTATGACTCGTCAGGCTTTCATTCTGCAAAATAGTTAAGAAGTTGCCAAACTTTAGACAAATACAGGAACCGAATCTTGAGGGATCTCTCCTGTACAGTAACATTTGTCCCCTAGTGCTACAGACTAGCAAATCTCAGAGCTCTTCTTTCATCTGGTAGAGGGCAAGGCATAAAAAGTAGACATAAAGACCGAGATGTCCTCGGCCTCCCCTCACAGGTCCTGACTTCATGCCCTTTTACCAGCTTTGTTGCCTCAGGATACTGTGAACAGCTGACAGGATGTGAATCTGAATGTTTGGAAGTTTTTGAACTATTTCAATAAGATGAATTTTTCCAGTTTCTAATATCTTTATATTAATTTGGTAATTGGCTTCCATTATTTTCTACCTATTGATTGTGTCACTATCATCACTACTTTGTAACATAATCTTATATAATAAATTAAATTCAACTCATCAACCTCATTGAAATTTTGCTGTCTGGCTTGACAAGAGACAGTGAAATCATATTTTAAAAGAAAATTTTAAAAAGACTTAAGTGAATCATTTGTTCTATCTGTAGTCTAAAATTGAAAAAAAAAAAAAAAAATAGAAGCAAAAAATCCTAATTATTTTTTATGAAATACACTGTTGCTTTGCATTTTGTGTCATTCTGACTGACCTACCAGATTGTGGATTCCATGCACTAATTAATTCTGCTCTGGTTCTACAAAATCTACTATGAATCATATCCAACTGTTTTTTAGTCCATACAATTTATGAATATTTTTAAATGTAGAAAAATTACACCTCCTGCATGTGCATCAGCGAATAATTCCAAGTCTTTCCTCTGTGCTGCTACTGATTTCCCAAATAATAAATATTCCAAGGTGGTTTTGGGCTAAACTGTAACTTCTGAGGTATTGCACTCTGTGCTGTGCACTGGTGATTTCCCAGTGATGCTTCGGTGTACAAAAGCTCAGTGTTCTTATTCTAAGTGAGTTATTTGACTGTGGTCTTGAGAATTGGTGGTTAGAGTCTCTCATTTAGCCTTGGGCTATGGGCACTGCAGTTACATTAATGTGCATGCGCTTAAAAAGATTGCCCTCAAAGATTGTTGAAGGAAGACTGAAGCTCCTTTTGCAGTTTCATTCTCTCAGTTCTTACTATTTTACACTCATTGCCCCTCTCTGCTTGATTAATCCAACAGAATGCCATGTCTTGAAAACTCAGAAATAAGGAGGTTTCACTGTCATTCATTCTTTATGACAGAATATTTTAAATTACTAAACTAGCATGTGATCAGAGGTCACTCAGGAAGACCTGGGAAGAACCCAGCTCCTTTTATTGCTTCTATAACTATTTATTGTTCCCTACTTTCCTTTTGTTGTAAATTCCATCCAAAGCTATTTAATTATTGATCCTGTGGCTCCTGATTGATATGGAAGTGTGGTTCACAAAGCAGGAGCAGTAACTAAGTGACACAATTCCAACAAAAGACAAACATTAGTCTTCTGCTCAGTTTCTGTGCTCGAGCTTATGTTTGTTTTTTTCTGGTGCTTTGCATTCTTTAGATACACAGTTCTTCAGTATTGTATATTGATTTGTATATCTTGAATTGTATAGCTCCTTTCTTGAAGCTGGAATAATAATGTAGTTTGATGTAGTGTAATTCTTCAAATAATCATTCATTAAGGAATCATTTAATTGGGAAGAAAAGTGTTGAAATATTGCAGGATTTAGTGGTGGCTGGATATGACTTACTGGTAATTTCCTAAATGACCAGTAAAAATAGATCCTGTAAAGGCATTTTGGACCATTCTGCCACACCACTACATTTTCATTTACTCCCTAAAGAATAAACGTTGCTTAGTTTTTTACCTCTACCATGAACTGAACTGTCTGAAACTTGTCCCTTCATTAGTCTGTTCCCATGGCTTCACAGTCCAGATCTGCTGGTACCATTTTTTAAAAGATAAGTATTTGGGCGTTTAAATCTAACATCCTTTAAACTGTAAGCAGACACCTATTGTTTCAGTGACACATCAACTCTTCTTGCTGTGTTTGCAGGCAAACCAAGCAAAACTTCATTCATAGAGCTTTAGTAGGGTCAGCCATATTCTTGTATCTTGGAAACTATTGCTTAGATCCCATGCAACTAAAAGCAGCAGTTTTTATATCAAGATGTAAAACATGAGTGTCAGCTGAAAGTAGTCTCGCCTAGCCTGAAACAGCAAACATTACTGACAACTGGTGTGGGCAGCTGTACAGATAGTCTCTCATTTGCTTAACATATAGGGAATGTGTAATAAGAATATTCCATTTTTATGTAATTAAAACAATTATTTTTCCCCCTCATCTCATGGGAAAGCATATTTTTCACTTGCTGAGCTAGACAACAATGGAAAAGTCACACTGATCCTGTTCTCAGTCCTTTCAACAGATAATTTCCACACAGTTGAGCATGGGAGCCATCCTCACTCCTAAGAGCATTAATTTCTGCTACACATGATCCGTGCACCAAGATCAAAATGTCTTCTGCTTTTTCTTTGCTCAACTGAGGATATTTTTATCAGTGAGCAATGTACCTATATACCTTTAAACTGTCAGCAAATCATAACTTCCTCAGTTATAAGCCTAAGTTTCTGTGGAGTTTCACTATATGGCATATTCTTCACTTCTGTAAAATTTCCTGTGGCTTCCACAATGCTGTTTCCTGAGGTATCAATATCCTTTCCAGAAATGGATGCATAGCAAAATGGGTGGAGGGGAAAGGGCTATGTGGTTGGGAATGCATGTTGCACTGGATGAGGCTCATGAAGAAGATTTACAGTTCTTGGTAAACTGGTAATTTCACCCCGATCTTCTCTAAACAGGAGACAGCAAATATGGAAATGGTGTTTGAGTAGTTGGACTTGCTGTAAAGGTGAGATAAGGAAACCCTACGCTTCTCCTGAATCATCTTGCAATTTCATTATGTTAAAAGCCAGCTTGTTGGCTATCATGCTGCAGAAGCTGTGGATGTTTTGGCAAAGCCCTGTTAATACTTCTAGCATTTATGGTTTTGTTAAATTTCTGTTACTGAGAAAAATGGTTCCAGACTGAAGAACTGCCTTCCACTGTCAGCATTGCTCCTGGCTTTGTGTGTGATACTGGATAAATTGTATAAATCCCATGTTTTCTCATTTATAAAATGAGCATTATATTTTTATGTATATTTTCATATATAAATATTTATGTATATTCATAATGTTTCACTCTTGTGGAGAAGTGGTACATAAAAACAAGGTAACGCTGATGCATGCAGTTGCTGGTTTCCTAACCTGCAGTTGGACTAGCGCTTTTTGTTGTTTCCTGTCACTTTGGTGCTTTTGGGCAGTTGAAGTGTACAGTGCAACCAGTAACATTTTACCAAAATAGGTTTTGTTATTGACCATAGTTAGTACCCAGAGAGTCAAAATGGGGAAAGCATTACTCTGGTTGTTTGTTTAAACTGGAGCGTAGCTGCACCAGCTGTTGAGATCCAAACATTTTTTTTCTTTGATAACTAAGATGTTTTATTGAGTGGATAGCATTAAAAACTGAATTTTGGACCTTGAACTGTATCTTGGTGAAATAATTCTTCTTAGCTTCTGGCTTTTAGGAGTGTCACTGTCCTGTCAGATTTCAGTTTGCCAGGTGGTTGTATGTTTGGTTTAGGTGCTATATACATGCATAGGTATCACACTCTGGGCATCTGTGAGGTTCTCTGTCATGTTCTTAAACCACCCTTCATTTCTCCTAATTTAATCCATTTTGCTGTTGTCGTTCATGTCTAAATTTATCTCTTTTCTATGTCTTCTGTGTTTTTGCAATTTTTATATGCACTAAATGTTTCATTATATAAGGGGTGTATTAATGCACAATGGCACCCCACATAGTTCAGGCAAAACCAACAGAGTTATTACTCAAAGTGATTATAAGCTGCATGAAGCCTTTATGTAAAAAAAGGGTATCTGTCTCCTCTCTTTTTCATTACATGCTATTGTCTTTCCTTTCAGAAGTGGCTATATTTCAGTAACGCCGCACAGATTTTCCAGGATAGAAATTACTATACAAACATGAGTGTTATATGACCTCAAAAATAACTGTGAATTGGAAGGCTAAATCCAGCTCTAATGAATGAAGTCTGAAAGCTGACAGCATTCAGCAATTTCATGAGCTCAGGATATTTTCTAACAAGAAAATTCATTTCTGAGACTTGTTGACAGGAACATCAAGAATGGAACTGCTGCCTTTGCCTCCACCCACTCCAGCAAAGAGTGGGGGGAGAAAAGTAGATCTTTTTATAAATAGCACTGTTCCTGTCGTATTTGTAAATTCAGTGCTTTTTGTGTTAATGACATCACCCTTTTCTCCATGGCAACTTCCTACGATGTCAAAACTGCAGGGCACCATCAGAAGAACTTAAACCACCGAACGAACACATTGATTCAAGATGATTTAATTGAGAAATAGCGCAGAGGGTGACAGGAGGGGGTGGGAAACACAAGCAAACAGGCTACTGTCAGCTCTGCTACTCTGAAAAGCGTGCATCTGTAATGACTGTCCCCTAAAACTCTGCCCCATCTCCTCTTTTTGTAACTCCTTCTCAGGAGGAGGAGGTGGGTGGCAGGCAGGCAGGCATCTTATTCTTCATCTCTGGTGTGTCTAGAGAGAAGCACTACAGGTGACTAAGCAGGAGGAGCATGACTGATTCACTCCTGAGTTATTTTCTCGCTCTCCTTCTCTCCCCCTTCCTATCTTTTCTGTTTGTTTTTCAGCTTTTGCCCAACAGCTTGTATTTTTCCCCAGGCCCTGATGAGAAAGAATTAGCAGCAGGCTTTCTTGTTACCTAATGTTCACAAAAAAAAGTGCTTGTGGTTATCCAGGTGAGGAAATAAAAGCCAACTCTAAATGCAAAACAACAACAAAAAATTGTCTCTTGGATATATCTTTACATTGTTAAGAGAAAAAAAAAAAAAAAAAAGGGGGGGGGGGAAAAAGCTTTTTCTTTGTGAATGTTGTCCAGGAAATACTGAAGTAACTGACATGCCAGGAAACAGTAAATAGCTGGCTTCTTTATCAGACTACCTATGGAAAATACCTAATTGCTTCACTGGCAGCCCTGCTGGTTTTGACTTGATTTCAAAACTGACTGCACTGGGGGGAAGCTATTTCGCTTGCTGTCTTGATTACAGAATTAGATTCTGCTGGGTTCCACTTGGGACTCAAGTAGCAGGAACATAATAGTTACATCTGCAGAGCTTCAGTCAGTGTAAACTCTCCTTGTTCCAATCATCTTAATAAATCTGTCCTAATTTACATCCCTATGAGGTCTAAAGCCTTAGAATGCTTTACCTTCCTTCTTCTCAGGGTGCCAGGAGATCTGTTGCTGAAATTTAGCCTGCAGAAGTGTCAAGATGATACTACATTCTGTGTTTCTGAATTGCATGTCATGGATGCAGGCCATTTATGCAAGATCAGCACAACACCCACAGAGTTCCTATAGCCAGCCCAGGGACACAGGAGAGCTCACCAGATTGATAAGTAACACTTGGTTTGCCTGAGCAATGCTGTAACGCTATACTTGCCACTCTTGGTTTGCAGCTTATATCTCTATAGGGCATAGGAGTCTTTAATCACCGATTCTCAAAGTGTGAAGCTTTGTTATGGCTGTTAACTCCCTCCCCGCCCTGGAGTGAAGCATAAGTCAGCAGTCCTGTTTCAAGGCTGAGTTGAGGGGAAATGCACGTATAGTCTTTATGCACTAGAATCTAGATTAGTATCTTGCTTTTGCCTTTTGTGTAAAATGTCACTCAACACACAGTTCCATCCTCTTTGCTGAGATCACAGCATCAGCCCACAATAAAAAAAGGTCCCAGAAAACATTGATTCACTGCATTACAGATCTTGGTAGTGGCGTGTGTCTACAGTGAGGTCTTGACTACTTAACTGCAAGGCTTTAATGGAATTTATCATTGTGGTCTTCTCTGTCCTCTGACTGTGAGGTTATTTTACCTTCGGTTATTCTTCCAACACCTCTGCTGACTGCCAGAAAGAGGGGGCGTCTGGCACTGATATACTCTTCCGTGCAGCCAGCGCTGGGGTAATGCTGGTGAGTAAGCAGCTGCAAGCTTGATGTGCTTGCATGTGTATGAGACTGAACCATGATTCTTCTGAAGAAGCTTTAAGATGAAATTGCTGAGAATTTTTGCCTGAAGCAAGGGATGTTTCCCATGTCTGAGACAAGCAGCAACCTGCCAGCAGAAGGAAGAAGGGACTGAATTCACTCCAGAAGTATTTCTCAGAGATCTTTTTTCAAGGTAAGACTCCTATTGTGGGAGGTAGAAGGGGCAACAGGGTCCAGCTCTGAACACTAAAATTGAGATGACTTCTAAAATATTCTTACCTTCCCAAATTGTAGAATTGAGATAAATCTCTGATGTCTCTACCAGTCCCTTTTTAGCTTTTTAGGCTGGAAATGTTAATCATCCAATGAGAACTAATTTTTTTCAAGGTCCGAAGCCATAAGAATGGGAGGGAGGGCTTTTTTTTTTTTTTTTTTTTTTTAAAAAAAAAAAAAAAAAAAAAAAAAAAAAAACAACACTGCCTTTAGCTGCCCTGTATACTAGTGGTGAATAAGCACCACTGACATTGAGTATGCTTCTAAATCATGTGCTTAAATACTAGAATAATGGGTGTTTTAGGAACAGGGTGAATTCAAGTAAAATTTAGTAAATAGAGGTTGGTTTGCAGTTTATTATTTTTTTTTAGTGCTTTTAAATGCTGATAGATTTTTTTGTTCTGTAGGAAGCAAAATAAAGGAGGTTCCTGCTTTGGGATCTTGAGCTCAAAGTTTCTTAACAGGCTTAGTTTGAAGAAATGCCATTGAAACAAGCAAGGAGATTTTTTTTTTTTAAGCATCTATTTGAGTTACACCTGAACAACCAGTTTATCACTGTTGAAAACTATTTGTGGAGAGGCAGAAAGTAGTAGAGACCTCCTTGTCCCTGTTGCTGGCATCTCAGTTAAAAAGCATTATTTAAGATAGGAAAAAAATACCTTGAAATACAGAGACAGCTTTGGAAAAAAATGGTAACATCTAAAAAACCTTTATCATCAGTATCGCCTTCTCCCTGGCATAAGACAAGACCTGAGACTATCCCTAATTGGGAACCCTCCAGACTAAGAATTTTGTGCTTGGGTAGTGGCTTATAAATTATAGTCCTCAATTAAAATGCAGCAAATCACAGATCCTGTAAGGGTGCTGGAGCCATTAAGGAATGCACTTGCTGAGCCTAGAAGTGCAGACGAGTGTGGGCGTGAGTCTATACTTTTTCTTTGCACGCTAATTGATCACATCATTGTGCGCAGTTCCACTTCGCTCTTGGACAAGAAATAAAATACGCTAGTAAAAGCAAAAGCATCTCGTGTCCAGGGAAGTAAATGCAGTTGGTAAACTTTTCCACACAGAGCTGAAAAGGAGGAAAAATCCTTGTCAGATCTGTGAAAAGCATAATCAAAAGGATCTCTGACTTGTTGCCTCCTCTTCCTGGCATGGTATGGAATGGCGTGGTGCCGGGGGGGGGGTGGGGGGTGGAAGCTCTGCTCTGCACAGATTGAGGAGCAGTTAGGCGAGATTGCCTGGGGAAGGGTACTTGTGCCCAGAATTCAGGTAGGGAATAATGGCCAGGAAGGTGTTTGGTGCCAGCAGTCATTGCGTAACGTGGTGCTGTCTCTGCAGCTAGCCTTGCCAGGTGCTGGAGCAGTCAATGCAGTTGGATGCTGTTGCTGCAGTTTGATTCCGCTTTGTAGGAATAGTTGAGATGAGGAAATCTCTGCCAACTTCACAGTCAGGAGTTATCTCTTCTGCCTCTGAAACTTGGGGAGCATGAATGAATAGCTCTTAAAACATTAATCGAGGGCAGCTTCCAAGAATCATGTGTACTTGAAGTCTAGTCTACATTGTGATCTGATTCATTAGCCAGGGACAGCAAAGGCTTCGGAGAGTTGTTTAGCCAGTGTGTGGACATACTGAACTGTGAACTCCCAAGGAAAACCTGCCTTGGCAACTTTCAGTGGTATGTTCGGAGTACATAGGTGCAGCATCACAGGGTAGGGGAACAAGTGCCACTTCAAGCAATGGACGTGCAAGCAAGGCAACAGAGAAGAAGGGACACCAAAGAGGAACAGGAGGAGCAACATGCTGTGAGACAGGACAGAGCAGCAGACTGCATGGCTTCAGGGTATAGAAGATGCTATTGCTTTTGGTAGTGTCATTTGATATCAATTTAAGCTCACTAAAATTCTACGTAACCAGTGTTGAGCACTATATTATCTTCCATGGGACTGTTCCTTTCTTTAGTAAAATCTCATATCTCTTTTTGAGATGATAGGATTTGGGGGGAAAGAGCAGATTTTGTGGTTCCTGAGAGAACTGGTGGGATGGATAAATACGAGGGAGCAAATGATACTGCTAGAGAACACAAAGCACAGCAAGATAGATAAAGGTGATCCTAACTGAAGAGGAGGATTGGTATTTAATTAAAACTACTGCTAAAAACCAGGCTCTTAGTAATAAAATAAATAATAGCAGGACATGAGTAATTCCTCTCGGGGGAATGATGGAGACAAAATTAAGCTAATGTAATAATAAAAGGGGTGTGTGTGCAAATGCTCAGAGGAATAGTAACAGGATATAAAGATTTTTTTTTTTTTTTTTTTTTTTTTTTTTTTTCCTCCACTTCTAAGAAGTTCAAATGTGGTTCAAGTCAAAAGGGACAGAAACCTGTTAAAGAACATGCTCCTCAGGGCTCATAGGCCATTTCAGAAGGCACAGTTGTCTGAGTTACTGAACCCAGTGTTGCCTCTGCTGCTCCACTTAGCAGTCTCAGTAGAGAGGTAGGAGACTGAGCTCATCCTCTGGTTTAACAAATGATGTTAAGTGTGTCGTGGAGGTGCATGCATGCACACACACACACCTCTAATTGTGAAACCATTTCACAGCTCTGTCTGCCTTCCTCGAGCTGTGATGCCCATTATTCTAAGGTGATTAAACAGCATAAACTCATTAGCCATTCTCAACTGTGTAATATACAGTGATGTAACTTCTTTTCCATAGGTGGTTTGCATAATACTGTGCTTCAGTTGTTACTCTTTCTGTTTCATCTTTTTCATTTCTGTGATGTCCATCTGTTTACTAGATAAGGTTTAAAAAATTCCAGAATATATATTAAAAAAAAAAAAAAAAAAAAAAAAAAAGACCTGAAAAGTTGGCTTCCTGGTAGTCTGTAGTTTACCAAGGCTGGCATGCGTTACTGGCCACCCTCAGCTATCGGTCACATCATCTTCTAAAATGAAACTCTCTTGCAGGGGTTCATGTTCCTCCGGAATTGCACGAAGTCTAGTAAGAAACAACGATGCTTCAGCCGAAGACCACTGTGGAAACAACCTGGTGATGTGTTTTTTCTCCTGCAGGTTGCTGAGGGGAAGGACTTGTGAATCTCTGAGACGCTCAGGTTGCCATTTGTGTTAGCACTTTCCAGGATACAACCACAGGCCCCCAAAACAAGTTAAATTGAAGGAAAGCATAAGGTAATGGTGGTTTGTGGTAGATAGGGATAGTTATTTGTAGTCTGCTCTGAAGAGTCGCTCTGCAGCTAAACCACAGCTCTGAGCAGTGCTCGTCCTGGAGCTGAGGCACTGCAGTCAGTGGACATTGGCCAGTAACAGCTGTCTTGCTGCTGTGATGTGGAGATGCTTAACACACCATTGTATTAAAAAAAAAAAAAAAAAAAAGAAAAAAAAAGAAAAAAAAAGATATTTTGTTTCTTAAAATGACGTATGCCCTTTCAAACTAGAAGGCGAACGTACTCAGCAGTTTCAGCAGAGACAAGTATCTCTATGAACTGACATTAGTCAACTTGATAGCTTTGAGCTCAATTGTTTTTCCCCTAAGAATCTTGTTAAACAGGCCTGTCTGTAGTATGTTGTCTTACTGATGGTCTACTGGTTTTCTCTGCAATGCACAAAGCCATACAAACTACTATATGTATATATTTTTCTCATCCTCTGTTGCCTTTTCCATTGAAAATTCAAGGAAATTTTCAGAGATCTTGCTCATCTCATCTAAGCTTGATTCTATTCTTGTTACTGTGCCCAGAAGATGGGACTAAATAGGCTGCAGAGCCTTGCTTGCCATACTGAAAGAGTGTGGACCAGGCTGCTGTCCTCCTTATTGGACATTCTTTAAAAGCTGTGAGTTTTCAAGGCATAGCAGGAGATGAGGGTTGTTAGCAGCAGAGCTGAAGATCTCTGCTTAGATAGAGAGAACAGGAGTGAAAGATTTGCCTTAATCTGGACCAGGTACAGAGGGGTTAAAATGTGTAGTGGCCAGAAGGCAATGCACTGAGCTTAAAATAACCAAGATCAGGATAATTTAGCTTTAAAAACCATCTGGGGCCTGATTCAGTGCTCATTAAAATTCATAGTAGCCTTATGATTGGCTTCTGGAAGAATTAAGCAGAGCGTTACACTTTATAATGAGTGCTTTGGGCCTTGCCCAAGAAAGTACATAAATGCATACAGTAGTGATAGAAATTGACTTCTTTTCTGTAACATCCAGCTTAGAATAAGAGTCCTTCTAGCACTTGTGGAAGTCAGTGAAAAAACTCTGTTTTCAGTGGACTTTGGATTGGAGCTGGAGAACAGATGTTATAGTGGACTCTGGAAAGCGGTCTCTGGGCAAGTTGTCTTTGAGCTGTTCATGCTACAGTAAGCTGCCCAGTGTGGGTATAAACACAATTAATTAGCAGAAATCAGAGCTGCTGAGTACGTAGTGAAAGTTGTGGAAAATCAGATTGCAAACCTAGATGCTCCTCTTAGCAACTGCCACTGAGGAAACCTTCTGATTTCTAATGCTTCATTATAACATATGTGCAGCTGGGGGCAAAGAGACGAGAAAATATTAATTCTGCTGCTTGTTCCTAAACCACAAACTTGCAGACGTTCTTCAGGCTTTTGTGTTCTCTTCCAAGTTCTAAATATGTTCTCTCTAAGTTTCTGCAAAATAGCAGCCTGAGTGACGTAAAGCTGCGCCAATATCTTATTTAAAGTACATTGCCATTTATGTCAGTGTCATTTAAAAGCACGTTTTTTAAAGTCTCTTAGAACTTAGGGTCACTTGCCAGCTGCTCACCTACATTATCTGGCTACTTCTAACTTGTGGTTTGTGATCCCCTTCATAAAGGGTTGTGGCTGTTCTTGGATGGAGCTCGTTATTTGTTGAAAGTAGGAAATGAAAGAATTTTCCAGATAACTACCCAAGTATTTCTGCAGAGAATCTTAAACATTTCAGTACAACTGTTAGCTAGACTTCGATTTCAATGAAAGTTCTGCAGAACATTAGGAATCTTAGCAAGCATTTGATTTTAAAGGTCACGCATGGAAATGAACTAATTTGATACTTTTTTAATTTGAACACCTTTCTCTGAATTAATTTATTTATATAATTTATTTGGTGCTCCAGAGAGCACATGAACAAGAAATATATATATATAGGTATTAGTCATTTTTTAAGTAAGTAGAAGTTTAATTAATGTTTTCCACTTATTTTTGTGATGCCATCTTCAGAATCTCAAGATCTGCAGAATAGATGTGCCATTTTATCTGCATCTTCACAGAATCACAGAATTTCTAGGTTGGAAGAGACCTCAAGATCATCGAGTCCAACCTCTGACCTAACACTAACAGTCCCCACTAAACCATATCCCTAAGCTCTACATCTAAACGTCTTTTAAAGACCTCCAGGGATGGTGACTCCACCACTTCCCTGGGCAGCGCGTTCCAATGTCTAACAACCCTTTCGGTAAAGAAGTTCTTCCTAAGATCCAACCTAAACCTCCCCTGGTGCAACTTAAGCCCATTGCCCCTCGTCCTGTCACCAGGCACGTGGGAGAACAGACCAACCGCCACCTCGCTACAGCCTCCTTTCAGGTACCTGTAGAGAGCGATAAGGTCACCCCTGAGCCTCCTTTTCTCCAGGCTGAACAATCCCAGCTCCCTCAGCCGCTCCTCGTAGGACTTGTTCTCCAGGCCCCTCACCAGCTTCATCGCTCTTCTCTGGACTCGCTCAAGCACCTCCATGTCCTTCTTGTAACGAGGGGCCCAAAACTGAACACAGTATTCGAGGTGCGGCCTCACCAGAGCCGAGTACAGGGGGACGATCACCTCCCTAGCCCTGCTGGTCACACTGTTAAATGCTTATGTCTGATTTAACACAACTCACATTTTTCTACACTATACAAATAAATGTCTAAGTAGCAATTATAGCCAATGAATCCTTTGCAAACCATCCTGTGGACTCCAGTGCATTGACAGCTCATGTAGATAAGGGAAACTGAGGGTACTTATGACGTGCTTGTTTCAGTGGCAGAACAAGAAGGCCCAGTTCCAGCATTGCAGGTTGCTGGCTTCTGAGTTGTGGTGGCATGACTATGTGGCTGAGCTTTATGCCAGGCCGCTGAAACAATCTGAGGTTAAAAATAAATTATATACTAATTAAAAAATTAAATAAGCAGGTTTAACCCTTCGCCTACACCCTTGTCTCACTAAAACCATTTTTTAATTATTATTTGATGCAAGTATTGTATTGATCAGCTGTGTGGTACAGTCTGCAAGCAGCTGTAGAGTTGTACCTGCACAAGGAGGAACTGCAGTGCAAAACTGTGAATGAGTGGCATGCAGTGGTGCCAACCAGCTAGAGAAAAGCAATTGTTAGTCCAGCCTCAACAACTGGGAGGGGTTGAGCTATGGTGTGGAAACTCATCCCCATTGCAGCAGTCAACACTTCCTTTTTTTTTCCCTTCATATTCCCCTCAAACAGCTGCTCTCTGCCTTTGCCATTTTATCCCAAAATAAGCTACCACACACCACCATAGTACAAAACACCCTCCTGCACTTGCTGCTGGGGGGCTGCTGCTGGGAGGATGACCACGATGCCTGCTTCCCGGCACTGGATTAACAGGGCAGCTATGAGAGGCTGCACTGAGTTCAGCTGCTTAAGGCTGCATTGTCTGCAAGGGCAGTTGTTTTTCCCTGCCTCCACATGGCAGCAAGCAGGATGGGAACCTGCTGTGCTGCAGGGAGCCATGTGGCTGGATTTTGACAAGCACAAACTGCAGCCCTCAAATTATTCCTGGCTCTTGAGAGTTGGGTTTGAATGTACCCAGAGGTAGAGAGTGACTAATGACAGCAAATGGTGTTAGACTTTTGCTACCATTATTTTAGCCACTAGGAATTCTCTGAATTCTGGTTAATACTTTTGCAATAGCTGACTGACCTAGTTATTCTGAGCAGAAGCTGTAGTATGTATTCCTCTTATGTCAGCCAGGGATTTCAATCTGCATTTCTATAGCATCTTTAAGGATCGCAGCATGCTTGAAAAAACAACAGATTAAGCTGCCTCTGTTCTGGGGGAGTTAAGCATTGTCACAGTCATTTTACTAGTGTGCAAAATGACTTTCCCAAGGTGACCTGGTGAATCTTTGAGAAGGTAGGCTACGCTGACTTTGTTCTGTGATGCTGCCATTGCAGGACTGATCATCCTGACTTTTGTGGGAAGCAGCAGATACACCTCTTGTGGAGTGGCACTGACTTGTCTGGTGGAGCATGATGTTACTTCTCTTATAACCTAGTATGTCTGTGAATTTTTGCAAGTAAAAGATGTGGAAGAAGTGTGAGGTGGCTGTGATCCAAGCTGTATTGATATTACCTGCAGGGAATGTCTACCAAGCCACAGGAATTTCACCAGTAGCAAAATAACCTGTGGTGTGTTCAGGTGATCCTCTCAAGCTTTGGTTTCAACTTCTCATCAGAGTGGTAGTTAAAATTTAAAGTCTGTTGTTTTCCTACCCTCTTTAAGATTAATTTGCTTTCTTGCCTACGTTCTTGGCTCTTGCTGCTCCAGACGTTCTCAGTCCAGGTTGCAGATCTCCATGCTGCTTCCTTGACAGCTGTGCTCTGCTCTGCCATTGAAGTTGCCAGGCCCTCGCGAGACCAACTGTGATTCTGTCTTGGTGCTGGTGAGAGCCTGGAGCAGCACAAATTTTCTTCTTTCATGTGACCCAGTGTGCATTGTATTTGGTGGTATGCACTCTCAGTCCCACAGTGGTCTGACAAATTTGAGCACACAGACACGTCCTATAACAGCATGCAGTCCTGTAGATGAGGTGATAAACTTTAAACAACTTCCAGTTCTTAAATTCTGGTGTGTTTTATTTTCGTTTTGAATTGGGGCAAAAAGATGGAAACTGGATTAGGCGGTAAATCCTTGGGGACACTGAATAGGCTTATGCAGTGGGAGTGCAGATAAGGCCTTGTCCTGATGGGATCTCCAGGATGCTACCTTTATAATGTCAGCAGTGCATGGTAAGCAGGAGATAGCCCTAATATATAAGCAAGCAATCCAGATAGTGCTGTCTTACAATTTTCTGCCCACCTCTGAATGCAATAGCCTTGGGGAAAAGTAGCACAACTGTAAGCACTTATTTAAAGTGAAACTGCCTCTGGATTGCTCCCTTCTCATCTCCAGGCCTGCTAATCTCATGTGTTGATTATGAGACTTGCCGATTTGATTCCTATCTTGTGTTTCCTCCCACCAGCTGATGCTTTGTGAGTTTGCAACACACCCTTTCTGGTAGTGACCCCTTTGTCCCAGTTGTTAGCACAGTTTTGCACTTCCACGTTAGTTCACTCTGGATTTCAAGAGCCATGAAAGAGAAGAGACCACAGCTCCTGATGGAAGTGCATTTATGCCTCCTAGCAAATCCCAGAGTTTAGAGGAGCCCTGCTAGAAGATCCAGCTCCAAATCACAGCCTTGCTCTATGGATGGGATTGACTCAGTTCTTCCTGGGATTTCCTGAATGCATCAAAGTTACTGTACCTTGGCATTAGGCTTTGTCTGGAAGCTTGGTTGAAACAGGATAATTTTTTTTTTTTTTTTTTTTCCCTTCCTCCTCTATAGCTTCCTTAGTTCCCCAAAAGCACAAAACAAGTGGCCAAATACATTTCTCCTGGCTGAGGTAGAAGGAAGCCCTTGTATATGGCACAGTTGGCCATGGTGCCTCTAATGTATTTGTTTGTTTTTAAAGATTACAAGTGTCCCATCTTGCATATTGCCATAGTAAAATGTTGAAAAGTTTGTTTCTCCCACAAAATTCTGCTCCAGTAGAGATGAAGTGGGCTTAAATCTGTTGTAGCAGCAGTGCAGGAAGTGAGGTACCAGCACTCTCCTGGTGCTGTGACGTGGATGGGCAGGATGAGGAAGAGAAGAGAGAGATCAGCAGCTTTTATCAGAAATTTGTCATGCTTTGTGGGGGGAAGGAGGCATAGCGTATGGAATGGCCATTTGCTGTGTAGATGAATGAGATAAGCAGCCTGCGATGCAAGCGTTTAGTCAATGTACCCTGCAGCACTTCTTGCCCGCAGGTTATGGCTGCCATAGATAAGGCAGGATCTGAATGAGAAGCATGGAGTACAGCAGCTGTAGGAGGAGTGGGGTGTGTGTGCATGTGTTTATAGAAATGTGTGAGCATAATTATTAATATTATCTTGTGCAATTCTCTAGGTCAGAAGGGAGCAGTGGGCAGGGAAGGAGCAGTGAAATGTTTAATAAAGGGACAAACGCTAAAGGGGAAAATTAGAGATGCATCACTTTTACTGGTAAATTTTTCTTCAAAGTGTGTAGGACTACTGGGACCAAACTTGTGAATAGAAAGACTGGAAAGTGTCCTAATTTTTCATTAAGACTGTGGGCAGCAGAGGTTCACACCAACTCAAAGCTGCTTTGGTTCTGTCTACACTTATGTCTTGACAAGTAAAATCAGGCTCTTCCATTTATAAAGAACTTGCATCTTTTTCTAGAAGACTGTCTTAGCATGTAAATGCATAAAATAAAATACTTATGCAAATCTGAAGCCAGTTCCAAGCCTGGGTGACTCCTTGTAGAATATAAATGACATTTCTTTGTGACACTCCCAAAGCTATCGTTGTGTAGATGACTGACTCCTCACTGATTGGCACATCACCAAAGCATAGATATAACAGATGACAATGATGGTTAGCAATCGTCATGTTTCCTCCACACCTAGAAGGATTAATGCTCTGTTTCCTTATTTCTGATCCTCCACAGTAGTTTTTCTGCCTTACAAGTTCCAGTCCTTGGGAGAAAGAATGCTGTCCCTCTCTCTTGATCTCTCTCTTGATCTTAATTGTAGTATATTTCCTATTAACATGATTTTTTTTTTTTTTTTTTTTTTTTTTTGATTGCATCCGTGTATGGGGCTTGCTCTGTAGGAGGAGGCAAACTAATCCCCAGACAGAAAGGAACCTGGCTAACTTTACTTCTTATACCCTAGGGATGCTGCTGTGAGGTAACAGGCAGGAAATCTTGGTCTCTTTGGCAGGCTCTGGCAGGCAAGGACCTGCAGTGTAACGTATAAGCTGTGACTACACTCTCAGGAAGCAGCCTTCCACAATTTAGGTAGCAGATCTGTAAATAAGGATTATGAACCTCAGACCATCGGCTAAAATGCCAGGGTTTCCTTTACGTTCTCCATAGGAACCCCAGTTCTGTTCCTTCTCCCTAATGCTACTGTAGATCTTGGGCATTCCCACTCAGTCTGTGACTCTAGGTGTTGTAGAGCACCACCACCTCCTAGCCAGGCAGGATGAACTGGTAGGAAGAAAAACAGGAAGAGAGAAACGTGCTGAGCTGGCCCGTTTCTACTGCACAAGCCCACTCCCAGCAGAAATGATGACAGCCTAATGGTTATTAGTAATATGACATTTATTCATTTTAAGGGCAACTTAACAGAATTGAGGTGGAAAAAAAAATGGGGGGGGGGGGATTTTTTGGGGGGTGGGAGTGGGGAAGGAATAGTGCAGGGGGAGGATTTTTAAGGCTGACTTTTATCTCTGCTCTTTGGATCTAAATATAACACACCTTGGGGTTAAGCCAGCATTGTTTATTGTTCATGGTTGGGAGATGCCAAAAATCCCCTTTATTTGCAGTGGAGAAAGAGCAGTCTCAGGGTTTGCTGAGGTGAACTCTGACCTGTCCCCTGACAATACCGATCCCTTACATCTGTGCACACCTGCTACTGCTGAGCAGTGGTGGAGCCGGCGTCCTACTGAACCCAAGTCGCTTGTGGAAATGTCTATTTCCAGGAGTCAGTAAACCCTGAGGCATGGCACAGCCAGTGCAACAGGATTACAGGGTGATACTAGACTTCAGACCTCGCAGCACTGAGTCATGGCAAGCGACAGAGGAGAAGTAAAAGCGCCAGGTCATGTGCTGCACATCTGCAATGCAAATAAATTGGCGAATTATTCTATAGCCAGCCGTATAGCAAACAATCAAAGCTCTCCTGCCAGGAATGAAAAGGAATTGGTGGCAGGTCCTGAAATCTGCAGCCAGGCGACACAGGCGGAGATGTCGGGATTCGTTAGAAGCTGCAGCAGCTCTAGGCCCTGAGGCTGTGGAGCCGAGAGAGGAGCTAACAAGCAAGTCAGAGCTTTAATAGGTCAGCAGTGAAGCAGGGGGGGTTAGGAAAGGGTGGAGGGGAATGGGAGATGATCTTCCCGAGGTTCTTGCCTGAGACCTAGCAAGCCTCGGTGCCCAGGTGTGACGGAGCTCATTCTCTCTCTCTTCCCCCGTAGGGACCAAAAGGAGGAGACAGTGAGAAGGCAAGATGGTCCCACGAGGCTCTGCTGTTGGCGTGTGTTATTTTCCTTTGGAACATGAATCCGAGGCTTCTCTGTGCTGACTGTCTCTGTGCTCCATCTACTACCACACCCTGAAATCAAACTGAGCAGCTTAGGTGAACCAGGCACTGTACAAACATGTCAGACTTGCCTCCACCCCTTTTGTTTCTCCCGCTTTCTCCTGCCATCTTTCTCTCCCAAGTTTATCGGCGTGTCAGCGGATCCCGGTGGCAGAGCATTTCCACTTCACCTCTGGTTACAGAGAAATGAAGAGTCAGGGGTAAGCTCCCTCCTGCAGGTTTGGGGTTCAACACTGACTTGCTTGCTTTAAAGCAGCAGCAACGCTGTCCTAATCGCTGCAGTTTTGTGCGATTTTGTTTCCTCTGTTTACAGAGGACTAGGTTTGTCAGTTTAAACTAACATATCTGTTCCCCAGTGGCTGTGCTGCTACAGCTTAACCCCTTCCCTTCAAAGCTCAGCCTCGCCACTGGCAGGAACTAGCGTAACGATCACACGTGTGTTGGCAATGCCAGCCTTGGGCAAAGTGAGAGGTGAAGGGTTCAGGGTGGTCATACAATTTTTTCTCTCAAGGGATGGTTCTGGAAGGGAAGAAAAACCAGGAGCTGGATTCCTTTGGGAAGGAGTTTACTTCGTCTTTACTCCTATAGCCCAGCAACACCGTCCTCCAATCGGCTTTGCTGCATGGCAGTGGGAGAGTTTCCCTGCAGACCCTTCTTTCTCCTCTCACTTGGAATTGTCCTCTACCGGCATTGTTGCAGCAGGACTGCCAGTAAGATCTTGTGTTTTTTGCTTTCCAGTGTCTTTTAGATGGGCCGATATATGGGTCTCTGGGGTCTGGTAGTGTAACCTATGCAGAGTGAAGATGATGGGGAATGGGAAGAGGAAAATGCATTGTTGAATATTGCTGGGTGATGATCTTAAGGCATTGGGGTGAAGAAGGGGTTAAAAGTGCTCTGGGTGATGCTTGAGAAAGCAGACAGCACGTCAAGAACATGCATGCTCATTGCCTTTATGCGAGACATAGCAATATCTCCTCCTGAGTCCTGTATCTGTGAGGACCCTTACCATACCTTTGAAGAAGTCTAATCGACTCACCAGTTACAACCCCTCATGTCTGTATTCCTGACCTGGCTGCTGTGCTAGCCAAGGGCTTTTCAGCACACCTACTGAAACACTATGTTGTAGTACGCGCGTGTGTGGGGGTGTGTGTGTGTGGGTGTATGTGTATCTTGGCTATCTGAAAGCTGGCTAATTTCCTCCAGTTTAAAATACTATAAGTTTTACTATATAACTGTATAGTTACTATCTTACTGGGCATTTGTACTTGATTATTTTTGCCAAGTGGTAGCCAACATATACAGACAAGTATTTCATCTCACAGCTAGAGAAGCAGTCTAGTCCATTAATGTTTGCTGACACATGTATTTTCTTCTTTGCCAGGACATTAATGCCTTAATGTATTTGGGGACACAGCACTGAAAAACAAAAACACAAACCCAAACCAAAAAAAAAAAACAAACAACAACAACAAAAAAAACAAAACCAAAAAACTGAAGTTTGTGGCTGGTGAGTGAGAGTTCTCAGGTGGTGCTGGGGAATGCACATATAGTAAGAGGTATTTGCTGAAAATTATGTGTTTGGGTAAAATCCGAGCAGCTATGCCCCTCCAGAGCTGCTGGGGAACTGGGGAAAGGAACACTGCTGGCTCTCTCTCAAGTCCCATCCCTTTGAACAGTCTAATTCTTGTTGGCATGACGAAGCTGTACAAAGATGTTCATATTCTACAATTGCCTTGGTATGTACATCCTGTGTGCTAAGTGTGAGCAGAGGGTTATGTATCCAGTAACAAAGACAGCTGATCAAATAAGGGGAAGAGCTATCAACAAATAGTTGGCTGGATTAGTAACTGTGCTTCACGGTGGACAGTCTGTTCCCTGTGCAGGGGTTGTTTCTGTCTAGATGGGTGCCAGTATGGCCTTAGGTATACATATATACCTGGAAAGAATATCCTGGGTCTTATTGACAAGGCTTGCACAAATGAAACACAAAATCTTATTTGGTCACAAAATTATTTTCATTCACAAGGAGAAGCACATACCAGGAAGTTTGACTTTCCCGTCTCTAAGTGGGAGGGAGGTGGGAGAACACTTTTTAACCTACTTCTCTGATGTTCTCAGGGAAATTCACATGCAGAAAAAAGAGCTAAAATATTTTGTGCAAACTGCTTAAAACAGCATGGACTAGCCAACTCCACCTGCAGCTAAAAACTCAGCCAGGTTCCAAGTTCCGCATTGCTTATCATGTTCTCTTGAGGTACTTTTCGAGGTACTGTGGTGAAGTCTCATCTCATTATGAGCTGCCGATCAGTTCTGCACATATAGGACATCAGCTCTGAAGTCAGCAAGAGCAGCAGAAGGCTTGCCAATATGTTGTCCTGCCCACTGATAGCTGGAGAAATGCAGCAAACTTTCAGATAACCCAGAGCCTATGGGAGGCTCTGGGTTAGGGGATCAGCTTTCTTGCCTCTGTGCCTTCCAAGGTATAGACTCAGTGCAAGAGAGTAAAGAATCAGGACTTGGCTAATTTAGGCCTTGTTTCTAAGGAATTTCTCAATATGGTTTCTAAAAGTTGCAGGAGAATTACTGTGTAGCTGGAGGACTTATGCACTGGGATCTCATGTTAGTTTGAGTCTAATCAGGTAATGTGAATGTAGGGTGATGACAGACTTAAAGTTGGAATCTATTTCCCTCAGAAAAATTTCAGGAAATTACATTCACCCTAGGGCAGAGCCATTTTAATTTACAGTGTTAGTAATTAGATTACTTTGTAATTTATTGATGAACAGAGTGTAGTTGTTGACAATAGTTATTTATATTTACTTGCATTATGAGTGCACCTTAGGTTTTAACATATGGAATGCTGTGAACATTCATACTCAGAGCATGTGTTTTTGTTTTTGTTTTTAATCCCTTCTGCACTAAGCAGAATAGCTGATATTCCCTGGGAGAAGTCTTGTCTGTTAGGATTTAAATTTCCATATCAGTTGGTCTTGGTTAGTGGCAGTAATGAGTAGCAAGGTGCTGATAGACAGCCAGGCTGTGGGGTTTAAGCTGGCCTCTTCCCTCCATGTTTTGGGGCCCACTGCCTGGGCTGCAGCTTATCTCATGGGGATAACACTAATTGCTGTCAACAGACTGCAACTTCATGTATATGCATCCCACTTTAGGAGAACATAGTGATCATAACTAGGAAGTAAGATTGTTTAGTGTTATTTGGAAGGAAGTTTAACTCTTACATTATGGTGCCAGCGGGTGGTCTGGGGATCACTGTGGTGACCCTGTCAGCCCTTTGCCATGCTGCTGGAGTGAGGAGCATGATCCAGGATGTGTGTGGTCATCAGTGCCCCTGCAGGGGCAGGTGTGCTTGCAAGCAATCAGCCATGCCCAGTGAGTGTTTGACTCATGCTTGTCTCCTGACTTCAGTATGGTAAAGGCTGTATCATGTGTGTTTGCAGCACATGGCTATGGCCTCCTTTCTGCAACCCAACGTGTTGGAGGCACCTGGATCTGTGACCCATGATGTGGTATGGAGGAGCACAGTGGGGTTACAGTGCTCAGACAGAACTGCAGGACGTGGCACCCGGTGTTTTGAAGTAATACGCTTGAAGTAGCCTGTTCCCCAGATGCAGCCTAGTGCCTTGGCTCCCTCCTTTGCCACGTGACCCAGCATGCCAGATGGGGCCCCTTTCGCTTGTCCCAACATAACCTTCTGTCTGAGATGAGATGTTGTTATTCATGTGAATTTTTGCAGACAGAGCCTAAAACATTCTTATTCTAATCTTGGTAGTATCTTTATGCTGACTTTGAGTGGATCTAGCACACAAGACAGTGGAGATTGAAGCCCCATATCCAAGCTTGAAGCTCTTTGGTTTTCTGGATTAACAGATAACTGCAGCCACTTGCTTTTAACCATGCATGCATCCTTCGTGGCACAGTAATGTCTGTAAAACCATTTGAAACAATGCAGTGACTTTCTGGACATGGAACAGTGAAGTGTGCATATGTCAAAGAGGTGCAGTGCTGTATGGCTTTGTACATCCAGAAGAGGACACAGCTACACCAAGTGTTTGAAAGGTAGGGAAACAGTTCATCGATGTTATAGTGACATATATCTCAGCCTTACGACCTGCAGCATACATCTCACTGGCTTGGGTAAAGAGGCTGAGATGAGCTACATCCTTCTTTTGGTGCTGCGGTGGTATCTGTTAGCTGTAACCCTATTACAAACCAAATACAAATGGGAAAAGGTTAATCTTGTAATGAAGGCATTGGATTGCAATTGAGGTTTGGGTGTGATTTCTGTCTGTGCTTCTGGTTTTTGTCATGGTGTCTAGACCTACCTGGTGGCATCAAGATCAAACGTGGTCAGAACATGTCTTAGCTCCCAGTGGTGCTGTGCACCCATATTTTCTCTTCATGGAAGCCAGGGTGTGTTGGACCTCGATCTGGCCTTGATATGTAGTTAAAAAGCAGCCAGGAGACATACCTGGAATCTCTTTTAGGTTTGCTAACCTAGACATAGCCAGGAAGAAATTGGGCTAGTCATTTTTTTTTTTTTTTTCTGTCTCATCTGCAAATGAGGATAATAATTCCTTTTCCTTACCTATTGTCTCTATAGATGAAAACCCTGGAGGGTGGGGACTTTCTTCAGAGCCTGGTAAAATGGGACAGTGACTTTAGCTGGGATTTCTAGTAGACTTTAAATAATGGAAGGCTTTATTATTTGTCAGGGGAAAAAGTCGATTAGCATTTGGGACATGCCTGTACGGGTTTCAGAAAGTTCAAGAGGTCTTTCCTTTGCAAGTGCTTTTATATGTCCCAGAACAAATTTGGTGTAGTATAGCTAAAACACACCTAGAAATATGTCACTGAGCAGCATCCAAAACAAGCTTAGCATATAGGCGTTCACAGTATTTCAGGTTTTAGTCCTAATTTATGAGCAAGGAAATGGAGCGAGGGAGAAAGAGGCAGCACCATAGGCTGTAGACCCTGTTCAGTGGAGGCAGTGCAAAAAATGTTAAGCTGTTGTGTTTTTTTCTCATTTGTCAAAAATAAACCCAACAATATAACAAATACATCACTCCCTAAGCTTTTTTTCTAATGTAATATTAATCTGTGTGCTCATGTGTGTGTTTGTGCAGCATTTCACCGTTTTGCTGTGCTGCTAGTTCACACCAACATATAGCTTTGCTACTGGGGGCTGTGGAGGAGAGGGAAGGGAGTTGAAGGAAAGGACTTGAAGTGATGGCACACTAGACAAGCATCCATTCTTCCTTTAGGGAGGCAAAGTTACCTAAAACTGCATTTCTAAAACTAGTATCACAGATGAATGTGGCAGGGGTCATTGAGACAAAGCTCTGTGCTCTGAGATCTCATTTGAGATTTCAGCCCATTTACCTGTTCTTTCCCCCTTTCACTCACCCTTTGTCATTCTTTGCTGCATGAAGTCACATTTAGATTTTTAAGCTTCTTAGGGAAGGAACCTGTCATTTTTCTTTGTCTGCAAAATGCTATGAACATCTTCTTTGGCTTCGTATAAATAACGATCATGTCAGAAACCTTAGGAGGGTAAACAAGGATTTTAGAAGGCATGGAATGCAGTGAAATACCATGTGTGCATATTCACATGCACATATACATGAATATATGCCTAGAACAAGCTAAATAGGCCATTATTAATGTATTTGAAATGTATTACATGAC
This sequence comes from Nettapus auritus, assembly GCA_011076525.1. NCBI lineage: Eukaryota > Metazoa > Chordata > Aves > Anseriformes > Anatidae > Nettapus > Nettapus auritus. The sequence continues at coordinate 30,032,884 of CM021769.1, forward strand.
AGTGACCTGTATAGCAAAGTACGGAATTATGCTTTTCCTTTTAATTGGTGAGTTCTCTGCAATCTTCTTTATGTTCTGACTCCAAACCCAATCTACATATTGCAGTTCCTCAGGTCCTGAGTTCTTTTTTCTCCCCCCCTCCTTTCATAACAGGCTAGAGTGGGTTGGCATTATCTGCTGGGGGAGTGCTTAGAAATCATGGGAACTGCTTTCTTCAGCCCAGGGACCCAGCATTATCTCTTGTCCAGGGAGGGAGGAATGTGGCAAGCTGCGTCCAGATCTGTGATACCAGTGGAATAAGCACTGGGTGAGTGAGTTCAGTTGCTGCAGCAAGGAGGGGGAGGGAAAGCTTATTTTTAACTAGAAACTATACAAGTGAGCCTGAAGTAGCTATCTGCTGTTTTTGCTATCATCAAGTGCATGTGTGAGTGAATGAGTGTATGTAGTTAAGTACAGTGCCTATATACTAATGGAGTATATAATCAAACATGCATAGGGTGGAGGCAAGTCAGATTAAATAACAGTGCGTGTGAGCTTCTTTGTCTGAGTGTTTGAACTCTTGTGTTGTAATGAGCAATTCCTGATAACGTTTATCTACTTCTTTTTTTTCAGTGCAGTCGATTCTTTTCTGTGCCCTGCTCCTTGGGTTGCCGGTCTCCCAGTCGTTGCTCTTTCCTTTCCTAACTCTGATTCCCCTTTCTCCCTTCCATCCCTAATCTTCCCACCCCTTCCTCTCATCTGAGCCTGACCCTTCTTTCTTCTTGCCCCTCCTTCCCAGCCGATCCCTCCCCCTGCTCTGGATCTGCTGGCTGTGGGATTTTTTCTCATGCTCACTGGCAGATGTGACAGCTTTTGGAACTGTATCATCTAGGAACAGCTATATCTGGAGTTGAAAAATCTAACGTGGTTTCCCAGGCAGCAGGAATGGATCGCTGAGAGAATTTCAATCTCCGACTGCTTTTGTCTTGTGGTAGTGACTTTTATTATTTATGTTTGTGACATTTCTTACAGTACAGTTGTCAGCAGTAAATGAAAGACTTAAGTCTAGTAGATTATTATAATATCAGTGTCACAGTATTTGTATTATTATATTAAAGGGATGCTGTCTACGTTTAACTACAGGTTTGTCTTGATTTACAAAATCTTATATGCATAAAATATTCTTATGAATTTGTTACTGAATTAGAAAAGGCCTGTTTTATGTTTTTTATTTAAACATTAGCTAGCTGGGTATTGGAAATAAAAATAAATAGCTCTTGCATGAAAACCACAAAGTGAAAGGAGACTGGTTAAATACAGACCTTCTCAATGAGATGCAAAACCTACACAGATTATTACAATCCACTGGATTTCAAATAACTATTTTTAGTGTATGAATTTCATTTGATCTTAATGCAGTGTACCTTTAAACCACCTGTCTGATACGGCAATGTCTTTATAATCAAAGATTGATACTGATCATATAAAGCAAATGTCATTGGATACCCAGGAGTATATTATATTTGGACTTGATTGCATCTTGTTGTTTTTAAGATGTCTATTACAAGCCAATAAGGTAGATGCAGGCTACCTGTTAGTCACCCTAACGTGGACCGTGAACTTAGTAGATGCTGCTTTCTGGGTTTAGTAAGTATGCTTTTGTATATGGGAACTAAGTGTATTCCTGGTGTTGATTGACAGGTACAGTGATTTAATGTAAATCTACAAATGTGGTGTTTGTGTTTATGGAAACTGATATGCTGGTGTAGAGCTGCTGTTCTTCTTGGGGCCAAAGTATCACCTAGGCTTTAAAAACGAGCATTCTGAACCTTGTAGTTCAGCTAGAATAATTCTTCTTCTGGTTCAGAAAACATTTGATAATACAAGTGCTAATGGCTGTGGCATTTTTTAAAACCACATTTTGCAGGACCTCTGGCCACCTGAAGCCATTAAAGAGCAAACTTAAAAGATAGTGTGTGCTATGTCCTGAATATCTTCTCATTATTGGGATGAGATGAGGAATGAAGCTGTTAGAGTTGGAGCAGGAGAAGGAAAGATAGCGGTTAAAGCAGTAACATCACTGTGTCTGGAAATGCCCCCATTCTGATGGATCAAGTAACTGTTACAACTGACGTGTAGGCAGCGATTCAGAACTTAAGCACTGGCTATAATACTACAGATATACTTCCTGCTGTCCTCGGGGGCTGTGAAAGTTCCTCAGTAGTACCAGCTGTTGGTTTGAATAGTACTAACACCATGAGCTGTTAGAATATCTTTCCAGGGTTGTCTGCACCTTAAAGAACTGCCCTTTGACTTTAGTCTTGGTAATTAGTTAATATGCAGCACCTAGGGGGCATTGGAGGTGAATCGCTGCGTTTGAGCAGTCGGCAATACAAACCTGGAGCACGGCCTCTCTTCCCATAAGCTCTTCTTAAAGATGTACTTGGGCTTCCATTAGAACACATTCTGAACAAAGATTATTGTGGCTGCAAAAGCTCTCCTAGGCAGAGCAGTTGCTTCTAGTCTCTTTTGTACGTGTTTTTTTTTTTTTTTTTTTTTTTTTTTTTTTTAGTTGCCTAGGATTTTCTTTTTCTCATCTGGGAGGCATCTTTAGTAGGCTTCTGGATTTTAATGGGCATTGTCAATGTGTGAAATCTGTATTTCACCACGGATGGATTGCATGACTCGGGGCTTAGATGGTGTAAAAGCTCTTCTGCGGCACATAAATGGTTCCCATTCCAGTGACTGCAGGATCATGGTAACCATGTCAAGCAAGTGTGTATTCATTTTCAGGATCTCAGAAAAGCACAAGGAAGCAATGTCATTGCTCACCTGGTGTCTGCACTTTGCTCTTTTATCAGGTTTTAAGTAAAACAACTCAGGAAATGTTTGACTTGTTTTTCACTGTGGGGGAAAAAAGCCTGTGGTGCGCTGATTGTTGAGGCTAGTGACTCCTAGAAGTGTGTATGTCTACAGCACAATGTTATCTCTGGATGTGTTCATTGCCTCTGACCCTTGCAAATATTTATGCAGCACAAATAGTTGGAAGCTGAGGTCCTGGACAGGGGAAGATTATCATTATAAAGTTGAGATCAAGTATCAGAAATCTTCTGATGTCAAGGAAGTGCTAGTCTTCATCACTTCAAGCTATGTTAGTGAGAGGCAAATGCTAATATTAATGCAAGATTAAACTTAGAGATCAGTTGTTCAAGCCTAGTCATATCCAGAATGTACTTTTTCTCTTCTACTACTTTATGCTCAATAGGCTACAATAATCCATAGAATAAGAAGTCATGGACTAGAATTGTGTTTTGTGATCAGTCTGTTTCCCATAATAAAAAATAGCAGTTTACTACCTTTGTTTAAATTGAATCAATGAATGGCTAGGGGAAATGTTACCAATACAACATTATTATTTTAGAGTTGTGGGAACCACTTAATTAGAACAGTTGACTTCCTTCTAATGATTTCAACTTTTTTTTTTTGTCTTTTTTTTTGTCTTTTTTTTTTTTTTCAATTATAACTCTGTAGGTTTGTTTATTTCCAGAAGGTCAGAAAGAGCACATCTGGGTTAATTTCTTAGAGAATTACAGCAGTATAGCAGTTATCTAGAACATGTCCTAAGAATCTGGATTACTGAATTTCAGTAAACGTAACAAAGTTTCATGTAAATTTGGTATACAAGAGTGTTGTCTTCAGAGTGACAGAAATAAGGACTGGGAAAAAGGAGTTCTTGTATCAGAACCCAAGAAAGTGTGAACCTTAAGTGAAAGTTAGGAATAGGATTGTGTTTCCTTATTCTGAGTGATCCCACAGAAGGGGTTAAATTTAGATAGCCTTGGGACTATAAACTCTGTTCAAAGCAAGACTGGAGTTTCATACAATTTATTTCTAACAGTGTCTAAATCCCCTTCTAGAAGCTTTCTGACCCAAAAGGTCTGAGTACAGATGGGTAAGCAGAAAATTGTCAGTGGAAGGGGGAAGAACATGTAGGCTTTTTTTTTTTTTTTTTTGGGGGGGGGGGTGGTGGAATTTTCTGCTGGTGGATATAAGTTATCTAAACTAAACCTGCATGGCTTATGCCCAAACTAGGAAGGCTAGAAAGCTTTAGCATTAAAGTACCTAAAGTGTTTTGGCAGTCTGCTTTGTCTAATCTCTTATGGATCTCCTTACTCAGTCCATCCTGATGCTGAGCTCTGGAGCACACCTGGTCCAATGCATCCACAGAACTGTCATTTGCCCATTAAACATATTTCCACAAAAGTTACAGAAATATTCTAATTATTACTTTAGAGTCATCAAACCATTTCATAGAATCATAGAATAACTCGGGAGAAGCCACTTCAAGAGATTTGTAGTCCAACCTGCTCAGACCAGGTTGCTCAGGGTTTTGTCCAGTCTGTTCTTGAAAACCTCCAAGGATGGAGACTGCTCAGCCTGTCTGAGCAACCTGCTCCAGTGCTGGACTCTCCTGATCATGAAAATGTTTTTCCATCTACCCAATTGGGACCTTTCTTGTTTCAGTTTATGACTCATCTCTCAGACTCCCACCACGCAACTCTGTGAAAAACCTAGCTCTCCATAGAAGACCTCCCTACTTCTGAGCTGTTTCTTCCTGGAAAGGGTAACACCTCCCTCACCTCATCTCTTCCCTGTCTGTCTTATCTGAAGAAGTTGTGTCCATCCCTTGCAGTTCTCCAGCTATTCAGGCTGTCCCACTGTGTCTTATTCTACCCATGTTGGAGTTAAGTGACCACATGCAGAGTGCTGACTCTTTCTTTTCCTTCATATGTTCCCAATTTCAGAACAGCGTAAAACTTTTGGCTTTTTGTTTATTTACATCTCTTTTTTGGATGTAAATTCAGGTTTTGAACATCTCCTGTGTTTGGATATAGTTAAGTGTTAGCTGATTTTGGCTTGCTGTAATTGTAAGGACTATTACAGAAAATGTACCTCTCTGCCCTCAAGGGAAAGGAGTCTTAATTTTTTTCATTTTACCTTCTTCAGCTACTTGCGGGCAGAACTACCACTTCCTTTCTCTCTCAAAATCCCTTGCTTCCATGCTAGAAAAATGAAGATTCAAAATCTGTCTTGGGCAGCATTTCCTTTGACATCAACTCTGTTGCCTTTAAATGCGACTCAAACGTGTATTACTTACTTGTAGTAGTCTTAAATAACCAGGACAACCTGAACCCTGTTTGTAACCACCCTTAATTTTAGGTTTGTAGCACATCAATATTGTCTTAACTGGCTTGACTCTAAAGCCAAACCTTTTACCTAACTACAAACCTGTAAAATATAAATGTGTATCTATTATATGTATTTTAATTTTTTTATGATAGGCAAAATGAATTTGTAGAAATAAAGAGGAGTTCTTCTATGGATATAACAGGTATCCCTTTTTTCCCCTCTGAAATAGAACTACTGTTTCACAGTGGACAGAGCACTAAAAAGGTCACCAGCAGTCCTAGTTCAGCTATTGGCCTGGTAGGTGTTCTTGCACCGGCCATAGTTCTTTTATTGCTTCTGCTTCCTCATCTGTAAAAAGCAGATGATCTTGTCAACTCCATTGTTGTCCAAGGGCTTGTCACTAGAGAATGTTTTTAATACAATATAATTAACTGATATAATCAATATGTGATGTTACTGATTGGGCAGATTGCATCTACACATGCAAGAGCACTGACTACATTGCCATCTCTGATTCAGGCACCATGTTCCGCAAGAAGAAGAAGAAACGCCCTGAGATATCAGCTCCACAGAACTTTGAGCACCGTGTCCACACTTCATTTGACCCAAAGGAGGGCAAATTTGTGGGCCTACCACCTCAATGGCAGAACATTCTAGACACGTTGAGGCGCCCCAAGCCAGTGGTAGACCCTTCAAGGATCACCCGGATGCAACTCCAGCCTATGAAGGTAAGAAAGGAAAATTATTCTTTCCTCTTCCCTGGGCTAGAAGAGCGGCCAAGCTGAGGTAATGTCTCCAGAACCCCATATATATTCAAGAAAGGCTAAGAGTGGGGTCTGTAATGAGTTCAGTGGATGGCAGTGGTCTGGGCTTTGATAGCACTGCTTTTTTTTTTTTTTTTTTTTTGAGGAGATAGGGAGATAGTAAATTCATCAGAAATAAGGACCTCAGTAGTGTCACTGTTCAAATAACCAGCTGGCTTCCTGTCACTGAAACAGGGACCTATGAAAGCTCGCATGGTAGCTGACAGGGACTCGGATATATTCAGCTGTTGTACAGGGAAGTGGAGAGGAGAGTTCATAGAGAGCCCTGTTTTAGCAAGTTTGTCATTCTCGTGGGTGAGCAAATTTGGCTGGTAATTAAGTTGACAGGAAAGCCTGAGTGGGAGAGAGTGGAGTAGCACTAGCTCGCAGTTCATGGATCTCTAAGTGAATGAGAGAGAACGGGGAGCAGGACTATACTTGGGTTTAGGCTAAACCCCTAGGCTTTGTAAACCAGCAGTTTTAACAGAAAGTGCGGCATAGTAAACAGGAGAATTTTCTTAAAGCAAGTCCTTCAGAAAGGAAAAAGAGGTTACTGATCCTTGCAGATGGATGAATTTAGATGGTTGTCTTGCTTGGATGGCAGTTCATAATGGTCATCTGGAGACTGTGTGCTCATAAATGTCTGCAGGGACCTGGTGTGTGAAGAGAGGCAGATGCATGATGGCCTCTTGGAAGAGGGAATGAAAGATGGTGACAGAATTACTGTGTTTAAAGTCTTGCTAGCCTGTGGGAAGTTTTTGTTCTTGGTTAGAAGAATGTTACAAGAGCCTAAAAAGTGAAAAGTATGTTGTAGAGATATTACTACTTGGATTTGGGGAGGGACTTAAAAGAAAATAGCTGTCTATCTGATGAGTATATTTAGCCTTTTGTGTATGGATGCCTAAAATATGGACTAAATGGGGCTACATTTTAGTATAATACAAGTAGTAATGCAAAACCAAACCTGCAATTTAAATGGCACATCAGAGTCTTCCAGCAGAATGCTAATTTATAAGGGAAAAGCTTGTTTAGGAAGAACAGGTAAAATAAAAAGGGTATTTTCTTTGTTTTATGGTGTCCTGAATCTGCTTTGAGGTTCAAAATGTAGTAGGAGACAGAACTGCAATCCAGAGAAGACAGAAAATGTGTAATGAGAGACCAACTTGTTGAGATCAGGAGCTCTCTGATGAGCTTAAACTGCAGGAGGATTGCTCAGAAAAAGTGGAAACTAGGTCAATTTGTAACGGGCAAATAAAAAAGAAATTTATGTAGGGACAAAACTGGAAGGCCAAGGTACAAAGAGAGATGTTATTCTCAGAGAATATAAAGAGCACTAAGAAAACATCACAAGTACACTAAGGAGGAGGAGAAGGGGGATGAAGAAAAGCATTAGTTCACTGCTCATTGTGGAAGAAAGTTAATAACAGATGACACTGAGAACTCTTAAATGTTTAATGTTTTTCTTCAGGAAAAGGTTAACTGTGATCAGTTGGCTAACAACACGAGCACAAAAGGATAGGAACTCAGGCTAAAATAAGGGAAGAACACATGAGACTTTTAGATAAGTTAGATATTTTCAAGTCAGCTGGGCCCAATAAAATTCAAGGAATTACAGATCAGTCAGAATAATTTCAATTCCCGGAAAGAAACTGGAACAAATAGGCAAGTAATCTATTTGCAACCACTTCCTAGAAGATAACAGGGAAATAGCTAGTAGACTGCATGGATTTATCAAGAACAAGCCAATCATGACAAGCAACCCAATTTCCTTCAATTACAATGTAATAGGCTTTGGGTCAGGGAGAAATGATGGATCTCTCCTACAACTTGAGTTAGGCTTTAGACATTGTTATGACATTCCCAGAGCAAAATTAAGTTTTTCTTAAGTATTTAGTAAAAGTATACTCAGGGAATAGTTTGAGACATCACTATCAAATGTAGGAGTGTCCACAAAGAGTGGAGAAACTGGAGTTCTTCCTGAGTCTGATACTGGTCAGTACTTTCATCTGACTGTTTATATCTATAGATGGTCAAAGCAAGAAGACATTGCAAAACTTTTAAGAGAACAAGGTTAGAATGCCTAACAGTCTTTAAAAACTTCAAGACTCTTAAATGAATACTTTTTTTTTTTTTTTTTCCCAGTAAGTCCAGGTGCAAATACTCTTTTAGATTGCATTGTATAGTTGATTATTCTTATTAAACTTTGCCTGAACAAATTCCTGTTCAATGATACCAATCAATGGTAAGATTTTTTTTTTTTTCTACGTGCTAATTGGCCCTGTTAAACTGAGCCCTTATACATAAGGCTCTGGTTTCAGCTTTCATAGTGTATGGTTTTTGTTGTTGTTCTTTGTTTTTTGATATGTACTGTATGTGGCTTGTAAAAGGTCACTTTTCTTTTTAAAAATATCACTTCTGGATCTTGGTCAGTAAGACATGATGTCTGTAAGAGCATTCCATATAGGTTTGCCTCAAATTTAGATGCTTATTCATTAATCTGATGCAGTCTTTAAATATGGCTGCAAAGTACAGTTAACTCCTATCTGCAGGGGATAGGACTGACTTAATGGGTTGGAAGTACAATGGGAGTGACTTAGTCTAATTTTGAGATGTTTTTAATCTAAAATATAAGGTGAACAATTTAATGGATTTTCTGAAGAGGTGACAGCATTTCTTCTTGGAGACTTGTTATTTTGTGAACGTGCTGGACAGAAGTCCTTTCTGGAATGATTTTTGTCCCTCTACCTTTGGACTACTTGGCATCTTGAGATTTCTTTTAACTTTATTTTGAGCTGTTCTTTTTCTAAGTTTGTAGAAACGTTGAGCACGTCAGTGAGCTGTGGAGGAGGGCCTCTTTCTCTTCCATCTTCCCTGTGCAAGCACGTGCACGGGTGTGGAGGCATCCTGCCGAGGGCTGTGTTACTTAGGGACATGAACATTCCGTCTGTCCTTGCTCAGACTCATTTACGATCTTGTGCTCTTAACTGAGTGCATTACTGAAGTAACCTGATATGTCTTAAGTCTCTAAAGGATGAATTAGAGTGGAGAGAAGACTCGTCCCACCCCAATGACAAGTTTAAAAGACTGCATTTCTTTATTTCTGGCATTTTTTCCTACCAAGTTTTGTGCAAAAATGATGGAACCATGTTGAGGAGTTAGTGCCTTCAGCATGTTATTTACTTGACAGTAGCTTGGGCTGCAGAGGAAGGTCCATGTATATGGTGAGTGAGATATATTGGTACAATAGGACTGAAGAGCAGAATTTTTGGCTGCAGGTGATGTTGCGTGTGCAGTGTTATGAGTTGGATTATCCTTTCTTCACCTTGTTTGATGAAATCTTTCCCTTTGCCTTTTGTTCCCAGACACTGAGCAAGCCAGGTGCGTTTCATGCACTGTGGTGGCATTCTGTTGAAATTACTGAAGCTGCTGATTTGTACCAGCAAAATATTAGGCTTGGTGTAATTAATTCAGCATCTTTAGAAGATCCCCAGAGTTCAGTTAGCAAACAGGAGATTGCCATCACTCCAGGGAAGGATTTTCCTCAGGCAGAGATTCATGAAAGTGCAGGAGTGATTCTATGCTGTGAATTTCTGTGAAGAAATGAAACATTTTGGTTTCCAGCACTAAAAAAGCTTCTGTAAGCATTTCAGTTCTAGAATAAACAAGGTAGAGCACTATGTAATATAATGACAGCTTCAGGTGTCCTACTTCTGTAGGGCTGTTGCTTGTTTGGATGGAAGCCTTGTTCTCCATCACTTGCTTACAAGGCATTTGTGAGATGGTGTGACCCTTTGTTCATCATTTTTAATTATAATAGCTTGGCAGAACAGAAGAGAAATACAGCGTTGGAACAGTGTGGTCTTCAGTGGTCAAGATTAAGATGCATTAGCAAAATAGTAGACAACCAGACTAAGGGATGCTGATGACAATGGTATTGAGTTTGGTACTGGGGAGTGATGAACCTTATCCTGGAATGGCAAGGTGATTATTGCAGATAGAGCTTGCGGCATGCTGTAACTTCTTTGGAGAAGTATTAGTTCTCAGGAGCTTGTTGAGCCTAACTTAGTGATGTAGTGTGACACAGGAGGGAGTGCTAATTACACCCAGTTTTGTTCTAAGGTTGTCCTTTAGGTTGCAAGTGCAGCAGCAGGATTCACTGTTCTGGCTGAAAGCACTGCTGCCTCTGTTAAATAAGCATGTCACCCAATGATTTATTTATTTTTTTCCCCTCAGTAAAGAAAAATTAATTTTTTCTGTCCTTTTATTATTTTTTTTTAACTTTACTTAATTCCCTGGGTCTGCTTTGGCTAGACATACAAAATCTAAACTTTGTCAAGATTAACTGAACCTCAAATTGTAAATCTCTAACTTTTTCCCTGTTCTCTGCGTTTCACAGACAGTGGTGAGAGGCAGCACTGTGGAAGTGGAAGGCTATATCTCTGGGATACTCAGCGATATCCAGAAGCTTTCTGCCATCAGCTCCAACACTCTGAGGGGAAGGAGTCCCACCAGCAGGAGGAGAGCTCAGTCCCTTGGGCTCCTGGGGGAAGACAGACCCCCAGACATGTATCTTCAGAGCCCTGAAGCAGACTGGGCAGACAGATATGGAAACTACCTCAATTGCAATGGTGGGACCAAGGTGACCCGGAGGCAGACTATGTGGCCTGATTACAAACCCAGACTGGATGGACAGTCTCATCCCAACGGTATGGTTACGAAAGCCCAGTCCCTTGGGCCTTCGGAGTTCCAGGGTGCTGATGGCAGCTGCCTCCAGCGCGCCTCTGGTCTGCAGCACATGCCTGCTCTGCCAGGGGAGAGTGACAAGATGGGAAAAAAGAGCTCAGAAGAGTGCTGGCCTCAACCTTGTCTAGTACGACAAGCAAACTCCAGGCCCTCAGGAGAGGGCAGCCCTAGCTCCAAATCAAGGGAGAACAGCTTGAAGAGGAGACTGTTACGCAGTGTGTTCCCCTCCTCCAGCAGCTCAAACAAGTCAGGCCCTTCCCTGCACATAAAGGTACAGTTATTCCTTAAGTGAATGCAGTGTTGACTTTAGAGTTCCAGAGGTTACTTAAGCAGTGGAACAAATTTAATTGCAAACAACGCACAACTAGCTGTTACTGTTGTGATTAGTGCTGGAATCAAATTAGTCCTGGCCAGAGGAAACATACTCCTAGGCTTCACAGCATATACTGCTAGGCACAGCTCAAAACAGCAGCACAATCTCCATCAGAAAGCCTTGTTAGTGGAGCTGTATGTGCAGGGATGTCCGTTGGGAAGGAGATAGTTGACTTACTAATCTTTGCTCCTTTTTATTTGTAAAGGCATAAATTAAATACCCTTACACTAACATTAATGTGCTTTGGCTATTTAGGAAATTTCCATAATTTACATTAGGAATGTGTTGTTTTGCCTGTGCAAAATACGACTACTTCAGCGGAGTCTGGTGGTTATAGCTTATCTGCCAACTTGCCTACAACTGGAGTTATTTGCATCAGCACCCACAGTACTGTCAAAAAGGAAATCTGACTTGGGTTTTGCTGCAGATGGAACAGCTCATAGCTATGTCTCCCCCTGGAAAGCTACCCTGAATGAGTGACTCACTTATTAATCTATGAGAAAAACTCCAGGTCCTTTTGCCAGATAGGAAATATAGCCCCTCAGGCCACTGCTTCTAATTCATCACAGACTAACCTAGCACTCATTGTCCTTGCACAGCTGTTGAGCATTTTTAAAGGCTGTGCTGTGCTGGTGCTCGGCCAGGCTAATTTCTTGCAGACGTGGAGTCCTGAACTCAGAGGAAGATGACAGGAATCACTGGCCCAACAAAGCGAATTGCTCTAATGTGTGTTGCAAGCTCCAGCCCAGCTTGTTGCAGGAACACTTGCATTTTGCATAATGAAGCCTTCTCCCTGATGATTCTCTTCCTGAGGGAGTGGAGTTTTGGAGGAATGTGGTTCTTCTGTAGCACAAACCATACTTGTATGCTGTCTCAGTGACTCTAGGCTGATCTGTACTGGCTGGAGGCCTGTCCATGAGTGCTTAGGATGACTAACCTCTTCTTTCTTCTCTGGCAAGAGTGTCTTCACCATGCCTCTGCACTTTCACAAGGAGGAGCAGAGGTTACTGGCCAGATAGCACGTGTGCATGCATGTGCTTGGGTGTGTTTTGAATTTGAGCTATTTGTTAGAGGAGTAAGAAAGACCTTGAGGTTATCTAGTCCATCTCCCTGCTCTAATGAAGGATCTGTGCCATCACTGGCGATTGTTTATCTCCAGTGATTAAAACTGGAATCTCCCTTACAAACGGAGATGATGGTGTGCAGCTGTGACATTTAAGAAATGTCTAATTGCAAAGGAAATGGGGAGGGGACATCTGACTGAAAATGGGGGGGGGGGGGGGCGCACGCCTTGACAGGCTGCTGATGGTCACCGCTGGAAGGTGGAAGGCTCTCTCCTTTTGGCCTAGCATGGGGGGAGAAGTGGGAGAACAGTGACACATCAAAAATGTCCAGTGACTGCAAATGTGTGTACAGGAGCTGTCAAATAACCAGAGCAGGAAATAATACTTACGTGTGGTTAGACAAACATGTGTAAGCTTGCATGCGAGTTGTGCCCTTTTGCCTGCTCTAGGTTATATAAAACCTTTTTTTTTTTTTTTTTCCCTCCCTCCTGAGACTAAACAAGAGTTGGGAAATAGATACTTCGCTGCCATGAGCATGTCTCCACACAACTGCAGGGGTGGAGCTGGTAAATGAAGAGGAAGTAACTTCTGACAGGCAGTTTGTGTTTGTGCACTCCAGCACCACTGTGCCAGGACCTGCAAAATCAAATGTTCAGGGGCTGTGTGCATATGAGAATGAGCTGTGCGTGTGCTTGGCTTATGCAGATTTTACTCTTTTCAGAAATCCTTGATTTTAAAAAAGCGAGGTGGATGTAATTAAATTCTATACAAATATTTTCTGAGAGAAAATGAATGTTCTTTTAAAAATTTCTCTGCTGCTAACCTTCAGTTCCCATGCCCATATTATTAACTTTATTAACAAGCTGTCTGGATTGTTAGAGCAAAAATGCCTGTTGCTTTGAATTTTTTATTTGTCCTGGAATACAAATGGTTGGTTGGCTGTTTCTGAAGCGCTATGTTGTCAGATCCACTATTACTATAAATATGACAAAGTGTAATGTATTTTATACCTAACATGCTAGATGTTTTAATTAGTCAGCATTTTGAGGGTGAGTACAAGCACTTCGAGATTTTTCCTTCTTGGGAGACTGATGTGTAGTGCTAGCATGGGAATGCATACCCTGAAGCCATGTTACTGCAGGCTCTGATCTTACTAGATCTCATAAACTAAAGAGGGTTGGGCTGGCTTGGTACTTGAGTGTGAGGTCTCCAAAAAGCCTTGAGTACTTCAGGAAAGACCACTGCTAACCCCAATTCATCAGAGATCAGTTGTAAGCCCGTGATGTGGCAGGTGGCTCTGCGCAGCTGAAGTGCAGCCCTGGCCATCCGCAGCTGTTCTGGTTGGTTGTGCTTTTCCCAAAACAGAGGGCTAATTTTGTGCCTGATCGACAGGAATGCTCTGCAGGTATCAGTGAAAAGTGCAGGGAGAGTTTTCCATAGGCAGAGTGTAATTACCCAGAGGGAATTAGGCCAAGACATCAAAGTGATTTACAGCTTTGGCAGGAATCCTTTTTCTTTTTGTGTATAGAAAGATCAGAGGAACAGAGGGATAAAGGGTTTTCAAATTCTCTGCAAGTCGGGTTACCCCTGAGTTTTGGTGGCAAGGTTGGAATGCTTTTTAGCAGGCTGCTGGTTCTATGTGTGTGTGGGGGGTGGGTTTGTTTGTTTTAAGCATGAGCTGATATCTAGCCCTCTGAGAATAGAGCTCCTGCCATATTTTGGAAGTCCTTAAGACATAGCATCCATCCTGTAGCTGATTCTTGAAAAATGACAACCATGTGGCTTCCCCATATCATGCAGCATATGCTGGGCAGGCCTGGAGACATGAACATAGAGCTCTTAACCTAGAGCACTTTGTCTGCTGCAAAATGCATTAGGCCAGAGTGGCATAAGATGCAGCTGATGCCTGCCGCTTAATCTAACCAGCCTTTTTTCTTTCTTCTGCTTTCATATTTGTTCTTCCCAAAGCCTAATGCTTTCTTCAGACCCCAGCAATGGGGTTCACCCCACAGCCCCGCAGCCAAAGCCCAGTCTCTTCCACCAGATCAGCCTGCGTCTGACTTCCCCAGGATGATTTCGGAAGCTGGAACTCCCCAGAAATCCCCAACAACGGAGAAGGCGATTGCAGTGCCCCAAGGCAGGCCGTCACCAGCAGGGTCTCCGAGAAACCGTCAGACTCAGACAAGTTCCAGCAACCTTCACCTTCCCCAGGACTCTTCTGTGAAAGGGCAGCTGGCCAGTGAGGACCCAGTGGTTGTGACTCATGAGCAGTTCAAAGCTGCCCTTAGGATGGTAGTGGACCAAGGGGATCCCCGGACATTGCTGGAGAACTATGTAAAGATTGGTGAAGGGTCCACAGGTATCGTCTGCATTGCTCGAGAGAAGCACTCAGGGCGTCAGGTGGCAGTGAAAATGATGGACCTGAGAAAGCAGCAGCGCCGGGAGCTCCTTTTTAATGAGGTAAATGTAGAGAGGTGGGGTTCTCTGTCCACCACAAAGCCAAGGTAACAGTAAATGTGGTTTTAAAAAACAAAAAAACAACAATAACAACAAAGAAAAAAAAGTAGGGCGGCAGGAGACATCTTTTTAACAGAATTATACTAGTACCAAGATAAAGAATGACTGCAGGGACGGAGGCTGCTGCTTTGTACTTGTAGAGTTACACATATTTGCTTTGTAGGTAGGATTAGATTTTATAAGTTGTGGCATGGTGGTTAGTTGTTCCCTGTGTTTTTACAGGTGGTGATAATGAGGGACTATCAACACGTCAACGTAGTGGAGATGTACAAGAGCTACCTTGTGGGAGAGGAGCTCTGGGTGCTGATGGAGTTCCTGCAGGGGGGAGCCCTCACAGACATTGTGTCTCAGATCAGGTACGAAGCAAAACCCAAAGCATCAGTGCTTATGTGTCCACCTCATAGATAGCAGCAGACTGGAGATTTCTGGGAAGAATAGTTTCCCTCAGAGCTCTTGTGATGCTTGTGATTGCAGTGCCCTGAAACTGCTATACTTCATAACTGTCATACATTTGAAGCATTCAGATTTGCTTCTGATGTTGAAGGGAACTCATTACCATACTGACCTCTTTAGATACTTGCTATTTATCTCCTTGATAACCTCCCCTGTAAAACACAGTACTCATAAAAAAGTATTGTTTATTATATCTGTTGAATTTTGCCCAGGAAGCTCACTGAATAACTATTAAAGAATGTGCAAATAGTTTGCCATGGTACAACCTTAATAAGGTAGAATTTGTGGCTAATTCCTCTGGGGAAGTGCAGCAGATCCTTGAGATCTGGGCGCCTTCTCAAATTTCACTGCCTAAAGATAGCAACTACCAGACACTCTCCTAAATTTGTTTTTGTATCCACACCATATTAATTAATGCCCAAAGCCTTTCTGCAGGGCAAAGAAATTGTTCTCAAATGCCCTCTTTGGAGTCCCACTCTCAAAGAGTTTTGGTCATATGTTTATGAGGACAGTGTCTTACCTGCCCTCACCCAGCTGCTGAGCAGTCCTGCAAGGCTGTAAACTGGCACAGGGAGCTCCAAAGAAAAAGACTGACCAAGAGTTTCTGTAGAATGAGCTTTCCTCTTTTAGAAGATTCAGAATGTTAATTGGCTTAAAATTAAGTTGTATTGCTAATGCTAATTGTATTTACTTTTAAAAATTTTGGAGACGCTTACCTGGCCAGCCCTCCAATTTTTTGATCAGAGGTACATCTCAGGGACCGAGAACCAAGGTTTCACTAAGAGTCCTGTATGTGCTCCTGGACAGGAAACAGAACGTTTAGTCCTGAAAAGTGCTGAGTCCTGGCATTGCAGAGCCAGTGAAACTCTTGTAGCTCTTAGCTGGTATTAGTAGAGCCAATGGAGCTATAATTTAAAACAAAGCAAACAAAAAAAAAAACACCCCACAACATATTCTAGAACGGGTTATGAAGTGTCTGTGTAGTCTGTATCCACCATTGAGACAGAATGATATCATGGGATGTCAGCCTAGATGTTATTTTACAAAGCCTTCCTTTGAACCCTTTAATAAATACTTGTTTTTCCACATAGTGGAGACAGGATCTGTTATAACCATAACATTTATCAAAAGTAAGCTGCAAGCCTTTATCCCTTTTTCACAGGGAGGAAAACACCGTCATTCCCCTCATTAAATACTTGCTGAAGTTGATAACTGATTTGCATCTCCAGGAGTGAGCTAATCCCCTGGTAATCTCTCTTACACTATGCAATCACTTGACTGAAACCAAATTTCATGTATTACAGGCTGAAAGTGTTCCTCTTTTTATCTTCTAGAACCACAAAGCTCAGAAGGGTATCAGCTTTCCTTATAGCTCATGCTATATACAAAGTAAAAAGCACTGTTTCTAAATAGGTTAGGTTCTGTACCAGGGTAGTCTTTGTCCCTCTCTCTTTAGAGGTTAAATTGTAATGGCAAAAGTAGCCCCCTGCCATCCTTATACATTTCTGACATAGATAAGGCATGGTGCAGCCAAAATACACAGTGTCCTGGTCAGGTGGTCACTTTGGTAGAACAAGATGTGGATTACCAACCAAGCAGTGGAAATATGAATTTCTCAGGTGATGGTGCAGCCTCCTTCCTAAACGTATAGAAATTGCTCTTACCTATTCAGAAAGTGCTGTGTGCTCTGCACAGTTCTACGTTTTGAGCTCTCTTTTTCCTCAGTCTTACCTGCAGACATGGATTTGAAGAGTTATCATTTCCATGCCCTCAAATAAGAGTGGTTTGAAATAACTGCTAGAGACAGGCTGAGAATCAAAAGTACTCAAATAGGGACTTTCAGTGATTCTTTGAAGTATGTATCTTCTAGCATTCCTTGGTGTACATGTGCAGAAGCCATTGCCACTGGCCTCAGCTACAGGAGATGATTTTCATTTCTGCCCTTTTTAACTTACATTTGATCCTGAAGGTTCTTGTGTTGGTAGTCCACATAGCAGGAGTTTCTAAAGATCAGGTGCTCGGTGTTCATACACAGTGTACTAACATTAATAAAATTCAGGAATGACAGTATCTCCCTCTATTTGTGCTACCTTTAGTTAGGTATAAGATTATCCACACTGTTTAGCTGCATGAAATCTGTAGGGGATCCCCCCATTCTCTATAAAATTACTTGTTTAGGTCCTTACTGCATAAAGTTGCACAATAGGCCTTGTGAACAACAGTTTCACTGTATGTGCTTAAAAGAAAAAAGCTGTCTCAACAGTTCCTGTGGCATCTTGGCATGAAGAAGCAGTCTTGCACATCGTAATTGTTTGAAACAGCATGTTTCTTGATGAACTGAGATACTAAATTTAAAATGCAATTTCTCTGAATTAGATTTATTAAAGCTTTAAGTTGCTAATCATCAAGACAAAAATGTTTTCAACAGTAAAACACAATTGTAAAAGAACAGAAAAAGAGAGAGAGAGTAATGGTCATGGGGAACCAAAATACCTACCTGCAGCTCAACTTCACAACTGTGCAGTGCCTTTACACAGGACTTGTGAGTTTGTGCTACCCACAGAAAAGTATAATGCAGTTAAAAACCTGTGTCCTTAATTTCAGGCTAAATGAAGAGCAAATTGCAACAGTATGTGAATCAGTGCTGCAGGCTCTTTCATATCTTCACTCTCAGGGGGTCATTCACCGAGACATTAAAAGTGACTCTATTCTGTTGACACTGGATGGAAGGGTAGGTTTCCTCTGAAAAATTGTTTCCTGTCCTCTGCTGCTGTAGCCTTAGTCTGTCTCCTCGTTTTCTTTCTGCTCTGAGTCTCTTGTTTATACCTCATTCTCTTACTCCTCTTGTATTCTTTATCTTTGGTTCTTCCTCCACATAGCTTAGAAATCATTTTAAAGTTTGGTTGTTTTTCTCTTTGCACAGGTCAAACTCTCAGATTTTGGTTTCTGTGCTCAGATCAGTAAAGATGTACCCAAAAGAAAGTCCCTAGTAGGTACTCCTTACTGGATGGCTCCAGAAGTTATTGCAAGGGTACCATACACTACTGAGGTAAGGGACCACTTTCCTAATATCCGAAGAGGTAGCAGATGATATTCTGAGGTGTCACACTAAAATATTAGGCTCTCCAGGAAAAGCATCTAGGATCTATTTAAAATAGAACTATAACTATGATTGCAGATTTGATTGTGATGATATCCATTTGACCTAAAGCAATAAAAATAAAGTGTTTTTTTGTTTGTTTGTTTTTTAAAAAAAGAACAACATGTTCACCTTCCTGGAACAAGGTGTAAACTTACTCTATTTTTATACCTGAAGCTGGGCATAGGCCTGTATATGCTGTAGTGTGGACAGATGTTAGCAAGGAGCAGCCTGTGATGTGATATGGATCGGTAAATCAATCAGTGCCGTGAGGGGTGGGGAGAAGAGCAGGGAATACACAAATGGGAGCTCTAAAATTATGGGCAGGTGGCAGCAGACTGATTAGTTTTGTTTACCGACCGACCAGGTGTAGCACAAGCAGTTACTTGCAGACCTTTGCATGTTGCAACACAGGCAAGGATCAATCCTAAGTGGAGAGCTGTCTTTGTTAAACGGCAGCAAGGAGTCCAGTAGCGTTAAGTGGGTTAATGGTTTATGCTATCAGTAACATTTGTTGTGGGAAAGGTGTTGTAGCCTTTGTGAAAGCAGCATGGTGAGGACCTGTTGCTCTGAGCTGTGTATTGATGTGACATTGGCTCCTACAGGTGGATATCTGGTCTTTGGGAATCATGGTGATAGAGATGGTGGATGGAGAACCCCCCTATTTTAGTGATTCTCCGGTCCAGGCAATGAAGAGACTCCGTGACAGTCCTCCCCCCAAACTGAAAAATTTCCACAGGGTGAGCATACCAGCAAAGCACTTGTGAACCTGATGACGGGGAAACATCCATACCAGCTGTTCCCTGCAGAGCTGGCTGTGAAAATGGTCTTGCTAGAACATGTTTCTTGGGGAACTTCTTTGGACTTCTTTGCCTCAGTGGATGCAAGCTGCTGCTGACAGCTAGTGGCTGGTTTGGGAAACAGTCCTAAAAATGTAAAGTCACTAGGGCATAAACCTAATAATGCAAATCAAAGCTGCTTCTGGTGGAGGCAATAGTATCTTGCTGTTGTCAATAGAGTAGCTCATCTTCTAGGGAAACAACTAGGAGGATCCTTGCTCTGGAGAGTTTCCAGCTTAGCAGCTTTCAGAAACGCAGAGGCTGTGTTATGGTCAGGGCAAGAGAGCTCAAAACAGACAGCAGCTCATGGGGGACACTGCAGCTGCTTTGAAGATTAACTCAGCTTCATGGTTTCTTATGAAAAACTAGTAGTGACATAAGAAATGCAGTGATTACCTTTTAGTCATCACTTAGAGCCATCCTCTTTTCATTTCAGTCCAAGCCTCTAAGATCAAATAGCTTCTGCAGCATTCCAAGCTATGCGGCCTTTCCAATTAATCAGAATATCTGCAGCTGCTAAAACTGAATTATTTAACAGAGTAGGCTGCTGAACTAACAGCATACACTCAAACATCAACAGCTGCTGTCTTTCCTATTTGCCTTTGCAACACAAATTGAAATTTCAAGGTCACATTCTGGACCCACTTAGGTAGTGTAAAGCCAGTTCTGGTCTGGATTGCACCCCTTGATGGGTGAAACAACCCCACCATGAGCTGCGAGAGCCAGAGCTGTTCATAGTCTTGCTCTGTTCCACTTCATCCTGGGAAGCAAACTGGCTTCCAGCAGACCTCTGGCTTGACAGGCCTCTGGCCATCGTCCTGTCTCCCTGCTGTCTGCATGGAGCTAAGAGGGTTGAATCCACAGCTGCTGCATTTTGATTGCTGTTAATGGTTCGCTGGGGTCAATTGCTGTAGCATTGGGTGCAGCAGACTAAACAGACACCACCTGGGATAATCTCTGCTGGTTTTCTAAAGCATGGGTAGATTTATTGACAGAGCTATAAAGGCTGGATCCTGGCATTCAGCTGTGTTGTGCCTTCATCCTCTGGCAATCACAGTGGTTATTCAAAACACTCATGAAATAAGCTGTGCCTCACTGTTAACAGTATTTTGTGATCTACTAAGTTAACCAGAGCAAGAAAAGTGCCGCCAGTTTAAAATGGATGTAATTAGTGGCATTAAAATAAACAAATATGCACCAAGTTATTTTTTTTATCCAGTTTTAATGTTACAGAGGATTACTACCAGCAAGAGATGTGCAGAGTCTTTCAATGGTTCTTGGGTCTGGCGACTCAGCTGGCCTCAATACCTGTATTTTAAACGGACAGGCTAGCTGAGGTCATTCAGTTCTCTTGGTACAATATTGTGTAGTTTCTTAATTTTGTAGTGGCAGCATCAGGTTTCCAGATTCTCAAAACCTACTTGGGTTATATATTTAAATACTTTAAAAATATTTTAAATACCTATATTTAAGTACTTTTTCCACACTCTTGTGGCCAGTAAAAGAAAGAATTGCTCAACCCTTTGCACCCAAGTTAATGTACTGCAGGAAATCTACTGAATTTTTAAGCTGAAATGCAGAAAAGAACAAATAAAAAAAATGGGAAACAAAATTAACTTAGATGTGCTGGCACATGGCAGGCACTCTCCGCTTAATTTGGTGTGCCTGCCAGGAACAGAGAATTGCTACCATTATTCCATAAAAAGCACGCTGTCTCCTGTTACGTTTCTGTGCAAAAAACAGGGCTACAAAGTTGAGTTTCACAGGTCCTTTTTAAGCAAAACCACCGCAGCAACCTATTGTCAAATGACCTGTTGCCTCATTCCTTTACCTTGCTGACTTGGTTGCTTTTTCACAGACTTCTCCAGTTCTGAGAGACTTCTTGGACAGGATGCTGACCCGGGAACCGCTAGAAAGAGCAACAGCACAAGAGCTTCTGGATCACCCCTTTTTGCTCCAGACAGGACTTCCAGAGTGCTTGGTCCCCCTTATCCAGCAATACAGAAAGCGTACCTCTACCTGCTGACTTCACATAAGGGGAAAATACTAGGAAAAAGTAACACTTACAAATAACCAAGAGACCAGGCTGTCTTGTCCTGGGAATGGTGCTCGGAACTTGTCAGCGATCTTCTTACAGGATGAATGTGAATATTGTCCTTGCAGTCTTGACCTTTGTGGCTTCCCTTTTGCTGAAGACAATCAATATGTACTAGTTCCTAATAAGACCAAGTATGTCTCAGGAATAAAGCAGGTATTTCATGACTTCTGGATTGCTTCTTCCAAAGAATGGCATTTTTATGTGGAGTCTGAGGTTGTGTATTTGAATGCCTGCAAGTTCCTGTAAACCTTGGCTGCTGACTACTGAACTGGAACAAAATTTCCCAGTTAGAAATGTGATCTTTGTTTTGTTAGTTGTACACTGGAGTCTTGAGCTGACCTAAATGTACATTTTGGGGCAGAGATGCCTTTAAACTGTCCAACAATGCACAAAGACTTAAAACTTTTTCTCTTCTGAGACTTTTTCCACAGATGATTTTAATCTTCAGTTAAACATGGACCTTGAAAACTGTACATATTTTCCTAGGGAGCAGATGTGATATGTACATATTTGTTTTCAAACAGCTCTCTTGCGTCAACATGCTTCTCTTTTGCTGAGGAATATGTATGGTTTAGTGGTCAGTCTTGAATCCATTTCATGATCTTAAACTTTTGGAGGGGAAACCCTTGGAGGCAGGCCTCAGAGTAGACTCTGTGAAGACAATTGTTCTTGCCACCAGGATTTTGTGGTTGAAAATTCACAATATGCAACACCTCCAGTGCTGTTTGGAATGGAGACTCTGGGGAAGCTTGTTCCTATTTGTGGTTTCCAGGCAGCTGTCCTTCATAGTCCTTTCTCACAAGAGGGGCCAAGAAGTGCTGCCCTGAGATAAATGTGGGACAACACTCTGGGAATGCTTTAGGGGACAGAATGAAAACATTTCAGCTGTCCTGCATGTCCCAGGAGAGATTTTTATGTTCACGGTGAGGCTCTTTGTTCAGCCTTCATCTCCCCTGCTTGCTGCTGCAGAACATGGGGAGAAAGGAAACTTTTGATGTATGTTTTGTAATTGGTATCCCCTTCCCCACCACCCCTTTGCTGATATATTCAGAAGGTTTCTGGTTGTCTAAGCAGCTCTCTGTTATTTTTAAATAGATTTAGGTATTTTGTATGATACAGTTTCTGATCAGTGAGTTAGTTGAGGTAATTGGACTCTAGGTCAGGATGTAACGTTGTACAGTGATGGTGTGCACTTTTGTGAGGTCTTAAGAGTATAGTCTTATATGTGGAACTGGGATCCCATTTTGAAAATCAGATACAAATTTATTGGAATTTAAATTATTCTTGGGACAGTTGTACTGTCTCAGATACTAACCTCATAACTGCATTTTCTTCAGAAGATGTAAATAATCTCTATGCTCTGCTATTTACTCCAGTTACAGATTCTGCTTCAAAATTGAAGCCACAGTTGATTACTTGAAGTAATTTGGGATGGAATTCATCTGCACTGATGACAGTCACCTAAACGGTGGGCACCCAGACTGCGAAGCATATAGGTTGCCTCTGTAGACCATGGTGAGAAGAGCGCCTCCAGAGGGTGATTCGTCTCCATCATTTTAGATACCTGCTGAAGGATGAAATTGCTTTCTCTCGATACCACTCTGCCTGTGGCCAGTAGAGGGATCATAGGTGGTTTGCCTGGACTGGATGTCTAAGTTTGGGGCTGATGAAGTTAATTGAAATGAATTTGTTTAGCTCTTCCTTAGCTGCACTGGAAAGTTTTTGATGTAAAATGTTTCTGTATTCCAGATATACTGCTTTTTTATGCAAAAGAGCAGGGCTTTAAGGATTTATAATTTGAAACAAATGGTCCTGCTCATGTAGTTGTGAATCCTTTGCACTTGTGTTTTAAATTAAAGTAGATCTTGATTTATTCACATGCCTGTTGCAGTATTGAGATGCTTTCAAATATGTCTGTAGTTCAGGGATCAGAGATGTAAGGGAAGAGTGTGGATGTTGAAGTCCAGTGTAACTTACCTATTCTGTGTCTGTGTGGCTTTTAAAACAAGAAGAGGTTATAGCAGAAGGCCTGGATTCTGAAACAAACATTTCTTGGAGTAAGGGATGACAGATTTAAGCTTTAATGTTGTTTCTACTTCAGCCCAAGTCTGACTAAAGACAGTGAAAGGCCTTTGGAAGATTGCATTCAAGTATCTTATAAAATTTTTAAAAACTCATTATCATATCTGTGAGGAATGCAGAAAGTATCTGTTTCTTTCTGTCCAATACGGAATTAAATATGTGATTCTTGTGTGTTCCTCTGTACAGTTCATCCATGGCATATCACCAAGTAACTGCTCCATTACTTAGATGAGTGTGGAACCAAATATAAATCCTAAGATAAACCTGTGGTTGTTATGAAGACTGAAGTGCTCTGTCTCCAGGGCCAACAGTTCCCTCCCCAAGAACTATGCAACCAGTTAAGAGAATTATGATAAGCAGAGCAGGTTTTTAATTTGCATTGCAGCAATGTTCAGGAGCCAGATTTCCTGTATGCTAAGCGATATCTAAGTATATAACGAAATACAGCCTCTGCTCGGAAGAGCTTATAGTCTACTCAGTGGGTAATTATGCTTTGAGATGTTGTTTTCTCTGAATATCTTTCTGTATGTGCCATCAACAAGGTTACACTTGTATCTCTTGTTTTGTGTCATGATTCACCTGAATTGTTCCTTTTTATTTTTTTTTCTGCCAGCTTTGCTGGTATTGAGTCTTTTCCATGCTGCCACAGCCCTGGCAATCAGCATACAGTAGGCCTTTGAAGATGGCAGGCTGAATTTATATGAACAATTTGCTGAATCAAACAGGGAATCTGTGACTGCTGTCACCTCCCAATTGCACTTGTGTATATATAATGGTGCCTGTCCTCCTCAAACAGGGCTCTATGCTATCGACTGCAGCAGCTAAATGGGACAGATCTTTCCCTGGAGGCCCCTATCTTTTAACCACTGATTATAGAAGGACCCTAGGTGAAATGAGGCTCCCAACTTTTAAGATTGTTCAGTTCAGTGAGAAGAATCCTGTGTTTCTCGCTGTCGCCTGGAGAAAGCATTTTGATGGGCTTTAGGTCCCAGTCTATAAAGTGAGGATAATAAGCAGTAAATCCTGACTGTGTAGGGATGTATCGGGCAGGGAGCATGGCTCTAAAATACTGTAGCTATTGTGCAGCACTTCTGTACCTTCTGTAGCAGCAGTGGTCATGTCAGCGACGTAGCTTCATTACAGAGGTAGAATATAATTTTAGATTTTTAGGTACAAACTGAGCCTGAACTGTGACTCTGAAGTGGACATGGTTTGTAGGAAGATTTAGAGCAGCTAGCAATATGCAGAATGGCCACTAAATATTTGAAGGCAATGTTTCCTGTAATTGCAGGAAAGGAAGCCAAGAAAACAGCCTGTACAGAGGGATCTGCATCTACTCATCACAGAAGACTAATTTGTTTTAGCAGTGACTTTCAGGCTTTTCCCTTTTGTCTCTAAAGAGCTCTGGAAATGTGAAAGGCATGATGATAACAAAGGTGCTAATAGCAGGCCAGCCAGCTGCCAGGAGTTGTGCTTGCCCTAACTTCCCTGCTGCCTCCAGTTCTCAATGGATAGTGAAGAGACTACAAGGGGAAGATCAGGGAATCTGCCTGCAAAAATGTTGGCCCGGAAAGGAGTTTGCATGCTGTGTCTTGTTAGTAATGTTCTTGATTTAGAGAGTCCTGATTGTGTTCCTTCGGGTATAGTGTATATCCTGTGTTGTTTGTGTCCCTTGTTGTGGCTGGAGTCCTTTGCTTAGGAATCTCCATTATTTGATTTTTAAGAATATTTTTATTGATATAATCAAATAATAATATCTCTTAAATATCTTAGTATAATCAAATAATATGCATTATTTGATTTTTAAGAATATAATAAAAAGATGGGTATCCTGAAAAATAAGTATTTTGCACAAGAACATTTAGTGGTAAAAAAATGAACTTTAGAATAAGCCACATAAAAGCTGAAAATATGAAAAGAATCTAAGACAGATCCTAAACCTGCCACCATTCTCTGTCTGAACAGGCACTATTCTTGTCTTAATTACCCTTGATCTTGGTTTCTGTATTAAAAAAGCCTCGTTAAAGAGCTCTATCTCATCCAACTACTGTATCTCCCTGTGGTCAGCAAATATCCTTTGGTAAGCAAAAACATGGGCAGGGCTGCACAGCTACCCAAAGAAATCTTCAAAGATGTTTGAATTCTGTACGAAGAAATATTGCTGGAAGATCAGAAGGTGGCATTTCTATTCTGGAGTTCGTAAGTAACCAATATACACTGACTCGGCCAGCCACTGTGCTGCTGCAGGGATGGTGTCCCTCAAAATTGGGAAATTATTCCTTGTGCTGTTTGAAAACCCCTACAGTAACATTTGCCCAAAGAACTTTTAGTGCCTTTATCTTACTTTTGTCCATTTCTCGTGTTCCAGAAATTTCATCTTCTTTGGTGAGTGATGGTATTCGGTCTAGAGGAGCATCAGCACACCCAGCCCTGAGGCATGAAGACTTCAGTGAGGAAAGGTGTTGATGCCGAATGTGGTCTGTACTCTGAGATGTGGCTTTGCTTACACTTAATGATTCTTCTGTATACACTCTGAAAAGTACTTTTAGCTGATTTTTTTAGCACGGAGGTGTAATCTACATTAAATATTCCACCTATTTTTCTTACATTTCTGCATAAATTACCTGATAAAGCTGTGCCAGTATTTTGTCTAATAGCAGGAGCACAGCAGCACAATAGAAGCTGTGATGTGGTTTAAGGGTCATCATGGTGAGTTTTCTTCCTCAGGCTTCAAACATCACAGGATGCTGATAATGTGAATCCAAACTACTAGAGTTAAGTTTTCTTACATCTGTGTCATAGTCTAGCTGAGCTATGATTATTTTGAAACGTCCACACAATTAAAAAGAAGTCTCATTAAGAGCATTTTACTTTGACATGATATCAGCCCTTGTTTTGCGTAACCCATTTATGTTGTCCAAAGGCTGCCAAGAGAACTGATGTTCTGCTTGGAGCTGGTGGCACAAAAGAGCTAATAAAGTTAGAAGAGTACTGGGTTCAGCCTAGTATATCGACCTCAGAAAGCTCACAGACAGCACAGGAGCTCTCACTGAAGGGAGTTGCTAAAAAGCTGGCATGATGTGGTAAGAGGTCTCCAGATAATGAAGCAACTGGGGATTTTGGGATTTCTTACAGGTGGTGCTGCATGAGTTGGTGCAGGCCAGAGGGAAGGGGCTGTAGCTGTGCTGTCCCTCTTTCCTAGGGCTGCTGTAGGTGGGGGCAGCCTGAGAGAGACTGAGCCTGCCTGACTTGATTTAGAGAGAGACCATCTTCATCCTGTTGTGTGCTGCATGGATTCCCCTTTTCTCTGAGACTGATTAGGGCTGTCCCTGTTCCTGCCAAATGTGTTCTTTTTTAGGCAGTGTTGTCATGGGAGAGAGGAGTGAAGACTTCCACTAGCTCAAGCCCTGCTGTTCTGCCCTGGCTTTACATGTATGTCCCTGTAACTTGGGTTTATTCTGCTGTGTTCATTCACTGTAAGGATGCGAGTGCAAAAAACCTAACCCCTTGTGCTTTGGCAATGCATGGAGACCTACCCCCCCCCAATGTCCACATCAAGTCTGAATTAGGTGTCTGACTGCCCTCCAGAGAGAGATGAGATGAGTCATCCTTTAAATAACCTCTAAAAAAACTGTCTGGAGGGATTTGGGATAGTCACTATGGACTGGGGGGCTGAAGCTGGGGACAACCCCCTGTTTTAGCCAGTATGAGTGCTGTGTTTCTGCAGTCCTGGGTGTTGTGTGCTTGCAGTAGGGCAGGATGCACACCAAGCAATTTGTGTGTGTTAAGCAACGTGTGCTATGTAATGACATGGAGCAGGTGGGGGCTGTTGTGCCCCTAGAAATATAGTTAGAAACAGCTCCAAACAGCTTTTGTTATCAGCAGTCTCAGGCTGTAAAACGGCGAGCATTGCTGGTGCTGATAGGAAGTTCACATGTACTTAAGTGCATTTCCATGTTTTCCAGCTGCATCCACATGTGGCTGAATCTGGGTGAGTAACTGCAGGCACAGTGGTGTGGCTGAGAAACGTGGTGTGGCTATTCTGTCTGGAAATAGTGGGTGCTTAGCAGAAACTGGGGAACTCCACTCAGGACAAGAGTTTTTTCTGGGTGTGTTTTGAGTATGTTTTCCATTTGCAATCTCCCTTACTGCTTTGACTGCTGAGGCTCTGCTCTGTGATTTACTGGGAAAGCAGCCTCTCTTGTGCTGATCCCAGTACTAACACCACCCTTGATCTCCACTGCCAGCTCCCCAGTGTAGAAAGCAGGGGGCTAATGAATATGAGCTGCGGTTTAGAACTGCCAACACTGCAAGCTGGTTTAATAAAAGATATTAAATTGCTTCCTGGCTGCAGTTCTCCCTTGCTGTGATGTTTGTCATCTTTTTTTTTGAAGGCCCTCAAACTTCACAGCCTGAGTGAGACTTCAGGGATGGAGAAGGCTGTTCTAGAAAAGCAGCAAAATTGGTCTAACTGGAAAGCAGTATTTTACCACCATCTTCCTGAAGCAAAAACGTCTGTCCTGCAACAGAGAAGGCACTGCTGTCAGCAGAAGGAAAATGGCCTTTAGTAACAGATATCCATAGCAGAGCTCCACTGTATGTGTGAAGGAGGCTAACCAGCACTCACGACAAGCTGTGAAGGAAGGGAGCTGAGCCCATGTTGTGGTAAGCTGGCATTGTTTAGGTCTGGAGAGTGGGAGAGAACCACATGCACGTGTAAGACACTGCAGGCCAGGCCCTGCATTGCTGTTCTGGTGTGTCTGTGAAAGGCCTTTTTGTCTCTAGGCAGGCCCTTTGCTAGGCTGAACTAGGATTAAGCCAACGTGAGGAGTGTGAACTCAAAGTAGTTTTGACTCCTGTTGAAATGCTCTTCTGACTTGTGCTTGTGAGGAGGATGCCACTACGTGAGAGTCAGGCAAGGTTGCCTGTAATGGTAATCAGGAGTGGTATTTGAGCGGTTAGAAAATGGCTTTGCTAGATTTGTTTATTAAGTACAATAAAGAACAGAATGAACTAGTGTTGAATGTGTGTGAGAAGGATGTAGTGGTTTTTTTTTGTTTGTTTGTTTGTTTGTTTTTTAAAAAAAGCCACCTCACTGCATATTTAGTAACTGGAGAAGCTGAATTTGAGGAGTGCAGGCACAGATGGCAGAAACCTCTGTGCATTTGCGGTCTATATTAACATATGCATATGTTGTGTAGCATTTGGGACTTGCATCCATATCTGCTAACCTCAATCAAGGAACGTAAAAAAAAGGTGATCCAGTTTTTGTAAGAAAAGCAATGTTTTATTTATTTTTTATTTTTTTTAGAAAATAAATAAGTCAGAAATTTACAATACACAATTCCAGTATTATGTTAATGCTGTGGGGGAGATACGATCTCTTCTTGGATGTCAGACCAGGTTTGGAACATCTCATCACTCATGTCTACTTTAGCTGTTTTTTATAGCAGCACTTCATGATGCGTTTCTCAATGCAGTTTCTAGGTATAACAGGTCTCAAGTAATAATCACTGCATGCTGTAGGTTTGCCATGACTGAGCTCACTTTTCCAGGGAAGACAAAAAGCTGAAGAACAAGTTGAGGGGTGAGGAAGGCTAACAGGTTACCCTGTGGAGTGGCACATTCAGGAGACAGATTGTCTGCAGTCAGGAACACTGCTCATTTTCTCAAACTAAAGGCAAAAGCTTCACTAACAAGAGTAGGGAAGAAGTGACTTTTCAAAAAGGATTCTCACCTGTTTATCTTCTATGGCTGGGTTTAAAGACACTGCACTGTCTGCAGCTCTGTATCGCTACAGCAAATGGTGGCTTGAATGGCCAAGTGCATTGAAGGGTCAGTTCTATGCACGGGTCTCTGGACAGCTGGTGCTCAGAGATATAGTAGCTGCAAATCTGTTCAACTTCAGGTCCAGGATTATGAACAGCAGTGTTTTGTTTTCTGTGGTTCCCCTCCACCCCCACTTGTTCCTTTAAAAGATTAAAAATGTGGAAGGTTCAGCTTCTATTATCTGACTGCCAGGATGAGCAGTTGTAATAAAAAAGTGGCAGTTCCCCTTTCCTTTTGTATCCCCAAGCATATTGTCTTCCACCACTTTTATTGTCTTTCTTATGGACAGACTAGACAACTGAAGAAAGATGAGTCTCTTTTTTTTCCATTTGGTCAGGTCAGCGCTTTCTGTCCCCTTATGAAATCTGGTGAATATAAATGCTGAAGTTGGTGCATGTATATGTTGGCAGGCCAAACTCTAGTTCTTGGGCTAATGTTATTTCAGCACTTGATATAAGGAAGGCCAGGATGTTGCTACTCTGTACTGAATTATTCCTATTTTTTGCTTTTTTTAGGATGCATAAACAGAGTCTATCTTACGTGGTGCTAGGAAAAGAGCTGGACCATATGTTTCCAGTTCCTTCCTTCTGGCTGAGTGAGAACTTGCTGTGTCAAAGCTGTTCAGTGCAAAAGGTCATAAAACAGGTAAGAGAAAGTATGTGTGGAGGCAGGGGACAATGATGTAAGTTCTGCATTCACAAAATAAGGCTTTGCTGTCCTAGAAAGTGGAAGTGTAAAGATGGCTAAGAGGAACCTATCCTTTTTTTTTCTGACAAAGCCATGATATTGGGAACCTGGACCTCCCAGTGCATTCTGCTGGAAGATTTGACGTTAGTGAAGACAGCAAGAGGTGTCTGCCAGGGCTGAGTGAGGCTGAGGACCACTTGCTCTTTAAAGTCATACAACTGGGCAATTTTCCTTCAGCATCAGGCTGTGAAACAAAACTTATATGTTATGTCACCAACGGGGGGAAATTGCTATTAGTCCCAGGTGGGCATAATTCATAGCAAAATGGGAAGTGACTAAGGCTTTGGGGGAAGGTGTGAACAGTACTCTGTCAAACAAATAGTGTGTGGTCTTTCCCTCCAGGCCCCAAAGAACATGGGTAGTTGAGGAGGCTGGCTTTCCCAGCAATGAGGAACATATTCTATAGATTACTGTTGAGCCCTCTGTTGTCATTAACTGGGACGGCAGCCTGTGAAAGAAGCTTCTGTTTTTTGCTATTCTTTCTGTTACAGAATGGATAATTCAATGTATTTTTTTTATGAGCTGTGCTGAGCTTTCTGTGCAAGGTACTCTTATGGGCAATATAACCGGCTGGCTCTTTAAGCAACACAGTTATTTTCAAACAGCTTAGAAATTTTGGTAAGTGCTGTTATCCTAAGCCTGTAACATGGAGCTGAATTAGCTCCGTGGGAAAAAGTTTCATTGACGCTCTAAAAATGTCAAATTATTGTAGGTGAGAACTCTGCAAGTGTGTTTATGTTAGCAGGAATAAATGCTAAGGCTAAGGCGCTTAGGCTCCTCATAGTATTATTGCCTTATAATTGTCCAACAAGCCTGCTGAAGACTAGCAGGGTCTTCAGGAGATACCGGATCTAGATCTAAGAACTTGCCTGAAGACATGTCAGAGTTATAAAGTTAGAATTAGGAGTGAGAATCAGCCCCTGGGGATAAGTGGAGGTTAAAAAGAAAGAAAGAGGAAAAGCTAGAATGCTGGTAATGCACATTGCCACAGAAGGAAATGCTGGTTTATGTTTTATGGACACCATTGAAGTGAAAAATCTCCTCATCTGACTATTGGGTGGAAAAAATTAAAAAGCCAACACTGGCTGTGCAAGGGAGTGGTATGCTGACAAAAAAAAAGATGGCATGAAGCTCTATCAAAACAACCTTTCTTCCTATAACGAGAAGCTGTGTCTGTTAGCAGGTAGTGTTGCCAGAAGGAATGGCACTTTATGGGACAAGAGTTTTTGCTGAGCACCTGACACCCACACTTATGTATATTTCATGGGGTGTTACTGTTGTATAATATTATATACTTGTGTATATTTCACAGGCTGGTCAAAGCCTGTTAGGCTATTGTAGA
Organism: Nettapus auritus; assembly: GCA_011076525.1. NCBI lineage: Eukaryota > Metazoa > Chordata > Aves > Anseriformes > Anatidae > Nettapus > Nettapus auritus. The sequence continues at coordinate 30,064,082 of CM021769.1, forward strand.
GTGTCTTTCAGTTAAAGTTTGTTCAAAGGAATCTAGCTCTGAGACTGCTATGATGTGAACAGACCTGTGATGAGTGACGAGGGAACTTGCTCTGAAAATTGATGTTTGAACCCAGACTCAGGTATTAATGTAGATACTGCCAACAGTGTCAACAACTAGCTTGTCTTCAGGTGCAGGCCCCTTCACTGCTGAATCAGATTAGTGCTAAGACTGTAGAAGACAGTGAAGCATGCTCTGGAAGGTGAACTCGTCAGACTACTATAAATACCTAGAATACCAAAGTAGTAAATCCCTGAAGAATTTCAGGAGTTTCCCAGCATGGAAAGAGAGTAGCTTGTCAAGCTGGTCTTTAACTTCACTATATACATCCATAAACACTCCTGAAGTTGAACAGTGAGTAAGGGAAGCATCTCTCAAAATCTACTTTCCTCAATATTACCATCTGTTTCGGCTTCTGGGGGCTCAGCCACAGCTATTGTAAGCCTTGACACCTCTGCCACAGGAATCTTCTCTTCCAGTTGCTCTACAGAGCCTTGTTCTTCCTTACGAATGCTCAGAACTGCTTCATTCCACATCTCCGGCTCTTCAGGAAAGACTACTTTTGCATAGTTCTTCACCATCTCCTGTACCTCTGTATGCAGACTTTTCAATTTCTCCTCATACTCTGCCACTGCCTCCTGCTGAAGCTGCAAACAGAGACCTTGAATCATTCTCTAAACACTGAAAGAAAGTAGAGTTCAGTCTGCGAATGGTATAAAAATGTGCTCTAAGAGAGGCCAAGATGATGAAATATTAGCACTTCGCAGTTTTGGTTTCAACCCACTATTGAATGACTTATCTCCACCCCCCAGGTAAATCTGAAGATGAAGAGGGGAGGAAGGCTGCATGTTGATTTACATTATTCTGTTTTGCATCACAATTTGATGGGTGACTTGTCTGCACGTTCTTTGCATATCAGCCTCCAAAGTACATGAACATGTTCTGTGTGTTCTGAGAGTATGAGTAGCTCAGGAATGAGCCTCACCTCTTCTAAAAATACAGTTCCATCACATTTTAAATTTAGGGTTTTGTATGATTGGATGGAAGCTGTTGCTGGGAGAGGGAGTGTATGAGTGCAGCAACTCTGCCTCAGCTCTGTTGAGGCTCCTGTGGAGCCACCTTCTAAACCATTCATTTTCTCAACATATTTGGAGTGGGTGTATGTGTGCAGAGGATGAGTGTAGCTGTAATTAAATAATACACAAGGAAGGCTGATCCCCTGGGGTAGTGTGGATTTACTGTATGGAGTAGCAGTATTGAACCTGAGAATCATTGCCTTTACCTGGCTTTCTTTCTCCTTGATTGCTCTCAGATTATCTGCCTGCTTCTCTTCCAGTTTCTGCTGATACCTGGCTGTTTTTTCTATCACCTTTAAGAGAACAAAAAGAAAAAAAGCACCAAAACTTAAGTTTTCATAAACAAATGCTTGTAACAGCAAGACAGGGTTATAAAGCACATGCCCAGAGTAATGCCCTCACTCCCAATTCAAAACAACTTCTGCTGGCTCTGAGTTACTTGTCCAGTACTCAAGACCCTGAACACCAATGCTACATAAGCACTGCAAAAGTATACATAATTTGTACATACACTTGACACACACAGAGCCATGCTCTACAAGGGGATTGGTAGGACAATCTCCTCTTCTGCAAAATTTCACACATTATTAATTAAATAGATGTGGGGTTATGCTGCCAATTAATAATGCTTACAAAAAAAAAAACAACCAACATACCGCCTCCATTAGAAAGTCAGAAGCTAGACTGCTCTGTTTGCACTGCATCTGCAGCTTGGTGGGAGGACTGATTAAATCTGGAAGGACCTGCAGTATCTTAATAAGGGCAGTAACTGTCTTCAGCTGCACTTTAGTTGACTAAAGTACATGTTCAATCCTCAATACAGTAGCAATTTAATGGGATTTAAATACCTCAGAGAACTCACATTCTGTCTGTGACACATGCTGATGACGTACATGAGACACCCCCACTTTGCAGAAAACAGACATGCTGTGGCAGATTGTCACAGAACTTACCAGTTTGATTGTTTGCACCACTTCCTGAATATGAGAGTTATTTATTTCCTTCTTCAACCTTTAAAGAAAAGAAATGTATAAAAAAAAATTAGAATCCATCTGTTATCTTGATACAAAACCTGTTTATCAATACTGATAAAGTGCCATACAGCAAGATAGGACTGCTAGTGCCCATGCAGAAAGACAGGTGTGGTATACTTGCTTAGCATCCTCCTACATTACAAGCTTTCTCCAATTTTAGGAAAGGGCAAATAAACACCATTCAAATTTGACAGAGACATTAGTCAAATAATTGGATGTAAAATTCTATTTTTATTTTCAATTTAACAGACAGAAAAATGACCTTCCTATGAGCAGGAAGCAGAAGAGGCAGTGTACCCTCTTTTCTATACCCTTAAACACATGAAACTGTTAAAACTGATTCATATCAAGCAGTACTTGAGTACACAAGCCTGGTAGCAGAATATTATTTTTATAACAAAATGATTGTAAAGGAAGGATTCAGCCATTATATGCCCAACTACAACCTCTCAATTGAGAGGACTGCTGAAACTTACTACTGATTCTGCAGAGGCTTGAGAAGACCTGGTTTTGATTCTACAGGGGTAAAGTGCCCACTCAGGCATGATGGCAGGCAGGAAGTATTTAGAAGCGCTCTTAGAATTCAGTTGAACTGGCTGGAAATTACTTTGGCAAGTAATTGAGCCATGTAACAGAGCCAAAGACACAGGGGCCATAGGGGAGGGTCATCTCCAAGGTACTGTTTCTCCATCATAATGACCTTCCCCTGTATTTTTGTATTAGCTCCTAATCCCTGCAGAAGGAAATATTTCTTTAGAAATGCTCTATGCCTCTCTGGCTATTCAGAAGTCCAGTAAGTGACATGGATCTTACTGACTGCCATACATAAAAAGAATTAAGCCTAGAGAGAAAGCTCCAGAAGCCACTGTCAGCAGTGACTGCAGGAATGACATTATCATTGCAGCTAGGGAGCAGATGCTTGGCTTCACTGTGTATATGCCTGCGTACTGAAATGAAATGGCAAAAACAGTGCTATGCCATGAGAGAGGGCAGGCCAGCAAACCTTCCCCAACCCCCTGTAGCTCTGCCACTACCTGTTTGGTTGCTTTAGAAAGTTTTCTTGATGGTGACAGAGACTGTGGAGTAGCGCTGTTCCCTGCCTGAAGCAGTATAGCTAGCATTCCCCATAGGTAAAGACCAGTAACATCTTCCTCAGTACCTCTCCTGAGCAGCCTTGTCACTAGTATTCCGCATCATGGCTTGGATTCGGTCCACTCTCTTTGTCTCCAGCTTCTTCTTAATATCTTTAATATTACTGTGGACAGAAAAGTGTGGTGTGAGAGACAGGACTGCTTACAAGGCCCACAGGCAGACAGAGCCTGTTATCGTACTCTCTGAAGAGTGCCTACTGTGCAGAAAAGCAAAGTTGAGTGATTGTGAGACAAAGTCATGTCTTTTTTTTTTTTTTTTTTTTTTTTGAGTCAGAACAAAAACACAGGAGAAAACACATTATATAATTAGGTTGTATTGTATACCTACATTTGGATTCCTCTGGAGCAGCAGAACACTTACTGAAAGTACTTGAGGGAAAGGCTGTGGATGTGGCCTACTTAGATGTCAGTAAGGCTTTTGGCACTGTTTCGAAAACTGTTCAGTTTTGTGCCCCTCACTACAAGAAGGACAGGCAGGTGCTGGAGAGTGTTGAAAGAGGGGCAATGAAGCTGGTGAAGTGCATAAAGAACAAATCTTATGAGGAGCAGGTTAGAGGGGTAATTTAGCCCGGAGAAAAGGGGGCTCAGGGGAGACCTTATCACACTCTACAATTACCTTAAGGGAGGTTGTAGCAAGGTGGGCATTGGTCTCTTCTCCCAGGCAACGAGCAATGGGACAAGAGGAAGTGGCCTGAAGTTGTGTCAGAGGAGGTTTAGACTGGATATTAGGAAAAAAATTCTTCACTGAAAGAGCTGTGAAACACTGGAACAGGCTCCCCAGAGAAGTAGTTGAGTCACCATCCCTAGAGGTCTTCAAAATACTTTAAGATGTGGTGCTTAGTGACATGGTTTAATAGTGGACTTGGCAGTGCTAAGTTAACAGTTGGACTAGATGATCTTAGAGGTTTTTCCAACCTAAATGATTCTACCTTCTATGATTCTACTCAAACTGCTAAATGGAAAAAAAAAAAAAAAAAAAAAGAGAGAGAGAAGGAAATACATGGTAATACATGGTTATATAAGAGAGCTAAAAACACCTGAGGCAGGTAGAGTGGAGCATCAACTATGGGATGTGATCCACAAAGCAGAGACCATAAATGCTTAGAAGGCATTCAATCAGTGAATAAGATAGTGTAAAAGGGAAAAAAAATAATCAAACAACTAAGGTCTCTGTCCCTGATTGAGGCATATGTGGCCATCAGAAATGCTACCTACAGGACAGAGAAGATGACAAGACAGCTGGAGAAAGGTGTTAGTGTTAGGTGAAAGAGGCTGCTGACACACAGGCAGTGCCTCCATCCTGGCCATCCCGGTACAAAACAAATACAGCAGGACAGCTGCTGAGGTGGACATGAGAATGGCCATGAGATTGTGGCCCATCCATCTGGAGTCCTGCCTCCAACAGTGAAAAGAAGATATGTATAAGGGAAGCAAAAGAAAGAGAAAAGCTGTAGGGTAATTTTTCCCTTCTACACCTCACCAGTTTCCTGTCTGTTCTCCAGTTTCTATGCATTTATCTCCCATGCACATCTCTCATATTTGGAGTTCAGCTCTACTTTTGGACAGCTTCTTGCCCTGAGAGGCAAGGAATTTTTTTTTTATTTGCTGCCTGGAAGTACTCCCTGAGTACTTCACTGGGTGTTCCACATTTCTTCTCTTATGAGAAACAGTGAGTAATCACTTCCCTGTTCTTCTTCTCCGTACCATTCATGATTTTACACATTTGTCACATCCCCCTCAATCATCTGTTCTCCAAGCTGAGTCCTATTTAATTTCTTTTTGTGCAGAAATTACTCCTTACTGTTGATTATCCTTGTCACTCCTTGCTCTTTCAAAGGTTTTGTTTAAAATAGCATACTGAAAAGGTGACTGCACTATGGAAATACATCTGGAGGTTACGCTGACTTTGCTATCTGCCTCTCCCACACACCTCTCAATCTTTTTTCCATACAATTCCTAAAATTCTGTTTGCCACTTTGGCTATTGCAGAGCTGTGTACATGATTGCAGAGAAGTGCCCACAGCAGTTGAAGATCATCTTTCCTGAGTTACAATAGCTCACCCCTCTGTACAGTTGAGCTATGGTTGTTTTTTCTTTCTGTACACATTACTTTGTATCTATTCACACTGAATTTATCTACTACCTTATTACCCATTGCTCAAGATCTCTGAATCTTTCTGGAGTTCCTCACAGCCAGCTGTAGATGTGACTATACTAAATGATATCCTATTGGTAGAAAACCATTACCTAGCTACTCAACCTGTTTTTCTTAGTCCTGTCTGAATATAATCTATAGCTGAGAGAAACAGAATCTTTCTTGATGGGAGGACACAAAAAGAGGAAGTTTTGTCTGACTTAGCAACTAAAGGTTGTGAGAGGATTTAATGGCAAAGAGGAATGAGCAAGGATTTTAGCTTCAGGAAAGTGTTACTGCAAGAACAAATGGATATATGTCTGGCTAGAAATTAGTGAATTGATTCTGCCAGCCTATTTAAGTAGCAGCCAAAACTCCACTCAACCTGAGCTGGTCAGGCTCTGGAAGGGATTGTGTGATATACTGACTACGCAGACAGAGATGACATCAAGTGACTGGCACTGTTACTTCCTACCTTTCTGAATTAGTCAGTCAAGGCTATTTACTGCAGCTCAAACACTAGTACCTATTTGGTTCCTCGTGGCAGGAACACCGTGCTGGAGGTCAGGAGACAAGAGCTGTCTTCCCAACACTGCCACTCTGTAACTGTGTGAGACCCTACATCACATTGCTGTGCCTTAATTTCTCACCAAAGAAATACTTCTCCCATATTCACTCGCTCACTGTAGTACACTGCTCTGAGATCTAACAGAAAATGCTACCCGAAATAAGAGCTATGCGTTATCACTTTGCTATTCAAGTACTAAGTTTACCTTTCTGATGACTCCTTCAGCGCCTTCAGCTCAGCTGTCTGCTTCTCTTTGGCTAACTCCGTTATCTTGGTAACTTGCTGTTTGAGGGATGAAAACAAGATCAAAACCAAACAAACGAAGATGAGACATAGTGCACCATCAATATTTAATTACCACCAGATTCAGTTTTATCCTTCCCTGTACTGAATTCCAAGGGCCAGCTAATCCATGAGGCTCTGTGCAAACCCTTGCACCACATCAGAGAGCTCAGACGCACAAAGATCAGACTGTGCTAGTGGACTGACTGCACCAAGGCTTCAGAAACACACTCTGTGAACCAGGTCACACACCTCCAGGTTGTATTTGTGGACAGCCTCCTATCTTTCTGTGCTGGAGACAACAACAGATTCACAGTACTTGTGGGTAAATGGGAAATAGCATTGGAGTCTACCTTCTAAACAACAGAAGCTAATGAGGATGAGCCTCCTGTCCTGTGGAAACTCCTGCCACAGTGACAGTTCAATGAACCTTCTCTGCACTGCTGAGACAGCTGGAAAGGAGAAAATCTGTCTGCTGGGCTAAGTGCCGTGTAGAAAGAACTGTTTTTCATTTCATTTTTGTAGCCTTGATCACTAAATCTCATAATGTTTGACAGAGTTGGGAGATGGGGATGTTTTGTTTCTTTGGCTTCTCTGTTTGGTGACAAGCATGATTTCTAAATAATCTAGTAAATTATAGTTAGTAGACAATCTAGCTGTGGGAAGCATGGTACAACCTGATGTACCCATGCTCCTATACAGTTGGCACTTAGCAACATATGAAGCCAATAAATGCTACATTAATCCAAAGCTAAGCTATCAGAAGAGTTTGAGACAGAGCCTCATGTGCACAAGGACAGTTGCTTCTCATATTTTTTCAAATTGCAGGCCTTTAAAAAATGTTTCTGCTGGATGTTGTAGCTTCTACCAAATAAGTATAATTGTCTACATTCTTTTAATTATATTGTATGGACCTAACAATTGCTATGAGGAGTGCTTTCTGCCCCGTGGCCACATTTCTGAGCTCACAGTTCAGTGAAGAACTTGTTTTTTCACGTTGTCCTTGCAGGGGTTCTCCCAGGCTACATTTTCTGTTGACAGATGCAGTCCTTACCTCTGTGGCATGCTGTTCCTTCCTCCTTCGAATCCCATCATAGTGTTCTTCCCCCAGATGGATGAGGTCCATCTCCAGCCTCTCTTTCAGTTCCAAAACTTGGCTATCAATGCTTTCTGCCATTACTACAGGATTTGCACATGCAGTACCAACATCACCTGTTGTCAGACTCCTGCAGAACAGATACAGCAGCTGTGCTGCTTCTAGAGACGCTTATATGCTCCTGACAGTCCCACCCGTCCATCCCTCAATAAAGCCAGGGAGATGTGGATGTCCACATCACTCCATGCTCCCCTCAGAGAAGGGTAGCACACTGCTCACCCATGCTTATCTGAGGGGTCTCTCTGCTTTGGTTTTCTTGACCCAGAGGCCAGATAGCCCTACTGAAGATCCTTTGCTGTATTTACCTCTTCTTCTGGGTTTTCCTGGAGTGTATTGCCCTTTTCTTGCCTCCGTGGTAGATAGGCTCTGGAAAGAGGACAGAATATTTCTGCAGCAGCTCTTCCCTCCGTTTACTTCCTTTCCGTTCCAGCTCCTTTAGCTCCTTCTCCTGTTTCTTCAGCAGCTTCAGAAAGAGCTTCATCTGCTGCAGTTCTGCGAGGCTGGCTGTCTGAGGCTCTAAAATACAAAAATAGAGGCTGTTTTCTCTCACACGCTATTCCTCACTCTGCTGTGATGTCTTTTAGGATCAGACAGGTTTTTTCAGCACTGCCTTCATTCAGCTTTTCCTCTCTCTTTTAAGCTTTACATACAGCTCAGTTCCCCATCTGGTGGACGCCTGACTTGGGGACAGCCAGAAGAATTGCTGCCTTTGGCCACAAGAACACAATAGTGGTAACGTGCCATTAGGTCTGTCTTAGGACTTGGATCCTTTTCCACAATTCTAAGCATCCCAAGCACAGCCCAAGTGTTAAGCTAGCTGGCAGTTCTAATTGCAAGTGAAAAGCTTTGTTATTTAATTACTTTTTTTTTTTTCTTTTTTTTTTTTTTTTTCTCTCTAAAGCCAGGTTACAATGACAGGAGCTTTCATTCCCTCCAGTTCTAACAGCTGGCATTCCCTCAGTTGTGAGGAATGAGTGAAAGGCCTTTTTAGGTAGGTGAAAATACGAGGAGGTAAGGTGCCTGTGAACTGTTGGAGAACTTTATTATCTGACAGTAGCAAGTCACTAAGGTGCAGTTATCTGTGGCAGAAAAGCCACAAGGAGTTATCTTCTCAGAGGAAGTAACTGTTTTTTGGCGTGGAACGTGTAAAAATTAACAGAACTCGCGGGCGTGTCTGCAGCGCAATGCTGCACATGGTCAACTACTTATAAAAGGCTTGTATTGAGGTAACTCAAGTGTACAGCTTAAATGCAAGTCTCTTGGTCAACATGTCTAGACTTTCAAACCAGAGCCCACTACACTTCCATATCATGTGATGCCTCTTGCCAGAGTACATATTTAATGTACTCATAGTTCTGTCTTGTGGAACATTTTTGTTTATGAAGAACATAAAAACAAACGACCAACCAACCAACCAAAACCAAAAACCAACCAAAGAAAACAAAACTTGCTGCATATAGCAGTTATTTGGCAACATGTCTTGAGGGCAACAGGTTTGCTTTTGTGCTTTCAGTTCAATTTTGTAGCATAATTAGGCACACTGGTTATTAGTGTGTTGTATCGATTTGTACCACTGAGACAAAAAAAACAACAACAACAAAACAACAGCTGAACAATACCTTGTTACATGTCTGGTCATGACAAACCGGGTAAATGGTGCTGTAGGCAGGGGAAGGGGGTTCAGAGCCCAAGGGATTTAAGTAGTTTGTCCTTTATGCTGGCTACATCCAGTAGGGCTGGGTCAGGCCTTTATTAATTTGCAAACAGGTTTCAATTCTGTCCCAGCTGGAAATTGGGCAGCAAGGGAATGCAAGATGACTGGCAAGGCCTCAGCCCGTAGGAACAGCATAAAGGGAGTTACCTGTAATCTGTGTCACTTCTATCACATTTTCATCCTTGGCCAAAGCCGCTGCTCCTGAAATCACAAGAGGTTCCTGTTTATGTTCTATCTTGAACCTTTGGGTTGAAAAAGGACAGTGGAGAGCTCATCAAGAACATGAGCCACACAAAGGTTGCTAGTGTGAATAGAAAATAATTAATTAAGCTGCTGAGATGCTTAGGGAATGTTGTTAACAGGCACAGCAGTAAAGAAACATGATTCTTGGCTTTGATGGAGAAAAAAGGGCATTTGGTCTATAATAACTGAATATTGCTAGCGATGATTTGAAATGTGTTAATTTGCTTTGATTAGTTGAGAAGGATATTTGAGACTAATGAAATTTGAGAAAACAGATTGTTTCAATGCCAACATATTTGAAAGAACACTAACTACATTAATACAGCTAACATGGAAGAAACACTGATTAGCTGTCAATTACTACACAATAGATCAGAACAGAACAAGTTAATCTAAGTGCATGGTAGAGAACATGCTCTTACCTAACTTGAAATTACTCTATCAATCAGTTTGGATTATAAGCATATTAAAGGAACGTTCCTTCTGGCACTTTCATCAATACATCTTTAATGTTTGTTGGTTTGCTTTGCAAGGCCAAGAAGGTGCCAATAGGAGAGGAAAAAACAACGTGAGATCTTTCTCTACTACTCCTTATTTGAACAGAGTAATAAATGCTTTTTATAGTAGTAATAAATGAAAGAGACTTTGTCTCTTGACTTCTGGTCAGGCAAATCTGTATTTTTTTTAAACTCATGGCTGAGCAGAGTTATATGGCTTTTGCTCTCATTATGTTAATAGGTCCCCATTTGATCTAATGGTCAAAACACAGGACTGTGCTCCATTCACAGTCTTGCAGAATGCCAGATGTGGGATCTGCTTACTCTGAACTTGTAGTGAATCTTATAAATGAGTCTCACGTTCATCTGAGCTGATGAATAAAATTACCAATCTTTGCAGCTCCCCAAGTATTACATAACAGAATGCTGGTTTAAGTGCAGTTTCAAAATGTAGAGTTTTCAGGGAGAACTGAACATACTTAAAATGTCAGAAGTCAGAGTGATCTATAGAAAAAGATACTTGAACAACAAAGAGGTGAAGAGCAGTAAGGTGTTAAGTGATAGAATCAAGCCAGATCTTAACAACCTTTATCTCACAAACATCCAGAACTCTCATGTCTTTGCTTAAAATTAAAGTCCAACCTCCAATTTCATACTTGGGATGAAAAGCTACATCTCTGCCACAAACCACTTCTTCCTTGATTCCCTCCTAATGTAGTTACCTCCCAGGAAACAGTGATACTAGCCCAACAAGTTAGCTCTGCCTTGGAGAGAGAAGATATTCATGCCAGCTGAGCCTTCAGATTGATTCCTTAGTGGATATCTGGGATTACTTTTCTGTTGTGGAGTAGAAGCAGTATACACATCACACCCTCTCCTGCCACAACAGTCAAGGCATACCTATGCTTTTTGCCATTAATGACAAGCACCAGAACTTAAGTTGGTGACTTGGCTTGAGAGGTTCAGATCCTGTTACCAAGGATCTTCACCTTCCAGCACACTTTCCAGCCATGCGAGTGTACAGGCTTTCCCTACTGTAAACTCATCCCACATCCACAGCTTTACCTGCAGGTCCATTTGCAAAAGGGGTGCTGAATTTCCCAGTGGAGGCTGGTATCCCATTACTTTCAGCGGATGGGAAGTTCCTCTGTGTGTCAAGCCTCTAAAACAAAGATCAGACGTAAATCAAAGCACAGCAGATGGAAATTGAGACCATCAGTTTAGTAAACAAAAGTTGTAGCAAAGACACACAGTTGTCATATGCTTTCTCCCTTGTTGGACTCAAGAAATCTGACTGGGTTCCACACCACTGAGATTCCTTCTTCACTGTCAGCGGTGTTAACCGAAGAGAACTAAGATAACAGCCTTGTTAGTTGGTTAGTGGGAATCCTATTGGCAATCCCCTCTATTTCAGGCTGAATTCACACAGCATATTTTAGACAATGACAGAAGTTGGGAAAACTTACCTCCATTGAGCCATCTTTTAGCTTAACTGACTTATCTTGCAGACTGAAGAACTTAATTGGGTTGGAGAGAGCAATAGTCAGATCTAGAAACAAAAAGGAGGTCTTTGCTTGGATTATCAAATAACTCACAGTACTCCACTTTTTCTTGTCCATTCTGGCCTGAATTGGGAAATTGTGGAGAAGGGATATTTTGTATTTTCTACTTGGAACAAGTTTCTCCCTGACAGCACAAAGGGAGGGGACTGTCTTCACCTCAGTCCTGTTCTAGCATGATGGTTCACAACTGATGTTTACAGACAGCTATAAGATGTATTTACAGACAGATATAAGTAGCTGAGAAGAGCGTATTGCTCCCAAAACCTCCAAAGCCCAGCTAAGACTGCCATCTTGCACACCTACCTGCTCCAACCGTAGTTCAATCCTCTATAAAACTGATATTTTTTATGAATCTGTGTTAAAACCATCAATTTCACTTGATTTCCCCCATGAATAATGTTCCTATATATGAACACAGAGAAGGAGAGAGCAAACACAAGATGCCTGCGGTTGAAACCAAAGTATTCACAAGAACCTGTGTGGCTGATGCCATCAAAATTCTGCATGGCTTTGTTCATGATTGTTGAAAGGTTTTCCTGTTAATACCTCCAGGGGGTTGTTTTCCTCATTTATTTCTCTCTCTCAATCTCTGTTTGACCATTCCCTTTTTAAAGGAAGATCTCTGTATTCCAGTACCAGCAAGAACCTCCCCTCTCTTCATACAGGGAAATACTTCTCTCCTGTGTTTCCCATGCAACCATTTCTGTAAAACCTTATTGCTGCCAGTCCCTCACAGTCATCTCTGCACTTGGAAACTGCTCCATGCCACTGTGCAAATGTGGTAAAGACACCCACCAACTGCCAACCAGAGAGACAGAGTTGCATCTACGTTGCACATCAGGTACGTGCACTGTGGTCCACACAGAGAACAGGTCACAATAACAGCACAAGTGGCCACCTCTCTTCAGCTAAAAGCAGGGGTGTGACAGGATGATGGTATGTGCTCAAGTCCCACTCTGACAAGGAATTAAGGGTGCAGTGGGAAAGCACCTCCACAGCTGGAAAAATGCTTCCTAGATTGGAGAGCAGAAGACCAGAGCAACCCCCCCCCACACACTCTAACGCATACTACCTGCCCAAGCGTCAGGAACATAATCCTTTACTTCCAGGTACACAAATAGAGAAGGCATAGTGAGTGGCATGTTGCTTTCACTGCGGAGACAAACATGGTGATAGCCTGAAAGCAGAAAGCAGAAGAGGTAAGCTGACACAATCTCTCTCCCTTCTCATCTGTGTACTCCAACAGTATGACAGTCTCTGTCTACAGGAGGGCATTGTGAATATATTAAGGCATTAAACCAAGGCTTTAATAGGATGAAGTGAAGGCTCCACTGCCTACAGGTATATTCTACACCAGAGATTAATAACAAAATTAGCAGATGTCCATATTTTCTTCACCAGCTTCAAATGGATAAGTCTCAAGGTTACTAAAGTTAAAGGGATTTCCGCAAAATTTACCTGGATGCACTGCAATAATGGGAATAACACGATGACCAATGAACTTTCCTCCTTCTTCATAAGCCACGATTTTTAGAGATGCCAGCTCAGGCATCATGATCTAAGAAAAAAAACAAAACAAAACAAAACAAACAACCAACCAACAACAACAACAAAAAAAAAAAACAAAAACAAAAAAACAGAGTAAGGCAACTATGTTCTGATCTCTAGTAGCATATTGGCTTTACTAGGTAGAACTTTACTCTCTCCTCCTTCCAACAAAACACCACCATCTCTCCAGGAAAGTCATGGTCTGTTCCACATCTTGCAATTTAAGGCTGCAGTTTGTCACAGACATAACTGAATTTACAAAAACTCCACAAAACACAGGCATCTCAGAGGAGAGTCTTAAGGAGGGCAGGCTGCCTAAAGAAAGAACTGTGCAATAAATCCACTGAACTAGCATTTCCACAAAGCAATTCACCAGAGAAGGAAATGAACTTGGAAGGATAATTTAGCAAGCTTGGTAACTTTGCCATAAGAGTTGTTTCATCAGCCTCCCCCATTTCCTTCTGCCATAAAATGAACTAAAAATTATTCTGTCAAAACTGTAGCTTGAAAAGTGTTTTCTGAAATGAGGATAATATTTATCTACCACATCCCAAGTAGGCTGAAAATATCTGCTATTTCACAGTGTGCTTGACAGAGATGAATTGTGTAACAGGTATTTTGCCTTTGTAACTTACAGCAGAAAGGCCAGACTTTACTATCACCTTTGACTTAACCTCCCCCCATACCCTATAGCTGAACTAGTGACCACTGAATTCTTGAAGACAAACAAGGCAGCTTTCTGTAATCTGGCACAGCTGAAAATCTCCTGCTGGTCCCATTACTTGTCCTGTATGTCTGTTTCTTATTCACAGTTTAACCACAGATGTTCAGTTCCTTTCTGCTCCCTCATGTTTGAAGTCTTCAAAGCTGATTAGTGAATTCAGTCTAAAGTGTGTCACAAAGGGGAGATTCGTGATACCTGTTATTGCCAGAAACGTTCCCAACTCCTCTTATCCATACTTAGAAATCTTCATGGGGAGTTGTTTTGGACAACATTGTTTGGGTATTATCTGAGGGTGGAACATGTAATAACTCCTTGGTGTGTCTAAAGCCCTAACTGAGATCTCCAGAAGGGAGTCTCTTCTGTTGTCATTGACCTCCCAAAGCAGTGCTTGTGACCAACAGGATCTGTAAAGATTCTCCATCTAAATGACTATAAAGTGATACTACCTTTTCAAAAACAAAAGGCTCTTCTTTCCATACAGGGTTAATGGAATTGGCAGTGGAGGTCAGTTTGGTTCTGTATTTGCGTTTCGTGTCCCGTGGCAACCCAAACAGCTCTACTTCCACATATGTCTTCACACTGCGGTCTGAGAGGAACTGACCAGAAAGTATCTAGAAACAAGCAGAAACAATTAGCAACTGTTGAAAAGAATAAAACAAAAGAACCCTCCCATACTTTTACCCTTTAAGGCCCCCTCCAGCCCCAAACATCTTTTCTGCTGCAGCTTCCAATCCACATTAGGCTTTTCTTTTACCTTGTTTACCTCTTTTACCTTGTTCTTTTACCCATGTTTCTTGCTTCAACACTTCCTCCAACCTCCTCCCTCCCCATCATCACAGCCTTGGCTTCTTTGTGTGGCAGATGCTAATTTTCCATTTTCATGTGATTATGATTAATTTGATAAAGTGAAAAGACTGGGAGTTGCCATGGTAACACTCTCCCACAGGACTCTCTGGGTTCATTTGCCACTAAGAACCCTACTGGGTAATAAATAGAGGGGACATACATGCCAGTTATACACGTGGTGACAGCAAATGGCTGTCAGGGGAGGAACAGCACCACGGTTTGTACTTGCCGTGACAGACAGGGTACTTGCCACCACCACATCAATGCGGTCCACAGAGAAAGGGTCAAATGACTTGTCTGGACGCCGCATGAATTCATGCTTGAGCAGATAGCCACACTGGCCATTGAACTCAAACAGAGCCATGTTCTGCTGCATGGGGACATCTGAGATACAAACAGAGGAGAACAATGAGAAAAATTTCTGTGGGACCTCATCAGATGTCTTGTATGGTACTCATGAGCTGAAAGATGCTGTACTTTTATAGCTTGTGCTAGCCAAGGGCTCACAAAGTCCTTTCAAAAACTAATTAAGCCTCTCAGCACCCTACAGGGAAAAATATTACAGCAGCTGTTATAAGAAAGGTAAAGTGGTTTGCTTATGATTGCACCATAAATCATGGGTAGAACTAAATTAAAACCCACTCTAAAAAGTACCCACTATTTTGGGTGTGAAGTAAATGGTTCTCTCTACTCCTTCCTCCTGTCATTTTGAGCCTCCTCTCAGTCCATCTCCTCTGCTACTTATTGTCTTTTGGACAGTGTCTTGTGGCTTCTGCATCTGTCTTCAGTATGATACACTCTTCATAACCAATCTATCACTCTCACTTTTTAAGTAAAGTCTTTTTTTCTCCTACTGATCCTATGAAGTCTCTTACTCTCTTTGTACATGAGATAGTGAGGAAGAAAGAGCAGTAAAGAACACCATTATCTGGAGGCTTTTCTATGTCTCTTTCTTATGCTGGTTGTACAGCAAGGAAAGGCCTTTCTTTCCTACCCCGGTCAGTATACTGGAAATAATAGGACAGACAGTCCAGTCCTGTAGCCAGATGGAGCTATGCCTGCTGCCTTGTAAAAGGGGAGGCAACTTAGGGGAGGCAGGAGCTTCTGGTGCATCCATACAAGTTATTTACTCTGACATCCTGTTACAGAACAGCCAGAGATGGTACCCAGATACTGGAAGACAGCACCCCTGTGCATGTGTGCATGAACAAATATGTAGGACAGGCATCACAGGCACTGCATGCCAGGTTTGTGCCAGGCCTAGAAGAGTGCTTTTGGTCTGTGGGAGACTCAGAAGAGCAATACTTTGGGAACAAGGCACACAGAGTAAATGCATTCAGGGAAACAGCAGTAAAGGAAGAGAAAATGAACATGAGCACACAGCCTCACCCACTAAGAAGCTGGAGGACAATGCGACACTCACCCATGGTCTGGAAGTTCAGTGCCACCATCTGACAGCCAACATTCCAGAACATCTGTGGCATGTAATTAGAGGAGTCCATCCGGGTGCCTTTGGGGTAAATCCGACTCATCTGTCGCTTGTTGTATCTACATTTGCTCTATTGGAAACAAGTCTGGAGCACTCCTTGTGTACCCTGCGGCTAGCTCATGTATTCAGATTAAAGAGTTGTTTAAGCTCTTCTACAAATGCTCAGAGCCTTCTAAAAAGAGAGGCCCATGCAACAACAGGCTCCTTTCCCACATCCCTTTCTGTTTAAAAGCAAACAGCTGACAGTCTTGGCTTTTACTACAGCAGGATACAAGAATCTGTAAAGAATCTCTGTGAACAGCCCCCCAGCCCACCCTGAAAGCTCCCACATCTCTAGCACCTGCACTCTTCATACCTCTGATGAAGAGCTTACCAGGTCCTGAAACGAGAATCCAGTTGGACATACCTTAGCCTTAACTCAAGCTTCATAATTAGCTCCCATACTCCATACAACCAACTACCATGGGCAAACATTGCCAAAAGGATACTCTACAAACTGCATAGGAAACTTGGTTAGCAGATCATAAGCCTTCAATTCCGTGAAGGAAGAGATGACATAACTCCGGTTCTTCTCTAGAAACAGGAAATAAAGTGTTTAGACAAAGGATGCACCCAGCTCCCCATTCTGTGTGTGGGGACCAATGGGCTCAAGAAGCACTCAGCCTGTTTATTACCACTTTCTACCAGCTACTGGTTTCTATCAAGGCAATTTACCTTTCTCTGGTCCAGATGTGGTGACTGTTTAGAGGAACCTATTGTGTATAAAGAAATTGCATGCATTTTCAGCATTTCAGATATTTCTCTGTCACCAGCCAGGGTCCTAATCACCACAGAAGAGGAAGGCCAGTTTCATACATTAAGAAAAGCTGGGCTGAATCCTGCCCTCAGAAGCAGCAAAGCAAGATCACATAGATGTCATTAGCCTTAAGCTGCTGCTTTTCATGTTCATTGATGTAACTGAGAGCAGTATCTGACATATCGTTGTCTTTTCCTTATCAATTCCTTACTACAAGGCGAAGGACAGAAGGAGAGTGTTTGTACTGTACATATGTTGTGGGAGAGAGAGAAGACAGCAGAAAATAGGTTCAAGCAAGTCACAAAAGCAGGTGGAGAACAGCAGCTTTTGAAGACAGTATTCTCCTGGTCAAATGGAAATAACTCAGGATCCTGAAAGGACTGAGTATGACTTACGGGCAGAGACTTCAAAGGAGTCAAATTTGATAGGCTGTATGTAATTAACTAGGCTGGACATCTCCTCATACGCTGTCACTTCCAAACCAGCAGTGCCCTAGGCAGAAAAAAAAATAGAAAAAAAAACACACAAGAGAAGACAGGTGAAACCTTTTCCAGAAGTGAAACAAAACACATCTGGGCTTCACATGAAGAGAGCTCCAATGGCTGCCCTGACCAAAGCACACCAGTTTCTTTGGCTTCCTGATCGAACAATTACATTGTGGGCAGTACTAAATTTCTGTGCACACTGAATTTCTGCGTAGCTTGGCAAAAACTGAAACCGAGACCTACCAAAAGGTATCAGTACATAAGAAGTCTAGAACCTCTTTAACCTCTCAAAGCGTGGACTCTGGGACAAACCTGGGACATTTTTTGCCTCTTCTGAGTGATACAAGGGAGAAGGAAATTGGAAATAGATCTTTTCTATTCAAGGCATTGCTGATCTGCTTCTTCCCTCTTCTGCAGCAGCACTTCATGCTTCTGTAACAACTTTTATCAGACTAAGGCTGAGGCTCTCTAAACACCCTGAAGGCAGATATTTATTGCCAAATCATGCAGAATATCAGAGCCAGAAATTATACCTCTTCTGCTATAACCTCTATGCTATACTTGTCATAGCACAGGTTCACTCCCCTTTGCATTCTGGAATTAATCTCTATTCAGTATGGTGAGGCCCCCCCCAAAAATAAAAACACACCAAATAAACAAACAAACAAACAAAAAACAGAAAAGGAAGAGAGACAGTAGTGACAGTACCTCATCTGACTGCATCTTTTTAATTTCCTCTTCATCCAGGTTTCCCAGCTGTTCATCCTCTTCCTCTGGTTCCTCTTCAGCCATATCGCCTGCCCAGACTAAGCACACACAACCCACATCAGTAGTACTTAGCCAGTAGCACATGGAGACAAGACATTGTGACTTCTCACACAACCTCCAGCTCTGACTCTGCTGACAGGGAAGAGCTCTGCAAAACCTCACAATCACATCAAACAGGAACAAGAGTTGCATATGATATCATTATTAGCCAAATCCAACTATGAATAGGCCAGACTGGACTAACACACTCAAGAGACCAAGTCATTCTTCCTGCAGGCCTCCCAGAAGTGATGATCACAATGCTGTTTTCCCACCCAAGGTCACACACATTTGTGGGACTGAATGTCTGATTTCTAGCTCCTCTGTAGGAGCGCTTATCTTGTCTTCATATGATTTCATGAGCTCCTGCCATGACAGGGACTGTATAATTCACCCATTCACTCATAAAATGCATCCCAACAAAGAGGAAGTCAGGCCTAAATGCCACAAGGCCTGCATAGATGAACAAAGGATCCTGACTAAACTCAAACATAAAAAGGAAGCCTATAGAGGATGGAAAGAGTTTCACCTGATCTAGTGGGTGGCATCCCTGCCCATGGCAGGAGGGTTGGAGGTAGATAATACCTTCCAACCCAAGCTGTTCTATGATTCCATTATTCTATGATCTATGCCATGGTAAATTTGTAGTTATCAGAGAGCTACTGGTGGTAAGAAGTTATGCACTCTTCCACAAAAACATGTTCAATTGTGTATCAATTAATTACCAACCCATGCAGCCATATGCCTCAGACTAGGCAGAATTGACTGACCATCAGGGAATTAAGTTGGTTGTCTCTTCTGGGTTGGAATGAAGTGTCTGAAAACATTCTGAAGTTTTTATATGTCTTCCAAGCTTATACTTCATGTGATACCTGAACAAATGACTGGTATCGGCTTGCCTCAAGCTAGTATTGGGCGATTTGCAAGGTCTCCAGCAGGCCAGACTTGCTCATCTAGTTATAGTAGTCCCATTTTCCCCTTTAGACATACCAATGTCTTCAGCATCCATAGGGGCGGGCTGCTCAATGATTTCTGGTTCCACATTCCTCCCTTTCTTCAAAGAATTCTGCCTCTTCCCAGATACAGACTGTTTCTTTTTGTTCTTAATCAAGATTTTCCCTAAGAGATCCTTAGGACTTGGCAGGGGAACTCCAGGCTTCAGCTGCAACAGAGAAACTTAACACTGAACTTTCATCTCAAAGATAGAACTTGAAACATTCAGCTCTCCTGTCCCTCCCAGGGCCATTGCTTTGGCCATTTACTGGTGCATGGAAATCTCTCACCCCCTGTATAATTTAATTTTTCCATCTGCTGGCTCGTCCCACTGTATCTATGCAGATTTTTCCTAAGACTTCAATTTCCTGATGTCAGTTCCACACCGGCATTTTGTACCTTTCAGTCTTTTCAAGTTCTGCTGCTTGTGCATGCTGTTTCCAGCCACCCATCCTGCACCACAGCTAAAAAACCATCTAATGTCCTGGAGGCATCCACACACCTCTGGCTTTCACATGCCACCTACTTCTCTCATTATCCCTGAGCCTCAGTCCTAGATCAGCACTCATGCCATATTTAAGCTCTCTGCCTAAGGCAGATTTGAAAAAAAAAATCCTGAAGTAGGTGGGTTTGTGTGTTTCATACAAGGATGTGTGACTCAGACTGTGCTTCTAGACCTACACTCCCCATACTGATAGCAACAGGCCTATTAATAATTTAGCTAATAGAATCACCCTTATCTGGTTCTTCCCCCCACACTCTTTCTCCCCATTGCCTGGACAAAGACATGGGTCTGAACAGGGGGCAACTGCCAATTTGCTCACTGCTTCTTTTCAGCTGCTCTTCTGATCTCAGTGCTAAAGGCAGATGCTTGGACTAGGTGTTTTAGCTCCCCTCTCCCCTATTTAACAAAGAGCAATTGCCTCATACTTTGCAGAACACAGGCACTGCCCATTATTTGTAAATCACTATCCATTCACAAGGCAGCTGAAATAGCTGTTGACTAGGGTCAAGCAGAGCAGGAGCTTTATTAATCTATTCTAAGCATAAAGTTATGCATGTCACTGACCTGCCCATCTGTGCCCACAAGGGGATATTTCCTAGCACCAGAAGCGACCACTTTTTCAGAAAGACCTCTCCACTAATCCAAGTTCTTTAACCTCCTTCCCCAACTTCCACTTACTGGGTATTTTTCCAGTGGCTCTGTCAGCAGCATGTCTCCAAATATGGTTCGGCAGTACTCAGCCATCTTTGCCTGCTGCTTGGGCCTAATATACAAAGAGAGAAAGCAGAAGTGAACAGGAGAACAGAAGCTCAAATCCAGAGCCTGAGCAACCATCTTGAGATCTATAAAACTCTACCCAGAAAACCATCTCTTGCCTTCTCACAAACAGTTATACATATCCTGAAATCCCTTCCCAGGCTTTTCATTTTTTCATACTCTGCCACACCAAGTTAAGAGGTTACACACTTGTGGTTGCTCTCACTCTGCAGCTTATGGCTCACCTTTTGGCTCTGACCCCCTTTCAATTGATGCAAAAATCTCTAACAGTGTTTCATGTCAGCTCAGGCACTCACTTGAAAGCAAGCAGCCCTTGCCTTTTCTGCTCTGGACAACAGAGAACACAATTCTCCCACATTTGGTCCCCAATCACCAGACACTCACGAGTCCACGTGGTTCTCAAAGGACAGGATGACAGGGTAGAGAGATGTTTTAAAAGCACTTTCCGCAATGGCCTCGATTGCATCCTAAAGGAGAAAGAATGGTCACAGAGATGAGATCAGCAATCATTAACAGCAGATCTATCTCCCCACTAAACTAATCCCCAGGTTTCAGATCTCCACACTCATCCTTCTCAGGGGGTTCTCTTTAATGTCACTAAACTTCTCTGGCAAGAGAGAGATGTCTTCTTTTTCATAGCTGTCCAGATTTCCAGCTCCAAAGGATACAACCTTAAAGCCCTATAATTCTCTTTCACACAGCTGAAGTCAATAGTTTGCATAAACATGAAATTGAAGACCTAAAACTCAGTTGTTTTTTTCCTTACATGGCTTAATGTACCAAGAAATGACAGAATATCTAGTGAGAGATGCAAGTCACTGCCAGATGCACTTTCAATTGGTAGAGAAAGGTGTACACAGCACCAGATTAAACTGCCTCAAACCTAATTTACGCTTACCTCTGAACCCGTCCAATTTTCTATCATTTCACCTGCTCATAAAATTCTTCTGTCTAGCAGCAGAGAAAACTGGAATGTTCAGTCACCAGCAGCGCTGACATTTCAAATGCAAATACCATGGAAACGTTCCCAGCATTAATGATGAAAAAATAATCATATTTCCCCTGTTAAGCTGCCACAAACTTTCCACTATTTTCTTCCCTGGTGCTGCTAACTGACATGGTAAAGAAACATCATTTGTTCCTTTGCAATTACCTCCCAGCTTTTATTCTGGTGTGTTTGTGCACTACCTTCACACAATCCATGGCATACTGCACTACGACACACAGGCTGCAAATTAAACAACAAGGCCAGGTTTAGCACCATGACCTCAACCTGGGCAACCTCCTTCCTCCTTAAAAAAAAAACAACAAAAAACAAAACAAACACAAAAACATTCCCCAAACAATTAAGCAGTCCCCCTACTCCCCCCCAAATCCTGGTTCAGCAGTGATTTTAGCACTGAGGGGTGCTGCCCCCAGCACCTCCTCCGTGGACCACTTGGAAACTGTCCAAGAAACCTCCAAGGTTTAGAGGAGGAGAAACTACAAAAGCAGCTACTGAAAGGCCGCAGGCAATGGCAGAAAATGGATGGAGGTGTGGAGGGAAACATCTACACATTATGTAAAACTAAAACCTGGGCGCATGTTGAGTTAACAGGTTATAATTTCCTTGAGGTACAGTCACACGTTTTAGCAGAACTCTGCAATTACAGCAGCTACAGCTGTCATTATTTCTCCTATCTGTAGTGAACTGCTGTGCAAAATGCAGCAGTGCTATTACAGGATTTGGGAAATTACCCACACTGAATAAGACAATACCTCTGATCATTACTAAGGTTGTGGTGTTCCGCGGGCGCCCCCCCCAATAAATATTTTAGTACTAGTGAAGTGTGAGAACTGGGGGAAGATAGGGAATAAGAATTAAGATAAAAAATATTAAAGAGTGGCTCTGCCTTTTGGCAGCTGCCCTATAAATGAGGGCAGAAAAAATAAGTGTGGCGCATTGATTTTTAACCGGTGCATTGATGTTTGTAACTTCTGTGGTTAAATGCCCTCAATTTCCAAGGGAGAAGTAGGTTTTGGACTGTGCTTCTGAAGCCTGGCAGCTAAATCCTCGGGGAAGATGTCTGCCCAGCATGCTAGAGAGCAGTTTTTCCCCTTAACACATTCCACACAGTCATGTAATTAGGAAGTAATTAGAACCTACTCCTCCAAAGCACCACCATTTGAGGCTGTAAAACACACAAACCTGCTGTAGAACAGTTAGAAAATGAACTCATTTTAAACATTTGTTTTCTAAAAGCCACCTTGATTGTTTCTCTAACTTGCATCCATCCATAAAATCCACCATTCTCAGGCAACTTTCTGTCCATACATCCATCTTGCTACACAATTGCGTGTATGCAGGGACACCTACTCCCTCCATCACTTCTACTTGACTGCCTGCATTTCAGTCATTCCTTCATCTTTATCCAGCTAACAGCTTCTCTGGTGGTCCTCCAACTCCAAAAACATACACAAGCTCCAGCCTATCACATATTTGCTCATCTGTCATTCTATCTACACATTCATTCACTTTGCCATCAGTCTTTCCCTCTCAAACATTTTTGCCCTCAGCCCATGCAGTTGACTGTTACCTCAGTCAGCTAGCCTCCTTGAGCCAAGATCAGTTTACAGAATCACTGAATCACAGAATAGTCTAGGTTGGAAGAGACCTACAAGATCACCTAGTCCAACCTCTGACCTAATGCTAACAAGTCCTCCACTAAACCATATCCCTAAGCTCTACATCTAAACGTCTTTTAAAGACTTCCAGGGATGGTGACTCAACCACTTCCCTGGGCAGCCTATTCCAAAGTGACTAACAACCCTTTCAGTAAATAAGTTCTTCCTAATATCCAACCTAAACCTCCCCTGGCGCAACTTTAGCCCATTCCCCCTCATCCTGTCACCAGGCATATGGGAGAACAGACCAACCGCCGCCTTGCTACAGCCTCCTTTAAGGTACCGGTAGAGTGCGATAAGGTCACCCCTGAGCCTCCTCTTCTCCAGGCTAAATAGTCCCAGCTCCCTCAGCCGCTCCTCATAAGACTTGTTCTCCAGACCCTTCACCAGCTTTGTAGCCCTTCTCTGGACTCGCTCAAGCACCTCCATACCCTCTGGTAGTGAGGGGCCCAAAACTGAACACAGTACTCGAGGTGCAGCCTCACCAGAGCCAAGTACAGGGGGACAATTACTTCCCTAGTCCTGCTGGCCACGCTGTTTATGCAAGCCAGGATGCTGTTGGCCTTCTTGGCCGCCTGAGCACACTGCTGGCTCATATTCAGCCGACTGTCAACCAAAACACCCAGGTCCTTCTCTGACAGGCAGCTTTCTAACCTCATCTCCCAGCCTGTAGCTCTGTTTGGGGTTGTTGTGCCCCAGGTGCAGGACCCAACACTTGGCCTTGTTGAACTTCATACAGTTGGCCTCGGCCCATCGGTCCAGCCTGTCCAGGTCCCTCTGCAGAGCCTCCCTGCCCTCGAGCAGATCGACACATGCACCTAACTTGGTGTTGTCTGCAAACTTACTGAGGGTGCACTCGATCCCCTCATCCAGATCATGGATGAAGATGTTAAAGAGGACTGGTCTCAGAACCGAGCCCTGGGGGACTCCACTAGTGTCCGGCCTCCAACTGGATTTGACTGCATTCACCACAACTCTCTGGGCCCGGCCATCCAGCCAGCTCTTAACCCAACAAAGCATATGCCAGTCCAAGCCATGAGCAGTCAGTTTCCTGAGGAGAATGCTGTGGGGAACGGTGTCAAAAGCCTTACTGAAGTCAAGGTAGACCACATCCACAGCCTTTCCCTCATCCACTAGGCGTGTCACCTTGTCATAGAAGGAGATCAGGTTTATCAAGCAGGACCTGCCCTTCATAAACCCATGCTGACTAGGCCTGATCACCTGCTTGCCCTGCAAGTGCCGCATGATGACGCTCTAGATAATCTGCTCCATGAGCTTCCCTGGCACTGAGGTCAAACTAACAGGCCTATAGTTCCCTGGAAAACCAGGGAACTATAAAACCTTCCCTTTAAAACCAAGCAGAACTAAAAGTGCGGAGAAGATTCTTTCTGTACCTTGAAGAGGATCTCAGTTGTCATGGTGAACCCATGAGTGATGATCGGCTCCTCATCTGGGGGACGGCCCTTCCAGCAATCCAGCTCTACGCAGCGACAGCCAGCCAGCAGTGTCTGGCGATACATTTCAGGAGACGAGATACCAGAAAACTGACCAGCTGGAGGAGAGCACAAGCAGAGAGGCTCTTTAGCTATTCATGTGGGATGCTTTCTGCATAAACTAGAGCAACAGAACTCTGCTATCTTTGAGCAGGTGTGCACAGCAGAATGACAAGATATTTTAGGTAACATTTCTTCTTATACAGCATTTAAGTGTCAAGCCCCTTACTGTGCTTTACAGCCCTCATCCCTCCAAACTTCAGGGCAGATGCATCTGCCTGATTGATTGTCAGGATCATTCATCCATCCCTGGTGATGGTACATACCTGCTAGAGCTGAGACAGATTCTGGAACTGCCCATACCTGTTAAATATGTGTTGTGTGATGAATTGATGAAGTAGTGTGAGAGTGGCTGCGTCATGTCCTGGTACAGCACCAATTTATCCAGTGCTATCACGCTGTTCTCAGGGCCACAGAGAAACCAGACCATCCCCTCTGGAGACAACTGCCCTACATAGAGAACAAAGATGTTAATGGTACTGAAACAAAATGGTTCTGGCACCTCCTTCCCAGTGCACTGCAACACAAAGGTTTGTGAGAATCAGGCTGGTTGTTCCCCTGGGAAAGCCAGGATAGCAGAAGGTGTGAGATCCTCTACTATTTTCATGCTACCTTGACAGCAGGACATGACATAAAAACAAGACCTATGGGCCAAGCAAGACTCACCTCTTTGGATGTTAATCCCACTGGGCTCATATTTCTCTATCAGGCTCTGCACCTGCTCAGGTTTTGCTGGTGGGAAAAGGATGTCATTGAGGCGAGAGTCTCGCTGCTTCTTGTTGATGAACTTTGCCAAGTGTTCCTTGGTCATGTAGGGTTTTGCTTTTAAATGGCTAAGGGGAGATAATTACAGGGGAGCAGAGGTAAGGCATGTGTACTACTCAGAAAACTTCATGAGAGATTGGTCCTTGCCCAGTTTAGCAATGGGCACCCAGTTCTCTGGGCCCAATGTTCTGCCTACATTCCTTCCCGTAAAAGATGCTTCCCTCTGTGGCTATTTTTCTTCCTTTTTATTCTTCTTCCTAACTAACACGCTACTGTTAAGAGGTTGTATAACAGAAGAAGAAAGCATAATTTGAGCCTCTGACTTGAACTCTAAAGGTAACTGAATTTCAGAACACATTGAATACTTGCCCTATGGAATAAAGTCTGTTTAAGAACTCACAGGTTTAGCTACTTGAAAAGAATTCACTGGCTACTGCCAAAACTCTCTGGTTCTAATGCCGTACATGGTCTTGTCCAGGGCTAGCCACAAGCAGTATCACATTAGCATGATCTAATGTTGACCTGGAATCAGCCCTTCTGATACTGTTTAGAGCTGATGCAGCACAGTGAGGCCTGATCCCTTTTATCAAGGTTGTCCGTGGAAGAGTTAAGTGCACTGGCACTGTTTTGTGACATGGGTACCTGCCTTTACAGGCAGGCTTGAGAGCAGCCAAACAATAAATGTAGCAACCCCTCTCCCCACCTTTTTGCCTATCTTTTGCCACAAGAGATCAAGTCCTCTTATGTGGCTTGAGGGAAACTTACTGTGAGGTAAATATCTCATCAATCTCAGGCCGTGGACACAGATTCATGAGGAAAGTTTTATACACAGTCTCAGGGAAGTCCTCTGGATTGATGGCATCATTCTGAGAATGAAAGACATGTCAGTACCATTAACACATGATGGTTTTCACCTCTGTTAACACTCAACACCCCCAGTCCAGCACTCAATTGTGAAAAGGCAAATAAGCAACTGGAACATCTAGCGAGGTGTTAAGGAAAGAGAAGATGGAGTGGAGAAGCATTATAATGGCCTATTTTGGAACAGACGGTTATTTAAACTGTCCCTTTGTGCCTCTCATGTGATGGTAGAAAGCTAGTGCATGGTGAACTGACAGGAACTGTTAGAGTTCCAGATTGTGCTCTGCAGGTTGGCTAAGAGTAACCATGAGACCTGTTGCTTCAAAGAGCAGTGAAACAGGCAGAAGAGAATGTACTGTTTCTCGTGGCACATAATGCAAGTGACAGAGCTGCAAGTGCTATTGCTTTACAAACAGTAAGAATTGATCTTAGCAGGCCTGCAGTTAAGGCAAGGTAGCTAGCAAAAGGACAGGGTTTCAAAGCAATTTAAGAGCATCTGGGTGACTGATGTTTTTAAAGCCAAGGGAATCACAGTCAGGGTAGTCAGAAAGATTTTTCTCAAGCTAGAGAGATTTTTGGGTACCTACTAAGACCCTTACCTTGCCTTTTGGAAGATGACAAGCACTTAATGCTGCTTCCACCCTTTTCCTGTCTGCAGGAAACATCTGAAAAATGCTAAGCACACAGGGAAAAAAGAAACCGTCACCACAGTGTAACGGGGAGTCAAGTCAGAAAACCTGGGTTTGGGTGACTAGGAGCTGCAACCAGAGTGCAAGATATTCAAAATGCACAACAAAGGAGAACGACAATAAGACTGTAAACATGAACCGGAGAAGGAAGGCAGTGTTTCTCCAAGAGTACCTGATGGACCAGATCTTATAAGTCTATGGTGGATTTTCTGACCACTGCCTTAATATAGAAGTTCTATATTTTTGCACAGGGATCTAGAAGAGCCCTGTCACTAAGCTGCGCCAGCTTACTCCCCAAATCATTGCTTGCTGTCCTTGCCTACATCTCTTGGAGGTGCCCTCTTCGGTAGCTGGTCTCATGCTACAAATTCCCCATACATTCTCCCACAAGACATTACCAATGCAGTAGCTGGTGCTAGCCAGGAGTAAGTTTGTAGTCAAGACAATATTCCAAAAAAGCAAACAAACATTGTACATATTTGCTGCTTTAGAAGAAGGCAAGAATTTCTGTCCTGGAAACCATAGGCTTTCTGTGATCAAGGAACAAACTCATTACAGAGGAAAAGAAGCTGGTATACCACAGGATTGAAACAAAACTCCGCTGCTGCAGAAACCAAAGCTCACTTTCAATTTAGAAAGCTGGGTATTGGTCTACAGGGTAGAACTCATCTGGTCAAGCTTTTGGCTTAAAGCAGCCTCTGCTGTATTACAGAATATTAACAATAACTGAGCTCTCCCTAATTTCAGAATATCCCAGTCAACAACAATGAGGTCTCTGCTGTGGATAAATTTAGATGTCAGATCTATTACACTCCTGGCATCACAGCTGCTCAAAGACAAAAAAAAAGAGAACAAAAAGTGCCAAATGTGTTGATAGGTGGAAAAGTGCTCCACTGGAGCTGCAGATTATTTATGCAAACTCACTGCATGCTGGTTTCTCAAGCAGCCCTTTGCAAGGCAAAAATTGCAGCACCCTTGTTATGCTTCAAAAGGGATTTAAATGTCCAAAGAGAAAGGCAAATAGATGTGGAATTAAAAAAATAGTCTGATATGGAGTTCTGAAAACATTGCATACACCTGCACCTGGAAATGCTGAATATTTTTATAAATCTTGCTCTTAATCCAGACCATTTTAAACATCTAATGCTTTAGACCATAAGTTTGTTTTTCTACTCTGCAAGAAAGAAAGACCAGGGCATTGAAGAGGGGTACAGACTGGACCAGACATTTTTTGAGCTTATTTCAGAAAAATAAGCTGCTTTCTCTATACAGTAATGCTACCTTGCTTGCATTTTAAAGATCAATTTAAAGTACTATTTCCCTAGTGTGAGTTATCCATTAAAGAGCTATACATTTTTAAAAGCCCCTTGATGCATACACTGGTTTCTGGTAGAATGAAATTCTACTGTTTTGTGGTTTAGAAAACAAACAACAAAAAATGTTTATTGCTGAATAATTATCAACCATCCAGGAGCACATTTAGCCAACACAGATTTAATGTGGAATCGTTATGCAATATAACACAGAGTAGCTAGTGTATTTATTACAGGTGATTAGCACTTGCCTCTTGTGATGCTGTAACACAGCATAAGCTTAGAAGCAGAGCAGTTCTGAACTTTCCTGTGAATACCCATGAATGCACTTACTGCAGGTCCTTGTTCTTAAAACAAAAGATAAATGATGTACCCAAAAGGGAATTCAACATTGCATCGCAGCCTTTTTTTAGTCTATCAGTTAATCAACATGCAGCAGTCACAGGGTCAGCCTTGGAGTGATCTGACTAGGGAAGACTCTGAGGCGCACAAAACCAATTCTACATTTATGCCATGCAGTGCAATGGAGAAGTAATAGGTCCATCTTTGCTTCAGCAAAGCAGCACTGGCTTATTCTCATGGCATCATACCCTGATGAACAAAGCCAATACTTGCGGCATTGAGCTCAAATCTACCGTATCCTGTACTTGAGCCAACATTGGCCCAGTGGTCTGTCCTCAAAGGCTGTTTCCCTCGTCTGCATGCAGAGTGAAGATGGAAAGCAGTGGAATTACACCAGGGGAGAATAGGAATAGCAGTCATACATGAGGACAGAAGTGAAAGCAATGGATCCCTACTTCAGGCTATCTGGAGAGTCAAGCAAAAAGTTCTTCTGTAGGAATGGAATGCATACAGAACTCATAGTACGAAATCTCAAACAAGTCTTACAAGTCTCAAAACTCATGTTTGCAAAACAAATCCCCAGTTAGAATTTTACCAAAGTTGCTTTGCTTTGGAAGTGAAGTCCATGGCTGTTCAAGACAACTTATTTATGTAGATGAAGGAAGTGGTCACAAAAGGTCTCCTTTCCAGACCCAAACTATGTCCCAGGCCCTTCACCAGGAGGAACCTATGTGCAGCAGAACCTCATGACCTGAATACAGAGGCAATGGCCTTTACCTCTTAGGCACAGTAGTAGGCAGCTGAAGCCACTGGGTTACCTTCATCTTACCAGCTGCTCTGTCTTTAGTCTAATTGAACATACAACAAAAAACAACAACCAACTAACCAACCAACCAACCAATCAAAAAAAACCATACTCACTTCCTGACAGGAATCTTTCCCTCTGCATTAAGCTGCATCTTCAGCTTCACCAGGCTGTGAAAAAAGAAGTCAAGATGATGACAATTCACTTGTACAATCTTACAGATTCTGTTAAGGAAGGAGCAAAAAAGAAAATGCAAATTGGGAAAGGAAACCAACGGTTAACTGGAAAACAGTGTCCTGAAGACTGTGAGCTTAACCTCAAGACAGAACCTGTTCTCACTTCTTGGGAAGGAGAAACAGGCGAATTGTAAGAGAACTGATATCAGAATGATTCCTCTGAAACATATGACATAAATATGAGATAATGGTATCCTACTGTTCCTTAGTGATCCCACACTGCCAACCAAACAGCATTACAGACAAAAAAAAAAGAGGCAGCACATTGTTGGAGTGAGCACTGTGACTGTGAGTGGGTGGGGGATATTTGAGGCTCAGAATTTCAGTTTGTCTAATATGATCTGTGTATCTAATACCGTGTGTGTGTTTGACTGGCTCAAGTGCTGTGGTACCAGTCAGTTGTCATGCAACAGAGGACCAATTTACCAACTCCCTGCCCGGTGCCTTAGGGCTCCCAAGTTGAAAAAAGGACTCGTTTGGAGACTGCCCCAAAGACTTGGAAGCTAAGAAGCCTTTTATTTCTATTAGAGACAGAAAGGGCAACAAATAAATGTTTCAGAGAACAATGTTTGTCAGAAATCACTTACATTTTTTCCAGGAAGGTGTACCGAGAAGCATTGTATGTGAGGGGATTCCGAACAATGGCCATAATATCCTCTGCCCAGCTCTGGAGAAAAAACAAAGACACAAAGTGGAGGGCATTACAGAACTGCATGAGTAGGTACACCATGTTGAACATGGAGAGGGCATGGACATGTCCTGATACTGCTGGGCTACAAATCCCAACTGCACCCTGAGCCTGACTACATCACCTTCCTACTGCCTATGCATACCGGAAGCCAAAAGTTTTCTTACTGAGTCATCTCAGCTGTTTATTCATAGAAAGCACAAAACGACACACATGAACTAAACCTTGATGGTAACACTGACAGGGTGCAGGCTCCCTGTCTTCCCTTCTTTCCTGCTCCCCCTTGAATGTCCCAGCTCCCTTGAATGTCCCAGCTCAGTGTTTCACAGTGCTTCCCTGCCCTCAGGTCCTCATACCTTGCCAACATTCTCCTTGTAGGACACGAAGTTATGAAAAGTGAGGTCCACCATGTCAGGGCCAGATACAATAGTCAGAGTCTTAAGCAGAAAGGTGCTATGAGGGTAATCCAAATTAAAAACTTCTCGGAGCTTCTGGCACTGTAAAATAAACAGAATAGGACAGAACAAAGGGAGAACGAGGCAAACTGCACCTGAAAAAAAAAAAAGAAAAAAGAAAAAAGAAAAAAAGCAGACCCAAGACCCAATGCAAACATTGACCCAAATCCACAGCAAGTTTTTCAGCATTTGCAAAATTATTTAATGTGATCTTCCTTGTCTTTCCTTATTTTTCATTTTTATTCTGGAGCCTGTATTACTTTGATCCTTCAAGGAACAAAACATTGTGACCAACATCACTGCACAAACATGCTATTTTGGTCTAAAAAAAGTACACATTGGAAACTGCTTTGAAAGAAATTCTTCGTGAATCTTCAGCCTGATCTTGAAGAGAGGCAGATGAGTGTTTTGTCTGCCCATACCAGAGGTTCATAAACAATTTATTACAGACAGCCATTTGTGAAAACATATGTTAAGAAAGTCTTTTTAGATTAGCGTGATACTTCTTGCTGTAGCCTCCTTTCACCACAAGAAAGGTGGTGGTAGGGATCCCAGAAGGTCTACGGGGTTTAAGCCTGGTTATTGCAGACAGAGGCTCTCTCCTTCCAAGTGACATTTTCTGTGAGTTGTCAGTTGCTAAATTTATTTTTTCCATAGCAATTGCAATGTCCTACAGCGGCGGCTCACCAGAGATTTGTTAAGTATAAGACTCATCCGATTAGTCACACTTGTATTTCATCACCATATGAAAGTATTTATAGAATCCCTTTAACTTATTTAGCATTTTCTGCATTCCTATGTAAGGCATCACTAAACCAAGGTATCCTGGAGTTACGCTGATGGTCTCTTTTTATAACAAAAGGATAAAGTTCCCATGTTCTCAAATAAAGCACAGCAATTTATTATTTGAAGTGCAGGACATATCCACATCAAAGCAAACAGGGAGGCTGTCAGAGCATCTGCTCTTTCAGAAACTAAGGGCAAATTTCACAATCAGAGATTCTTAGAAGGGCATGTCATTCTCAGAAATTTAACTAGAGCTGGAACCTGAACTCTCATTGTGTGCACATGCAGTTAGACACATGGCTGAGTTATTCCATTTCAACAAATAATACCCTAACGTCAGTAATACCCTAACACGTTAGAGTTACCAGATCAACCACAGCAAAAGAGCTTTTAGCTAAATGACTTTACCTGTTTGCTATAAATTTAGAGCACTTAAAGTCAGCCACTGCAGCTCAGCTCATGTTTAGCAACTCACTAATCTGCTATTAACTGGACAACATCTGAACCTTTGCAAGATGATGAAAATTAACTTCCTGATCTTTCATGAACCTCAGTTTAGCCAAAACCAATAAATAAATTAAAACCAAACCAAAACAACAACAACAAAAACAGATATACAAGCAACTGTTTTCATTCCAGTGTGATTCAAATGCAACCAATTGTTTCTGCCACCGAATTTTCTCGTTACATTTGGACTATGATAGCTGAAACCAAAACAGCTCAGCTTCAGGCATTCTCATGTGTCTGCACTGTCTCACACAAAGAACTGCATATATATTTTATAAGGAACTACGCAGATTATTTTTTTTTTCCACTGCATTTCTCCAAATTCCTGCAGCATCTGCAATTTGGACACACCTGTAGCAAACGGACACCTTTAGGAAAAACAAAATGAGCTGGATTATAACTCAAGAATGCTGTCTCTCACTTCACAAAAGCCTCTCCTTGCTGGTACCTGAAACCTGTATAATCCAAGAATATTTGGAGGGAAAGAAATGGGAAGGCAGTCAGTCACTCAGACAATTTGCTTATTTTCTAATAGTCACGGGGTTTCAAAAATGTATCATTTTTGCACTGTAAGCAATTTTCTTTGCAGAAGCGAACAGCATCCACATACCCTATCGCACTCACAGTGACTTCTTGATGGAGCTTACACATTTGATAAGTGGCAAAGTGTCAGGATTTTAGTCTCAAATTTAACTTCACCTTGCAAACCCAGCGGTATTTGTTCAGCTTCCTTACCTCTGGTGTTGTAAATTATATGAAGCTAAGACAATGGAGAACTTGTGGTTTATGCTGAACTCATTTCCTGTATTTGTTACAAATCGGCTCCTCCCTCCCCTTCCGTCTCTGCAATCTGGTGGCCCTTGGCCCTCCCGCAGCCATTTCTTAGCAGGATGTGTCCCTAGCAGGCTGAATGCTGTACCAGGGCTTCTGCCCTTCTCGCTGTGCTCTGCCAGACAAAATTTGACATGTGCAGTGTTCAGTAATGGCCTGACCACCCTCTCAGAGCAAGCAGCTGACAGTTAGCCATACCCTGTGGAGCTTTCTAGATGCTTTATTAGTTTATGACACCCCCAAACACCTCTGTGAAGTTGTTATCTTCGTTGTACAAGAAGCAAACTGAAGCAGGGAGAGGAAAAAAAGAGGGAAGGATGATCTTCTTAGGGATCTAAATTGGGTCGTATTTTCCCAGCAATTATTTCCTGCCTAGCCTTAAGCAAGTCACTCACTTACTTTGTGCTGCCTACTTTACATGAGGATTATCTCCCTCATGGGATAAATGCAGTGATGTTAGCATAACACTGAGCAAAAATGGGGAGAGCAGACTGTGTCCAAAGGCACGGAACCTCGTGCCCTGTTTTCCTCTTTCATAACCTGTATTCCTTCAGCACTTTGTGCTGGAGCTTCACTGGTGATCACTTAATGCCACACTGCAGGTGGACATAAAAGAAAAGGAATTGGTATGTGAAAAGCAGGACAACCATGTTAGTTATGCAAATCAGAGGAAGGGAAACACAGTTAGGAAATCCACTTAAAAAAAAAAAACAAACACAGAAACAGAAAACAACCAATCAGCAGAGTGGCTGAAATGCAGAATCAGCTTTCATTTCCCTTCCTACCCTCCTGATTTCCCTAAAATCCTGGTCGGAAAAAAAAACACATTCATAATCCAGAGAAAAGCAAATTCTCATGCAAACATAGACAAAAACTAGGCTTAACACAAGAGATGGAAAGAGTCTTTTCTCTACTTGAAGCAGGATACAGCCAAATGCCAGCCAGGATTTGCTACAGCTGCACGCACTCGCTGCACAATGACAATTCTGTGTCCCCGTGAAACACGTTACGTGATGCAGCGCTTGTGGTATTGGAGAACAGAACTAGAAAACACAAGCAAAATCTTTCCCCCTTACATTCCTTAGGACAGCAGTACAAAGCTCCCACACCCCCCTCCAAAAAAAAAAAAAAAAGTCAAAGCAAGAGAACTGGTGCGTTCTCAAAGCTGTAACAAGAGGAGTCAGAGGGGGCATGGTGAAGAGTAAACATGCCCAAGACTGGTCACTGTGCCTTGTCTAGAGGGGAAGGTGGTCCTGGGGACTGAAAGATTTTTGGAGAAGGAAAGTCTTGTTTGGTCACTCAAAGGGAAAGGGAGCACCAAGATTATCTCAATGTCTCTTGTCTCTTCAGGTAACACTCGTGTTCTCTCCTTGGCAGAACTGCGACACTGGGGGAGTCAGGAGGCTCGTGGCTGAGCTGCAGCAGGGAGTGCTGGCATCACCTGCAGCAAGCATCTCAGAGAGACGAGGGAGAGAAATATACACAGATGAAGCACCTCACTGCTCTTATCTACAGGAGCCGGAAAACACAGCAGCACACAGATTCGCATGGCACAAAATAACCCACAGCCTTCTGGAATGAAACAGGAACAGACTGTGAGGGAGAGAACCAGACTGTGCATCCTCAATAACTTCTGTCCCTGTAGTCCACAAGCTCATGCTGCAGAAATACGGGAGAGGCAGCAAAAGGGCCCAGCATGGCAAAAGGCCATTTTTCTGATAGGGCTGTTTGCTTTCTTGACCCCCTTGCTCCACTATCAGCTTGCAAACCAGAGGTTTCTACTTGCTTCTCTCATTCACATGTATCAGTTTGTCTCTGTACAGCTTCTTAGGATCATCACTTTTATTCTGAGGCCCAAATATCAGACCTTGTTTAGGTCCACCCTGGGAACTGTGCTCACACCCATTGCTGAATGCAGAGCATATCACTTGAGGTGATGTTAGATGCCCAGAGCTGTTCTCTTTAACCCCGCAACGCAGCAAAATGACTGACAGCCCTCAACCTGGATATAGGCCACAGCTCAGCACTCTGCTCTCATCTCTGACCAAATATGAATGCTCCCTACATGGGTAGTTCCTAAACACTGCAGGTTCCTACTTTATTGTCCAGAGTCCATGAGAAATACCTTGTACATGTTCAGCTCAGCATCCACATGTCTGGATTCAATAACAACAATGTGTGTAGGAGGATGAAATTGTATTATAATAATGAGCAATAGTGAGAAAATACAACTTTTGTTTTTATGAAAAATTATACTCATTTCAGAGCCAATACCTTCTAAAATGTCTAAACAAAACCCAAGACATAGCCAACAGCTCAGCAGCCTGGTCTACAGCACCATGCATTTTGGTCTTAATTATTACATTGTGCAAGTGTTCTAGGGTCTTGGTGCACCAGAAGAAAACAAAATGGAGCAGCTGTTATTGTTCCTTGTTACTCACAGAAAAACACAAAACTGCATTGTAAATAACATCTTGATCTGCTTTGGCATGCTGCTGAACTACTTTCAATAGCTTTTTATCTTGTCTCGTTTATGTTAAAAGTCTCTGCTAATTCTTATCTTTATTGCTTTTGAACACGTGCCAGAGTTCATTCTGCCCTGTCTCTCAAAAAAAAAAAAAAAATCCATTAAAAAAAAAAAAAAGCTGCAGAACATTTTGAGTAGCTCTCAAAGAAAATAAAGTAAAGGGGGTGAGAAGGGGAAAATGCACTCACATAGAAGAGGTCACAGGAGGACTTCAGTGTGTTGTGTGCATGTTTATGTGCTAACATGCCAGGAGGCAAGGGCTCCAGCCAGAGGCAGGAGCAGAGTGGAGAGCCTTTGCTGAAAGGGCATAGCTGTTCCTCACCTTCAGGCAGGTTTAGTTCCCTGGAGTTTCCTTCTGGGGCAAACAGAGCTCACTCAGAAGTAGCTCCTGTTGCTGCCAGCTCTTAGCTACTTGTTCCTTCTTGGATGTTATAGTCCTGTCTGCTGGATGTTCTCTAAGCGCTCTGCAGTCAGGGAGAAGGTACCACCAACCCCTGCCTCACAGCTAGCCAGGACAATGCTGGGACCTGTACTGGTGAGGGAGTGCATGCAACAGCATGTTTATTACCTTCTTGGTAATTGCTTTCGGTCATGATTCAGTAAGAAAAACGAATCGCATGCTTTGTCTCACAGAGGTCGGGGATTTACTATGGCTGGTATCATTTACAAGGCAGGGGGAAAGGATGCTTGATTTGTTATTGGTAGTATCTGAAGCTCTTCTAACAGCTGTGATCTGGTTCTCTTTGTCTTAAATATCACCCATTAGCTCCTTCACTTCCACTTTTAGCCAGTAAGACAAGTAACTGTCTATTAATTTCAGCAGCTATATCCCACAACCATTCCAAGCCATTATTACATATCAGGGGAGACCAGCACATTTTTTCATTCTTCTACCCTTCTCCGCTCACAGATCTTTATCCTTTTTCTCTGCTTTGTCACACCACTTTTTTGTATTTATACGTTTTTGTAATTATGCACCAGAGCTGGATGCACTTTGGGATGGGTGTGGTGATTCTTGTTAAGAAATTTTCACTGCTTTCAATATTTCTTTGAGTGCTCTCAAATTCTGTTCTCCAGAAAGCCAACTGAATACACAACTGAGGAGTTCAAACATGCTCTATAAGCAGTCAGAATAGTACAGCTGTATGCAAACCAGAAATTTCCATGACTGGATGGCACATCTCTCCCACCACTTTGGTTCAGCACCCACACAAGACCTCCCATCATCTCATAAGAGAAAGGTGGATAATGAGCCAACCTCGTGCATTTTATAAAGTGCTGTCAAAGAAATGCCAGAAAATCTCCTGAAATAAAAAGAAGTTATATTAAATCTAAGATGTGGAACTTAAAAAGCACTTCCAATTTTCACAGCAGAGGTTGTCATCATGTGCATCACTTCTACCTGTTGAAAATACTTAATAAATGACTGAATGCTTGACCTTTGTTTTTTTGTTTGTAAAAACAAAACAAAACAAAACAAAACAACACAACAACAACAACAAAAACTGTAGCCAATTTCCAAGACTGTAAAACACTTTCTGGCCTGTTAAAACAGCTAGAATACAACAGCTATAACAGGCCAGACCAAAGAAGCATCTAGATGCCTGGGGAAGAGTATAAGAACAGGGCAAATCCAATGATACTTCCCTGGCACATTTCTGCAGCTTCCAGCAATTTGTGGAAGTAACTTCTTAAGCTGGAGGTCTTATCTTGTATTTAATACCCTCAAAGGGCATTTCTTTCTTGATCTAACCATAAGTTTTCATAGAATCACAGAATGATTTGGGTTGGAAGGGAGCTTAAAGATATTTAATTCAAATGCCATGCCTTAGGCAGAGACACCTCCCACCAGACCAGGTTACCCAAAGCCCCATCCAGCCTGGCCTTGAACACTTCCAGGGATGGGGTATCCACAGCTTCTCTGGGCAGTCTCTTCCAGTGCCTCAACACCCTCTGAGTGAAGAATTTCTTCTGAATATATAATGTAATCTACCCTCTTTTAGTTTAAAGACATTACTCCTAGTCCTATCACTACACCCCCTGACAAAGGGTCCCTTCCCAGCTCTCCTATAGCCCCCTTTAGGCACTGGTAGGTCCCTGAAAGGTGTCCCCGGAGCCTTCTCTTCTTCAAGCTGAACAACACCAACTCCCTAAGCCTGTCTTCACAGGAGAGTTTCTCCAGCCTATTCATCTTTGTAGCCTTAGGTGGTCTTGAACCTGATCTTCTCCTACAGCGGGTGGTTCTTCATTCTTCCAGTTCCTGCCCTGGCCTTCTGGAGCCCAAGCCATGTGGATGAAGCTCTTTTTGGTGAAGACTGAGGCAAAATAGTCCTTATATACCCCATCCTTCTTCAAATCTCAGGTGACCAGGTCTCCCGTTTCCTTCCAGAGAGGGCCCAGAATTTCCCTAGACATCCTTTCATCACCAGTGTACCTATATAACCCTTTCTTATTGCCCTTGCTGAGCCTGGCCATATAAATTCTAAAAGGGCTTTGGCTTTCCTAACCCGATCTCAGGCTGCTTCAACAATGTCTCTACATCCCTCCCAGGCTATCTGTCCTTGCTTCAGCTCTCTGTAGGCCTTCTTTTTTTCACGTGCTGTGCAGGAAGGCATCCCACAGCACAATGACACATATCAAACAGCAGCACCTCTTTTTGCTCATGCCGAACCTGCCTTTGGAAAATTCCACTTGATGCATAGCTCTCATGGGAAGAAACACTGAGCAACAGCTTCATGCTCACCTTCTCCATCCAGCTCCTGATTTAACAGCATTCCACAATACTCTTCCCACAATCTCCCCCCCCCTTTTTTTTTTTTTAGACTGCAGACTGTCTGCTCTTCCTCTTCCACTGATGCTCTTCCTACAGTAGCATGATTAATAAAAGTATGAAATGGCTCTTTTCTACTTTTTCCAGTTCTTGGTCTCATTTAGGAAAGTCACTAGAAAAACAGAAATATGGGTGCCTTCAGGTCGTACACAGTGGCATAATGGTATTTCCTAATTCCTGATAATTCTTAACAGACAACATTTTCGACCAAATACAACAGAACACTAAGTCAGCACTTTCACAGGTTTACTACTCAAAAACAAGATCGTGTGGGTATGTGTAATGGTCAACTGAGAGCCTGTCAGAAGAAAGTTAGATTTTTTTTTTTTTTCCTGTGTGTTGCCTGATGTTTATCTGTACTAAATTTCATCGCTTATTAGATCATCCAGTCAATCAGTGATTAAAGGTCTTTCTACATATCAGCCCTCATTTTATTACTACAAATAACTTGGTACCATTGAAAAACTGTCTTCTCTACACACCTCTTTTGTAGATCACATATGAACATGGAATAAGTCACAGGCCCAAGCACTGGTCTTTCTGTGAGTGTGGGAGTGTACTAGTTCTGTCTTCTCCTAGGAGACCATTTATATCTTTTTCTTACTTTCAGGCAGTAATTTTTCCATACAAAGACCTATCTCTCATTCTGTTCTTTAAGAGTCTTTGATTAAGATGGGAATTACACAGGTCACTTTTCAATCCTATTGAAAAGATACAGAGCTACCTGTGGGATGCTGCCACTGCATCCAACACTTTTGTTTTTTGCTACCCTGGTACTGCTCATGAACTCATACTCTTTTCTAGAGCCTTTTTCTACTCTTATTAAAAATCGTAGAAGGCTATTTCAGGTACCAGCTTTTCTTTGATACGGAATGTGGTGATCACAAAACCATTGTGAATTACTCTTAAACTGGGGTTTGTCTTGTTTCCAGAGCACTTCCTTTCTGGGCATAGTGGCTCATTGCTCTGATGCTTTTTGAGTAGAAATTCCTTCTGTCTAGAGGCAGCTCTGACACTGTACTTGTGCTGCCATGTTTCTGTTGGTAGTCTCCAATGAAAGACTTATTTAATTAATTACTGAAATCATAGTCATTCTCCTGCCTGCCTGGCTGCTGCTACCAAATGGACATAGAATCATAGAATATCCTGAGTTAGAAGGGACCCATAAGGATCATCAAGTCCAACTCCTTGCACCGCACAGGTCTACCCAAAAGTTTAGACCATGTGACTAAGTGCACAGTCCAGACGTTTCTTAAATTCATACAGGCTTGGTGCAGTGACTACTTCACTGGGGAGCCTGTCCCAGTACGCAACCACCCTCTCAGTGAAAAATCTCCTCCTGATGTCTAGTCTGAACTCCCCCTGCCTCAGCTTCACCCCGTTCCTGCGGGTCCTATCACTGGTGTTTATGGAGAATAGGTCACCTGCCCCTCCACTCCCCCTCGCGAGGAAGTTGTAGACCAACATCCATTTATGGCCTCAGTACTTCCATCACCAATTTATAATCTACAAAGTTGAATTTATTTCATAAACAGGTTATTCGTGAAGTTTAACACCATAGAAAACTATCTCATAACTCTCCTTTACATAGGTCTTTTCCTTCAGACATTCTGCCTGGAGTGTAACACTCAGTTCTATTCGCTCCAAAAATTGTATACTCTCACATGAAAAAAAAAATCTGATAGCTTTTTTCAAATATTATTCCCACAAAACAAGTTACAGATGAAATTGTAGGCTTGTTTGCAACTCAAATGTGTTTAATTCTAGTGACTTTTCTGAAAAGAAAGTTTCTCAGAAGGAATTAAGATTTTTAAGAATTGTGAAAGATGGATACTGCTTTTGAGCTCTGCGATACCTTTATCATCCATCTCTTTGGGTTGTTTTGAGAAGCATCAGCCTCAGGGAATTTTGATTAGACATTTTTAGAGAGGTATTAGGAAAACATCCATACTTCTTGCACAAAGAGGCTGCTCAAGTCTCTCAGTGTGTATTGCAAAATCTTCCTCTTTTACATTAGATTGAGAATCACCTATGTTACCATATGGAGCCATTATCTTTACTCTTTTTTTCCTTTTCACATTCTAGCTTTACTTTAACTTTCTGCTTGTCTTTTTCATACACAGAAAAGTTCAAAGCAAACAAAAGTCAAACCCTGAAAAAAAGTCTTAACAAGGACACAACTTTGCTGCAGGAAGCTTAAATTATAACTGAAACCAAAAACAAAGCCATAATAATGTGCTTCCCTTAGTATGCCACCCTGCAAGCAGGCAATTGAAAGCTATTTGAAAAAAAAAAAAAACAGTAACTTTTTTTCTGAAACTACATTTTTTTCCCCTTTAAAACAAAAACCAAAACCACCACACGCTGTGTTGGACTCTCACGCTAACTACAGGTTTGTAGCTGCCTTGACCCAGCCTGTGCACATTTGTACAATAGCAACTCTGGTAACTCAGTACAGAAGCATCACAGGACTCCTTCCTGGTGTAACTCAGTGATCAAAAAGGCCAGGCCAAGGTTAAAACTAGCCAGATGCATTGCACAGGAGAGAACACAGGTGCTGTGCACAACAGAAAACTGCTCTTTTGGCATGCACTTGGAAGCTGAATTGTTGTTTTCCCAGCTTTCTGGCATACTCTGTCCAACAGGTTCATATACCACAGTCTGTGCCTTTCGGGTGCACAGTGAACTACTGGGAAGTTTAAGAACATGAGTAGACAGCTTTTCTCTATTTACATAGTTCTGGTGCGAAGAGACAATGGTGCCTCAACCTTCTTATAACAGAAAGCCAAGGTAATCTGCCTCATCTTATGCCAAAGCCCCAGCCAGCCTTGCCATTCCGACACAAATTGACAGAAATGAAGCACTGAAGCACTCACCTTGGGGATTTTGGCAAATCGCCCTACTCGAGTATCTCGGATGCTGGTTATATCCAGAATTTCCATTTCCTACAACAGAACAAGGACAAGGAAGGTTAAGGAAATGAAGATGTAAAGACAAAACCATTGCAAAGCCCCCAGAAGCTGCAATGCTGCTCTGAGCCAGTGCCCTTCATTGAGGAAGAGCTCTCCCACCAGGAACAACGCAGGCAGGGGAACATCAGCTGCTGATATGCTGAGCTGGCAGGCTGGTTAGCATAGAGGCAGTGTTGATCTGCAGTGCCATCCTTTTCAGGGTGAGGCCAGAGACCCTGTGTGGATTACAAAGGCTCTGACACTGGGATGAAATTAAACACCTGTCTACCCATACAATAGGCCTCCATTTTCCTGTCTTGACCAGGAGATTCTGGGCTTCAGATATGGACTCTAGTCACAGTAGACCTGAGTTGGCCCAGACATCCAGGCAGAAACAACAGGAGTGGCAGAGCCTAAGCAGTATTTTTGCCAACCTTGGCAAGCAGGGAATGGAAACACCACTACAGCTGCACTTTCACCTCAGGGTACAATGGCAGGATGAGGATGCTGAGTTAGAGCTGGGTAGATAAAACCCAAGAAAGCAAATAGTGTGACTTTTGAAATGAAAGTGGTGAATCTAGGCAGAGCTGGGGCAGAACATGAAGTGCTCAGTAAGCACTGCAGGGGAAGAGCACAACGTTGGTGTGAGCAAAGTGTTCATCCTACTCTGTACCATTTGGATCAATTTAAGGAGACAGGTACTGTGGAAAAAGCATGCACATAGATTTGATGCACACGTAGCCTTTCCTACTCTGCTATTAGATTCTCTCACTTCTGTACCAGAGTGAGTATTGTTTGTTGGGACAGGAACTCATGTCATGCGAGGGAGCATATCATATCCATAGAGGTTTGAATGGGGAAACTCCTCCCCAGCAAACAGTTCTTACATTAATGCAATCCAGAATCTCCTGTCACTGATATTATGAACCTGTCTTTTGCCTTCACACAACCAACACAGAGCAGCTGAGCTGGAAGGCAGGCAGGACCACTTCTCCCAACAAGCCTCCTGAAGCAATTTCCATGGAGGACATTCCATGAGCTTCCTAGGCAGCCCACTCCACATCCTCACTGTCCCTGCTACTGGCTAGTTGTTGTGTTTATTTTGTTTGTTCTTTTAATATCCAGCCTGAATTTCCTTCCTCTGTTACTAATTTGCCTGCTCACAACATATCTGGAGAACAAATTATACTTGTTGCAGCAGATATTATTTTCCAAGATTGTAATAAAGAACAATGTGGCTGTATCCCCACTTTATTGTCAAGCAGGATGGAAATTTTAGTGCTAACCTCACTCCTTTTTGGACTTTTTGTATCCATAGCACAATAACAGTGCAGCTCTTCCTTGCTGCTTGTGACAAACAGATCTCAAGATGCGTCAGCCATAGGAAGATTAATAATCCATATGAGTTCAGCAACTGAACGATGAACTCATGCTCCGTCTGTACCAGCACATATCTTGTGCCTGGTCACTGTGCTTGTCAGCCTGCACATGACCTTTGCAAGCCTGCCCCAGCTCCCTCTGGCAGTCAGCATTTGCCCACCACCCTTGCTAGCTCACACACACTCCGCGGATTCTCTCGGGGGGGGGGGGGAAAGGCACCCAATGCTCGCCCAAGTATGTAAACCATGCTGTTGCTCCACTGCAGCTCTCAAATTTGTTTAGTTTATTTTAAGTGCTAACCAATGACATTTTCCAGGAAAAAATGACACCCCCCTCTTTGGGTCTTCTCATGTCAGCTGGCTTCCTTATCCCAGCAGCTTTCTGAAGTAATTAAATCCCTCATACCACTAACCCAGTGAAATACCTCACTTTTGATAGGTGATAACAGCTCCCCTGGCCCATTTTATGCATCTCCTAGTGCTACCACTTCTTGATGCCTGACTGGAACCATTGCAGCCTAACTTCTATCACCAGGAGTGAGCACAGCCCTTGAAAGGGAGAATGAGAGCAATGGAGAAGGCTGAAAGACAAACACATCCTCTGCAGGGATGTCAAAGTCACCAGCCTTGCAATACTGTATTCTCAGATGTTAGAGCTGCGTGGCAGTGCTTTGCCCAACCTGGCACTGGGGCACAATCTTCTGAGAATTCAGAGCTCACCAAAACATGTCAGGCCTCTTGGCCAGCGTGTTGTGGAGGAGCACCGTCTCTGTCTTTATCTACCATGCCTCTTTAGCATGTAGGTCATGAGGAGGAAGTAGCACCGAACCACAGCTCTGCTCTGGAAAGCA
The DNA here is from genome assembly GCA_011076525.1 of Nettapus auritus. Lineage (NCBI taxonomy): Eukaryota > Metazoa > Chordata > Aves > Anseriformes > Anatidae > Nettapus > Nettapus auritus. The sequence goes on from CM021769.1 coordinate 30,107,541, forward strand.
GAAGTAAACCCAGCGTTCCACCTCCAGGCAAGCCAGACCTCTCCACCCTTTATTATTACCCATCAGCAAGGAACAGAATTCTCTTTCCTAAAATTGTGGCATCTAACTCCCCTCTGGCAGCCAGCATCCTACGTTTTATCTCCATCAGTGCACACCTTGGCCTTAGAAGAGTACAACTCACTCTCCAGACCTGATGTAGTCTCTACACCACTACCTTTATTATTTATAAAGATAGTAGGTCAGTTAATTACACCACAGGCTACACAGAAGGTACATGCTAGCCAATGCTGCACACATTTAACTGCATACTTCTAGATGGTTTTATTCCAGCTGCACCGTTTTATTGGAATGGAGAATCCTTGAGAAAGCTAGATAACGGATATCAATACTACTCCTTTCTGACTAGTCCTTTGAAGCAAGTATAGTGAACTTCACAGGTATAAGACTGTTTTTGCTTGTCACACTGAATGGCCGTGCTCACCTCTGGCACATTCACAACTTAGTTTTCTGCTCTTGCTGGAACTCTGAAGATGAATTGGCCATTGAATAAGCACTAAACTTCCAGGTCTGTTGTGTGGGGTTTCCTGCTAAGTGGAATGAGCGTGGCTGCTTTCCTGTGTGCAGTACTCCAGAACTTCTGGTGTTCTAATTTTGCACAAACTTGAAGTGACTATTTGGAGACCAACCTGTGAAATCTCAGCACTTACCTTATTCTGATCGGTCCAGTATAAGTAAAAGCCCTTTGGATCCACCCGAAGAATCACAGGAGAAGCATTTGCTGTTTCCTGACCAAAACCAACCAAACAAACACACAACAAACAAAAGAAAAACACGAAAGTTTAGCACCTTATGTGACTTGGGGAATCCATCATGGGATGCAAGGTTCTCAGTTAAAATACAGACCCAGTTGGGTGAATCATCTTCTGATTTATGGAAAGAACCAAATTATTTCAGTACATCTCGAGCGTAACAGCGTGAGGCTACAGAAGCTGATTTCTGCTAAAGCCTGGCTCTCACACTATGCATTTAGCTAAAATAACTCTTGGGAAATTTTTTTACAATTAATAGAGTAGAAAGTTCCTGTAGCTGTGACTGTTTCATTTAACTACCTTCCCTTCAAGACACCTACTTCCTTCTGAGCTCCAGAAAGATCCTTAGCCAAGCATAGATGACATTCATCTGCGACACCTACCATCTAGATATCTATTTGTGCTAGTTACCTGGGCTCTCTTTACAGTTCATGGGGATCTAGCCAGGAAGAGTTCAAGGAGGGGTCCATCTAATACAACAGATGAGTCTACTTTAGGAGGTGATTCTTAAACTCCATGGATTAGATCTAAATGGATTATAAGAAGAGCCACATCCTATTTAAACACCCAGAAAGTTAGATAAAAATGATTTGGTGCTGATAGAGAATCCTGTTCACCAGGGCGGAGGCCCTCCAGATCAGAATGAAGGCATAAACTGCAAAGGAAACAGGCTGCTGCAAGGTTGCATACTTTGCCTCTGAATAATTACGCTGCTTCTGCATTTTCAGTTAAAGGCAACTTCACAGACATTTCCAACACAATGCCCATTCCCATCTCACACCAAGCCTGTGCTAAGAGATGAAATAGCATGAGCTCTTTGGAAACAACAATAGAGTGTGTGGTGCCTCTGCTTGGGGCCAGCCCATCTGCTCATTCAGTCTAGCAGGCTCCTGACTGCATTTGACCTCTGGTGGTAGAGATGATAGGATCACAAGGCCTATCAGTCATTTCTGAGAAGGCTTCAGATTCACTTCAGGAAGCTGAAATACTCAGCAAGTGAGTTGAAGCCAGTAAAGGAACTTGGAGATTGTATTGGTCATTTGGCCTTGGGTTCTTCAGCTTGCTATTGAACTCATATTTTGCCCTAAAACATATCTTTATTTCCAGGGACCTCCATTTCCAGATTCATTATACTTCGTGGGCTGTGACCACTACAGTAAACTGCCCATGCCATAATGCATCAGACATTCTTCTTTCACTCCCTACTGCCTTTCTCATACTATACTAGGGACAATGTTGAATTGCACAGCATCACGCCTATGTTCCCAGAGCTCTCAGCTGGCTCTCTGAACCCATGGCCTCATGCCGTGAAGAGCAGAAACAGGCACTATTCTACTAACACTAAATATTGTGCCAGTTTTCTAGATAAACCTTATCTCCTACAAAGCAGCTTTCTTGAAAATAAGTTTTGGCTGCAATAAGTACTGCCAACAGGCACGCACCTGATCAGGGACATGGATGGCAGTGGGGTGCAGGTATACTCTCCTACAGCGTGGCTCCTTGGCAAAAAAGGAGATGGTGAATTCCACAGCAGATATTCCCACAGCCAAACTGGCTGCTGCTCACACTGTGGAATTCAGTTCCAGGACAAAACAAAACAAAACAAGTGTTGTCTGGTAAAATCCTGTAACCTGGGTTCCATAATCTTAAATGGATAGAAAACATCTTTGCTGGTACTCAGAAGGATAAGAGTCAGCATGGAGCCAAATCCATACACATCTTTTCCACTTAAGAATCATCTACTACATTCAACCTTAGATTTTGCAAGGGTTCCCAAGCTGATTCTCCCTAGTCTGGCTGGCAGCCCCATCTCACTGGATGCTAAACAAAGCCCAGGAGAGTTGCTCCATAGCTCAAGATGTTGCATGCTAACTCAGTGGGAACAGCTCAGAAGAATCCAGCCTAGCCTGGATCCTATTGCACTCTCCTCTAGAGAAGACATTAAAAATGCTGGATAAGGTACAGGCAGTTTGGGGGGGGGGGGTGGGGGGGATGGAGTGGGTTTTTGCTTTTCTCAAGAACCTGCTGGGTACAGTGAAGGCCTCAGTGCTACACAAAACTACAGTGATGTAAGCAGCCAATCTGATCTACCTTCATTCCTTTGCCTCATTTATTGTAGAAAGAGGTCAAACCTGTTACCAACTGCATGGCCAGGTCACTTCAAAGAGTCAGACAATAAAACCAATGCAGGTTCCATGACCTCTGAAACTCTGTTTTTATTCTGACCTTCCACTAGCAACCCAACAGCCTGGAGCTCTTTCCATTTTCCTTTGCAGCCTGCTGTAACTGTGGAGTAGGAAAGCATGATGAGATAGAGCAATGTGACCAGAACAGACCACCTGAAGGCTTTTATAATTATTGGACATCAGGTTTGTAAGCTCAGCAGTTAGAGGAAGCTTTTTCAGGAGTGGTTACAGGTCTGTAAACCTTGGGCAAAAATCCATACAGGACTTGAGCTCCCTCGCTCCTATTTGCTCTTGCAACCACAAACACTTTGTGATTCTTGGAAGTTCAGCTCAGTTCACCCTGGGCTTCAAGGGAGCCTGAATACCCCAGAAATTCCCAGGGTATTTAACAGCTTCAAATTTTGGGGAAAGCAATCCCCCTGGACTGAGCATAGAATGTCAGCAGTGATTTTTGGAAAAGCTCAGCCTTTGATTAGGCAAGTTTGGCTCCTGTTATCCTCAGAAGCCAAATCCCTGTTCAAAAGCAAAGCAGCCTCAAGTGCAATCCACAGGTGATGGCCCTACTGGGAAGGAAGGGAGGGCTGCTCTTTCCACCAAACCCTGGTGTCATCTTCCCGTTTATGGAGAGCTAGTGAAATAATTGTCCAGCGATATTCCGACAAGTATTCCTCAGCACTCATCCTTCCTGTCAGCAGTATATTACATTACTTTTTCATTTCTTTGTGCTGCTGGACCACCCCTGCTTATGCTGCACACAAGTGATCTACCTCCCCCGCATGCACTGCCTCGGGACTTAAAACTCTATTCCAGTTTTCACGCCCACAAAAGTAGGCACTAATCCCTCCTGTGTTGCTGTGGGAGGCTCCTTCTAAAGAACCTCATTTGCAACACCACATCAAATGTTTCCCCCAGATCTCGGTGAATGATCATAACCTGGCCTGCTCCCTGGCTTACCAAGATTCACGCTCAATGGCACGCAGATCAGACTCCAAACAAGATGGATGGGCAGCTGCCATCACCTTGCCTGGGCGTGTGGGCATTAGGGGAAATACTCTTTGCCTTCTTAGAAAATGAGGAGGGGAACCCAAATGGAGGGGAACACCCAAATTAACTCTTCTGCTGACCCACACTTTCTTCCCCTCACAATGAAAGGCAAAATGAGACTGCAAACCAGGCCTTTTGAAGATATAAGAGAACAGAGCTGAGGAGAGAAGCAACTTTTTACAGCACCTACCAAGGCTCCAGCACTGCTAAAGCTCAGGCCCCTGGGTGCTCGGCCACCGCCTGTTTGGTAGCTCACAGACCCACAAGCCAGGCAGTCGTGAAAGGACAGCTTGCCCCTGATCCACTCCAGCAGCAGGGTTGTAAGAGGAAGCAACTTGGAATCTGATTGCCTCTCATTTGCAAAGCATGGAGAGCCCATGTAGCAAGTAAATCCTACCCCTCACGTTCCCCAGACATGTTCAACAGCAGTGTGCCTCAGTCTGGGGAGGCTGCCAGCTGGGATTGCCTTCCTGAGGACCGGCTCGCACAGAGAAGCAGGACCCAGGGGTCCTACACCTGCTGAACTGAGACCTAGCGGCACACTCCTTCCTTTACTTCTGGCCTCCCCAAGAATGAGAGATGCAGAAGTCACATCACCAACTCCCAACATATACGCCCTTCAGTTTTGGCCCTCAACCCTCCTTCTCAGTTCACTCTCCCTCCTCAGACATCACTGCTCTCAGATATGCCAGTGCCACATCCCCCCCCACTGAATATACAGACTCCCAGGCCACCACAAACCCTGCCCAAAACACGCCACCTGCCCCGCCACCATGCTTACAATCTAGAGAAGCAAAAGCACCGGTACTCACATCATCCCATTTGATGAAGCGCTCGCCCTTGGACAGATACTCCTTCACCTCCGGGGGCTGCAGGACAGGGGTAAGCATTGACATTGTCCCGTAGCTGTGCTCCTCGGCTAAAAGAAGCAATAGGAGTAGCACAGTTTGTTCCTCTTCGGCCCCCTCTCCTCTATCTCTGCCTCTCACATGGCAAGGCTCTCTGCCATCTCCACTGTTGGCATCAGAAAGCAAACAGCCTCTTACATCCCAGCCAAATTTAGGAGGGGCAGTGACAGGCAGGTGAGGACCAACGAATCTGCATTGTAAATCAACAGCTCTCCAAACAAGCACGAGAAGCTCAGCCCAAGGTCACCTAGAGGGAAGCCTGCGATGAGTGGAGATGCCTGCGTGGACACACATGCACGCACACCGTCTTTCCAGGAGGGACCGACTCCTCAGGGCTGTGCTTGAGAAGCACACGGTTCGTAGCACTTCCGCAACTGAACTTCCTTAAATGTTCTCTTTGACAAAGTGCAGGCATTGCCAGTCGACACTCAAAACTGTTTCAGCAGATGTGGTTACAGAACAGCTCAGGGTTTGGCTACAAGCAGACTGCCCCCTTCATGCAACCAGGACAAACATCATGTACAATTTATTCTTTGCTCTGTTGACTCCATTTGTGGGGCCGCTTGCTGCACTACCCCGTCCAACCTTTTTCTTTGTTTTACAGGTTCTTCCAAACGTTAGCCTCAAAGTGAGAAGGACCAGTAGGGCAGATGGAAATTCACAGGCAGATGAAACAAAACCTTCACAAGTGTACTTAGGAACTGCAACATGCTCCAGATTCACTTTGGTCTACTGCAGGTCCTCTGGGAGCAAAGGGTAATAAAGATGAGTAAGGCAGGGACTACAACAATGAAGCTGCAGGGAGGAGACAGAAAGGGGAACAGAAGGTTAATGGCAAACAGTGCAAAAACAAGTCCCTGCTCCCAAACTTGGAGAAAAGGAATTAAGCATGGACAGCAGAGGAGAAAAGGAGCTTCTGCTGCCAGAAGTGTACTGGCTAACCACAAGGAGAGTGGCTTGTATGAAGTACTGAAACGGGCAAGGTTAATTTAAGTCAACAAGATACAGCCACAGAACTAAGTAGAAGCTGTAACTGACAGCTGTGACTGCACTTGCTGTAATAAGATTTCCATCTGCATAGAAGATGCCAAGGATGAAATACTACCAGGAAAGTCATAGTGTGGCACTTGCCATTGTTTATAAGGGCAAGGAGACTGTAACAAGTAAAGATTCTGTGCAAAGGGAGCTGGCTCCATAATTTTGTTGTTCCTTCCCACCTTCAACTTACTGACTTCAGCAATGCCAGTTGAAGGTGGGTCAGTCATCCTTCCCCAGGCTGTCTGAAGGAATCAGAAGGTATTTTAAAATGTCAGTGGCATGAGGGAGATTAGAAATTGGAAGGAGATTAAATGGACCTGTAGAAAGTGTTCTAGATGTAAAAATCAAAGATGGCAGCAATTACCAGGCAGATTCATGCTGCAGAAACAGAATGCTGAGCAAACCTGGCATCCTTTGTACTTTTCTTTCAAGAGTTTGTCTGCCTGACAAACATTGAATAAGAGAGCTTCTACACTGCCAGCTACCATTGAGTTTTTTGCATTTACCCAACGTATTTTGCAAGGCACTGTACTCTAAGGATTGGCTACCAAGCTGAAGGCTGTTAGCATTATTTTATTATGACAGAGAGCGGAGGTGGCTTACCCATCACTGTGGTTGCTCAGTGTCAGGGCTGAGACTGAGACATAGGAAAGCATCACCTCCAGTCTCATAACCAAGGCACACTTGCAGTATAAAGTTTCTTTGCACGTGTGTCAAAGTTGCATGTGCTGACTGCTCTGGCAGCCAGCTGAGAGAGCAGGGGACACTGCAGGCCCAGCCACGGCAGCACAACCGAGCCCCCCCTCTCAGGGACTGCTGTTACTCCCAAGCAAAGTGGCAGATGACTGCCCAGATCCCAAAGGCTGTGATGCAAGAGCTCAGACATCTCAGCAACAGCCTGTGACTTGGCATAAATGTCAGTGAAACTCCAAGCACTGATGAGTGTGGTTTTTTTTTTTTTTTTTTTTTTTTTTTCCCCCTCTGTTTTTGCAAATAGTGTAGGAACAGACCCTGAGGCACAGGTATGTAAAGCCCACAGGAACACAGGAGGCTGCAGTGAGGAGTAAAAGTTTTTGCTATTCTCACCTAGGGATCACCCTTCTGCAAGGCCAGAGCAGTTCCAGGACTGCTTGTTTTTGACTCAGGGACCAGCTGTGAAACAGACAAACTTGCTCAGGAATGCTGCAGTCCTCCCATCCTCTGCAACACAAAGCACTAAAGGCAGCCCTTGGAGAACACAGCTGTGAAGCAAAAGGTGGGATGAGCTTTGCCACCAGGCGCTGTCAAAAGTCTGCAGGCAAAATAAGGCAGCCACAGCAACTGATTCCAGTGGCCACCCTGTATTTACCACAAATATAATAACTTCATAAGCAATGTCTGCTTCTTGCCAGAACCAGGGTGTCACAGAACAGCAGCTTCTCCCCTGCATTCTCTCAGACCTGTACATTTAACAGCTTTCTCTGTCCCATCAGCAAACCCAAAGCAAGCAAGAACCATGCCATTGCTTTACTTGCTTGTCACTCATGGTGAGCTTTCCCTGAAGGATAACAATATAAATAAACACGAAGAAGCGACCAAGCCAGCAGCTGCCTTGAGAGGTTGCTTGGAACTGCAACACCAACTGCCGAGACCCCTACTTGCATAAAGATGGTCACTACAGCTGAAGCTCACTTCCTTTTGCATAACCCAAGCACCTTATCTCTTATTTCACACTCCTTGCTCTGTGTCAGAGCTTCTGCTTCTTGCATGAAGAGACAGCTGATGGAATAGCGATAGAATAAAACAGTCCTGCCCTCTGCTGAAAGCTTTGATATCAGAGCAGACAGAAGCAACAGCACTTGGAGCAGTATTTATTCTAAGCACCCTCTTGCAAAACCATCACACGGTCTGTAGCCACCCCACATCCACTGCACCTCCTTTGCTTTCATCCTTTCCCTTCACCACTGTACATCCCACCACCTACTACAAGAATTTCAATATCAAACATTTCCCCCCCACACATCTCCTCCCAAGACTCTCTTACCTCCTTTGTCCTACCTATTCAGCAGCCTTTACCCCCCACAAAATACACGCAGAGGCAAGGTAGCCAGCATTGCCCTTCGGAGATTTTATGAGATAAGGTTTGTAGACAGTGGTTTTAAGACACGCTATCTCCTGAACCACCTTGACAGGATGACTCCTCAGTTCTAGCAAATTCCTTTGTAACCTCAACCCCATCCCATTCCTAGAACACCCACTTCTGAAATCTGCAAGAAATCTCTTCCAGCATTGCTCCATTATACTTTGCAGTGTGCAATACTGTCCTCTGCTGAATGAGCTATGACATTACACACACAGCTTTATAGCATTACCTTCAAATGCCTGTAATGAATTCACAGCCAAGCAAAACTGAATTAATCTTACTAGTCCTTTTTCTATCCTGCAGTCTGAGCCACAGGAACCCTGAAAGGCTTAAGGACACCCTTCGGACCACAAAGGCCAATATATCCTCACCATCCCTGAAGATGGGAGCTGCTGAGTGTGTGCCAGGACATACTTCATGTTCTGCCCAAACCACAAAGGCCAAGGATTCATGACAGCCCCCAGCTGACAGCACAACTCTTCGTCTTTGTCTACAACAGCCAAGCTGTCACATCACAGGGCTGTGGGCTGCTACATCATGGAAAGACAAGTGGTCACACTGTAAAAGCAGTGAGGTACTGTTTAAAACAAAAACAAAAACCAATGACCACGACATGGCTAGATCTGAAACTGAGCAGGCACATGCAGCACTTACACTTACAACTCTGATTGCTTTCTGCATAATCCTAGACTGCACAGCTGATGGATTGCTGCCAGCAGAATCACACACAATTTAAGCATCTATGCACTATTACAGTACAAATGTAATCACTGCACAGGGGTGATGGGACCGTGCAATTCCTAATTACAATCAAAAGAATAAAACTTCCCAAGACAGGTCATGAACAGAAGAACAAGAAGGATGAAGAGCAGTAGCACACTAGCCAGAATATGTCAATCTTATGTTACCTTGCAGTAGCAGAGCAGCAAGAATATCTCATTGCTCTGCTTTGTTCATCTCCAGTACAGTGTAATGAACAGGAAATCATGACGCGGGGGGACAAAGACCGGGGGGGGGGGGGGCCGGGGGCGGTTGATCTCAACTTTTTTACTGTACCAGCCCAACTAATTTCAGCTTCTAACTGTCTCTTCCCATAGATGTCTGCTGCCTGCCACAGCAGACTCCCAGTCCTGATCGAGACCTTAGTATTGCTGTAACCCTGCTGCCATACTCATATCCTCATTTGGTTTTGCTTTTCACAGTCAATTAGTTCTACATCTCGGATGTGGCTCACTCTTCTTCTCATGGTTAGGCATATTTTTTTCCACTTACATGGTCAGATCCCACGATAGCTATTGCTACCCACACAAGTCAAGTCCAGAAGAGTGCAGCCTCCTTGTGCAGGTCACAGAGAACAAGACATTATTTCAGCTGCAGCACTGAGGGCTTTGAAGATCAGGGTCAACACCTTAAGTGACACACCATGGAGATAGGATCGTCTCCTGCTCCAGGTACTAACAGCTTTGGGAATGGGAGAATATTTTTAAGGTCATCATGCTCATTCTCAGCTGAGAAACTATTATTCCTGAAGCATCAGTCTTCATTGTGGAATAAAGAATGAAAAATTACCTCTGATACACAACAGCTTTTGCTCAAAGCACTCAGGGTGCAGGAAAAAACAAGCTCCACTGGCATGATGCATGGTTCTTGCCCCCCAGACAAGAGCCCAACCAAGAGCCTGGGTGTAGGCTAAGGTACTGAACATGCTTTGGCTCTTCCCCTTCAGTGAGTTCCGAGTCAGGTTTTTTAATATAGGATTTCCAGGGTAGCCTTCGAGGGAGGATTGAATCCACACTTCCCTGAGAGTAAGTACATCTGCGTGTGTAGATTCAGAGAGAGATAGCTTGGTTCCCATCAAGTCTTCAGACCACAGGTGGCTTTCTGTCATCCAGCACAGACTGGCTGACAGCACAGAGTTCACCTTTGCCTGCTCTCTCCCAAAGTGGTACACCCAGACACCTAAGTACTGTCATAGTGATCTCTCAACCCTGCATGAGTTAAGAATTTATGCACTTTAAGACAGGACTACAAAGTAGTGCTTGGGCACTGCAAGTTTCTTACATCACCTGGACACCTGTGTCCACACAAGCCCAGTGCATGGACTTTGAAAGGCACAGTCCCAGTGAATCCCATTCAAAAGACTGAGTCTCCCAGTCCAGACTACACCCCAGTGCAGCACTGCTCAGGGATGAAAGAATAAAAGACATGCTCTAAGCCTTCTTTGCACTGCCCCTACCAGCTGACTCCAGGTTAAATCAACCTCAGCCTGCTACCCAAGAACCTGCTTTAGTAAGGGTTCTGTAATACCCAGCCTTCACCTCCCACTTCTAAACTCCTTGCCAACGGCCTTTGCAAACTACGTGCCAAATACTTTGCCTCTGAGGTGAAACACTCTTGTGAAACAAGGACGTACTCAAGTTGTCTGGCAGCTAAGAATGTATTTTCTATCAGAGGCTGCAAAGCAACAACCAGGCAGGTCAACAAGTAGGTCTACAGCCTCCACCGTTTTAAGCGAATAGCACAAAAAAAAGACTGGCAGGCTTTTTAGGCCAAGGACAAAGGCTCTCAAGTTTCTCACTGACCTCTACCTGTATCATTGAGGCTATTGAAAAATCTCAAAACGCACCACGGCCTTTTGAGAAATAAAGCTGTCTGAAGCTAAAGGGGCAAGAACCCAATCGTGCATTGGTCTTTGACAATAATCTGTGGAGGGGATGAGGGTTTTACAGCAGGTCCTGAAGAGATGAAGCCTGCTTTTTTGTTTGTTTGTTTTTAAGGAGAGGTTTGCTCTACTGACACATCATGGCTGGCCACAATACTTCTGTGCACACAGATGGATTTCTGATCAGACCCATGCCACTGACTGATGAGCACATGAATACACAGATGGCATGGCCATCACATCCTTCCACTGCTCCTCTGAGGGACTCATCTCCCTGCCTTTCCAGGAAAGGCCCTTCTTACCTTGCTTATCTGTGCTTTTTACACAGCTTTTCTAGTCCTGACAAGTGCAATCAGCACTACATTTTAAATTACCTCCTTTCTCTCTAGACATTAAAATTAGATATATTTTTTTATTATTTCATCACATTTATCTGACAGAGAACCACCAACATGCAAATACAAAATGACTACAGACTCTTGGAAGAGAGCTCTCTGGGAAACTTTTAACAACAGCTCTGACCCAGGGCACCTGTTAGTACTCAGCATGTACACCACTGGCTTAGACATCAGGTTTGATTTCATCCTGCAGTCCACGATTTGTGGTCTTTAAGGTCTGGGTAAATGAGTCACAGCTGGTCCTCAGGATTACATGACCTCTGTAGTATTTTCCAGCTGATAATGACATACAGTGGTCTGTAGGAAACTGTGTAATAACACTGTAACATAACCAAAATGATTTGGACACCTCTGTTGGCAGCGTACACAGCCAGATGAGTGGATATTGTCAAACTATTGGATCTGGAATAAATATTTTCCTGAGCAGAATAACCAGTGGTTTGTAACACAAGGTTTGTCTGAAGAAAACAGCAATAATACAGAGCCCCACTTAGGCTCATTACCAACAGGTCTTCTCCTTTTTCACAGGTGTACAACACAGCAGGACAGACTTCTGCTGCCATTTTTTGTGCTTTCTGCCCCTGGAAGCATCAGAACAGTCACTCTGTAAACTAGAGACTTCACAGCTCCATTTCCAGTCGCAGTGTGAACCAGGATGACACAAGCATGAAATCAGTAAGATGTAATGAACAAGAGTGCAGCTCCAGCAAAATCAGGAGAGGTTTCAGCCTGGTATTTTAATTCACTCAGTGTATTCTTCTCCCTTGCACAGGGTTATCAATAGAAGTCCAGCACATTTTCCTTATTCAGCTGCTGGAGCCCAATACACAGAACTGGAGGAAGTCAAAAAGCTAACGGCTGCTTCTGAATGTTTCTACAAGCAAATGTTCCCTGATCTCACAGTAGTTTTATCACATTCAGAGCTACATTATTTTAAGTAGGGTGAAAACCCATGCTAACCCCGTATATGAAAGCATTTATGTGGATCTTTAAAACAATTAAAACTTCACATTGCCTTAGCATAACTCAGCAAGGACCCGAACTTAAGCTAAGGCAAATTGACTTTGAAGAATGCACAAGCTGTTTGGTCTAACCAAGAGCCTGGCTGCATTAAGAACTGGCCCTAAAGAGGGCCAGACATAGCCCTGGAGCAATCAAGCACAAATGAACTAGTGAAAAAGCACCCTTCTCTATCGCAGGAAAACATCTATACTGGATTGAAGCAGCTGTAACCCATGCTAAGCCAGCATCACTTTAGATTCATGTCCACAACATGAGATTACAGATACGAATTTCCTAGAAAATCTTGTTTCAGTGCTTGTAGGGGCAATCAAAAGTCAGCTTGTAGGGGCAAAACAAAAGTCAGAGTGCAACTCCGAATAAAATATTGTCATTCTGCAAACATTATAGGCTGCATTTTCAGAGAAGCTCTGCCAGGGGTCTGCCACACATACACGTGTGCAAATAATATAAACATATTTGTATGTCCACATGCATCAGAGAGAAAAAACATACGTACTTATTCTCCACACAAAGGTGGAAAAAATCAGCTTCTTCCGACAAGCCATGAAAACCAGAGGAAAAGATCCACAGTCAGGTTATATGGCCGTTAATCATTTTCCTACTGCTTGAAAAATTGTGATTATTTTCAAAATGCAGCCCAAAGAACTGCATTCGGATGCTAAGTCTGTGTGGGTGTATGCACACATACACATTTCCTCCTGGCAAAAAACAGCACTGATTTGTGACTCTAGATTCCTACAGAGATTGTGTTTATAGTCTCCACCTATACAGTCAGCACAAGTTCACACCCAAAGAGATGTTATTAAAAAAAATAATAATAATAATAATAAAAAAAAAATAAAAATAAAAATAAAATAAAAAAAAAAGCCTCTCTTAGCGTCCCCATACTTGGTGAAACTGAAATGAGGGCAACTTTTCCCTCCACAACTCTACTTGTGAAACCTACAGCTCAGAGTGCTGGGAACCCCTGGGACTAAAGCGTAACATTCAAGCAAACGGTGGGGTTTCTTATTCCGGTGAATGCCCAGGGCACTGTCAAGCCACCCTTGTCAGCCTTTTTTCAGTTTCAGAAATGTGTCGTGAAAACAACAAGCCACAGAGAATTCACGTTATCTTGGAGAACTCCCATGCTGTCAGAAAGCTCTCTGAGTTCTGTATCCACTTGACAGTAAATTAAACAAAAGCAGAGCTTCTGCAGTTTTGTGAGCACCTGTTATAAAGCTAGCCAAGCAGCTCTCCCCTTGCCAGAACTTGAACCACCATCTACTAACAGGAATTTATAAGCATTAAAAACAAAACAACAAATCCTTTTCAGACATACTTTTTCCCATAAATCTAGAGTGTTTTCCCACAGCATGTTCACTGTCCAAAGCTCATAGTCTTTATGCTACATAGACAACAGAATAAAACAGCTCACCAGATTGATGACACAAGGTTGAACTGTTGGTGCACCACTGCCCTGAGCTACCAGGAGCTTTCTGCCCAGGGCCCCTGCACTGAGCAAAACCAGATCGTGCTGTTATATCTCCAATCCAGCATCACTTTTACTATCTTTCCCAACCATCTCATAACCTCTGCAGATCACTTTCCCAGTCAGTGCAAGACAGTGGGTTGTGCAAACTTACTACAGCTAAATCAGAAGGTGAAGGAATTAAAAGAACATCCCCAGCCTCCCCCCAGTCTGTTACCGGATTAACAAGAGAGAGAAGTAGCACCTTCCTACATAAGACAGAGAAGATTTTGAAGTGTCGTAGGAAAAATGCCAGAGAGGAACGGAATCAGATTCCCTGCAGGCTTCAGATGAGATAGGAACAACAGCATAAAATCAGGCTTATCTCCTTCAGCAGAGTGGACAGCTGAGCTTGAAAGATTGCCCCCTAACAAGGGCAGAGACATTCAGCATGACAGAAGGCTCAAGACTAGCAAAGCATTTGCTCAAGAACTTCAGCCAAGAAAGAGGTGGATTTAAACATATCTATTCTGTCCTTTAAACATTCACAGGCTTCACCCATCTCTCCCCTTCTCAACTCACAAATGTGACCAAGAACACTGTATAACAACACTACATCCTTACAACCAATAAAAAGTCTATAATCTACCTGCAGAAGTCACGCTGCTGGAGGCAGGCACCAAGAAAAAAAGAAAACAAGGCTAGAGTTCAGAAGAGGGATTGGACAGTATCATGGTACTGAATTATGATTTTTTTTTTTTTTTTTTGAGTTACACAAGCTAGCATAAGTGCAGTGACCAATACACACGCCTCCCAGAGCAAGCTGATCATTTCTAGGGTGTCACATCCAACTGCCTCCTAAGGACTGAGCACAGGAAGGGAAGGCAGAACAGCTTCTTCATTAAATCAAAAGCAGAGGGACAATGGGACCATAGGAAGCCCTGCAGCCCATCCCTTGTCCCAAGGCAGGATCAGCTGTGACTTATCAGCACTGACAGACATTAACTCAGAGAGCTTCAGGAGGCCTCCACTAACAGTGGAGGCTCAACAGCCTCCCAGGCAATCCACTCCAGTGCTCCACTGCTCTCAGAAACAAGGTCTGTACAGAGGTAATTTCTTAGGCCAATGATCTTCCCGTAATTAAGTCTTCTCTGTCCTGAAGCACTAGATGCTATCCACTGACTCTGAACATTGAAAATCAATAATACAAGTTTATTTAGCTACATCCTTCCGGGGCCCTTGTAGAGCAAACACGCATCCCACAGGTAGCTGCAGAACTCAAGCGCTGCTGTTCAGTCGGGTGGGTGGAGCACCTAATCTTCAATAATATGTTTTGGCACTGGGGTTTTCAACTAAACACAGGCATAGGGCAGTAAGTAGCAGGCTCATAAGAAGATGAGTCTCCCGGTGGATCCTCAGACATGAGAGGTAAAAAATTAGAGAAGCTTTTACACATTCAGACCCCAAAGTGTACAGCGTCTGAACCGGCTTGGGAGAATGGCTGGATGTTCAAGGGCTACACAGGTCCCCTCTGCTGGCAGGTCCAGTCGCAGGGTGCACCACACGCCTTTCATTCTTCTCAGGCAAGCGATCCCTCTTGTGTTCTCAAGGCAAAATCTCAGAGAGGACCAGTTTGCAATTTTCGTCTAGTCTGATGCATTCATTGACTTCGCAAGACCTCTCTGTGCTCTGCCCCCAGAGCTCTATTTCTACACCACAGGAGGCTGTTTGATGCACAGCTTGGCATTTTTGCTGAAACCCAGAGGACAAAGAAAATATCTTTATTGCAGCCCTGGCTTCCTGGCTCTCATTTGCCTTTAAAGCAGTTGTTAGCAAGGAGCTAAGTTTAGGAACAGAAGGCACATGCCTTCTGGCAACTTGAACAAAAGGACCTGGAGAGAAACTCACACCCATTTCTTCACAGCAAAAAGAAAGGCTCGCCCCCTGATTACAGCAAAAGCCAACAAGAATTAGTACTTTACCAACACACCTCTTGTCTTATTCAGAGCAGAGGCAGCAGAGGGCTTGGCAGAGAGAATTTTCTTTGATACTGTGGTGAAATTATGAAGGCTAAATCTTCGCTGCAACCCAAAGGCACACCATGCCCTGAATAAGCAATGAATAAATGCAGCGGGGAGATGAGATTGTACCTTGAACCTGGTGTCTTCAAGAGCAACACAGTTCAGTTTTAAAACTGCATATCCATAGTGCTGAAGAGTGAAGGAAGAGGAGCAAAAGAGGTGAGAAAGCAGGAAAGAATACCACATTGACTTGTCCATTGCCATAGCTTCTAGCTGAAGCAGCTTTAGCTGCTCCTGGAATCTACAGTCAAGAAGTACGTGGTGTAGTTGGATCCCAATTACTCTACACAGCACCTTTGCTGGGACTGCTTCTACAACTCCACAGCACATCCTTAGCAAATCTAGTCTGCCAAGATCTCCATTGATGGAAAAGGAACACTATTAAATGTTAGATTTAAAAACTGACTTTCAATGAGCAGAGGAAAAAAAAAAAAAAAAAAAAAAAAAACAGTGAAAAAGCCACAAATATTTGCACAGATTAAAAATTTGTTTCCTTCCCAGAAGAGGGGAATCTGATTGTGGGGATATAGGGCTAAAATATGCAGCTGTAACCACTCATTAGTACATTGGCCCCTATCAGCTCATGGTTACATTGTCCCTTTTTTTCCTGTATCAACCTGCTGACTCATTTAAACATTGTTTTTATTTAAACAGTCAACATACTATACATTTGAATAACTATCAACACCAACTCTGAATTTTGTCTGCCAATTTCTAGACATTACAACAGGTTTAAAGTTAAATAATAACTGATGATGTAAGATCTCCAAGGACAGATTTAAAACGCAAGATAACAGCATAGACTAGATAAGCAGCACACAAAAACTGTCAGGGTCTCCAAAAGCAGCTAGCAGCATCACACCCTTTAGCCCTTCCTTCCACACAGGAGCAGGGTGTGTATATAGAACATCCCGTGACTACATAGCTGCTCTCCCTCCCCAAAAGCACATCAGCTCAAGGAGATAAAAACATATACTGCAGCCAGGTGGCTGCACTGTTACCAAAATCAGTTCACCTTGATGGACTGTTTAGAGCCCCAGATTCCTTCACCCTTCTAAGAACAATCAGCCAGACCCATCCAGTGCCCCTTACTGAGGTGTTCCATAGCCCCTTTCAGAAGGCTCCCCTCACTGCTGGACACTGACACGCCCACCGTATGGTTATGAGGAACCATAACCAGGTTAATGAGGAAAGCACTGGGAGTCAGCAAGTCAGCAGGTACAGATTGTCACTACAATGCCACCTTACGCATGCACGCAATAGCCCTCTAGCTTTTAGTTAATGCAATCCACATTTTGCCAAGAACTGTAATTGCTTTGAAATTACTGCATCTTAATCCCTATCCCCAATAGTCTTCCTCAGAGCTGCAAGTTCCTTGCTTCTTCTTGCAAAAAGCTGGAGGTTTTCCCCTTCTCTCTCTAGCTTTTATCCTGTTATTAAAGGGAAAAGCAGAATGCTATGGTAAACTCAAAACTCACTCATTCCCCTCCTCTGAGGTCTTTCTAGGTAAGAAAGACCTTCAGCTGCCATGGGCCTCTTTTGCAACTGCAACTCCTTGTAGACAAAAGGGTTTCAGGTGCAACACACCTGGCTGCCCCAAGAGTGATGGTAGGAAAGAAACGACAATGATTGTAAAAAGCACAATGTAACCCTTCAAGAAGTAAACATCTTGCACCATAAAGGGAAAAAAAGAAAAGAA
>CM021769.1:30125060-30219291 GCA_011076525.1 Nettapus auritus
ATAACATGCAGAGAGTGAGGTCAACCCAAATCTCACCAGCAGTAACTCCATTTTGGATTATTTCAGCAAGTTTAGGATCAGCCCAACCAGAATGGCACTAAAAAAAGCTGCTCCAAAAACTGCTGACTTGTACGAGGAAAAGTGCAGCCAGCGGGGCCAGGGAGGTGATCATCCCCCTGTATTCTTCTCTGGTGAGGCTGCATCTAGAGTACTGTGTTCAGCTTTGGGCCACTCACTACAAGAAGGACATCAAGGCCCTGGAGCATGTCCAGAGCAGGACTATAAAACTGGTGAAGGGCGTGGAGCACAAGTCCTGTGAGGAGCAGCTGAGGGAACTGGGGTGTTTAGTCTGGAGGAGGCTCAGGGGAGACCTTATTGCTCTCTACAGCTACCTGAAAGGAGGTTGTGGGGAGCTGGGGGTCAGTCTCTTTTAGCTGATAACCAGTGATAGGACTAGAGGGAATGGCCTCAAGTTGAGCCAGAAGAGGTTCAGGTTGGAAATCGGGAGACATTTCTTCTCAGAAAGAGCAGTCAGGCATTGAGATGGGTTGCCTGGGGATGTGGTGGCGTCACCATCCTTGGGGGTGTTTATGGAAAGGTTGGACGTGGTGCTTAGGGACACGGATTAGTGGGGAAATTGGTGGTAGGGGTGTGGTTGGACCAGATGGTCTTGAAGGGCTTTTCCAGCCTTAATAACTCTACAGTTAACATAATCACAGCGCTGCCTAGGGGGGGCAGCAGCCACCCCATAGCGCTGTTTCCCCACAACACCCCCACGCTCCCGCATCACCGAAGCCCCCCTCAGGGGGTCAGCAGGCAGGGAGGAGGCGGCCATCACCCCTTTAAGCTCAGCCCCCCCAAACCCCCGCTCCCTCCTCCCCTTCCTGCGGGCGGTGCCGCCGCTTTTAGGGCCGCCCCGCGGCAGCTGCCGGAGCCGGCGGAGCAGCGCGGGCACGGGGCGGCGGCAGCGCCATGTCCTGAGGGGAGGAAGAAGAAGAAGAGGAGGAGGAGGAGGCGGCGGCGGCGGCGGCGGCGGCGGCGGCGGCGGCCGGCGGCTTGGAGCCCCCACCACGGAGGGGTCGGTGGAGCAGCGGGCCAAGGGCCGGGCCCCCATGAAGGAGAAGGAGGCCGGGGCGGAGCGGGGCAAGCCCGCCACCTACACCGGGGACAAGAAGGCGCGCATGGCGGCCAAGACCAACAAGAAGTGGGTGCGCCTGGCCACCGTGCTGGCCTACGTGCTGTCCGTCTCGCTGGCCGCCATCGTCCTCGCCGTCTACTACAGCCTCATCTGGCAGCCGGTGCGCGGCGGCGCCGGCCCCGCCGCCAACTCCTCCTCGCAGCCCCACGCTTCCCCGCCGCCCGGCTCCGGCCCCGGCTCCGCCGCCCCGCGGCCTCCCGCGGCCACGCAGGAGGCAGCGGCGCGGAGCGGCCTCGCCCAGGCGGGGGGAGGCCCGGAGGAGCCTCCGCCACCTCCACCGCCACCCCCGGCCGCCGCTGCTGCTGCTTCTGCCGCCCCCTCGCCGCCTCCTGCCGGCCCTGCCAAGGGCCCCGCGTTGCCGCCGGGGTCGCACGGAGGCGGCGCCCCCCCGTGAGGAGCCCCGGCGTGGGGGCGCTGGAGGCTGACCGCTGGAGGACGGTGGCTGCGGGACATCCCTTTCTTCCCCCTCCCTGAAATTCGTCCTCCGAAGGGGGGTTCGTGGCTTCGTTCCGGGCTAGCTTCTCTCTCCGAACCCGCGTTGGACTCGTGCGCTGCTGGCGCCCGGCTGTTACCGTGAGAGGATATCGGTGTGGCCCGAAATCTGTCGCTGTTGGCAGGACCAGCCGGGGACAATATGGATTTAGAGGCTGTAACCCGTTGTTTCAGTACCGAGTTTTGTTTAGCCAATGAGCATAAACTTATTTAAAAAGATGTGAGGAGGTAAATTGACTTGTTTACTATATTAAAATATTTTCCCAATATGAAAGTCTCTGTAACAGCATATTCTCTTTGGTGATGGGCTGGGGGGGAGGATGGGGATGAATATGGAGCTGGAAGGACGCTGGGTAGCAAAACCGACTTGCCTGCTGCGACAGGCAGCTCTGATGTACCGTGTTGTTGCTTTTACTTGTCTTTGGTCTCCTTAGGAGAGGCTGGAGAAACCTCTGTGTGTGCCCAGTTCCTGCCAGTCACAGCATTGGTGATGAGAGAAGGGCTGAGCTTTCCCTGTGGGAACAGGTGGGAACTGGTGGTTGAGGTGCCGTACCCAGCCTGTGAGCCCAGCCAGCCCACGCAGGGCACTGGGCACCTCGCTGGCACCCCAGGGCCAGCAGGAGGTAGGTCTGTGCAAGCCTGGGATGCGCTGAGCAGGCTTTACTTGGAGTATGACATTTGCCTGCTGTGTAGCCTTCAAGGATGTTCTGCCTGGCTCTGTTCATCAATGATGGGTGCAAAAAAGTGGTGTTTAATGGCTGTAGGATGTGGGTTCTCAGCTAGGAAGCTGCCAGACCTGTGTCATGCCGAGCAGCTGCCCTTCAGATTGATGGTTTTGGTTGAATGAGTTAACTGTTAGATTGCCAAGCTATTCAGCATCCCTGTGAAATGATCCTTGAGCTCAGATTGCCTCTGTTGATGATGAAAACCGTGCTCTGATGTGTTGTATTTCAGTTGTACAAATCACAGAAGTACTGTAGAATATACGTCAGTCTTGTTTTATTTGAGCTGAGGGGGCAATTAGCTGCTAAATCAGTGTGCTCTGGACCAGTGGTGGTGTTAGGCCTACTTCAGTGGCTTTGGCGTGATTTTTCCACCTTTATACAGCTTTTTGGACAGCGTACAGGCAAGCCTGTATGTTGTTATTGTGCTAGAAAAGGAGACTAGCTGGTAAGAAGGAAAAAGATCACGCTTAGTCATTTTAAACAAAAGTGCACATGTGATCATTGCCACCTTTCTGCATGGCAGGTAGAAGAAAGCAAGAAGTGGTGCAGGAGCTGAAAAGTCCCAAGCTGCTGCTGCTGCTGTATCAGGTGGCTGCCCTTCCACAACCTCCAGAGCTGCTTCTAAGCTCTTCCTGTTTATCCACTGTAGTGGCAGGACTCCGTTTTGTAGCTGTGTCCAGACGGTTGGATGGGTTTAGCCCCATGCGTGTTCATTCTGTAGCAGTGGGTGACTTTGTTCCCTTGGCTGTTTGGTCTGTGACATACTGATACCTGCTCATAGGGCTGCAGCATGGATGCAGTGGCTCCGGCTCCTGGTGATGATGCTGTTTGCTGTCTTCCATATCTACATCTGGTTGTAGAGGCGAAGACTTAATGCAGCTCCCTAAGAGAGGAATGGGCAAAGCAGAAACAAAGCAGGTGCCAGTTGAGTTTAGTCTGTTTCTTGGCTCTAGTACTAAATGCAGAAGCAGTTGGGAAATGTCTCTGGAAGGGAGCTTGTGTTTAATTGTTAAAACTATCTTTAAAGATAAATAAAAGCTGGGTGGAATTATACAGGGACCAGGATTTCTGTGGTGCTGGTGTGCAGCTCAGAAGTGTTGAGTCTGTCGTGGCTCTGAACAGTGCACTGGATGTACATAGACGCCTGGCATTTTTCCTCTTCTTCTCAGAAGACTAATGGGGCATGGCTGTCTAGAGCAGATGGAAGAGGAAGTGAATTGAATTAAATGGGCTGCATTGCCCTCTTCCAACCTGTCATGTGTAACTGGAGAGATGCCTTGTATTCAGGAGCTGTAACAACTTAAAGCTCTTCACCTGGTTTGTGGTTTTGTTGGCAAAGGATCTGCAGGACAGTGGTTGCGTTCAGATCTGTTTTATCAGAGGGAATAGACACATTGGTGATGGTTGCCTCCCTTTCTGGTGCTGAAAATAGTTGGTTAGCCTGAATGAAGAGGGCTGTGGTTGTTCTCATTGCTCTTTGAAAGTGCAGGCTTGATGAGTTCCCAGGCTGCTTCTGCATCTTGTCTGCTGACAAACTGTGATTTGAGTGAAACACTTATATCTGTACCTGTTACAACTGGCTGTGGAGCATCCTGTTACTTCACTACTGCTGTACCAGGTGTGCAAGGGGAAATTTTGGCTTGTAAAGGTACAGAATGATTTCAAACTGCTGGTCTAATTAATGGCTAGGAAGATTTTGTAATTTGAACAGTGTTTTGCAAAGCCCTTCTGGACCTAGGCTTTTCAGCTCAAATTTCTGTTCTTTCCCTAGCTGGGAATCAGAGTCCTCAGGAGGACGTTATGCTCTCTGCCTTCAATGAGCCAGTAGTTGTGCTTGTTTATACTCTTCATGGCAGACTGTCCAAGAAATCAGTGGTTAAGTGCACTTCTTAAGTACTTCTAGTAATAAAAATGGCTTTTCTGGACTGGTTTCTATGTGTAAGTTAATCCCTAGTACCCTGAATTTTTAAGAAGTTTGGGGAAGGTAGGTTGGCCGCAAGAGATAGTGGCTGGATTGTCATTCTGGGCTGTGAGTTCTTGCATTATGTCGCAGTTGTAAAGTCATCTGCAACTTGAACGCACTTTTAGTGCCATGAAGTGGTGCAGTCACCAGTCTTGGCTAACCGTGAAATTTAAGAAGCCAGACCATGTCATTATCTGTTGCATTATATTGGTCTTTCCCTTTATTGCTTCTGTTGGGAGGACTGGAGGAAGTCACTGAAGTAGGTAACTGTTTCTCTAACCACTGTAATTGCATCAGGTGAGATAAGGCACAGGCTTTTATGTTGTTTCCTAGATAAAAATCAGTAATATTGCAGCTTGTGATGTTACTTCCTTGAAATTGCTGGCAAGATCCATCCCTTTCCACAAATGCTGTCCTGCATGTTCCTTGCCAGCAGAACTGTGTCTGTTGCCAGCGTGTGTTCAGATCTGTGAAAGGGAGCTGTCTGAAAGGCAGTTCAGATGAAGGTAAGTCAAATGTCCAGCACTGAATCTTAGGCCCTTTCTTTGAGGGAATACAAGGATGTTAACAGGAGTGTCAAAACTTCTCACTATGGGATGTTCCTGTAAAGGAGTGATGGTTCTAAGAATATGGCAGCACTAGTGATATCTACATTTTTTTTTATTTTTTATTTTTCCCCTTGAGCTTTTTATTGATTAAAAGTACTAACAATTCTCTAATGCCAACTTCCCTGCAGCAGTTTAGGTTTTGGGTTCATTTTTAGGGTATGAATCCCAGATTTGTTCTCTAAGGCTTGGAAGGTTTGTGGCATAGCAGTCACTGCATATTTGTGCTTCAGGTGTAGCATGGTTCTTAACTGCACTGACACAATGCATCATTGTCAAGTGTCAGGAGAAAGTAAATGACACAGTAGCTTTAATTTTCCAATTCCTAGTCACAGTAATTGCTTAAGAGGATGGAGAAAAGACCAGGTCATCTGGTTTTCCTTTCTGGCTGAGAAGGGTCTCATGAGTGAGGAATTGGACTTCAGGTGAGAAAACTAAATACTACCTCACCCAACTCTCACATGACAAGTGACCCTCTAGCACTCTATGCATCTGCTCAGACTCTCACAGAAGGACCTAAACTGCAAGCTGACTCAAAAGGAAGTGCTGCCTAAAAGGACCAATAGGTGCAGAGTTAGTTAATGATGTACAGTCAAAGGTGCCTCTAGATCAGGGGATATTCTTAAAGCTGCTATTTTTTTTTCCTTGTGTGTAGATGCCTTTGGGTTTACACCTATCTGTTGACATACAACGCTTGCCCATCTGTCTGTACACGCTAGTCTTGTCCCATTGAGTTCAATTTGTTCAAGCAGTGCATTGATATAACTCGCATGCAGAGGAACCAGAAGGAAGGGAAATAGCTGGAAAAAAGTTACTGGAGCATGTGATGTGCTCCAGCAGCTGGCTCACATTTTCACCTTCTAAAAGCTACCTTCTCCCCCAGCATATTTTCTTGCTTGGTCTCAGCAGACACAATGGGGATCGGATTAATCTCAGGTTTTTAGGACTGGGCTGTAATTCTCAGAAGGTGTTGCATTTTTTTTACTCCAGATTTTGGCTTAATTCATTAGTGTGGCTGAAAAGGAATCCTGGGGTGTAGTGTTGATAATAAAATCAGTGGCTGTCTCTGAGCATCGTGGATCTCCTTCAGAGAAGCCTAAATTAATTTCAGTGGGCCACTGGAGAGTGTTAGACCTGTGTGTGTTACCAGTGACTGGCTATGAGTCCTGGGAGGAGCTGGTGTGAGCAAAGAGAATGATAGAAACAGTCACTTCGGAGCTGGAATGTAAAGCAAAGGAGGTCGAGTTTGACTTCTGGCTATTCTGTATGTCTTCGGAGGCAGTGAGTTTTGGGAACACCTCATTTCTGGTTAGCTGCTGTGTTGCTGCACTAAATTGGTGTGCTCAGGGAATGGCTGCAGGCCTCCCAGTGCGTTCACTTTGCCTGCCAGCAGCTGTGGGAGTGTGTGAGGCTGTGAACTGGTTGAGCTATTGTTGTACCTTGCCAAAGGAAGGCAGCAGGCGGTATTTTAACTTCACAGCAATGCTCTACCCTGCTCTGTATCTCTAATTGACTTAAAGCTTTCCTTGTAACTAAGAAAGCGCTAACTACTGTATTACATAGTTCAAATACAAAAACTTAGTAAATGCCAGCTTAGCTTCAGGCTCCTATGCTGTTTGCATCTGGAGGGGAATTGGTGTGGAAAATTTGTGAATGTTTCTGTTCCGTCTACTTTTAGCCTCCCTTTATGGGGCTTTTCTTGTTCTTAGGAATTTGTGTGGTAACCTTCTGCCATAGCATTAGAATTGTTGAAATAGGGAATGGAGAGCCAGAACTGCTGTCAAGATTTTCTCTTGTTGCCTCCTGCAGTAACTGGCCTTGTAAAGCTCTGGAAAATGAAGTACTTCCAACCTTGCCCAGATGTGTTTTTGTCCTTAGGATGAGTTTAATCATCTCTTTAAACCAAGAATTGATTTCCTAGTCTGAAATCAATTTTGCTACAGAGTTGTTGCATTGAAACTGATGGTAAATTTTGCCAGCCAGCAGTATCTCGGTGGCAAGCCGTTCCTTTGGTTTAAAGAAAAAGGGGTTTTCTGTGTGATAGTTGCTGCTGTTTTCCTGTTATTAAGAATAATTAAGAATGAATTTAGCAAAACCTCTGAGCTACCAAGCACTGCTGGGAGGGAACAGGTGCCTCTACAGCCAGATTAATTTGCACTCTACAAGCTGCCATTGCATTTGCTTGCAGGAAAGGTGACATTGCAATGAGGCAGCTTTGACACCTGTGGAAAAGCAAGCCTTGTGTTTTGAGGCAGGTTGTCATCATTATAGTGAGCCTGCTGGGTGGGTTGACGTAGCCAGACCAGGAGGTGAGTCCTTTCCTAAGGGCTGAGTGATCTGAATTAGAGCTCTTGCTGTTAAAAAGTAAATGCTACAAATTCTGTTCACATGTAGAAAAAGCCCTGAATATAGGGCTGAGAAATACTAAGAAACTGGAACTTTTTCTCATAATTTTTATTTAATATAAATAACACCTCTACATCAGATTTTTCAACTCATCAATCTTCTCTCTCACTGTAAAGAAGAAATAGCTAGCCACAGCTTTTTTGTGTGTTTTTTTTTGTTTGTTTGTTTTTTTCCTGAAAAATTCCAATCCAGGCACCAACCGAAGTGCATTCAAGCAGGGTGTTGGTAAGCAAGAAGAAATTACGCTGAGGACAGGCACCATCTGCACAGCACAATCCACAGAGCTTGGTACAGACTTCATCCTTCCCAGGCATCGTGAAGTGCAAAGTTGCTTGGATTTATGAGGGGTAGGGGGGAAAGAGGGGGATGGAGGGCAAAGTGTTGGCTTTTCCTTTGAAAGAGGAAAGTTGTTCCTATATCTTACGTCAATAAGATAAAGTATAGCAACAATTGAAGTTGGATTTTTATCTCTACAACTAAGTCCTGGGCCAAAGGCAATGTAAAAGTTGCTCTCTATTGGCTGCTTCATTGCTGCTGGAGTGCAACAACAAGCTCTTGATCAGAGAATATTTTGTGTGCGGTCTGAGGCAAGATGGCAGTGATTCTGACTGGATCAAGATTGAGGTCAGTGAGCTGTTTTCGTCTTAAAAAATAAATAAGCAAGTGTTTGAGTCGGTTGAGGAAAACCAGCCTTTAAGTGATGGAGAATTTCCAGGACCTTGAGCAGTCTTATAATCTTGTTTGCATCTATCTGTTCTCTTATCTGTTGGATAAGTCCAAATAAACCCAGTCTGGGCTTGGGTAGGGGAAGGCGTTCCTAGTAATAAAACATGAAATCAGCATACTCTGTCTCTTGCTAATGCCTGGTCTGAAGCCAGTAAACTCTCCTGAATTTGGCACGCAGAGGAAGTTCCCAGGGTTGTCTTCCACAAGATAGGTATTGTGGATCTGAGTTTCGTAGAATAGCGAAGTGTTTATATGTGCAAATATTAGTTTATTAAAACAGCATACAATTTTTCAGTCCACACATGCCAGCTCCATCACCAAGGCAGTTTGCCATTTTGGTTAGCCAATGCATCTTGCAGTGACATTCAATAAATCTCCATGCGTAAGTATCTGCACATACATTTACTCCTGACACTGCTTCAAGTTTTAGGGCAGTGCTTCTTAATGAGGATGATAGCCTCGCTTGTTTTGTCATTTAGGAATCAGGAATTACGTTATTCCTTATGCCTGCTTTCTGCCTTCTTAATGGGCAGGCACATTTCAGCTAGTTCATAGCAGTCTTTCATCTGCTTGGAAATCTAAACAGCTGGGATTTTTGCTCATTTATGCTGTAAATACTCATTCAGTTCCTTGATTTGAAAGGCACCTTTTAAGGCCAGGACAAAAGTTATCCTTGGCAGCTTCCAAGGGAACTGTTACCCTCTGACTTGTGCACAAGGCTAGGAAAGGCACAACCAGGAAGGTGAAAGCAGTTGACAGGAAGCCTTGACTTTCAGCTCCAGTTCGGCTGGGGTCCTGCTGCCAGCTCCCTCCCTGCAGCAGGGTGTTAAGGAAAGTTATTGCATTTGTGCTGCCCTCCTCCTTGCTGCAGGCATCTGCAGTTAGTGTAGCCTTTGCGCTTTTCAACCTTAAGCAGCAGGCTCAGCGCTTTGCCAAGCTGTGTATGTTCCTGCTCAATGCAGCAGCCACCTTACTTAGAAAAAAAGCATGTTCCTGATGTGCTCATTCAGCCTCTGCTGCTTCTGCCCTACCATATCTAACAGGAGGAGAAAGGTGACCTTGGAAAGGATGGGATGCTGTGGCTGCCGTGTGCTTGTCGAAAGCACCCCAAGAAGGCTCTGTCCCCTCTGTGCCCATGACCTCTGCGACTACTGTACATCTCTGCCACCACTTCAACCGCGTACAAACCCCTACTACAGCAGCTGCCCTGATCTCTACTTCTTCACCCACCTACTGCACTACAACGTAGCACCTCTCACCCTGTCTCCTATTGCTCTTCTTTGTCACTTGTCCCCATGCAACCACTGGGGAGAGCTCACCCAATCCCTGCTGTCCTCTGGGCACATGCGGTTCCCTGTTAGCCTTAGGGAGGAAATGGGTGGGCTGCCCAGAAAGCTGAATCTTAGTTTTAAACTAAATTAGTTATTAAATAAAATAAAGTGCATCCAGTAGACGTTTCATTGGCTTGCCACACAGCTGCAATATAGGCAAAACAAATACCAAAGAAAGTGTAGGGAGTGTGTGTAGCCTTTCCTGTCCTTTGGCATCAGGATAGGAAGGGCCGATGCTGAAACTGAGTGGGGAATGGTGAAGGGGGGGACCCTGTCTGTGGTGAATGAAGGGCGCAGGGCAGGTGCTGAAAGCTGATTTCATAGAAGGTCAGAGCGGGGACAAGGCTGTGCTCCTCTTCTCATCCACCACCTTCAGCACGTTATCCTGGTGAAACAAGAGCAGAGACAGTAGCAGGATTATCAGCCCTTAGGGAACCACTGAGCAGTAAATTAAAAGTGTCTGCTGAGCTTCAATGTGACCTTCCTGCACGGCTGGGGCTGCTTGGGGGGTCCCAGCATCGCATAACCCAGATACCGACCTGCTAAGTGTGATGGGAGCAACCCAGGGGCTCTGCAGCCCAGGGGATGCACCAAATGTGTGAGCCTGGATGAAATGTGTTCCCGCTCCTCTGGGCTAGATAAGACTACCTTACTTTCTCCTTTTGGCTTAAGGTTGCTAATTTTTGTATGTTTTTGTGTGTGTTTGTATAGCACTGGAGCCCCAAGAGGAGGGACTGATTTTGGGTAGGAGTCCATGGCCCACTCTTATGAAACCTGGCCTGGGGATGCAGCATTTTTGTTCACAGGAAGGGTAATGAGCTTTTCTCTAGTGAAAATACTAATCTATGACTTGAGACTGTTGTTCTGTAGCTGTCTCTAGACCTAGATGCATTGATTTTAATTAAGAAAGACAGACTTTTTTTTTCCTCTGGTTGGCAGATGCTTGTGTGCTACTCAGAATTGCTGAGTTGGCATTTGCCTGCATCCATGTTTATATCCACAAGTCTGCCTTTTGCTGATGTAGATTTCAACACCCAGAGCTCACAAGAAAGGGTAGAGGGGGGAACATAAAAGGAAAAAAACAGATGAAATACCATGAGGGCAGGAGTAGATTGGTTCACATAAAAGGGAAGATCCAAAGAAAGCATTTAACAACACAACCATAGATATCTGATAAGAAACCACAAAGAAATGATGCCCAAGGTACTGAAATAATCGATGCTATGTGCAGTTGAAAGCAGAGTCTAAGGCTGTTGCTGGAGATGTTTTTTATTGTCCTGTATGGGTGTGATGGATGGGGCTGGCTGTATCTTGCTGCTGAGGGGCTGCTCAGTGCTGCAGGAGCAGCACACTTCAGGACATTATTGGGAAGGGTCAGGAAGCAGATTTTAGAGTTGCGCTTCATGGCTTGAATGAAATAATACGTTTTACAAGTCTGAACTGACTCCAGAGCTAGCTCTGTTTATTGTTAATCTATTTTGCTATTAGTGGTTCTAAAAGTCTTGTTGACAACCCTGTACTGTTTAGCGTTGGTAGGCAAGTCTCTCCCGTTTTGCAGTGTTACCCTTTCAATACAGGCACCTTGTTTCTGTACATGAGTGAGTCTTTACAGCCAAGACGCTGGTGGGCTTTAAAGTCATTACTTTTTTTAGCAGTGAGGCACAGTAATTAGCATTTCTCTCATTTTACGCTGTATCTTCCTTTCCATGCGTAACTGAAGGGCTGGTTAGGGACTTGGCAAGCTCTGTGCTGGTACAACATCCCCATGGCTGGCGTTACTCTTTGTGACTCAGGGCTCGGGAGAGCCATGCGGCCGTGGGCTGCCTCTGCATCAGCAACAAGGGGACGCAGTACCAAATTTGTGTGTCACCGTCACACGAGAGCATTAAATGCGGTCTGTTGGCAGTCTGTCTCAGAAGCCCAAGGCGTTCCCCACTCTGACAAAGCCTGGCTGGATGTGGGAAGTCGCTGAGATGACTTTCACAGCCAAGCCAACAACAGATTACTGTAGGACCCCCCCCCTGTCATGGGGCAAGATGCACCTGAACGCTGTGGCTGAAAGTAGCTGAAGAAGTCCGACAATATAGGCCCTTCTTCCATCAGCTGAGATTGGCACTGTCCATCCTCTGCTTGGGTTGGGAGATGTAATTTTGTTTGATCTCTGCCAGGGCAGGTCCAGAGTTTCTACAGACAGTTTTGTTCTTAGTGGACCACTCAGAGTCAGTTTTGTGAAATATCACATGGCAAACTCAGACATGTTGTGTAAGGACCATCTGTTAGACATCGCTACACCAGATTTCCTCGCTTGGCTTTTTTTTAATTGGATATATAGCTGATGTTTCAGCATATGCTGAAAGGCCACAAAAAGGACCAGTAAGATCATGAGGTGTATACTACCTAGCACAGAGCATCCCTGACTTAATTCTAATTTGAACTAGAACCATTTTTTTTAAAGGACAAAAAAAAATAATCCAAATTCTTTCTGGATTTGCCTCTGGTAGAAAACTTATCACTGCACCCCTTGATGAGCTTAAATATGTAAAGACAGATTTTGGTGGAGATTCCTGCTGGAGTGATTTGGAGTACTGTCACTCTCCACAGTCTGTGTGTTCCTTCTCAGAGGCAGAGCTGGCAGAAAGGAAGACGCAGACCACAATGTGGTGTAGTTATCTCTCCCTCCTTTTCATCGGGGGTTTACATTAAGAGGGTTAATGCAAGCATCTGAGGTATGGACACGTGCTCCCTTCTATCTGCTCTGCGATAACAGAGACAAACCAAAGACAAGGCAGAAGCTCTTGAAAGGTGCTGGAGAGATTTAGGAGTAAAGCTCCCACATTTCTGGGCAGGATGCGTACACAGATTCTAGTGGGTACCAGTGAAAGCACAGTGCTTTCACAGCAGTGACCAGCATTTACAAGAACATACACAACTTTGTCACCAAATTCATCCTGTTGCTGTCACAAACACCACATTGCTTAATCCCTGCCAGAAACATGCTGGCCAAGCGAGACTTATAGGTGACGAGTCCCTACTGCAGCCATGGCACTCTTCAAATCCTTTGACAGGTAGTAACTTTTGTCTAATTTCTAAATATTTATCCACAGACTTCTTCAATACAGCGATTCTTGCACCTGATTATGTTCAGGCTGGAATGGCCTTTTCCTTCACTGGTGTTTACTACCTCACTCTGCCTTCATTTTGCTAGACTAAACAACCGTTCCCTGAGTATCCCTGCGGTCCTTCCCCATGTTCCTTCTGTCCAAGTTCATTCCTCTTGAACCATTCTCACATACAACACTTGAAAACTCAGGGATTATTTTCCCATATCGTGCCACTGGAAGGACTTTCTGTAATTCCAGAGGAATGAAGATAATTTATTGAAGTCTTGTATTAAGCCCCAGTCCTGTGTGAGGACTAAGCTCTCCCCTTTGGTGGCATGTGGTGCTAGGAGGTGCTCTGGGAAAATTGAAATGCTGTGGCATGACGGTGGGCTGTGGCATGACGTTGGGCTCCCCACAGCACTGGGGGGCTGTGAGGAAGGACCAGTGAGACCAATGCTACTTGAGTCAAGCCCTTGAGACCTCAGCCTGCCAGATCCCAGGCCAATGTCCAAGTCACACAAGATGGTATCTTCTCACCTCGTGAACCTTGAGGAAACCTTTGGCAGCTCCAGGACTGCCTTGCGAGGTGTTGGTTTCTGCTTGTGGGGCATCCTGCACCAACCTTTAGCACTGCTTTGCAGCAGAAAGCTGGCCTCTCCCGACCCCTGGGTCCTGCGGCACACAGGCCCTGCCTGCCCCACTCCTCTTTACGTCAGCTGGAGCTGCAAGGTCAGAACCCTGGAGCTGCTCTGGAAATTTACCCCCAGCTGCATTTTCTCTAAAGATGTTAAGATTAATTTTCTCAAGAGAATTCAGGGAAAAGCTTCTGTGGTTTTTTGTGTATCGTTTACTTCTCTGGGACTTGTTGGACATTCTCCAGGGATTCCAAGCCTGTACTTTGGGTAAATATTTATTCCTTGTTATTTGAAGCAAAGGATGAAAGCCCCACCACACACTCTGCGCAGCATCTCCAACTAGTTTGAAGGTGCAGGAGATTTTTAGTGCCATAAATAGACATTAACAGTGGAAGCTGTGAAATCCACATGGTGGCTGCTTGCTGCAAGGAGCTGCTGCTCTGCAGAAGTGGGTGAGCAGCACTTGTGGTGGGGAGTGAAATCTGCACAGTTACGCTGGATGGCTGTGCTTTGAGCTGTGTGAGATCCTGGAACTGGGGACATTTCCCTGACATAAGGTGAAGTGACCTGGTACAGTTGTTTTTTTTTTGTTGTTGTTGTTGTTGTTTTTTACTCGATGGAAATTCCACAATATAACCCCTTAATGGAATGGATATTTTTACATTCCTTTGGGGGTTGATAGGTTTTGTTTTGCAAAATCATCTCATCTGTTTCTGGGTTGAGTTTTCAAAAGTCACAGTGTAACAAAACTGAATTACTAGCATAACATTAAAATTTTCTAGTCTGGAAAGGTTTAATGAAAGCTCTAGTTTGGGTTTTATGAAATTCAAAATGTTAAGGAAGATGCATTTCTGGTATTTGTCAAATCTACATTTTCTGTGAGATTTTTTTTTTTTTTCTGTGAAGTTACCTATTACCTCCTAGCAGGATTTTGTCTCGTGGTCCCAGTTAAATGAATCAGTTTGTTTTGCTGTGAACCCTTTATGCTCCATGACAACAGCCATTCAGACTGTTATCACCTGGACTGTCATCACAAGTTTCTCTCATGTTTTCTACCAGGTACTTCAGGTCCCAGTATAACGTCAGCTGGTTACATGAACACAGTAAAGGTTTCTGGCTGGGATATGGCTGGATTTAACAAGACAGAAGCTGCTCAGCACCTCCTGGAGATAGAACGACCCATTCACCTTGCCACGTGAAGTTCTTCATCTACAGGGAAATTGTGTTAGTGTTGTTCGTGCATCACGGAATGAAAAACACCCCCCTTTGCCCTGTTGCAAAGGGATAATCTTGTAATTTTGTTGGTCTGACATCAGTTCAATACAATTAGGCATGGGCATCTGCAATTTGGTGTATGCAGAAAATGTTAAAAACTCAGCATGAGCCAGCAGCCTACAGCCTCTTAACTGGATTATAGTTCAGGACTGCCTGTTCCTGAAAGATTATACTCAAGTGGTAAGAAAAACCAAATAATTCAGGTGGTTTTGGCACCTGAATTAATTGTGCTAGACACCAAAGGAATAATCAAACTTCCAATTTTTCATTCTAACAAAAAAGTGCAGCTCTTTATGTAATGTTTGGTTTTATTGCTATTTCAGCTTCCTGAATGATGCTCTTTTCCTGGTTCTTGCTAAACCCAGCTCTGAGTAACAATGCTGCCTTTTTTACTAGATAGGCCAAGAAAGGCATTAGCCTGCCACATGCGGTTACATTCCTGAAGGGACTCCAGCTGATGTAGTGATCTCCCTGCCAAAGATGGCCACACCTATTATAGTCTTTTTGCAGGTCATATGCAATGGCTTCTCTGAACAGAGGTTTCCTCTAGGTTGCATTTTTGGCAGTCCTTGCCCTAAAGCATCATCTTAGGTCAGGTGCAGGCATAAGTCTCAATAATCCCCAAAACAAATAGAGGATTCTACCAAGGATTCAAACGCACCTCAAATGGGGGCAAATCTAAGGCATCTGGGTCCAAAGAAATTCTGTGATGTAACACTTTGGGGAGAATTACAAGAAAACAAGCTAGAGCTTTGCAGCATTTTATACATGCCATGGTCTAAAACTAATCCGTCTATAGAGCAGAAGGAAACAGAAGCCACGGGAGAAGGGAAGTGACTTACCAGCCTGTAGTTATTTATGACTGCCATCTGTGTCATTATGCAGCCTGTCATGTTGATTTGGGAATTTCAAAGCAACAGCAGGAATAGACATAAGACCTTTTTGCTCCAAACACACTGACAACTTAACTGACTTGAGCCAAATGAGCTTTTGCTTTTCGAGTTGTTGTTGTTGTTGTCATCGTTGCTATTTTGTTGCTCCTAGGAGCCCTGCTGTCAAGCCACAGAGATGAACTGTTCTGGTTGTGCTAAGCTAGTGGTTGAGAAATCCAGGTCTTGCCTTTTTATTTATTTATTTATTTATTATTTTTTTTCCCTGTCAAGAGATGTTCCTGACAAATTGGATACAAGGAGCAGAGACTTAAAGATGGGGCCCTCTGTCTTCCTTTTGGCTCACCCCACTACAAATAAATCATGGCATAACTCACCCACTCTGCAAATGATCTTGTTTGGGAAGCCAGCCCTGATAGTGGCCTGTCACTGGTGCAGAGGGAGAGGTCAAATTGCTTTGTGGTGACTTCAGTATGTAGGAG
This sequence comes from Nettapus auritus, assembly GCA_011076525.1. Taxonomy (NCBI): domain Eukaryota; kingdom Metazoa; phylum Chordata; class Aves; order Anseriformes; family Anatidae; genus Nettapus; species Nettapus auritus. Next base: position 30,140,890 of record CM021769.1, read on the forward strand.
GTGACAGCGATGCTCTAGAACATCACTGAAGACAAATGGCCAAGCTGCACCCACTCACTCATTCCCTAAATACTGTTGCAGTCAATGTAATGGAAAAAAACAAACAAACAAACAAAAAAAACACATACATGAGAAAACTATTTCTGAGATGGGGGACACAGAAATGGCTGCACTGGCTCACCCTTACACCTCCATGGATGCCCAGCTAGTGAGAAAGTTGGAGGCTTCAGAGGAAGGTGCAAAAAACCTTCAAAAGAAACAATCACAGGCCAGTTTGCTCAGAGAGATTACCCTTATTTATCATACGTGCTTGCTGTGAATCAATGATCAGTGATTGCCCTGGAGTCTAAAAAAAATGAAAGAGCATTCTCCTAGTGTAAGGTGTGATGTAGCTGTGCCTATTCCTGTGATCCTAACACAGGTCAGCACTGGCTGAAAGCTAACTCCCCCTGCGTGACCTGCCATCCATATCCTGCAAAAGGCTCCCCTGAAACTTGAAGCGTCTCCTAGATGTACAGGAAATACCAACAAATGAAAGTATATTGCTTTAATCTGTCTCCACCAGAAGGTGCACAGGTTAGGCACACCTGGAAATTTTGCTTGTGCTGTTTGGAAAGAGGTCGGTGAGTCAATGGCATGATCTCTTGATAGGGGGATGGGTGATGCATAGGAAGGAAATAGGGCTGGAGGGGAGGGCAGGCAGGATGAAATGGAGTTGTAGAGGATAAATATCTCCATCAATCGCTGTGTGCCCCTTGCAGTCCCTAAACACCGCCTCTGCCTTCAGCAGGCTCAGTAGCTACATGCTAGGGCTGATTAGCCAGCATCGCCATGCTCAGTGTACCTCAAACAATAAATATTTCAGAGAGCAAAACTGGTCTCAGTTTCCGGCTAAGCCAAACAGATGCACAAGAGCTTAAGTGCCAACACCAGCTTAAGTCGCCTTGTCTTCTCCAGGACATAAGGCTATGTTTATAATTAAGCCTGCCTTAATGACTTCATTGAGGAGCGATGGAGTAAAGAGCTGTGCTGAAGTGGACTCAGGGCTGCATTACCAAACCCTAGGAATCTCCATTGCATTGCTGAGATAAAAATGGACTGCTCTAATTTATTGTTGCCTCTTAGCTGGTGTCTAATTAATGACTACTTTTCTCACTCAGGATAATTCTGATTCTTCCATTCTCTACTTTTGTGGGTGTTTCTGGTAGATTGGAGAGGCCTGGAAAGCAACGTCACGCTATGTGCATCCAGGCCTCAACATTTTCCTAAATACTATTGGAATTAATTTCCCTCACTTGAAGGAATTTCAGTTCCAGTACAGAACCAGCATCTTGGTGTTTGTCTTTTTTAAATAGCTGTAACACTTGCGCTTCTCCATGCCTTTTGTGTAGTACTGGATTATAGTGAAAGTCTCTTTGTTAGCAGCTTAACCACTTCATCCCTAAGCTCCTTTGTGCATTGGGGATGAATACCAAACAAAACCCGGTGACAAGCTGCTGGTTAGGTGTCTGAAGAAAAGCCTCTTGGAGTCAGGGAAAGGTGCTTGGTGGGGGCAATGTGCCTGCCTAGCTTTGAGCAGCTAATTGCCTGGAGTGCCTACTTAGGAGTATAGCTGCTGCCTCTCTGCTTACAGGAGTACTGCTGGAGTACTTGCTACTGCTTCTCAGTGCCAGAGCAATTTAGGAGTTAGGCAGGCCGGACTACATTCTGGAAGTGCCAATCTTTCTCCTTCCAAGTGAGAGGAAGCTCAGATCTTAAGTTAGGTGTCTCTGTGCTAGGCCTGAGTTAGCTGGAGTACACTGCAACCTTACTGCCTAACCTGGTGGCAGGATCACATCCTGACTTACTGGTCTGATCAAGCACTTAGAGGTATGACACCCTCATCTGTGACACTGCTTGCAAAGAACATACTTAGCAAAGGTAACTGCCAAAGATCCCCTACTCTCTGTCCTTGCCCCTTCATTCTAATTTCTACCTTACTTTTCTACCCGTCATATACTTTGTTCCTTTCTCCTGGCTTTTCTTGTTCTGCATCTGCCTTTCTGGAAGAAACTTCTTTGCTTGAGTAAAACCTGGAGCTTTGCTACACAACCAGCTCTGTTCTTCCCCCTTTCTGTTTGGTTCATAGGCCTTTGGAACAGGAACCGTCCCATCCTGCCTTACTCATTATTGTTGCCATATATGTAATTCAAACTTTACATTCACAGAGCTTAGGACTCACAGATCGTGTACTGGAAAGAGAATCCCACGTGAAGTCCATTTTTTTCAAACTACTGCCCACAAGGTGGGCCTCTATAGCTGCATGAGTGTTTTGGAAACAGGACTATGCTAAACTCTAGTTATTCTAGCTGTGATTACCACAGAGACAGAAATAAATTCATGCTGCTATCCCCACCTTTCTGAGATTATCCCTTTCCAGGAATAGTTTCAGCTTGTGCCTTGACTAATGCCTGTCACTGACCAGACTCAGCTGTCCAGTTTTCCGTACAGATTTTCCTGTCTGACTTTCCATTGTTGCCCTATCCGCTTCAGGGCAGGTCTTCGTGATACTCAGTTTTAGGATATCTGAGGGATCCATATCACTGGTAACAAACACTTCTGAATAGTTATCTCGTATGTTGTCTTTATGGCCACAGAAAATGGAACTGTGGACCTGTACTATGGCTGTGAGTGTTACAGGATAGCAAACACCATGGAGAGTGGGGTCAGGAACTCACCTTCCATCTCAGGCAAGCTGGTGCAATCTTTGTTAGTTGAGCGTGTCCCTGCTGTCCTTGTCCTTGCAATCTTCAGGCTGGTCCCCGTCCCTGGACTGTGATTTTGCTGTGTTCTGCTCAGGCACAACAGTTTTGTCAGAGTTGTCTTTCCTTGGGGGCAAAGGCTTGCTTGTGTGTTCAGTGCCTTCAGCATCTTCAGCTCCTTTCAAAGCAAGTGTTTGTCCCTCAAGGGCAGTGTTTTGGGTCACTTCCTCCCCTCTTTGTCTCACCAGCTGTCCTCGACCTGCATCCAGTCTGTCTTCTGCTGCTGTGTCCGGCTTTCCTCCATGGCTATTTGAAGAGTCCTCAGTGGATTCCTGTTCTGAAGTTGTATTTTTCTTAAAGCCAGCTCCATCTAAATCATCTCCTGGGGGCAATGACAAGGTCTCCTCACTGCTATGTGTTGTGGTCTGCACAGCATTTGGAAGGCTACTTTGTGAGGCACTGCTATTTGTGCTCTCGTCCTGAGAGATGTCAGCAGTGCCAGGCTTCCCATTGCCATCTTCCTCAACAGGTTCCTTACTCAGCTCGGGACCTGGCTCTGAGTTGCTTGTGCTGGCCACAGGGACCTCCATGCTGAGCCCCTTCACTCCTCTCCATTCCTCCTTCTGAACATTGGGGGCAGACTGGGCCTTCCCATTTCTCCTTTGTGATGATGAGACCCCATGATCTTGGAGGCTTGTCTGTTTCACCTTCTCCTCCAGCTCAGCTGTGCAGTTCTCTTCAGCTCCCTCCTCACCTCTGCTCTTCTGCTTGTCTGTACCAAGGCTTCTCTAAGAAAAGGAGGATATGTTTATGTCAGCTTATTGATCAGTATCCAGTATTCCTTGTCTATTATGATACCCAAAACGCGAGAACAGATTTGCTGAGGCCATTAAAGGAAGCAAAAGGATGTAGGTGATGTAGGGACCAGCCTAAGTGAGGGTTGTTATACTGACAAAATAAGGGCCAATGCAAGAAGTCAAGTTGGTCTCACATCATACCGCCTGGAGAGTGCTAGCAAGGGGCAGATTTACTCCAACACAGAGGTCTTCCCTCTCTGCACTGGCTGATAGCCTCCAACTTTCCTGATAGTGCATATTTTGAGTAAATTCAGCAGCCACCCTTGAGCTGATGAACTCACCTGGCTGTCAGGGTCATCCTTCAGAAAAGACATGTCCTCGCCTTCTTTTGCATCCCATCTGTGAAGGAAAAAAATGCAGAATTTAGGCCTTCAGGTTCTCATATCAAAAAGGCACTATCTCTGCCTGGGCAAGGATTTCTACCATGTCCATCCATTCCTTGTCTGAGGCCCTCATCCAGGCAGAAACGGATAAAGGTGGTGAACATAACTGGTCCAGTTTCTTTTCCTGGAAACTGCAAAACATTCAGCCCATCCAGAGGCAGTCATCTGAGGCTACTAAATCTTAATGAACTGGCTGTTATAATTCTAAATATAATGAAAACATAAAATCCAATTGCCAGAACAGACATTTGTTGTTAGACTAATAAGATATATGGTGGTATGCTTATGGCGATGTCTGCCACAGCCTGGTCCTGCTTGTCTGACAGTGCCCAGACATCCCAGATCTCCACAACGGCAGACACAGAGGCAGACAGTGAAGGATAAAATTGCTCTGAAGTACCTTGGGAAATGGTAGGCATGGACATGTGGAAGGCTGCAAGGATGGCCATAAGGGTCAGACTGAAGGTGCAGCTCACCCAGGTCCTCTTGCCCACTCGGTATCACTGGCAGATGCTTGGGGTAGAGTTTGAAATGAGGGCAATTGTGTTTAACACCTCTTTGGTTCCCTACCCAGCTTCGAGAAATGTGTGGCTCTGGAATTTCCTGAGCCTCAGATGGTATCTCTGTGTTGAGTCATGCTCACTCAGTACACAGTTTCTTCCAAGGATTTGTGTAAGTGCATTTTGGCCCCATAATAAATTTTGCAACAGCTACAACATCCCATGCTAAAGAGGGCAAAAGCTCTGCTTAAAGCTGCATGGAGAAGTGTTTTTTCTTGCTTCTTTGAATTTGCCAGGGTAAATATAGATCTGAATTTGTCCATGCAGAGCTACTGGGCAGGGCAGGCCTTAGAAACCCTTCCCTTCTCGTATGTGTGCTTGGTGAATTGTCACACGTGCACACACATAAATTTATATATATATATGTCGTCCCTGCCACAAACTCTTAAAATACATGTGCAAAGGTGTGCGAGATTTAATTCTTCTCTAGACAGACTCTGCTGGGCTCACTGGCCTCTTCAGTTGGCAAATGTAGGCCAAGATACAAGAAGTGAAAACACACATTAAGGTGACTGCAGAGTCAGGCATTTCCAGAGGCAAAAGCACACTGTTAAGGCAACCCCACATGCCCTTGTGAAAATTGTGTGGGAATTACAAGCGCAGTCAACAAGGTCTTGTCCTGAATACAGGGTAGGTCCCTGTCACTGTCTGTGCCAACTCAAACTGCATAAGGGCACCTGTTCTTGGAAACAGACCCCAGCACTGGTGTACTTTTAGCAGTACCCTGCAAGAGCTCTGAGTCAGGCTGTATGGGCAGATCCCATCACACAGAGTCAATAGTGTTAAATTTGTGCACAGGCTGCCCTTGTCACCAGTTCCGTCTGCATGCAGCATCAGTATTGGTGGGTCTACTGACCACTTTTCCCAGATAAATGTCTAAGCAGAGGGATGACGTGCTGACTGAGGATTTCTGCCTCACCCTGCTCTGCCTACTCAGCCACTGTATGGCTCCTGCAGAGCCAGCCCAGAACAGACCACCCCCGCAGGTCTAAAGATAGCCAAAACTAGCTAGACAGCAATTCTGAAATAATCAACACCTCAGCCTGATGTGTTCCTCCTCCCCATCATTACTGCTAACACACCAGAGTACGTTACTAATCACTGACATGCAACAAAAATACTCAACGCATTCCTTAGCATAGCTAGTGCTATCCCTGGGAGGTGCTCACACAGCAACGTGGCTCCAAATTCTTCTGGGGACAAGGTGCAGCTAGAAGTCACCACCAGACATCATGATCCAAATGGCTCTGACCACTGCTGTTGAGTCACTTGGACTTAAACGGGAGAGAAGTTGGCAAGTGGCAAAGGGCAGATAGGATTGAAGCTATGAATGAATAGGAATGAATAATCAGCACCTCTAAGGCACCCTGAGCCTTTCTGAAATGAGAAGAAAGGCTTCAGGAATGGATCTTCCCAAAGAGAAGCAGGGTAAGAAAGGATGCTCTTCCGGTTTCAGAGACAAGGTTACATGGCCAGACAGGAACCCTTCCAGGTCAACAGAGGATGCAGAAGCAGCAGAAGTCCATGAGGTGAGATGGATGGGCAGGAAAACTACTCTGAAGTGATTCTGGCAGGATGGTGCTGAGGGAGGTGGTAAATGTTTCCCCTAATTTTCCAAGGTCCACAGGTGAAGGTAAGGACTTTAGGGCATGACTCTGTGCTCCAGCTACTCATCTCAGCAGTGTTTAGGATACTTCTTAGTAGTTTTAAATGAACCATGATTTTCCATGCTGGTAGCTGATAAGTATGAAGTCCTGAAAGGGCAAATAAGAATTAAAAAAATTAATCAAGCGACCTTCTAGCCCCATTTCTAATGGAGGATGCTCAGGGAAGAGTATGATGAATTATTTCATTGTTAAATAAAATAAGAAAAAAGAACAAGAATAAATGTCTCTGTGGAGACAATAGTACATAAGATTTTATAATTTCATCAGCAAGATAATTTAGGCATCTAAACAGGATGCCAGCACCAGCCATTCTGGGGCCTTAAAGCCTTTAAATGGGTATGAATTATATCCTGACTAAACCCAGCAGCCCTAAAGGAGTTAGATGCCCTAAAATGCCTCCAAGGGTCTGCACTGGAGGCACAAATATACTGGAAAATGTACATTCCTGGTCTGTTGTGACAAAAGTAACACGCTGTGGATGCCCATGACAAGCCAGGCATCCTCTCTGATGCACACCTTTTGGGTCTCCTGACAGAAGGTGCTAAATCTTGCTGTGCAATCTGGCCAGCTGAGCTTCCCCTCTTCCCAGGCAAAGAAGGGATCCCAGAGACAGCTGTCACTTTGAACTGGCTGACCTCTCTGGTGGGCTTTGGCTCTCGTGTTCTTCAAGCAGGGATGTGTGAGGCATAAGGGAGCTTAAGTCTGCTGCACCCACTGCAATAAACCTCTTGCTAAATGGGTGGGGGATGTGTGAGAAAAGCAAGGGAATAATCAGAGTAATACTGTATTATTACAGCAGTTAAAAGTGCCAATACCCCCGTACAGCTGTACGCAGTTTGAAATGATGCTAGCTGTCCTAGCCACTGGCAGGGAGGAGGTTGCCTTCAACGACCTAGCCAAATTTTGGAGCTGAAGAGTCAAACAGAGACCACTGCAGGAAGAAACTACAACTAACGAGGGGCAGCTCAACAAGATGTCGTCAAACAGCACTCCAAGCTGGCCAGTCAGAGTCCCAGCCCACAATTATTTCTTTGAATTTCTGCCATAAGACAGCTTGCCAAGGCATTCCTTCTGAGCATGGTTCTGAGAACGCAGCACAGAAGGAGAAAGGAAAGTCTCAGGACCCTGGGGTGGTTTCTGGAAACCAGTCAGCATCTGTCTGTCACAAGCACACTTTGGGGCATAAGTCTTTGCTGAAGAGGAGGAAGGGAGATGGAGACAGGGCAGTGGGCAGGCTCCCATCCCTTCCCCGGGGTCTGACTGGTGCAGAGATGGAACCTGAGGCAGGATCTGGGCGAAGCTGTTTGACCCGCAGGCTGTGGCAAGGAAGGAGCAGATCATTGCATGATGCATGTCTGCTTTGCCTATAAAAGGGAAGCAACAAACTCTTTGTCCTTTGCAAGGCGCCACACAAAATCAACACAGCTCTTTCATTTAGTGTTCTCCCAGCACATATTTAACCAACTATACACATCTAAGATGTACAGCTAAAATGTCCTCAGAGCAGAAAATGACTGTATTAGGATTAAACTTTAAGATTAAACACTGAAAAGGCATGAGGCTTATCTTGTCATCAAGTCCTTCTAACATCATCATATTTTCTGAAGTCTTTCCTTACATTCTGCTGCTTAGAAGCAAAGAGAGGGCAGGGCCGGGGTGTGCTACATCTGGGTGAGCAAACTCACTGATCCCACACTTTCTACACCCAAGAAGGGCCCAGAGATGCATCCCAGCTCTCATGGTGAGATAAGTTGAGCATGGCCAACAGTTGAAGGTGTGACCAGAACAAATCAGATGTACCACCACACGAAGCTCCCTTCTGTGCTTTCCCACAAAACCCTGAAAATCAGAAAAACAAGAAGATCCCAGCAGAAAGGATGAAAAAGGAAGTATATTTGCAGTGAATATAACTCATGTTCCTAGCAAACACTGACAGGGAAACCACAATGTCCCTGTTCTGTGCAATTTCTTCCAGCCCTTGGGAACACCAAGCATGTGTCCCACAATGAGACACAATCCGCTCTGCAGCTATCAGCTGTCCTCTGAACCCTTTTCAAAGCAGAGGGCACAGCACTAGATGTGCATTTTTTTAAAAAGAACAGATGGATCAAAGTCCAAAGAAAAGGTGTCTCAGGAAATAGTGTTCTCTAATTAGCCTGGAGGACACCTGGACGATAGATGATAACTGATCCAGTTAAGTTCAGGGGGATCTAGAAGCAATTCTGCATTAGTAGCCTTCCCTCTGAATCCATTTTAGCCCCAAACTGGTGTGTGACTTTAGGAAAGCTGTATACCATAAGTGCTATCTTTCAAAAAGGATGATGACCTAAAGCCTAGATCATTTGTGGCTGTTAAAAATCTTACTACTAGTGTAAGGGTAGCAGTATCTGCTCAACTGATACTTGCCATTTAACTTATATTTATTATTGGGTGGACATACTTTTTCCTTCCGTTTCTCCTCCCCAGTGCAACTGTTGAAGTAATTCTTGTGCGTTACCACAAATAACCAAATTTTGGCAGCAAACCTCTGAACCACACTTGTCCCTGAGGGCAGTTGTTGAGGTCTGGGAGTCTGGTTTGGGCCTGATAGGTTGGCACGTTCAGACAGGGCAGAACTGTGAGTAGTCACTGTGTCCTTCATGGTCGTGAACGGCAACACCCAGCCTGCAGTCTGAAGCATTCAAGGGTATTCACAGAAAGTAACAACATAAAGCAAATGTACTGGCATGCCCATCTTGCACATCCTCTGGGAACTGCTGTAATTCCCTAGTGCTGCAGTCACTGTCTGGGGGAGAGCAAGCTTGAGCACAGCTCAACAGCTTTTATTTCCAAAGCACATGTTGTTGAGGATGAAGAGCCTCATGCTGGAAATGGAAAGGGGTTGAATATAACTTCCAAACAATTTTATTTGATTATTTGCATGCTGCTGATACTATTCTTCATCATTTTATCAGAATTCAATTAAACTGTGAAAAGTATGATTAACTAATGGGACTTAGAAAGACAGAGGACAACCTATCTTTATGCTTTAAGCAGATACCCAATTCAGAACATAACTAGCTGAGAGATGTGGCTGCCCAGGTGCATTTCCTTAAAGCACAGTCACTGGAAACAAAAGTAACATTAAAAAAAACTCTAGGCTTGATATAGTGTCAGGCTTTGCACGTCAGACCTAATACTATCCTGACAGCACAATTCTGTATGCACAGACCCTGCCTCCCACCCTCAATTTCAACCAAGTAGCAGCAAGCAGCAGCTGACCTCCAACCAGTTAATGTCTTCTGGGTAATGCTGTGAGTATTTCTATAAAACACGTATCAGTTTATGCATCTATTTAACTGTATGGTCATAACTGACCTGGATGGTAGAAGAATGCTAACATTTAAGGTTACTGGAATGTTTTATTTTTTGTTGTGGATAAATGAAAAGGCTTGGGGTATGCAATCAACCCTTCATTCTTTTGTTGCCTACTAAGGGGCATGGCAATGCTGTATGATCACTATTATTAAACCGTTAGATAGTGTGGCTCCAGGAACCTGGAGACTGCACTGAAATTTAATTACAGAGAGCAGCAGGGGAGGGGGGCCCCTGGGAGGATGTGGGCGAACCTGTAAAATGCACTTAGTTTTGCTGATATTCTGAAATTGCTTCAGTGAAAATTAATATATTGCTGTGTGCTGCCCACAGCTGGCAGGAACAGGCCAATTCCCTCCTCAACAGGTTAAGGAACTTTAAGATTTTTTTTTTAATGAAGAAAAGACATCTGTACTGTACTCTCAATCCTAATTACTATTGGATCAACTAGGAACTATTTTTGGAGGCTGGTCTCCCATATCAACGATGCCTGGAAGTCAGATAGGATGCATTCAAAAGCCTCCTGCAGCATGTGCCAGTGCTACCCAAATCTGGTCCCAGAGTAACGGTGCCCCCCTACCCCCGCAGCTACTCTGCAGAGAGCTTATGCAGCAGGTTGGTACAGTGATGATGCAGTACACATGAACCACAAATGCCACTAAAGTAACTGCTAGTTTGTGGCACTACTGCCAGTACCTTTACCTTCTGGCTCTGCCAGTCAGTCTGTCCTTTCCTTTGGCTCGGCTGCTCATTGCTTTGGGACCGGGATTGTTCACATTCACGCTGTGCTGTCCTCCACCTAGAAGACAGGTTGGAAAGACCATGCAAAAGCAGGCAGAACTGTCTGACACACTACTGAAAGGAATAAAATCCCCCTATCACTGGAATGTACCTATGGAAGGGGAAGCCTCTGAAGCTATATGCCTACTATATATGTATTTTCTGAAGCAATGAATACAAAGTGAGAATTTAGGGGTGTTTCTTCTGCATTTTCTATTAGAAATTCCAATCATAAATTTAGATCTTACTCCTTGGACTCAGTCTCCCTTGTGCTGTTCTTGGGAGGCTGTTCTTGTTCTCCCTTGCCACAGAGCACAGTCCTTATCACAGGGCTAGGAAAGCAGCCACGTGATATGTGTCCAACAGGCACTCCAAGTCTGTGAGAGTGCCTGGAGAGAACTCTTTCTGTGAGGGTATAGCGGAGGTGCTGACATTGAGTGGGATGACACGACTGAATCATGTGGTTTACTCACCTCTCCCATTGGGAGGAAAGGACCTGTGCTGAAATTTCCTTGCGTTTCTTCCCCCTAAAAGGACAAAGCAAAGCATGCACAAAAGTGAGTGAGGCTCTGTAATGGGCATGTAGCAGAGAGCCTGGCGTTCAAATAGGGTGTTGCAAGGGAAAGCTTTGTTCTGCCAGTCCATCTCCTGAGAAACAGGAATCATGATGGACTTATGCTAGTAAAGAAGCCAGCATGTGCCACAGAGATCAGAGATGATGTGCTCTGGAATAGGATTGCCTCTCAAACCACTGTTTGGGAAAGGAGGCAGTACTGAGCCTCCGTATTGCGTCGTAAAAGGTTATAGAAACCGTGCCACTGCTCTTCCTGGGAAGGTAAAAAGCACTAGCACCCAGATGATCAAATCCCAACCCCTGAGCACTCTGCAAAGCAGAGAGGGCTGAGACCCCAACACTGCGTGCAGAGGCATTTGCCCAGGAAAGCAGAGTTTCACAACTGACAGCCACGACAGCTGTGCCACTGGGATTCGCACGATCAGCATTCACTAGCGTCAGGACAGAATCTAGGTGTCCCTTGCCAACCTTTCTTATTGCTGGGATTATCCAAGGCTGGCTCCCCATCCTTAACAAAGTCCTCTTCAAACCTGCAGGTTAAAAACAGGCATTGTCAGACCTGACCATTCTCCTCCAGTGTGCAAAAGTGTGGGCAGGAGACCTCAAGATGATGCAGGTTCCAGCCATCGGCCCTTCTGCACCTGCCCACTGGCAAGTAAGTGCAGGTTTGTCAGCTGAAGCTGAAACTGCATGCACTAACCAGGAGAAATGAGGTTGTGAGGCAATTCTACCCCAAAGGAGAACCTCTAAAACCTTTATATCAGTACCTATATATATGTATTTAATTCTATGAACATCCTTAAAACCTATATATGTATTTAATTCTATGAACATCCTTAAAACCTATAGATCCCTGTAGTGTAACTGTACAAAGCTCACATGCAGCTTCCCAAGCTTCCAGCTTCAGGACTTGTCATCTCAAATCAGACCTGTGGATCAGACTTGTTTGGATGGTTTCTAATCCTGCTTGTTGAGTATTATGGCTTTTCTCTTTTAAATGGAGAACAATAGGGCTCAGAGCTGTCTTGCCAGCAATACTCAGCATCCACTGAAGTCAATTCACTTATGTCCATTGGGGTCTCACTGACTGAAAATCTACATATTCAGCCCTATTTTTCAGACAAAAAGTTGTCCCATCCTCCTGCCTTGTATAAACTCTTTTATCAGCAAACCCATCCCCTAACTCTGCACCCTATCAAAACCCTATCCTGCTCATCATCCTCCAAAGATTTCTAGCCTGTGTGATCCAGCTAGACAAGCATAGTTAGAGGTGCAATGTTTAAAGGGGAAATGTCAGACCCCATTAAGAGCTCTCCCATGTTACCATCCCCAGCATTTCCCCTGTGCTGTAAAGGTGGCCCTCACACCACAGTGCCTACAAGGGCTGAGTTCATGAGGTGAGGAAGATTTAAGCACATTGGCCCATCCTATGCCTGAAAAGGAAAAACAAGTGGGGCTGTGCTGTGGGCTAGCAATACAAGTTTGTCCCTTCCTGTTTCAAGAAGAGCACCTGCACCCTCCTGTCACTGGACCTGTCCATGTGGAGATGGTGAGAACCCTCTGGATGCAGACTGAACAGTAATTCATGCTCCCCTCCCTCCCTCAGTCCTTGTCCTGGTAGGACCAAAGGCAGGCAATCCTTCTCAGCACAGAATACCTCCTGTCAGGGTAGGAGACCTCACGTCAGAAAGAAAAGATGAGAATTGCTCTGGTATCTGGTCCCACTGACAGACATGGTCAGGAGAAAAAGGTAGCCATATGGATTTAGCTGGGGAGAGGCAGATGACAGCATAGGATTCGATAAACAATGAACATCTGCACAAGGTCTTATCACTGGCTTTAAATGGCCTGCTGCAGACAAACCACCCCAGGACACTGGAGGACCTACATGTGCTCTGACTTCTCTATATCCCAAGCCCGTCGCCACTCGCCCTTGGAGTTCTTGTGACGTGCCAGTCGCTCCAGGTCAATCTGATCTCGCTCCCTCTTCCAGCGTATGTACTCGGAGCGTTCCCTTCCAGTCATGGGGAAACTCAGGTCTCCAGGGCTCTTCTGGAGTGACTTCCCACTCTCCTAGTGGAGGAGAAAGACCCGCTTGTTAAATGTCTGAGGTAAAAGACATGCTTGTTAAATGTCTGAAATCTCTGCATTCAGTATACTCTGTCATGTCACCACCAGAAATGCTCAATAATGTTTGAAAACAGGTCAGTGTGACGTGAGCTGCTGCCTCCATAAAGCAGTGTGTACACAGAAGGGCTCTTTTTTACCCACAGCCTGAATATGCCAGTCCCACGGTTGGTAAGATTTCATTGACTTTATGAAGAGGGAAACTGAGGCAGGAAGAAGTTACATAGCTTGCTCAGAGCCACATTGTGAAGCCATGGTCAAATCAGAACTAGCAACCATTCCCTCCCAGGAATATTCAACTATGAGAAGGGTAATTTGTGACAACATATTTCTGATTAGTTTTTCCACTTTGTCCAGACTAACACGGACAGCATTACATTTCTAAGGCTTAATATCTGTCAGACTAAAACCCTGAATTTTGTCATCTGGATACATTCCCGTTGTCTTAAAGAGATGGGGCTTCACTTCTATTTCTCTGACCTGAACTGCAATGTTTCTGGGTTCCTGCAACAATAACTATCTTCCTGATCCAGGGAGCAGCCAGGAAAGACATCAGTTTTCATTCTAAATATTCAGTACCTAATCACATACTTTTAAAACATGCCCATGTAATTCTGCGTTCAAGTGGCCACAGGATTGATTCACCCCATTTGCACTTGCAGTCACTTTAACTGCAGGCATAAATTAGCCACAGCTTTCACTTACTGTGTTTCTGCTCTCTTACAGGTTTCAGAACCAAATCTTCCAAATTTTTCCTAGAAGAGACACTCTGCCATGGTTTACGTATGGCATATAGTTAGTTCCCGGAGTGCCCGCAACATTTTTCAGTTTTTGAGAGGTTGAACTCTCATAGAAGATGCACCAGGCTCCCACCTGAATACGCTGAAATCAGGGTTATGCCTACGAAATCCTTCTCACTGACAGGGCCAAGAAATAAGAGACTTTTGTGACCCGCAGGCATCCACAAGAGCCCACAGTAACAGGGCTGATGCCAACCCTGTGCCAGGGCCCACAGGGCTGCAGATGCCAAGAGCAGCGTCCTCCGAATGAAGGGGCTCTTCACCTTCATTGCTTTCAGCCTCTTTGTTTATTATTCCTCATAATAAACTAGTTAAGGGCTCCCCCTGTTCAACAATGTAAAGCTTAATGAAAAGATAGTTCAGAGATGATGAAGCTCTGTGAAGCTGTAGCAAAGCATGTGAACAGGGAGAGGTGGGTAACGGAGCCATCAGGTTAATGGATGTGATAGAAATAGAAGCCAGCTGACCACAGCGTGTTGTCAGGTAACACTGTACAGCATACAGCTTAGTGCAGAGCTGAGTCCTGGGGTGTTAATTACCGATGGGTAATTCATCACTTCATACATGAGCCCTTCCATGCCAACCACCCTCACTCCTTCCCCATATGGGAATTAACTCCTCAGTGTTGCACTGCTGATAAAAGCAGAGCAGCAGGCAAAGAGTGACTGAAAGCCCTGTTGCCAAGGAAATCCATCCACCTGCGTGGGCTGGAGTTGGGGTGGCAGTAATTGCTCCTCCATTTCTTAGCTGGCAGGAGCTGGGGGACCTGAGACTGCATCCCTGAGAATGGGGAGATGGGGTCTGCAGAAAGGCAGGACCTGCCAGGGAAACCACTGGTCCTTGGGTTAGACAAAAGGTCTAGAGATGCTCTGGAGCTCCAGAGCCAGCAAGGTACAGCAGGTCCCACCACAATGGATCTTGATGTGTCCCAAGAGGGGGGCACACAAGAGCTGAGCAGCACACAGCTGGTGAGAGAAGGGTTCAAACTCCAGAGTCAGAGAATAAGGGAGATATTCCCTGGTCCATCACCTTGACCCTTAGCAGAAGGGAAGCCAAAAGTAAGGAAAAGACTGAAGCTGATGCCCATGCTTTCCTGGGGATAGATGCAGGTGTAGCTGTGGGGCCTATCAAGCAGGGGGAGCTGGTCCCTGAGCCCCCACCCCCTCCTCACCTTGGTTGGGACACAGCTGTGGTTAGCTGGACTGCAAAGCCATCCTTTTGCCCTGTTCTGCTCTTGGGGGCTCAGCTGGAATTAATGGCTAAGAGCCCATCTGTGTCCTCTTAATGAATCATGTTGAGGTGGGTCTATTCGGTTTGTGCTCCATTAATTAGGAGCATGTGCAGGCTCAGGGGAGCCAGCATGTCCTCCAGGGTTTGCATTAAACAGTCAGTGGGAAGGCCTGTGCTTTAATTTACCTTCATCCTATTCAGTTTCTGTTGAAGTGAGGAGCTGTAGCTAATGAGGCCTGAGACTTTCAACCCACAAGCAAATGTTTTTTGGGAGAGAAAACAGCTAGGGCTGTGCTTTTGCATGTGAATAGGTGTGCATCCTGACATTCTCACTGCTTTACTAGGGACTGAGCAGCCACAACAAGGTGTGATAAGCAGGTCCCTTCTGCTGAAGCAGAAGCCTTACTATGCCTTAGGTGTGTTAACTGCTCAGCAAAGCTTTGGGTGAGAAGGTTAAGCAGTGGGAACCACATCAGAGCACATTGCGGCTTGTTTTAGCATGAAAGCAACTGTTATTGACAGGGAGGCGCATCCTGCTGGTTTCCTTTCCCAAAACAATGATCCCTTAAAAGAGACATTGGGCCTTACTCACCTTCCGGCTGTGCTCACTTTCTGGGCCTCTGTCACTGTCTGATCTCCTCTTCTCTGCTGTTCTTCTCTCCTCTGCCTGCAAGGGCACAGGCACAGGAATTATTTCAGGGATTAGCCAAGGACTCCTGGCTGAGGAGTTCATGACCAAACCCTGTGCCCATCACGACATGTTAGAGCTGCCCAGAAAAAATCAGCAAAAGAGAGAGTGGTTCCTGGAACCCTAAATCAAACTGATATGGAAAAGAGAGGCTGTTAAGTAAGGAATGTAAGAAGAAAAGCAAGCAAAAGGGATGCATTCCTACAAGTCACTCCTCCTCCCAAGCCAGAGACAGAGAAGTGACCTCTACAGTCCCAATTCTTCCGAGGAAGACCAAGTTTTATGTTCCTTTACAGATTTGGACCCAAGACCCTGTTTATGATCCAACAGTATAAGAGCTGGGAGTCTATCTGAGATGCAGTTAAAAGCCACCTTGGTAATGATGGGAGATATTTTTTCATCCCTGTAAAACACCAAGCTGCTCTACCAGAATCCATCCCCTCATCTACTGAGTTTAGCCATGCTGCCACCAGATTTATAGAATCGTAGAACATCCTGAGTTGGAAGGGACCAACAAGTATCGTCAGGTCCAATGCCTGGATCCACACAGGACCACCCAAAACTCATATGGTGTTTTCCAAAGGCTTCTTGAAATCTGGCAGCTTGGTGCCATGACCACATCCCTGGGGAGCCTGTCCCAGTGCCCAACCACTTCTGGGTGCAGAACCTTTCCCTAACACCCAGCCTGGCCCTCCCCTGTCCCAGCTCCATGCTGTTCCCTCGGGTCCTGTCGCTGTCCCCAGAGAGCAGAGCTCAGCACCTGCCCCTCCGCTCCCCTCGTGAGGGAGCTGCAGTCCACCATGAGGCCTCCCCTCAGCCTGCTCTGTGTGGGCAGAACAAACCAAGAGACCTCAGCTGCTCCTCACACGTCTTTCCCTCTAGACCCTTCACCATCTCTGTAGCCCTCCTTTGGACACTCTCTAAGTTTGATGTCCTTATACTGTGGTGCACAAACTGCACACAGTGCTCAAGGTGAGGCTGCAGCAGGCAGAGCAGAGCAGGACAATCCCTTCCCTCGACCGGAGAGCAATGCCATGCCTGATGCACCCTGGGGTGCGGTTGGCCCTATTGGCTGCCAGGACACACTGTTGGCTCAGATTCAACTTACTATTGACCAAACCCCCCAGATCCCTTTCTGTGGTGGAGCTGCTCTCCAGCCTCTCGTCCCCCAGCCTTTACGTATAGCCAGGCTGCCCTGTCCCAAGTGCAGAATCTGGAACTTGCTCTTATTAAATTTCATACAGTTGGTAATTGCCCAGCTCTAATCTACCAAGACTGGCAAGTTCTGCTCTAGTGCTGACATCCCTCAGCCTGGCAGGAGGTGTAAATTAGCCTCTCTGTCTTAATGACCTACAAACACTAAACACGAGGCATGCTATATGGACTAGACAGCTCCTGGCCCCTACATGGCCCTGGTGATACTGCCACCGCAGCCAAGGCTGGGGTGGTATCATAGCGGCTCTTAGCAAAATACAGTCTGCAGAGCATAATGATCTTCTATGAAAGGCTTTCTGCCCTGATAAAATAATAGCTGGAGTGCCACTGAGAGGGCTGCTTGCTGTTGCTCCAGGATAAGGAGCACGTGTGGGGCAAATGACAGAAAGGCACAGGCCTGGTCCCCACACCATGGCAGCCTTTGGGGCAGGGGGTGTCGGTCGGTGCTGACTCGGGGCTCTGCCCTGGGGTGGCCATATGCCTTCTCGAGAGAGGCTCCTGCTCCCGTCCAGCCGCTGCCACAGCATGTGACATTGCAGCACAGCGGCTGCCAAGCAGCACATTTATTACAGAGGCCTCTCCCCTGTTTTGTAGCCGTACATGGCAGCCCTGGGGCCGCTTTGCATAAATGCTGCCAGCTCGCAGTGAGGCCTCGGCGTGCTGCAGCCCTGGCGGGCCCCCTCGTGCCCAGCAGAGCTGGGGCATCCCCAAGTTCCCCTCCCTGCTGAACCGCTATGGGGCTGGGGGGTGTGTGGGGCTGAGATTATCGTGCTCTTGTTTTGCACAGCCAGGCAAAACTGAAAAACAAAGAGGGAAGTCACAGCACAAACTGCCAGGTCAGCCATTCGAGAAAGAGTCAGGGCTGTGAGGTCCAACCCAGGCTGGAAAGAGGACTTTTATTCCAATTATATTCTATCCCCAGGCTTTGCCCATTATGACAGGGCTGGATGCTGGAAACCTGGGATACTTGTCTCCACACCTCCCTGCTCTACCCAGCCTCCTAATGCAACTCATCCCCCCTGCAGCCTGTTTGTACACATGCTGTGGGAGCTGGAGAATGGATGAAATCACCCCACAGCAGCGAGCAGTCTTTTATGGGGTCATGCATGTGTGCCAAATCTGAGGCATGAGGGAAGCATGACCTTACAGCCAGCGTTCACTGACACTGAAATTGGCACACGACAGCTTCACTGGTCTCACTGGAGTGAAGCTGTGTAAACTGATGCTACGAGGAAGACATTAGCTACATAGTCCTAGGATTTGTCAGCAAAGATTTGGGAAAAAAATGCAAAGAAGAGTGTGTGCCCAGAGAAGCCACCCCATTTTTTTGCAACAGGCCAGGACATAGTAAAAGGCAATACTAAGTATTTATTCAAAAACGTTGCTGTGAAAATGTATGTAACCAAAAACTCTCACCCCAGGCTCAAAGTCAGTTCCTCTTCCAGCCCCATCATGAAGAATCTAGCAGCCAGAGATCTAACAAAACTCTGCAGCCCTAAACTGAGACATTGCATTTATAGAGAGATTAAAAATGCAGAAAGCTGGAAACTTTGCTTATCTGAGGAGGCTGGCTGGGGAGCAAGGTGCAGATGGATGTTTAGCCTTTGAAGCAACTGTAAAATAAACTGTCCATTTTAGAAAGAGTACAAAAGAGCCAGCTGCTGCAGAAGAGTTGGAGCCCCTCTGTCCCTGGGGGAAACAGGAGGATTAAGGGGAGAGACGGGAGAAAAGGAGTGCTGCTTGTCTTGGAAATGCCAAACAACTCAAAGGGAAACTGAGGCAGGGAGCTGCATGGGGGTGATTATCATTACATCTGAGTCTGCATATTTCTCATGCAAGCTCACACAAGAAGTGATTTGGCTTGGCCCCTTTACAATGCCTGATTGTGTCCCCAAAGATGGGAACCGGAAAGCCGGAGCATCCGCACAGCCGGAGTGCTGAGCCAGGGTGTGTGTAAGCTTCAAGCTGTGGGGGGAGCAGTGTGTCACTGCTTGTCTGCAGCCCTGCACAGCTTGTCATCAGCCCTGTCTTTGCCAAGGAGCAGGGAAGAATGAGCCTGCTCACAGGAAATGTACTTGGACTGCCTGGTGGAGGGACCATGCTGCAGTTCGTGAGACAAGGGAAGACGCAGCTGCTGTGTGGCTGGCCAGCCCGGAGGCTGTACTGCTCTGGGCACCAGCACTTCAGTGCACAACACAAATCGTTCTGTTCCAGGGACGCTGCATAACTCTACATCCTCTTATACTCCCCTCCTCTCCCCCTAAAGGCAAGCTGCCTTGTTCCTTAGTCTGCTTCTGGTTTTGCTTCTCAAAAGGCAGTGTGGAAAATAGAGAGAACCAAAAATATCTGGTTCTATCCTACCAGAAAAACAGGTCTGAACTGCGCCATTAAGAAAATATGTTACCTTTGCTTTTGCATTGACTCAGGAGCAGATTTTTGCATTTTCTCCATGCTGCCCCAGAGCTGCTGTTAGCCTGTTACGACACACCCAGGCCATAGGGAAGCAAAACATGTTTTTCTCCTCCTTCCTCCTCTCCGCCCCCAAAATTATGAAATATGACAATGACATTTTCAACTCATAGTTTAACTGTTCCTACACAGCAGGGAAAGAGATGTGAGGAGGGAGCAAAAATCCGAATTAGACAGAGTAGATTATGTTGCTTATCCTAAGGTTTATTCAAAGATTTCTCAATTTCTCAGCCATAGAATGGTGCAGGGAACTTGCTAGACAGGCTTTGATGTCTCTGGTTTACTTCACTGTCATCTTATTTTAAAAATAAGTGTTAACAAGATTTGTTAAATTAACCTTCTGGTACCCACTTCTCTGGGCACATGATGGTAACCAGAACTCACATTTCTTCAGCAGGAGGAGGTTTCTGTAAGAGCTTAGAGCTGGTTTTCCAGCTCTCAGATCCCCCGCTGGGCAGGATTTTTGAAACTAGCTCAGTGCATGAGAGGATATTTTTTTTCCAACTCTTTTGAAAAATCTGCCTATTAATTGTGATGCCTGAAGGGAGCTAAAGGCTTCTCAACCATGCTTCCTGCCTGTCCCCGCCTCCCACGTGCAGAGCAGTTTCTCCTGCCCCAACTTTGGTTCCTTTCCTCTGCAAACACAGGGGGATCAGACTCATCTGCATAAGTCCCTGAAAGCAGCTGTTGTGTCTCTTGATTAAAAACAGTAATTTTTGATATATAATCCCAGGAAACTGTTAATAAAGTGATAATTTAGGAGCTCTGAAGCCGTATCTACTGTCCATTTAAAAGATGATTTGTAACCTGCTAATTAATCATTGTGCTCCACTGGTCCTGGGCTGCTAGCTTGCTTCTCTAATGTAGTAATGACACAGAAACACTGCCAGAGCATGGAGTGGCTTTTTAGGAAAAGTGGAGCTAAACATTAGGCATTATTCCTGTCCCTGTGTGCAGGAAGAGTCCTGATGTGGGCAGAGTTAGGGGCAACCAGGCAGGGTGGAAAGAAAGGTCCCAGATGTGGCATCACCAAGCCATCAGCAGCACTGGAGGCCACGCCGCTGTATCAGTAGAGCATCTGCAAAGAGATGGGATAACTTGTTCTACCCAGCCCTGTGCTACGGGGACTATCCTACCCTAGTTCACTGGGTAGAGAAAAACAGGGCTCAATATGGTAGAGTAATATGTCCAGGACTGGGACTGGTTTGGAAAGGAAAATTATGAAAACAGCTTTTTGTTTCTCTCATTTCCTCTTACGCACAGCTTTTGCCACAGCTGTGCACTGCCAGCTGTGATGTGGTATAGGACTGACAATGTGGTACTATCTAGAAGCACCCAGGGTAGCGAGAATGGGAGTCTTTTGTTTGTTTGCTTAGCTTCTAAATGAATTTCATCGTGAATAAAAATAGAGAAAAATGTGGGATAGCAAGGATGGTCTTCAAATGTTATAATGGGATATATTTAGCAAGTGCAGGAAGGAGGGGCTAGATTTGACAGTGGCCAGGCTACAGGATGTTACTGAAAGGAAAGCGATGGGTGTGATCCCTCTCCTAGGCATTGCAAGCCTCTGTGAGGAGAGCACAAATAACCCAGAACGAGCAGGGAAACAGGTGGGCCACAAGGGGAAAAAGGCAAAAGAAAGGACTGCACTGGGATAGCGAGAGAGACTGAGAGCTAATCCTTGAATTGTGGGTCTCAGCTGAGGTCTGAATGAACAGCTACACTGATGTCCCATCAGGCAGCTGAATTATTTGGGGATGAAAATGAAGTTTCCTTGGGGGTCAACAACTAATAAAAGGGTAGAAAACACAAAGTGGCAAGAAAATGTCGGTTTCCACAGTAGAAGATTAGCAGGGGTGTGCCACTGGAACATGCGTTGCTCAACATGCTCATAAATGGTCTGGAAAAGGAGCTGAATAGAGAGATGACAGTTTGCTGATGATACTAAATCATCCAGGGCAAGGAATGTAATTTGCCAGCAAAGAGCTGCAAAAGATCTCTTGACATTGAATGCCTGCATCATAAAATTACAGATGAAATTCAATATCAATAACACAAAATAACTCACATGGAGAAAAACGCCCCTTCTTATATACAAATACACAGTGGTGAATTCTGAATGACAATTACCACTCAGGAATGAAATCTTGGTGTTATTGTGACTAATTCTCTGAAAATGTTAGCTCAATTATTTTAGGAAAAAAATAAAAGCAAAGAAAATGCAGAATTGTTAGGACAAGAACAGAGAACAAGCCAGAAACATCACTGCATTACTGAGTACATCCACAGTGAGCCCACAGTTTGAATACCATGTACAGCTCTGGACCTCTTGTATTAAAAAAAAATATAGTAACAATAATATATATATATTTAAAGGCACAAACAAGGGCAATGAGGGTGATCAAAAACACTGGAATTCTTCCTCACCAGACACGTCTAAATAGGTCTGGACTCTTAAGCCTGCAGAAAAGATGGCTGAAAGGAGATGTGAAACAGATCAATAAAATCATTTGTGCTTCGGAAAAGTGAACAGGGATGATCTATGCACTGCTTCCTGTGATGCAAAAACATCAGATGGGTGTTACAAATTCTGACCTTCTCTCTGCATTGCAGTCTTCCAGTGCCTCTTGGAGAAACTCATTGTTCTGAGGCACAGTACATGAGGCATATTTGCCTGTTTTCATTTTTTTCAAGCACTATCCCAACCATCAAAGAGAAGCACTTGTTTAAAACACTAATCCTCAATGCAGTTTAGGAACAGCTGAAATGACAGGGTGGGCCAGACCAAGCCTCACATGCCTCAGCCAGCCCAAGCTAACACGATGTGTGAGATGCCAATGTGCCAATGTGACCTGCCACTTCAGGCCCCATCTGCTTCTCCCAGACCCTGGGAAAAGGTTGACCAAGTGCAAATGAAAGAAAGATGAAAGAAAGTAGCCTGTAGAGGTGACTGTGAAACCCAAACCCTTAACTGTCTTTCAGCCACATCCTTTGAGTCACACATTGCAAGGTGCCTGCACACTGAGAGATGGTTTCTGCCCTGGCTCTAGTAGCTGTTGTCTGGAGTTACACAGTTAATGTGGAAATAAGAAGGCATCTTCATTAGTTAGGGAAGAACAGGGCCTGATTAATCTAGGGAAACCGATGGAAACAAGGAAATCTCCTGTGCTCAGCAGGACTCTGAAACATATCCAACTGGTAACAGGTATTAGAAACTGGAGTTTCAAACACGCGGTTTTATATCTTTTTCTAAATTATAAGAGGAATGCAAAGAACAACAACAATTACTACCATAAAAGCCCATTTTAAAAATGATTTTTACTAAGCCCTCTGTTTCCCAGCCCTTGGAAGTGTGCTCTGTGAAAACACCTGTGCCTTCACCCTGCCTCCTGTGAAAGCTGGGAGAGTGCACAGATCCTGAAAGCACCCTGAAAGCTCCCCTTCTGTTCTCTGTGAGCTTCTGAGAGGCTGGGAGAGGTATGCTGCAAAGCTCAGTAACAGAAAGCAGAGCACTTTTTTTTTTCTTTTTTTTTTTTGGTGCTAGCAGGAAGCATGATGCTATTGCTAAATGGGTCTTGTCAGTGACATGAGTCTAAGACTGCTGGTGAGCCAGACTATCTGTCCTGCCTGCAGACAGGTGATCAAGTGAAACTGATCTTTCCTTTCAATCTTAAGTAACGCTGAGGGCATGCATTGCTCCTCTGTCCTGTTGTTTAGTAGCCAGACTTATACCAAGCCTCTGTGGATCTCCTGTACTCCCAACAGAGATCCTTTTCTTGTTCAGCGAAGGCATGAAGGCCCCAAATGGCTCTATGCAATCTCTCTCCCTGCAGATGTCAGCATCCAGGAGGCCTCCTTTGCAGCCTGTTGTTGCTAGAAGAGTAACAGGGCTTTGGTCCTACCCTCCACCAGCTGAGCTTTGGATTAAGGAGAAAAAAAAAAGTAAAAAAAAAAAAAAAAAAGTAAAGATTTTAAATGAACTTTGGTATCTGAGGAGGAACAGCATGGAGTTGTTTGCATTCCCCGGGGATTATCAGGATTGGGTTCTAGCCCAAGCTGTGTGACAGAGACCACTGTGACTATATACAGTTGAGGAAAGGCGAGATGATAGTTATATGAGCTCCTTGGATGGCTATATGAAGGCAATTGCATTCACTGGGATTGAATTTAAATGAGTGAGCTTAAATGAATGGCAGCAGAGTGGGACCTGAAAGTAGCAGGAGCAAGACCCGAGACGCAACCTCTGCTCACTCACCAAAATCAAACCGGCCAGGTATTAGGGACATCACACTCTCCTGGCCAATCTACAATTCAAAGCATCAGATCTTCAGTGGTTCATGTAGAAAGGTGTGGGCAGACATGGCTTTAAGCTGGTACAGCTATAGGCCTGCTCTCCCACACACTCTTAGTCTAACCACTTTGAGATCCATACAAGCACGGCGTCACCAAAAACACATAGGATATAGGATATGTGGACTCAGCCTCAAATTTCACGTTCTATAGTAAAAGCATATGAGATACTACCTTTCCCAGGGCTGTCCACACACTTTTAGAACAGAGCTCAGGATCTAAAACCAAAATCTCTGCATTCTTCCTGTTGGCTCCTAGCACAATCCCAGTCCTGATGACCCCAGAGATAAGAATTTAAACAAGCCCAGCAAGAACCAAAGTGGAGAGACTTGCCATGAACAACACAGAAGTACATTTGACAGCCTAAAGGATAGCTACAGCATAGGAATGGTCAGGTCACTCTCACCATCACATCTAGATGTCTCCCCAATGTCTAGTGTTTGGCAGCTGCCAGGTGAACGAATGGATAGTCACTAGTGCCAGGTGAATGAATGGATAGTCACTAGTGGCTCAGTTGGGCAGCCAATATGAGATTTATGGTATTCAGAGAGTTGCTTGGTAGCCATAAGACAGGAACTCATGGGCTTTCAGGGTCTAGGTAAACTCTGGAGAGGAGAAGAAGCTGAAGATATAAGTGGGCAGTTGGCAGATGGCTGGCTGCTGTCCCAGAGAGAGTGCTGCACAGGTCTCCCAGTGCTCCTGGGTGTGTTGGGCAGCTACAGTAAGTGTTTTCTTTCATAGTCTTCATTGGCCCTGTTTGCTGCAGGCATTCTTACTTATCTTGCAAACCCTTGAATAGGAAAATATCACATGCCTTTCAGTGTGTGTAAAGAGGAAGGTATTTGCAAAGAGGTATTTGAAATATGATTCAAAGTTCAGCCAGCTCACCCAGTAGGCTATGGCGAGGTGCAGCAGGACTTGGGTTTAGAAGCAAATATTTCTCAGCTCTGTTAACTTTTAAGCTGTGCAGTGTGTCAGTGTCAAGAGGACAGGGCTCTTGACTCACAGTCTGTTGTACAGCTCCAAACAGAAGGCAGTAGGAGACAGGAGTCATTTGTGAGCTTCATGCCACATATCTGACAGTGCTTTCATCAGCCCTCCTGAAACAGCATCTGGTATTTCTAAAGGACCCTGTACATTTAAAAGCAAGCTAGATCTAGCTAAGAACACAGAGAAGGGAAAGAGGATTGTAGCCTTTCCCCTTACACAGTGATAAAAGCCAGAGAGCTTTATGATGATAAACTCCACACTTTTAATATATAATCTCTCCCAGTGTCCTGTTGCTGGACTAGTTCCTAATCTGTCCCCATGGCACTTCTCATGCCAGCAAAACTAGTGGATGCCACAGATTCTTTGCAGTCCAGTCATTCACAGTGCACTTACTTTTTCCTTGTTATCCATGGTGATGGCAATCTGCATCCTTCTCCCCCGGCGGAAAGCCACCAAGTGGTCTGTCTCCTCTTCACTGAGGTCTGGCACCCTGCCCGGGCCAGGGAAGCACTCGGTGCGTTTCTCACTGACAATCCGCTTGCCCTGGAAAGAACAGGATGAGCTTAAGACACCTCCATTAGCCCTACACAGTTCCCTTCCCATCCCTGAATTGCGCAGGATTTTGGCTTGGCAGGACAGAAACAAGAGCCAGGCTTCTTCGTTTGTAAAGCTAGATACTTTAAAGGATATATAACATTACATAGCCTTGTTTAACTGAGTACGTGCTACTAGGTAGGGTGGGATTTCCCCTGTTCATATGTTTTGCAGAATGAACAAGATTGATATTTTTATTCCAGACAGGTGAGCCACACTGCATTTTTGTCTTTGACAAAAATACAAAGTTGTCCTCTCAACAAACAAAATGTCCAAGTAAAACATGAGGCTACACTGGGGCAGAAACCTATGAGGTGAGATAGAAAGGAAACAGTGGTGTTCTCTCCACTCTTGTCTGCAAAGCAGTTACTACCCCAAAGTGTATTAACACTTGATAATTTATTATCTTCATATTCATTGTGCATCTGTATTTCTGGGATGATTTATTCAGCAGAGGAATAGTTTAGAAAACTGATATATAAACTCCTTAAACAAGGGCAGTTTACCCCCTTTCACATATTATTTCCAGCTGTTTGTATCAGCTCATGTCTTTACTGCATGGATTTACATCTGGTTCTAATTTTGTTAATTATCTTTGTAGTTGGTTGAGCTCCAGCCAATGCCCTTAGCCATCACTTCCACAAAATGAGTACATCTTTTGTACAAAAATACATACTTTTTCTCATTTAAATGTATCGTATTCCAGTTCCATCATGTGCCTTTTTATTTTTGCCTTACAGGGAAATAAAATACTTGGTAAGTTCCATCTTTATCTCTGATCTTTTTCTTTTCTATTCTATATTCTATATGATTCTTCTGATCCACTTTGTCAGGGTTCATCCCTTAGAAGCTTCCCTCCCTACAGGATGGTACATTTTCTTCTGGTTTTCTCCCTGGACTTCCACACATACCAGAGTCTTGATTTTAATGGGTTTCAGAATCTCCAAGCAAAGTTCAGTGAACCTTGGGAACTCTTTGTCGCTACGAACTTCATTTCAAAAACAAACAGCACAAACTGACCTCAGATTTGTATGGAAGTCTTGCAAGCATCAGTGAATTTGCCATGAAATATGATATCAAGATGTCTTGCATTAGTCTCATCCTCACTTGGCTCTGCCAGAAGTGCAGATGTTAGCATGGAGGGAGCCTTGGTGCAGACAGCCTCCGTAAGCAAGACCTTTTTTATCGCTTGTCCAGTCATCGAGCTTCCTAAAACACAATACCCACTTTAGAAAGTAGCGGAATATTTTCTGCATCAGACCTTCAGTCTCTTGCTCATTCTGCTTTCACATTGTGTAGTTTTGCTGTCTCAGCAGAGACTGTTCTTGAATTGGTCTATGCGTGCAGGTTGAGGAGTGGGTCCGTGTCCTGCTGTTGGTTCCGACCGCCAGAGCTGTGTGGACAAACTGGGGATTTTTTATACATTCCCTTAACCATGTACAGCTCTGGTTTCAGGTTTCAGCTCTTGCTTCTAACAAGTTTTGCTGCCCTTAGTAGGACCCTTGCTATTTCTGCTTTTCTTGAAATAACTGAAGCCACATGTTGTGTTCACAGTAAGGATCTGCTGCCAATCTGCTCAATGCTGTTCTGGAGCTTTCAGTGGTGTTCTCAATGTTTGTGTCAATGCAGTCTACTTTGATTGCTGCCATGGACAGAGTAGATACCTGTGAGCCACCCCCAGCAATGTCAAGATCCTTTTCTGAGAGAGTAAAAGTTGATAATCAAGAGAACAGGTGATCATTTAAATACGGAGTACAACTGCCTGGGCGTATACCATGGCCAGCCAGTCAGCTGCACTTCCACCCGGAGCACGTATGTATGCCCTGAAGGTGCCCCCATATCTAAAATCTCTGTGAGCTGTTTTAAAGGTCTTAGACTAAGTATCTGTCTCAAGAAAGATGTGATTTTAGCAGCTGGGACAGAGCCAGAAAGTTCAAACCAGAATCTAAACTGCTCTGAAATCCTCATTTTACCTTCCCTCCTTGAGTAGGGCATAGTATAGTGTCTTTAACTGCACATCCCATTGCAGTCACAAGATTACCAGCGATTGCATTAATACAGCTTAATAGCTGACTGCCTGATTTTTCAAATAAAGTGAGAACCAGCTGAAGATGAGAAGACAGATAGCAACTTTGGTATCAGTGACCAGAGGATGTTGGATTTTTGGAGACTGAGAGCACTGAGGAAAGCAAGCAAAAGACTAGAGACCATGGGCTTCTGGAAAGGGGATTTTGGCTTGTTCAGGGAACT
The DNA here is from genome assembly GCA_011076525.1 of Nettapus auritus. NCBI lineage: Eukaryota > Metazoa > Chordata > Aves > Anseriformes > Anatidae > Nettapus > Nettapus auritus. The sequence goes on from CM021769.1 coordinate 30,168,519, forward strand.
AGTATGCAGGATCCCACGGAAGCAGTCTGAAGGGGAAAGGAGCCCAGGAGACCTGACTGGTTTTCATAGATAAGGCTCGAGAATGTAAGTAAGGACTTACTGTTGTGCAAAAGATGAGCAGGTGTGGTAGAAGGCCACCTTGGCTGAGCAAGGAGCTCCTGGTGACACTTAAATATGAAAAGGGAGTCTGTGGGAGGTGGGAAGGAATAGGGTCTCAAAGAAGAATATAGGAGCAGCACCTGAGGGTGCAGGGATGGAGTCAGGAAAGCCAAAGCTCAGCTGGGATTGAAACTGGTGAGAGATGTGGAGGTCAGCAAGAAGGACTTCTGTACGTATATTAGCAGCAAAGAAAGGTGAAGAAAGATGTTGGCCTGCTGTGAACGGGGTGAGCAACTTAGTGCCATGAGACATAGAAAAAAAAAATAGGTACTCCATGCTTTCATTGCCATGGTCTTTTACTGGCAAGATCTGCCCAACCTCTCAGATGTGCTCAGAGAAAGGTCAAGAGGCAAGGGGTACAAGCTGCCACAAGGGGAAGTACGACTCAAATGAAGGGAAAAAAATCACAATAGTGGTCAAACAGTTGAAAACAGGTGCTCAAAGCAGCTGGGAAATACCCATAGATGGAGATTTTCAGAACTTGACTGGACTCAGCCCTGAGCAACCTGCGACAACCTTGAAGTCAGCTTTTAAAACCTGTGCTTTTAGCTGGGGACAGGACTAGAGGGCCTCCTGATGTCCCATCCCACATCAGTTGTTTTATGGTTCTGTTATTGTTTTCGGGTTGTTAGCCTGCCTCAACTCTGAGGGAAAAACCTGTTTAGATTTTATGTGTGCAGATGTGTGCAAGCATAGTAATTTTGCCTGTTTTCTTCAGCTTGTGGCTTTTATACAGCAAGCACTAGGTATTACAGACCTGAATTCAGGATCAGTCAGGAACTATGTTTGTAAGCACTTAGGTCGTGGCTTTTAAGTGGCACCTGCTTCTCAATGACAGAATCACCCCACGTCCAGGGTTAACACAGCTCCACTGCCAGAACTATTGGCCAATACAAACACAGGATGTTTTAAAACTAGAAGTATATTTCAAGTCCTATTTATATTCTGTGATTCATGTATTTTATTCCTAATTTTCACTGAAACCAGAGACCGGAATTATAATGGTCAGCACAGGATTCCTGCTTGCAGTCAAAGCCACCAATGTGGCTTTTCTTTATGCTGCTGCAAATCAGTATTAATGGACGTGGGTAGAAGAAAAATTAACCTTTTGAATAGACTATCTTGGTCTCATTTTTCAGACCACAGAGCTGTGCTGGATAATTTGAAGCTGCAAATCTCATCTGCCATCCTCTTTGCGTTCATAGGGCAACATCTGTGGTTGCAGGAATATTCTCTGGTCTTATTCACTGAGATGACCCAGTAGCTCAGAAACACAGTATTAACATGGTCGTTTTAGGAAGATACAAATGGGAAATGCCTTGTGATAAACACAGGAAAGTGCAGTTTTATTTAACTCTTCCTTTATAGACTATGTAAACGGCTACCTCTTATAAAGTAGCTTGCCAAGTTAGCTAACTGAACCATGTGTCTTCCAGACATATGAACAAACATTTCCCATTGAAATGAAAAGCAAGTGAAAATAAAAAGTCTTGTTAGCTGCTCTGAAAACCTAAGCATTCCTATTTAAACTTTCTCCCACAGCTAGTGAGGATGAAGTGGAAAACACCATTGTGTGTGCTTCACAATTCCCCTTTATAAAGGAAGCTAAACAGTTTCTTATGCCTTGAGACATGGAAGAAAAGTGCTTAGCAGTTTTTCAAGGCCCCCTACACATCATGGGTCCACAACTTAACCCTAGCAATGCCAAGGCAGTCACAACAGGGACAAAACCAGCCAACCCTGAATTTGGAATAGGTGTATGCAAGATTGTACCCCTCTTCTTTCTCTCCTCACACCAGCCTGTCCTCTTCTAAAAACCTGTTCCTCACTCACGTCTGTTGGGTGGAGGTCTCTATAAAGCAATCTGGGCAAGTGCCCAAGGCAATCTGTAAGGCAATTTTCTGTGAAAAAATAATAATAATAATAATAATAATCTCTTTCTTTCTTTTCCCCAGCTTCTGCCTCTCTTTTAGCAACCCTCGAGCCAAGCCTACTGCCACCCAAGAACTGTGCAGCCCAAGCAGTGCGCTGCTGCTTCCTCAGTATGCAATCAGTCCCACAAAAGACAGCATTCTCCCACCATAAGAGCAAAGTTCTTGGGAATCACAGGAATGACTCAAGTTATACCCCCGGCAAAAGGCTCAGTCTTCCACGACTAAATTATCTAGGGAAGAGCTGAGAGCAGCTGGTAACCTCTGAAGGTAGCCGGATCCATTGTGCCTTGCAGAATAGGCTCTGAACTGCTCTCTGTCCTGTTTCCCTGCTCTATTTCTGGCATGAATCAGAGGCTGAAAATAGGGTTTCACTTTGCCTTGGAACCACTGAATTGTTCAAGACTGGTACTTACTTTGGTGCTGAAGCTGTACATTACTTTTTTCTTTGATTGTTATTATTCCCAGGAAATACCTTTGCTCCAGGGATAATTCTGAGTTTCCTGGGGCATTCAAGGCAATACATTTTCCTTTCTGTTAAACCCTGAGCAGGCATGTGCAGTAATCCCAGGCTGTCCTGGTGAGGTTAATTAATGAACTGGTGAGTTGGGCTGCCCTACCCTAAGCAAAGCACCAATACAAGGTGTTCAGCATCCTGGTTAATGTTTGTTTTGTTCTGTTATTTTTTGTGTGTTTGTTTAATTTTGTTTTATTTTGTTTTGTTTGTTTGTTTTTCATGAAGAAAGCAAGTCCAGTCATGGCTTAGCAGGGTAATAGCAAGCTATTAGTCCATGACTTGTACATCAAACATTAATTCTAGCTTCAGTCAACAGCCATACCCTAGAGCTCTTTTAGGTGTTTCGGTGGCAATGACCTATCCTTTGGGCAAATAACACAGCCACAAGTAACTCCTGCCAGGGAGGCTCAGCACTAAGTGGGTCTGTCTGAAAGATGGGCTAATCCCTTACTGCCTGAGAAAGTCCTTCCTGAGGAGGGACACAGGGCATGAGTAAAAACAACAGCAAAGCCACTATGTGAAAACCCAAGAACCAATGCAGAGGGGCTTGTACCCAAATACAGCGAATGAGACTGAAGCTCCAAAGCGAGTTACTGGATTTACAGGAAGGTGGCACCTTCCTAGGGACATTATATGTTAAAAGTCACAGCAGGAAGGCTGGCACATTGGCAAAGCCATTAAACCCTGCAATTTATGGAGCAGATGGCAGGGAAGACAGAGAGGCTGATACAGGAAATACCTCTTTAGCAGAGCAGTGATAGCTAGACTTATATAGGAGTGGGAGACCACTGACTTTTCTATGAAATACCCTTTTCCCTCCCTCCCCATGCTACTTTTGGCTAAGATGGGTTGCCTGAAGGCACATTCTGCTTAACATGCCAGCACATCTTTTGCTCGTTTACTATTTTAAAAATATCAGAGATTTCCTAGATTGCTTGTCCCACATTGGGAAATCCTGGCCCTCCGCGGGCTAGCTCCCAAAGCGAGGGATATCAGATGAGGAAAGTGCCCGTGCAGAGCCAACAGGAACAGGGAGCAGGGCCCAAACAGGCAGCAGCGCTTGGCAGAGCCACCTCCTCCCCTCCACGGGACCTTTCTCTGCTCAGTTGCTGCCTGTGTGAGATTTGAGACTCTGACACTAGCTATTTAGCTGCAGGCAGGCAAAGCTACACTGCTCGTGACAGCTACACCCTAGTAACAGTTCACTGAGAATCTGTAAATGGAGAAATGCCTCTCCTGTGTCTGAGGCATGCCCCAGATGGCAAAGGTAGTGTTAAAAATGCCCACCTGAGGGGTGTCAGGAAAAAGAACATGGGGAACAAAGACATACCCTGGAGTTCTGTCCAGTTTATACAACTTTCCAGCTGCCTTTCCTTTGGAGTTTCTCCCTTTGTAGTGATTTGTGACACTGAGGTTTTAGTGTAAATTGTTTTCTGCACAGCCCAGTTGCTCTGTTGCTTGAACCTTGCAGTGGTCATAGAAAAAATGTTGGTGGGGCAAATGAAATAGGCCTATTTTGTCATTCCAGTATCACTGAGCAAGTGTCTTTGCGGACACCTGGTGAAGCCTTGCTCTCTGGGAAGCTGAGGCAAATTATCTACACTCTCTTTTAATCTTCAGCAGCCCAGAGGATGCCTTAATAGAGCAGTAGTAACAAATAAGATTGTACTTCATGTGACAGCAAATACAATTTTGTCCAAAATCCTGGTAATTTTCTCCTCTCACCCAGTAGAGTTCCACACTCTTCCTACTCACCCATTTGAAGAACTGAATTTAAGGTAGCTAAAGGAATGTTCTGAACTGACACCACCAGAACATTCAGCAATAAATCAGTTTTCCTCTGACATCAAGTCAGGCTGCTGGGTTGTGCTTTACACCAACACTCACGAGAACCTCGGGGATTGCTAAGGCCTGAAAAAGGTACTTAATGCAAGCAAATTCATATATACCATACAATAGGGAACTTATGGGAAGTTTCCATCAAGGTCTGCATTTCCGGCAGAAAAATCTCAGAGGTCTATTAATTGGCCATGCTGAAAAACATTGGTGCAGAGTTTAAGGCAGCAATGTGTTTTAGCTGCCAGTGTTCTGTGCTAATACAAATCCCCATCTAGGATTTGAACTCTGAGCTGTAGATTACGGAAAGGGCTCCAGGGGACACAGCCTGTCTGTGAGAGGCATTCATTCTGCAAATGTAATTGCTTCAAATGAAAGTCCCCTGCATACAACTACATGGCCATGGAGGAGACTACATGACCTTGGAGGAGACTCTTAAATATTTCACTGATAAAGTTCAGTAAGTAATGAGGGATTTCTATGTATCCTCTGAGAAGAAAAAAAAAAAAAAAAAAAAAAAAAAAAAAAAAAAAGGCATTTCTTTCTTTTGTATTAGAAGGTGGTTTGGTTGTTATGGAATGTGATTTCATTTGAAAGGGATGTTCGCGCTACTGGTTATGTATCTGGAACGAAGGAAATGAGAGGCCTCATTCTCTTTCTCCTAAAAAATCATTCTGAAAGTTACATTATTTCCAAAATGATTCAGTTCCTTCAAGGTAACATTCAATGACTTCATAATGGTGCAGTGATTGTAGCCTACTTCTTCATGAAAGAAAGGCTAGCTAGGTCAGGGAGAAACAGAAATGAAAAGGCATTCGAGGCACAAAATTGGAAAAACATTTCCAAGCTGCCTTGGAGGGAGTAAATGGCTCTCTGCCTTTTGTTTACAGCCAAGGTTTTCAGCACTGCTACCTCAAAGCGCCAGGGTAGCAGGAAGGGTGGGGGCTCACTTCATTACCCTGGGAAATGGCTTTGGCCTGGACCTCACTTCACAAAAGCCTTCTCAGATTTTGTGGGCCAAGCATGTTGCTGTGCCTAAAAAGGGCTCTGGGGGAGCAACATTTGCTGCTGCTGTTTCCTTTTCCCCATGCTGCCCCGCCCTGCCCTGCCCCAGTGGCTTAGAGAGGCAGGGGATGGATGAATGTGTGAGGCTTTCTGTCTGCTTCCCACGGGCACGGTCTGCACAAAGGGTCCGTGCTCATCTTGGTGGTGTGTCTCCAGGTGTCTCACTGGTGTCTAATTAGTATTAATCAATTAACAGATAACTCTGCTTCCTGTGTTCTTGTGAACATACTAAACATCAAGAAAAAGTACCAGCTGCAGCAGTAACCTTCTCCAGAGGCTCACTAACTAGAGGGCTTCCCTGAGTTCCCATGCAGGTGCAGGTGCACATGCAGGTATTACATTTTTCCAGGGGAGGTGGCATTTCTGGTCCTTGTTCCTATTGATCTCAGTGGCCAAACTCAGTAACTCCAGCAAGAACGAGATCATTTCCCTGGGATATACCAGAGGTAATTAAGAGTGTGAAGCTCGTACAGGCACGTATTTCCTTGGGCATGTTGCCAACACTAACTGCCAAACTTTTATCAAATCCTTCCTGCCAAAACTTAAAAAAAAATCATTACATCTAGATGCACAGACTCCATGAGAGATAGGGGTAGCACCTAGGAAGGAATATTCTGGCATGAGCATTTTCAATTATTTTTTCTGTTTTGCAAAATTTTTAATTAAGTCTGAAAACACTGGGACACATTTGCTGCCCAGCACATTGGCAACTGCAACTGATACTCATGTCACTCTGGATTTTATTCTGCGTTTAGGACTTTCTGGAATAGAGCAACAGGGAGAAATGATGCTGTTTTTACCACTAAACATCATTGCCTCCCTGGGAATAGCTAAAGAGCAATGCAGCTAAATCTCCCGCTTATCTCCATCCCCTTTCCAGGCACAGCAACAGAGTTTAACACCCTGCTGCTGGCCCAAGTGGCAGGCAATAAGGTATCTGCTCTTCCAGAAAGGGCTCTGCATGGGCTATGGATGGAGCTGCTGGGAGATTTAGCAAGGCCTGGGGGCTGATTCCAGCAAATCACACATGGGGAGAAAAACACAGTGCATGACAACTCGAGGTATAGACTGAGGCTGTGCCAAGGAATCGAGAAATTAGAGGAAAGGAATGGGAGGAGATCTATTCCCCTCAGAGATGAGACACGGGGGGACAGGCTGAGCAAAAAGCTCAACTGAGAGGCAGGACAGAAGCCCCTTTGTAATCTTCTTCCCTGCTCACCTTGGCTTTGTTGTCCATGGTAACAGCCAGCTGCATCCTCTTCCCCATTCTGAATGTGAACATATGATCTGCTTCCTCCTCCTCCTCCTCCTCTTCCTCACTGCCAATGCCAAACCCAGGGCTCGTAGCACAGGGACTCCATTTCTCACTCACCACCCTTTTGTCCTGGGAAATGAAACACTTCCATGAGCAAATCCTGGCCCATAGGCTCACCAGGGTGTTCCCCTTCCCCAAACACACCTGCCCACGGGCAGGGCAGGCCAGTTAAGGAAATGGCAAGCCTTGCCCTGAGGAAGTTTTTTGTGCCCGGCGCTGTGCCGTGACATTCCTATGGAACAAGGGGCTCGTTGTCTGCTCAGCAGCAAAAGCCACAATTACAGAGGGTCTGGAAAATCCTTTGCACTTACAAATCTGACATTTCAGACTAAAATGCCAGAGTTTTAGGAAACAAATGTCATCCTCCTCTCTTTCTGCAGCACTCTGAGTTAGATCAGGAAAGCCTAAGTCCTGATGGAGATTGCCTGGGAAGCCAAGCTGATGGCTCCTGGGGGTTGTGCTCACCATCGAGAGGGCTGGGCTATCTTGTCCATAGTGTTCAGTCTGGGTAATTGCATCTTTCAGGTCCTGTATGAGAGAAAAACGTGTGCAACAACGCACCTCCAGAGAAAAGCAAGGGCCAGGGCGTGGTGAAGTGAGCAATGCACTAGCCTGGATCTAAACAAGCCAGGAGCGCTGACTGCACAGGAGGAGGGTTGGTCTGGCTCAGCCTTGGACATCTCTGGGGGTTAACACAGGACTGGCCTGGTGATTTACCAAGTCCCACACTGCCAGGAGAGAAGGACAGGCTTTGCCAGACACAGATTTGGTGCAGTCAGAAAGGATGCCTGGGACTTGCAGCATTTGACCCAAAGCCCCAGAGCAGCCAAGGGCTATTTGCTTTGCAAGTACAAAGCCTAAGGAGACTGTGACTTTGCCCAGCCTTCAAGTATCTTCAGATGCATTCCTGACACCTCCAATGACACACACAGGGTGACATGTCCTACCTACACATCTGCAGCAATGCTCATACCCGGGACCCATCCAGGGCCAAATGTGCCTGTTCACATATTCATTCATTTTCCTGTCTGTTCATTCTGAATGTTGGGTACAGGTGCTTGGGCATGGCTGGAAATACGTGGATCAGCAAACATCAATTTGGGCACACATCTCTGCAAAGCTTTTATATCCTTTCAGGGACCTTTAGGAGCTATGTCCCATGCCTGAAAGAGCTTTACTGTGGAGGCTGTCTCCATCAGCAATGCCACTTGTGGAGGTCCTGCTGGAGTGAGACCTGGCTTGTAGGCAGCACTTACATTGTGAGCTTTGGTGATAGTAATAGTGAGTCCATCTTGCTTGGGTCTCCTGGAAGTAACAGCCATTCCCTCCTGCTCAGCTCGCTTTTTGTCCTCTTCTATTTCCTGAAATAGATATGTCTTTATCATTAAACTGAACCTGTCTCTACAGATGTTGTCCATGTTCCTGTTTAAAATTTCTCCTAAATGGACCCATCTCCACTTCTGAAGGGGAGTGGACCAACTTGTGTCCCTTCTGCGTGCCCTTGGAAGGGGTGACAGTGGCTGGGACATATGAAGAGGCTGGGAGACACACCAGGCCTGCAGAAAGGGAGAGCTGTGCACAAAAGCCAGGGTGCCCATGCCAGGCTAGGGCCAGGGCATTATGTCTTGCCAGGAGAAGGTGGCTGTGATCTGCCTATCTACTAGGCAGCTTCTAGAAGTGACTTCTGTAAGTGACAGTAGTTAGGTACGTAACATTTAAAATGGAGTGCGGGTTCCTCTCCCTGACTGCTTGTAGCATTCAGTCCTTCCTATAGCTTTCAGCAAGGTACCATTTTGTTGCTGTCACCAGAAAAGGTCCAAAATAGCTCCTATGATATCAAAGGAAATAAATCTTTTTAGCAAGATCCAGTCCAAAACTCCACTGAGTCCTTCAGCTCTAGGTCTAAGACACAAAGCATACTCTGGGTTTTCATCATGGCTCTTTGCTGGATTCAAGACTACCTGCCCAGCTAGCAAATGTTAATCAGCTCCAAAGCCAAGAGGCTTTGTGCACAGGTAAAGAGGTGGGAAAGGTGCGATAGAGACAGAGGAAGAAAGTAGGGTGAGAAGAAATGCTGCTGTAGGAATGGAGATGTCAGCAAGCCTGGTTTCCAATTTCAGGAGCCACAGCAAAGGGCAGAGCTTGGCCTACCTGCTCCAAACAGCATCCTGTGTAATAATGTTTCCTAACCAAGTTGTTCCTACACTGATGACCGTTTTCTTCATGCAGCAAGCTGTGAACAAAACAGAGGTGGAGAAGGTAAGAATCAAGTAGACTTACCTGGTATCTTCGTATGAGCGCTTCATTCTTCTTCCGCAAAGCCAGGATTTTCTTATCAAGTTCAACATCTTTCTGTTCTTTCTTCCTTAGCACGGCGTCATCCACTGTGGCATCCTGAAAACAAAAGGAGCAAAGCTTTTCCCAGTCATTGCACTAACAGGAAAAAAACCTCATCCTTCTGGTTGGATGGGGGGAAAGCTGAAGTGTCTTTCCCTCCAATTTCTCCTCTTAGACCTCCACTTAAAAGGACATTGAGCCTTTTTAGTTGAATAGTTGAATTTTTACTGACAGAATCGACCCTTTTTTATTAGTTTTTTTGTTTGTTTGTTTGTTTGTTTTTGGTTTTTTTTTTTTTTAACACTTGTGTTTGGCAGTGAGGTAATTGGAGCAAAAACGCGATGGCCCACTTTGATGGCTGGCAGTAGTCTCCAGAGTTAACACAGCACTTAGTAAATGAGACCTCTCCCTGCTGCTGGTTCAGGTGCTGCCAGGCACACCCAGTGCCCTCCGTTTGCATTCAGCCAGCACCTTGGTTACCGCAGGGAATTGCAAAGCAGATTTCTAAATTCTAGTGACAGCAGCGTCTGGTGGAAATTAATGCTGATGGGTATCAAACTTGCTGCAGCAAGCTGATCCATTTCATCTAGCCTCTGCCTGGTGTTTACAGGAAGAGCAAGGTGGCAGGGCTGAGATCTCCAAGACACTACAGGTTTATTTTTAAACAGTGTTTTCGTGCTCTCCTTATCAGCATGGCATCTGCGTGCCTCTCCTCTGCTCACACACAGCTGGGTGAGACAAAGTGAGACTGGCAAGAGGAGGAGAGAAAACCCTAGGTTTATGGGCAGGCACTGGATTTGGTTTTGCTGCCCTTGCAGCTCCAGTCAGTGGGCTACCCCAGCCTGCCTTCCTTGCCATTTGGTCGTGTGCAGGAAATCTGCCATGGGAGCACTGCAGCAAATCTGCAGCCCACCTGCACCAGGAAAAAAATAGAAAAGATGGGGCCCAGGGAGAAAGCTGGGCCCCATCTCCAACCCCAGCCTCGGAAACCTCCGAGCCCAGCCCCAGTGCTCTCACCTGGGCTCCTCACCCGAGGAGCCCCCTCAGGGGTGGGCACGGTGCCTCTGGGAAGAAGATTTAATAAAAATGGAGAAGCGAGTCCGCAGCAGGAGGTAAAGAAGAAGACGATCCTTCTGGAGAGGGAGGAGAGGGGGTCTGGCTCAGTGGGGACCCTGGAGGGGCTGCTGCCAGTGGGGGGACCCTGAAAGTGCCAGGGCCAGGGAGCAAAAATACAGGGGGAAAGGTGCTGGGAGGGGAGCGGAGCATTTTTTCCTAAGGGTCTCTTTGGTTGGGTTTATTCTTAAAGCCAGAATCCAGCATTAATAGATGGTTAATTGGCAAAGAAAACCAATTGAAATTTCTTGAATCACTAAAGCGTTTTTGCCCATGACGCATTAGTGACGCATGCTTTTTGCCAAAGCCCTCCCCATCCCTGTTGGCTTCCTAATTCCTCACAAAAATAACAAGCCCTTTAGGACAATTATCACTTTTCCCATTTTCACAGGACCTCATCATTGCAAGTATTTCTGCTGCCCTCCCTTCTCCCAGGCCCAACAGCTCCTGGCTGTACCCATCCTAAGGGCAAAACCCCCAAAGCATCCTCCACAGCTTGCTCTGTAGCATTCAAGTGCCATTTTGCAGATTAATTATATTTCTTTTTCTTTTTTAACTCTACCTGCAGCCACGGACAAAAACATCCTCCCTAGTAATCCTGCCAGCCCCACTGGTGAAAGCCAGAGCAGCAAAGCCTGGGAAGAGCTTCTGCACAGGCCGGAGGGTTTTTTCCTTCATTAATCATGACATAGCAGGTGTGACCTCCTTCAGGGAAGGATACGTCAGGGTCTAGCCACGGCAGCTGGGGACACGGGATCTGGGTCCGACAGCCACCATGCCTGGGGACTGGCCTCAAGCGGTAGTCAGTGGGCTCGTGAGTCCCTTTTCCTGGGAGGGGAGGGTTTCTTCTGCATTCCTGTTTTTTGCCTGGTCCTAATTAGGTCACCAGAGGAAAAAGCGGAGCAGTGGGTATCCAGAGAAGGTGCTGTCAAACAAAGTTTTTCTTAAACTGAGCAAACGCAGTGAGAAGCACGAGCCTTGAAAGGAAAGAGTAAAACCACAAAGCTGTAGCCCAGGGGAGCGAAAGCCTTTGACTCTACTCCATGTTCCCAGCTATGTTTGTGCACCACATCCAGCAACTTACAGGGCTCCAGCCTCCTGAAGCTGTGCTTGCTGTGAGCCCGTACATCAAACGAGGCTGGATTTAGGCACTGTGAACCTGACCCTTGATTTTTTGTGTCTCTTAGAGTGGAGTTGTTAGCATTTTACTGGGATGGGAAATGCACAGGAATATCCTTCCCGTTTGAGAGAGCAGGATTTTGGATGAGCTGGAGGAATTATTGTCTTAACGTTACAAGGTTTTTGGCTACCCAGGAGATGGACAGAAGTAAGAAGAGGGGCTCATTTGATCCACCAGCCCTTCAGTAGTGGCCGTGCTGTGGTTTTGTCCTGTATTGGTGCAGAACCTGGGCCATGCTAATGCGGAAAATAACTGTAGGTAGCACATGGGAATTCAGCCAGGGGTTTGCATTGCTGCTCTTCCAACAGTGTCACGGGGCTCCTGGGAACCAGGGCTGCAAATCATCTGCTGTTGTACATGGCCAACGCTCGCTTTCAAAGGAAGGGATCCAGCTGCTGAATCACTGCACATCCCTGCAATTCAAGGTATTCCTTTCAAGGGTTCGACATGAAGAAAAAAACAAAACAAAACAAAACAGATAAGCAAACAAAGAAAAAAAAAAAAAAAAAAAAAAAAAAAAACAGAGCTAATGACATTTCAGCTCTGATCAAGCAGACCTGTGCTTGATTTGGACAATCACTGCAAAGAATAGGGTGATGGAGGGGGCAGAAATCTCCCCCCATAATGTTCTTTGGACAGAGGGACCAAAGGTTGACAGTGTGATACCATCACGGAGCAGGAGGTGGGCTGGATGTGGATGTTGTCAGAGACCAGAGAGGGTAAGGGCAGGAAAACCAGTTTGCACAAGCACATCTTCAGTCGTATCTCCACAGAGAGGCATTTCATCAGTGCTGATGTAGCAGCCCTTGCCAAGGGCGGCTCTGCCAGGACACAGGTACACATTCACATTCAGGTGGAACAATCGGGACATTTAAACCACTCCCGTGTGTTCTTCTGGTGGACAAAGGGATTTTGTCAAGGTCTACAGAGAATGAAACACGCTTTCGCATCGCCATCCATCATCCAGGTATGTGACAAGTGAGTAGATTGTATATGTGGGCGGATACACATTCGTGGCCATTTTGCAAGCCTGATTAAAGCTGAATTCAGTGTTTACCTGAACAGAAGCTATTCTGTGAGCTCTAAATTGGCAGGTTCGGCGTTTGCCGGGTGCTGGGGTGTTGGCTGCTTGAGGGTGGGATCAAAGTGGTGCATGCCCTCAAACACACCCCTTTCATCTTCAAATCACTTTGAACAAAGACCGACGGAGCCGCCTGCTTGGGCAGAATTCAGAAACTCCTGCAGAGACAGTATTTGCGCTCTTCTCTGTTAGCAGGCAAAAGATGGAGAAGTCCTGCCAGGCCATTCTGCCTCCCTGCACATTTGTCAGCATTTTGCTTTGCCACACAGCTACTGTGGGAGGACGGGGGTCTTTCTATTTCCAGCTGGAAACAAATCACCGGAGGAAAGTTTCGCTGGTATTCATCACATCACCTCCACATTATTAATGAAGCCATTCGGGTACTTCTTTGGGTACCGTGAGTGCTGGGGAACCACGGATGCCCCTTCCTCGCAGCCCCTGGGGCCAACAAGCATCCCACAGGGCACTGAGGCACGGAGCAGCGTTTTGAGCCCACGCAGCAGCTCGCAGGGGCTCACCCATTGTGCAAGGCAGACAAGTCAGCATTTGCTGGCCAGCCACCACACCAAGCCGGCCGATGTCCAGGGGAGACGTGTCCGCCTATCGCCCTGGGAACAAAGCTGCCACCCCAGCCCCTGCTGAAGCTGGTGCTCGGGATGAGAAGTGGTCACGCTGTGCCCTTCCCAGAATAAAGCTCTTCCGGGGAAGCAAGGTGCCCGTATGTCACGGCGATGGGAGAGTTATAAATGGCTTTGGCAGAACAATGTGATGGCTTTGAATCAGAAAGCAGCCGAGCTTGGTTCCTCCTCGATAGTGAGGCAGAGCTGCAGAAGGGGAGGCCTGCTTCTATCCCAGATAAAATGTCACGGAAGGAGAAATGGAGAGCAAGCACCTTCGCGCTTTGATTACATGCCGACATCTCGCTCTGCTGTGCCCCTGCGCCCCGGTGGCACACACACACGCGGTGCAGCTCATTGGGGGCTGAGGGGTGTCTCGCTTGGGGCTGTGTCTGCATGCAGCGTTTTCCTGCATACCTTTCAAACCATCTGCCTCTCCAGTGAGAGCCCTTGGAGGCAGCATGGGTGGGAAAGAGCGAGGGACAGGAGACTGGGGGGAGGGACGGGAAGAGAGGAGCGGGGGCTCAAGCTAACACTCTTCTGCACGAGCAAATGCATCCGCTCTTTTTAAGAGATATCCTCTGCATTGACAACTACAGCTGAATCCCTTGCCAGGATGGGCAACATCCAGCCCTCCCCAGCTGGCTGCTCTCTGTTCCCGTCTCCCACCCACCCGGGAGCGCATTGTCCTGAGCCAGCCACCGCAACCTGCGACATGCGAGCCCCGGCACCCAAAATCCACCCCCCCCCCCCCCCAGCACTCCCCTCCATGACGCAGCAGGGTTCATTTACTCTCTGTAGGCAAGGAATTAAAAAAATAACAAAAATAAATAAAAAACAACAAACCCACAAGCACCAAAAGGCCACGCTGAGCGCAAGTCATTTTGTGGTCTTTATATGTGAGAGCCCCTGCTGCCCCACGCCCCCCCCGGGACCCCGAAGGCAGCACTCACAGCTCGGTGCATGTCGGACGTCGGCAGCAAAGCCCGGTGGATTCCAGCGCAGAGCTAAAAGAGGAGAGCCATCAGACGGCCTTTCTCAGCACTGGTTGCACAGCATACAAGATCATGTTTTGATTACAAAAGCCTCGCCTGGGCTCCCAGCCAAGAGCACTGGCTGCCTAATATACCAAGCGCAGACAGGGTTTTGAGTGCCTGCGTCCTCCTCTCCGATCTCACTCTCTTTTTAAAAGAAACACTCCCCCTTTTCCCCCCTCCTGACTCCTTTTAACTTCCTGATGCCACAAGCCCTCGTTCAAAGTGGAGAAAGCTAGCGAACAATGAAAAATGGATCAGGCAAACAGCTTGACTTCGCTTCATGGCCATTCATGGGGTCGTGTTATTTGTTATGCATGGCTAGCTGCACGCCTGGCGGGGAACTGTGAAAATATCTGGGGTCCTGAATGTCTTGTCAGAGCGAGTATGTGCATGAGCCTTCATGGGAAAACAAGTGCCAGACTTGCCTTTTTCTCTTTATTTTCATTATTATCTGGGAATTATTTCCCTGAGTTAAAAAGGTGTCTTTCGTTCAGGGAGGGGGCAGAAGTGGTGCTGTGGGCTGTATGCTGTCAGCTTGGCACTGTGAGTGGCAAAAAACACAGTTAAGGGAGAGGGTCCCTTGGTAAGCCCCCACTGAAACCTGCCAAAAGGCCCCCATAAGAGTCACAGAGGGGCTTTCTGAAACAGGCGTTGTTTATCTGCTTTGTTTTGGTTGCCACACTCCAGCCCTTATCTCAGCACCATGTCCTATCCTATGTGCTATGTGCCATCCTCATCGCAGACAGGTGCCTTTTCCTTCACCTGCTGAGAGTGATCCAGACCTTCCAAGAGGTGAACAGGAGCTGGAAGCACACAGGGGGATATTTTGTTGCTGTCCCCCACCCCAAACTTGATGAGAGTCTTGCTCTGTCTACATGTGGTAGCATTAAAAAAGGAGTTCCTCTGCTGCAGGTACTTATCCCCTCTAATCCTTTTGAGCAGTTCAACCACTCACAAAATCCAGAAAGCTCAACCCCAGATCCGGCATTGTTAAAGGGAAGCTTTCAAAAGACTTTGAAGAACTTTGAACTTGGCCCCTCCTCTGCACTTAACTCTAACTACTGGAGATCAGGGCTACTAAAGGAGGGGAAAGCATGGCTTAGCTAAAGTGCTTCGAGGGGAAGACTGACCCATATTAATTAGTAGCTTCTCCAATGATGAAAGGAACTTCAAGCCATTTCCCAGGCAGTGCCTCTGGATTCAGGCTTGAGGAAGGAAATTAAGACTCTCCTGTGGATGGAAACTTGGGTGAAAGAAACAAGAGCTTTGCTATAGCCCAAGTGCCCAGCAGGAGGTTTGTGATGGAGAAGCCTGTGCAGGTGTGGAGCCATGCAAAGCCCTTCCTCGCCCTTGGAACCCCTCTGAGCCAGAGGGAGCTGGAAGGACGCTGCTGCCTTGGGTCTCCAGGAGAGTATAGTCCCTTGTGAGGGTGGAGTCCATTTTTAGTTGGGCTAGGGGCCAGAGGGACAGGGTCAGCCCCGGAAGATGTTGCTGGGCTGACTCAGTGAGGCAATGCTCATGGAAACACTTTTTTCCAGTGCCAGTGCCATATCCTGCTGGTACGGTGGACATGTTTCTGAGCTCAAGGAATCTGCACACACCAACAACCAGCTCCAGATTAACACAAAGACCCACTTGATTATCCCAGATATTGAGGCCAGGTTGTATGCACAGTGCAGGGTAAATGCCATGTGTAGGGGGGTCTGTTTTGCTACCCCTGGATCTCATTAGCTAATGGTGCTCATCATGCCCAAGCTGTCAAAGCTTGAGCTAAGTGCTCACAAGCAGTTCCTACAGATTTCATGGCCATGGCATCCCAGGTCCCTGCTGTCATCTATGGTGCAGCCAAGCTCTTCCAGTGACAAGCAGTACCATGAGAAGGCACGGAGTGTCCCAGAATACCCTTGCCTTTGCTAATGACTCTGGCGAGCTGCAGTTTCCTCCAGGGCAGCGTCCAATGCCCTCAACACAGACAGCTGATATTTCTCAGCTGTCCTTCACCCTGTCTGAGTGGCATAAATGAAAGGCATCTACTTCTGCATTGTCATCTGAGACAGATGAGATGTTTTAACGCTGTGGACACAGAAACCCAAGGGCAAAAGGGGCCAGTCAAGGGAGCAGCATCTGCAGCTTCAGCAGTGGGGCAAAACAGGCTGGTTTGGGGACCTGTTGGTGCTCTTGGTACTCTCACAGGATAGAAAGCAGGACTTTATAAATATGCTGAGATATGTGGGGTTATATGCATGCACATATGTGGGGTTATATGCATGGTGTCATGGCCAGGAAGGGCTGCAATAACACCAGAGCTGCCCTCACTTTGAGGGCTTTCTCTGAACTGTCAAAAACTCTGCTCCTAAGTGGGTGACATAGCTGGGAACAGTGCTGCCTTCCCATGGGATCTGTGCCTACCTTGGGATAGGGGTGATCTTCCAGGACCACCATTCCAGCCCTGGGGAGCACTGAAACCCAGAGGTCTGCCACTAGGGAAGGAAAGAAGCCAAAACTGACCCCAGTCTGCTGTTCCAGTGAGAGGGATGTTCTGCGTACAAGACATTTCGGTGGTCCTGCGGGACCTCAGAACACTGAAACCTGTTCATACAAGCACCCTCACCTTGGTGGCTGAAGCACGTCTGTACTGCCCTCTCGGGCAGTTGGTGGCAGCTATTTCCCAGCATGTATCAACTTGACAGAGTACTTCAGACAGCGTGTGTATGTTACATCCGTGCATGACAGTAAGGACATTTGGAGAAAACAGCTTAATTACTCACACAGGAATTTGTCCACCACCCCCAAGGTAATCCCTTTATTGTTCTAAAATAGCCAGAAGTCCTTTAATAAGCAGGATGGCCTGTTTCTGAGTTGTTTATCTTGCCCTGTCCTCTACAGGCTGGCTGGTGCCATCTCTGAGGCCTGTTTGGCGCAGAAGCCATGGGGCTTACCTCGTGCAGGTACCCCAGGTCAGCTCTGTGCTTTCCTCTTATGGCAGGGGGATGTATCAGCTGCTGCTAACTATTGGCACCCCCTGAAGGAGCAGTCCTTGCGGTAGACAGAAGTTTGCTTTCAGAAAAGCCCAAAAGCTGGAGGAACCAAGCGGACGTGAGGAAATTTTTTGCCGTGCATGTGCAACGTGGGCTTGGCTGATCTCCCATAAGCAGAGCCTCCAGCTGCCCACTCGAAGGCCCTGGTCTCCACTCGGGCAAAGTTTGCTTGAGATTTTCTGGGGCAAATGAAGGATGTCAGAGCAAAGACCTGTCCATTTTGTGCTCATGACTGTGAAATAATCCCTTTATCTAGCTGTGTGCGGCAGTTTCTCCCTGACCTGTTTCAGCACAAAGAACCATCTCTAACAGCAGCCCACAATCGCCCTGCTCCAGGACAGCATTCAGCAGCTTGCAGACTGTATTACTCCACATTTTGACAGCAAGTCTGTTTGTCTCTTCTCCATATCTCTGCCTTACACAGAAGCTGAAGGAAAGAATCCGATTCCTCAATAAACCTGAACCTGACTGCCCCAAGAAGTGTTCCTGGCATCCCTTTATCAGACCTGCCACCAGTAGAAATGACCTTGACTTGAAACCCTACTTCCTTTTTCTTTTCTGCTCCGTGAAACTCCTCCAAAGCCACTCAGTCCCATGCCGATGTGTCTCCCAAGGGCACTGCGCCCATCTTCACCTTGGCTCTCTTCCATTTTTTGCACGACCACCATTTAGTCAACAGATGGCACTCGGTAACTGCTGGGAGAAGCAGTTAGCTGTGCTTCGCAGCCAGCTGCCAAAAAGCCAACTGTAGAAGGAATTTAATTCCTGGCTTCTCCGGGAGGCTGCTTTTATATCGTGTATCAGGACTGCAGATAAGCTGCATGGCCCAGTTTTGGAGGTGCTCCTCCTCAGCAGAACTAGCGGCCCCTCTCCAAGCCTGTCGGATGCAGAGAGGCATGGGAACATGCAGATTATTAAAGAATTGGTTGATGGCAGCCTGGAGGCATCTCTCATATCAGCCACAGAGCAAACTTCCCTGCAATAAGCAAACTCCTCCTTTGCCTGCCTTCCTACCGCCCCACCCCCCCACCCCCCACCCCCCCGGCTCTGGTCCTTTGGCCAGATGCAACTGCAGGATAAAAAGGAGTTTGAGGCATTTCCTCAAGCCAGAGAGAAGAAAGGTCAGCACATTCCCTAGACTGGGAGGAGGGACGAGCCAGAAACTTTAAACGGGCTTTAGTTGGAGAGACTCATAAGGATCAAAGGACTGCCAGGACATTCATTTTGAAATGCATCAATATACAATGAAACTGAAAGCTACTGAAGCTAGTTAAAGGATATAAGAGCAGTTTTCACATAGCCATAGCAATCATACCACATAAACCTGTCCAAATGTGCAAAGCAACTCTGTTTCTTTTGGAGGATGTGTTTGTCCCCTCTTTTTTCCCTCCCTGCACATCTCCCCAGCCTACAGGTTGTTGCTGCACGTCCTGTGGGTAAGATTTGTGCCTACCTGTGTTTAATGGCACCTTGAATAACTCACGATCTCACAACCTCACTTGACATTTTCCACTCCTGAAAAACTTGTCGTTCTGCTGTAGGGCCTCTGAAGTAGTTGTAAGCTGAACAAAGACCAAGAGGATCTGCCCTCTTCCCACTTCCAGACATGTACAGCAGGGCCAAAAGCAGGTTTGCTGACCCCATTCACTACCCCAGCCTCCAGATGTAGGACACACAATCCAGCCTTGGGAAGGGTGCCAAGATGTAGTAAGTGGCCAGGACAGCCAGTCAAGCAGGTTCTTTTCATCTTTTATGAAAATGCAGTCCATGGGGAAGGCATGGAGAGCTGCAGACAGCAACTGGCTTGCCCAGGGTGAAAGCTGTCATCAGCAGGGGCCAAGGGTGGTTCCCCATTTCTGTACATGGCTTCAGCCCAGATCTAGGAGGAGGGCATGGTCAACCCAATGGCCTGTAGCTTGTGGTGTGCAAGGTACAAATGAGCAAGCCAAAAGCCAGCTTGACACGGTTGCGTGCACTTTGTGAGCTATAAAGTGTCCTACTTATTTGACACAGGACTTTGGGGCTACAACAGCAGTAACAGGACCCACTTCCAATCTAATGCAGCAAGAAAGAGATTGCAAATCCAGCAAATTCCCATCCCAACCAAGCTCAATTAAAACCTAACAAACCATTTCACTTCCTTTTGCCAGCAGAACTCAAAAGCAAATTCTAGAAACCAACCTTAATTCCAGAGTCTAAACTGGACTGAAGACTATTCGTGGACTCCAGCGGTGTCACATCACCCTGATGCTGCATGGGTTCAGGCTGGGCTCAGCAGAGAGACAGGCTTTTCTTGTGCAGGGTTAAGGTGTGGAGCTGATTTGGAGAACAAGCCCAGAGAAAGTGCAAGGACCAACCTGAAAGATGCACAGAGACACCTTTGAAGGGAGGAGATGAAAAGGGGAGCCAAGGTGACAATTAAATATTAAAGGACCAGTTCAACAGTAATTAATCCTAGGGTGGAGAGAAAGGGTGGAGGTACATGAAGCACTTGCAGACACTTGCTGTTCTTTGTCTGGCTGGCCAAGTACCACACTCAAGTGTCACAAAACTCTGAAAAATGCAAATAACCCATGCTGCAGAAGGATGGAAATCATGATCCAAGAGGGCAAATTAAAACCCAGCTGGAGACGTTGGTCCCTCTCCCAGCTATGGTCAGAATTTGAACCATGTTGGCATTGATTCTCCCCTTGCACAAGCTGAAGGGTCTGAGCCTTGGCTTTTTTTCTGGAAAAAAAAAAAAAAAAAAAAAAAAAAAAAAAAAAAAAAAAAAAAGCTGATTCCTGCCATTTTGGATAGATGTTTTTTTTGTTCCTGCCCCCCCCCAGCCTTTCCATCTCCAGTGCCTCTATGTGTGACTTGGCAGTGAAGTATTGCTTGCCTGCACCCCTGATGTCCCCCAACTGCCCCTCTCACTGTTTGTATCCATTAAAGACGTCAGGACCATCAGATGAAGGTAGCAAAAGCCAAACTCAAAACAACTGAAGTTTCTTTTCATATCTGTGGAACACGTTGTTGAGGCACACATAGAGGCAGAAGGTTTTCCCAGGTCTGAAAAGAGACCTCATAGATATTTGGAACATAGCTCTGTGGAGGTTTCCTAACTGGACACATCATATCACAGTCAGAGAACCCCCTACGAAATACTTGGGGAACCATCATATGTGTTTGCCCTGTACTTACTTTGAACATCAATTTCTGGCCCCTGGGTGGGTGAGGAGGACCTTGTTTGGGAGCCTGGCCATTCTGGTGGGCCTTCTGACACTGTCCCTACAGCGTGATGGAGCAGGGCTGGGGACTCATCACAGCCCAAGCACTCAGGATTAGGGTGAGCTAAAATAAGGGGGCTTAGAATTGGGTTTATAAAAAGGAAATAGATCCATGTCCTTTCTTCCTGGAATATTGCATTTTCTTCAATCTCTTGAGAAGGAATTTGTTAATTTTGGCAATTTCCTCTCCAAATGTCAACTGGTGGTTCCCTGGATGACCCTGAATCCCTGGCACTGATGCCATCTGGACAGAGGAGCTTGGTTCTCACTAAATCCTACTGGTCCGGTGGGGATGCGACTGGCACGAGCAATCATCAGTTTACAGCCAGGTCTGCTAGCTTGAGCTTCCTTCCCATCACAGGGGACCGTGCAGGAGCCAGACTAGCTGGAATCATGCTAGATCCAGCCATAAAGCCACTAGCTGTGGTCTGAGTAGGGTTAGGGCTGTTATTGTGAAGTCAAAAGGGGCAAATTCACAGCTGAATGCAGGATGAAGTCTGGGATCATGGTTAATTCTCTGGTTGTGATGGCCCTGGGCACAGGATGAGTCTGGGCTGCTGTTGGCTGCCGTCTGTGTTATACCAATGAAGGCTCAGAGGACCAAAGAAATTACTGGTGCAGGAGCACTAAGTAGCTTACAGGAGGAAAGTTAACATGGCTCAGCTCTGATCAGCATTTACAGCAATGATTGGGAATGGGGCTGGCAGTTCAGCCGCACGAGAAGGGGACGGATCCATCCTTTGTTGGCATGTCCCAGCCCTGTGTAGACAGGATGAGATCCTTTTGGCAGAGAGAAAAGTCTTGCTGGTGGTACCTTAAACTGCTAGGATTAGGGATGTGTCTCAGAGTAGCTCTTCTGTTCTTCATTATATCTGGTCCTAATCCCAGCTGTAGCTTTGATCGTCACCTTCACAGCAGTCCAGAAACCTGCCAAAGCCACCAAACAGGTTTTAGGGAAACCGTCCTGCTAGAAAACCACCCCAGGAGGCTGTGCAGGAGCCAGCATGCCCCCCCTAACTAACCTCCTAACTAACCTCACAAAACCCAAACTTTTACCCCAGAACAGTCATCCTGAGTGAAGGGTTCAGTCCTCTACATGGAGATTCAAGGCTGCCAGTGCTCACAGCATTAGCCATGGCACTAAGGTAGTGTTAGGGTTGTGCATTGGCCACAAGGACTGAAGAGAGTGATTCATCAAGAGTTACAGCAAGGTCCATGGGGTTTCTAGAGCAAGATGGCAAACTGAAGAAGGAGGGTTCACCAGCAATTTGTACGGGGAATGTGAAGGCTTGGGGTTACAGCTAGGATTTGGGTTGGACCAGAATGGTGAAGCCCATCAAGAAGCTGGCCCAGTAGAGGCAAAGAGCAAATAACTCAGCCTGCTGTGATCTCCAGGCCATGATCTGAGCTGAGGCAGCAACTGAAGGTTCAGCTTTAGCCCTTCAAGTCCAGCAATGCTGGGAGGGAGGTGGAGCTGGGAGGGATGAATCTCCTACACCATCACCAAACAGTGGGGTTAGATGGCTGGGATGATGCACAAAGTAAGGGTTACTTGTGAGAACAGCACAAAGGCTTTAAAGCTAGAGGAAAAAGCCAAGTTTATTGCCCAATACTGCTGTGTTGGGGCAGCAGGTGAGTCTCTGACCGTAGGGTGATAAGGGGTGCCCAGGGAGGATAAAGGAGGTACCACTGCTGTTGGGCTGAATGCATTGTGGTTGTCAAACATCAGAGAGAAAAGGGCTTTTACTACAGACTCACAGCATAAAATCACTCGTCGGTGGAGTTTAAGGACATCCTTGGCAAGACTAAAATATTCATATTTTGCAGGCATTGCAACAAAGCTTAGATTCACCAAGATAAAAAATGAAATAAAAAGCCCTTCCCATGTTAAAACTTCCTAGCCAATACCACTAGTCTGATTTGCTGATTCATCTGATTTCTTTTTGTTGGCATGGACAGAGTCATACAGATTGAGAATTTCTCTTGCTCATAAATCTCTTAGCACTGCCTTAACAAACCCAAATGAGGAAGGGGAGAGCAGGAACCCCTTAAATACGCCTTGCCACAACAGAAAGAGCAATATGGTCTCCTCTTTACAGAGCTGGAACAGGACGGCAGACAGTTAAATACTCCCTGGAGCTCTCAGCCAAACTTTCCTTATTGAAAAATTAGATTAGCAAGGCTGAGAGTCTCCTGGTAACTGATATCTCGTCTGTGTTTGCCGAGTGGTGATAACACGAGTTGTATCAGCCACAAAACCACGGGAACTGGCAGTACTTGTTACCTCTTGTGAGCAACATTGCTAATGAAGCAGGGAGCTCCAAGAAGAAGGGGCCTCCAGGTCAGGAGAGAGATTCCAGAGATGTGTGTTGGGGAAAAGCACGCTGCTGGCTTCAGACGTGGCTTTGTGGAGATATTTTGAATGCACTTTCATCCACTGATGCAGAAGGGCTATAGGCAAAGCAGGGGGCTTAATTCTCTAACAATACCACAGGTAGTTGGAGATTTTTTTAAATAAGATTTCTATTTTTACCAATTCCAGAAATGTCAGTTCAGGAAAAGAGACTTCTTTCATGTGACCAGCTGACTCTAGTCAATCTCCTACTTCAAAAAATCAGTATTCTGAAATCTTGGAGCTGTCCCCCTTTCTGTGTTTTCAAATCATAGCATCCAGTTCCACGGACAGCAAAAATGTGCTCATCCCTCACCTGGATGTTACTCAGCATCAATCAAAATCCCCATTTGCACAAAGCTGTGTCACTGCACTGCTTAGAGGCCCAAGGTATTGTCAGCAAATGGTGCCTCACAGTGTTCCCCTTGCTATATTTATTATCGATCTGTCCTTCTGAAAAGAAAATTTAATGTCTGAGGCCCACTGACCTGTGATACTTCCCTTTAAGCAACAATTTACCTTCATCGAGCCAGGAGCAAATACAATATGAGAAAAGCAAGGTGTGCAGAGATGCAACAGGTAGAGCAGAAAAATTGTGACTTGCTCCCTTCTCTGTCAGGATGGATGGTGGGAGGGTGAGTCTTGGCCGTGTCCTGCTTCCTCCTACATCTTCTTACCAAGAGGGGTGCAACTCTCACTTGAGAGTTCAGGTCTTTTGGTTCTGCTGGAGTTATTTCAAAAACCCCATAAATTCCTTGTATTCTCCTTCATGGTCTCTAGAGAGTCTGCATCTAGCTTGCTGTTTTTCTCTTGGAGCTGAGAGAACCAAAGGCTGTCTTTAGCAATATGGGTCACATATTGCACTCAGCATCCTTTCCACACTTAGCAGACCGTGTATGTGCTGCAAATCTGGACTGAGAGCAACAAGGCAAAACTCCCATTTCTGGGTTGTGCACAGGATGTAGAGAGGGTGACTGACGTTGTGCCAGGGCTTTCCTGAGGACTCAACCACTTCCAGATAAATGGCCCCACACCTTTTTTAATTCTTAGGGTTGAAAAGGGAGTTTCCCCAATTCATTTCATTCTTGAAGCCAGATCTCCTTTCCTTCTTTTACCACCTCAGTAAGCACACAAAAACCTAAAAGCAGCCACTGATACTCCAGAGACACAGGTATCTCAGTGCTAGACTTTAATGTGCCATGAGACATTTGGGTTTAGTGTTTTTTGCAGAATGAGGCTTGAAATGTAGGGCTCACATGTGAATTGCAGGAGCCTGGAAGGGTCTGGTTTTGCTGGTTTTGAAGTGCTGGATTTTGTACAGGTATTTGGCTGCATCCTGCAGGACCATGCTGTGAAGGCTGTCTGCAAGATTCACAGTTCCACTAAACTGTGGAGCACTAAACTAAAATATCAGTCGTCATTTTCAAACCTGTTTGAAGCTAAAGAGGGTGTTATAGAAGAGACAGTTAGTCAAGACAAAAGTTGATGTCCCAGCATCTTCTCTGGCCTTCCCCAGCTGAGAACTCGTGTACCAAACCCTCCTAAGGACAGTATTTACCCGCAAAGACTAAAGCAGTCTCGGGTATCTCAGGATGCCCTGAGGGAACTGGCTCACTGTCAGTCACACTGGGAGATGGTGAGAACATATGGGCTGCTTCAGAGCAAATGTGGCTCCGGTGCCAGCACAAGGCACTGCAGAAAATGGTACAATATTTTTACAGTGAGATTTCCCCTGCCAAGACAATGCTGAATTAGGTCTCCATGGGCCTCCTGCCCCCTCATCAAATTCATCACATCTCTGATTTGCTTCAGTTTGCACTGTGTTTGTGCCCAGAAACACCACTGCCATATGCCTGGTACCTTCTCAGCCCATGTTATTGTGTCAACAGCCACTTAAAGGTATCCAGCACTGCAGAAACTTCATGGTCACCCTGAGAAGCAGAAAAGGGCTCTGCCTGGACCTCTCCTCCCTGTGGACCTCCTCCTCTCCACAGGCTGCAGCTCCAGCCCGGGGCCTGCTCCCATGGGGGCTCTCCATGGATCACAGCCTCCTCCAGGCCACATCCACCTGCTCCACCGGGGGTTTCTCCACAGGCTGCAGCATGGAGATCTACTCCATGTGGGACCCATGGGCTGCAGAGGGACAGCCTGCTCCACCAGGGGCCTCTGCACAGGCTGCAGGGGAATTTCTGCTGCGTGCCTGGAGCACCTCCCATCTTCCTGATGCACTGACCTTGGGGGCTGCGGGGCTGCTTCTCTCTCCTTGTTCTCCCAGCTGATGTGGCACAGGAGTTTTTTGTTTTGTTTTGTTTTGTTTTATTTTCCCTTTCTTAAATCTGCTCTCACAGAGGTGCAACCAACATGGCTTATTGGCTCAGCTCTGGGCAGCGGCAAGTTCCTTTGGAGCGGGCTGGAACTGGCCTTTATCTAACATGGGGCAGGATCTGGGGTCTTCTCAAAGAGGCCACCCCTGCAGCCCCCCACTACCAAAACCTTGACATGTAAACCTAGTACAAGTGGTCAGCAAATGATTTTAATATAAATTCATTTTAAAACAAACAGCAATACTCCATAGCACCCACTGGTTTCTGCCTCCAGCTCGCTTTAGCTCTCCCCTCTGCTGTCCTTGCCCTGCTGGGATTTGCATGAGGTTCCACATTCACGTGATGGAGAAGTGGCTGTATGACTGTGTGGTGACTGAGATTAGGGCAGTGTTTGCCCTTGATCTGGCTCTTTTCTTCTCAGTCGCATCAGTCATGGCCCCTTGTTGAGATCAGGCTTTCCAATCACACCCTGAGCTGTACAGATATAGAAAAGCACTCACACAGCTGTACTTTGCAGCTTAGCCCTCTGCTTGCTCAGGAAAGGTTTTAAAGCTTTCATCATGAAGGCTGGGTGAGCTTGTGTGGGGGTGTGAGGAGCCGAAGAAAACAGGCACCAAATTTTGTTTTTCAATAGTTGTATTTCTAAGAATTTGCAGTCTCAGTGCAACTCCAAGCCAGAAAAATGCGGTCACAGACCACTTCATCTGACTCATGTAAATGGAGTCACAAGCAGGAAAAAGACAGGCTCCACTGAGTGTGGATGTGTGCAGAGCTGCGTGTCCTTGGGCTGAAACAGCACTGCCCGTGCTGTGCTGCCAGCACAGCGAATCAGACCAGTTTTGTACAGCAGACCAAACGTGTGCCCAGACCTTTCTCTTCAGGCACACAAAGCTGACATTTTTGGTACGTCAGCCTAGAAGCAAGCGGCTGCTTGGATAGATGGGTCCAAGACTCAGGTCTTGGCATTCAAACTGTGACTAAAGCACATTTCTAGATCTAATTTAAGCCCTCCTGAAGTTGCAGAAGGCGGGCCTCTACATTCACCTGTAAAATAAGCTCTGTACAGTGAAGGTGAACGGGGCTTGGTTTGCTAACACAGCACCAGCCACCCCATTGACCTGCACTCTGGTTGAGGAAGCAATTTCACGGGCTGAGGTAACAAGGGGTTTATGAAGCGGAAGAGCCCAGGACTGCTGCTGCTGTACCCATAGAAATCTTCCAGCATGGGAGGGGACTGGCACACAGTCACTGGCTTTGAGGAATGAAAATACCCTTGATATTTTATTGCTACCGTGAGCACGGTAGCAGGCCAGAGTTCGAACGTAGCTGGCTGCAGGTCTCAAAGATGTTTCACATTGCTTGGAAACCAGCAGCCTGCTGCAAACCAGAGCAGTGCAGCTGTAGAGCAGCCACAGGCTGCACTGTAATCTCTGGCCTTGGCATGACCACGGTAACTCCAAGGGTACATCTGTGCATAAATGCTCACAAATGTTATAATGTGAGTGATTTTGCTGGGAAATAAATAAATACACACACACATACATACATACATACATAAAACACTGTCCTCAACATCGTGGTGGGGTCATCATTGCAAGCAGTCGGGTTTGAATATGATTTTCCTGGTACCCAGGGTAGCACTGTAGTGAGAGGGATGCATCTACGTGCAAAGGGACTGATCCAGACCACCCTGTCTCCATCCTGCTGACGAGTCACTGTGGAAGAAAATATTCCTCTGTATGAATGTTTGGTGGACAAGGTCTCAGCTTGAAGGAACGGGCTTACGGGTATCACTTATGTCCCTAAAAGGCTTTGGGGTCCCATTTTCCCAGCCTCCCTGTTCACTGTTGGATTTTTTCCTTGAGGGCGTGAAATGTTCTCGGGATCAGCAAAAGCCTCCCGTCAGAGCACAGAGATCTGCTCTACCAGTCTCAGACCAGCCAAGCACAGTGAGGCCACAGAGTGGAAATATTTTAGATGGCATCAGGCAGTGGGGACAACAACAGCTTCTGGTTGGTGGGCACAAGCAGTTCCTCTGCTGCTGCAGTGCAGGAACAAGAGCCAGGCAGATTTTGAGGAAAGGGATTCCTGGCTGCCAGAATTTCGGCCACCACAACTGCTTGCTCCCATCAGCAGGTCCAGGCAAAGGTCTAGGTGAAGCTCCTGCTCTGTGCCAGCCTCTTCCTTGGATGGGGATGGCATGGTATGAATGTAGCTGTATTTGCAGCAGCCTGCTTGCATCGGTTGCCAGAAGGACTGCAGGACATGCTGTTTCTTTCTCTGTGCTGGCACCAGCTGCTCACAAAGCCAGACACACAGCAGAGGGGGAAGCAGCAGAACACGGGTGTCTGGCCAGAAAGGCAAGGGCTTGTTTTGGAGCATTGCTGTGCAACATGGCTGTGCCGGCTGGTGGGAATGCCTCAGCTGGGGGACAGCCACATGCTGCGTACATAATCCTGCTGCTTGTTGTGGATCGCTGCAATCAGGGCAGAAAAGCCCTGAGGATTTACCCTAGCTGGAAGAAGTACAGGCATGCAGGTAATATTTCCACCTCATTTTACTTCCCCAGGTGCTCAGGGAATCCACCTAACTGAAGAAATGGCCATTTCTTCGAAACCCCAGGGCTCAAAGAGTATTGGTTACACAGAAAGCACCGCTTACTGTGCAGCAGTTTTTGTGACTGATGGGCGCTGCAGCAGCTCCCAGGTTTTCTGACATAGCAGCTGATGCAAACAGAGTGGTCTGTGTTGCACAGGAAGGAGATGACCATCACTGCTCTCTCGGGTCTTAAAGTCCAACCGTGTGCTTGTGCTTGGCGATGTTTTTGAGAACAGGAGCTGCTTTGCATAGAGCAGCTGCCTTGGCAGAGTGCTTTTGGTGTTACTCATGTACATATGTAACACCAGGGGCTGAGAAAGAGATGTCTTCATCTGCAATAAAAGCATCTTCATTTGTCATCTCCTTTACCAGATGTTTTTCTTTGCCAGTGACCGCCATAACAACCCATTATGCATTCAGGTGAGGGATCCTTTGGCTGTTATTGAGATGCTCTCAGGTTTTGCCCAACACCTGACTTTCTTTCCCAGACCACTCACAACACTGGAATTTTCTTTTTGTCCTATTCTGAGGAAGCTAAATTTCTAAACGATAGGAACTAAAAACAACTGGCAGCCATGGGAAACGGAGCACATGTAGCTCCAGGAGTGCTGGGCAGGTATCATTTTGGCTCACTGTGCCATCCCAGGGATGCTAGGCAATGCAGGCTCTTCAACCCTTTAAAAATAGTTTAGAACCACAAAACAGCCTGGCCCATGTTTCCAAAGGGGCCAAACCCCAAAGCGTCTCCTAGGGAAGCAAGAGGGAGAAACATGCCAAAGGACTCAACAGCAAGTTGCAAGTTCACCTCTGTAAAAAGGTGAATGGGAGCAAAAGCAGAAAGTGCAGAGCACAGGGGGGATGTCTTGTGGCAGCATTGGTGGAGACAAACCAAAGTGATCTGAGCCAAAAGTCAATGCTGAGTGTCAGCAATCAGCCAAAAGACTGCAAAATGAAGCCTCAGTGTGCTCAGAGTGTGCCGGGGCACTGCGTGGGTGCCAACGGCACCCGGCTTGTGAAATGCTGAGCTCTGCTAAGAGGGTCAGGACGGCATGAACCGAGCTAAATTCTGCTTGTGAAAACGCTGATATACAGGGAAGGGAAATGAATTGTGCTAAGATAGGGTGCTGTGAAATTATGTACACTGAACTGTGACGGGAATCCATTTGGAAATGCTTTCGGTCACATCTCTAGCCCATCAAAGTAAAGCCGCCTTCTGCCTTCTTAGAATTCTCTAAGGCTATGCTCAGCTTGTACTCCTAAGTATAAAGGGAGCCTTCTTGCTGACTTTAGCAGGAGAGGTAGGAGAACGTCCAAACTATGGGGATATATCACACGCAGCAAGTGAAATGCAGTGTTCACTTCTGACTCAGACTTCTGTCCTACAAAGGAGAGCTGGAGGGGCAATGCTTTGCCTTCTATTTGTGAAAGAAATGCAAGTGGATAGTGAGCAAGGGGGTTAGGAAGAGCAATAAGCTAAAAAAATTAAAAAAAAAAATCTTAAAGTAAAAAATGTGTCAAAGCTTAAATGCAAAGTTATTTCTCTCATCTCTTTCAAAGGTCAATCAGGAGAGGTAAGAAATCTGTCTTCATTTGCAACAAATACCAATTTTGTTTGGGGAGTTCAAGCCCAGAGACAGCAGGCTTGCTGCTCTTGGATGCTCTTTGTGAAAAGAAGAGCAGTTGATGGATCCCCTAAGTTTCTCAGGGGCAGTGGCAGAAAATTGCTGTCTTGGATGACAGGGATATTTTTGCAGCACAGCAGCTCTGTAAACCTGCCTCAGCCACCTCTTGCATCACCCCTGGTGCATCTTTATCCTATTCACCTGTTTTCCCCTTGATCTCTGCTCAGCAGCTTTTCTCTTTTCCACATATATCCACTACTGTCTGTCTGCTTTTTTAATATTCCTGACCCCACTTTTTTTTCTATATTTCTCTTCTTCCTTTTTTTTTTTTTTTTTCCCCTCTATTTTTGTTTGTTTGTTTTTGTTTTGTTTTGTTTTGGCCACTTCTCTCTGTCCCTCTCGCTCACCTGCCTCCACCTCCCTTCTCGCAGGGGCACACAGGGGACCAGCTGGACCCTCCTGATGCTGGCAGGTCTCGGATGTGGGTTGCCATGGCAAGGAGCCAGCTCCCACACTGCCGAAGAGTGAAGAAAAAGCCAGCATGCCAAGCCACCGCTCTAGCCCCGGCCCTGTGAAAACAACCCCGAGAGGCAGGCGGGCAGCCCCGCTGACACCTTGCACTGTGGTTAGCAGCGACCTAAAAAAAAAAAAAAAAAAAAAAAACGTCGAATACCTCACAAGCCACAGAGGAATCCTGCCAAACCGTGGGAGTGAGGAAGTGTTATCGCCCCCACTTCACAGACAAGGAGTTCACACATCGGGCTGAGCCAAACTAGGAGCTGTAGGATGCGACTGTCTGTCAGAAGCAGTGGGAGGTTTGCAACTCAGCCTCTTCCCACCCTCCTTTCAGCTCCGTGTCTTTATTATTATCCTTACTGTTGTAAGTATTATTATTTAGCATCGGGAAGAAAGAAAAGGAAACTGCACCCATGTCCCCGCCATCGCGTTAATCCCAGCCCATCTTTACAGCAGATACCAGGTTTCAGTCTTTCCTGCTGGGCCACATAATGCAACACAAGCACTAGGTGCTTGGCGGCTCCGATCCTACCGGGCAAGCAGCATTTCTGTGGCTCAGGCTGAGCAGAGCAGGCTGCTCCTCTTGCCGTGGGCAGCACCCTGCAGCCCAGACCAGCAGGGATTGTCACACCAGGATGCCGGCACTGCCTGAAGCCTGTCCGTGGAAACTCCCTCCTGCTGGGTTCAGAGAGGCATGAGCCTACAGGTAGGAGAGTCAGCACACAAGCATTAGGAAAAGCTTTTTGTTCGTTAAACTGTCTCAGGCATTTAAGTCATTAAGGCAGGAAGGGCTTATTCCAAGCAGCTAGAGGATTAGTGGGAATTATAGGATACCCTCCGGTCTAATACTCTCCCTTTTTGCTTTGGCTTTTTTGTAGCACGTGAAGCAAAAAGGATGCCGTCCTCATGAGAAAGAAGGTCACCACCCCCGTGAGGGCTACAGCCATGAGAAAGGATAAGGTCATAGTCATCATCATGGCCTCATGTAGGGTCACAAGGGAGGTCACTGCCACTTCCCTGGCTATATGCATGGCTATGGGAAAGTGAGCCACAAATAACACCATGGCCATTGCAATGAGGGAGGCTGCAGAAGGAGCAGCCACCCTGAGGCTCTGTGAGCTCTCAAGACCTGCCCATGGCGCAGGGCATGCCTGCAGGTCTGACCTCCTTGTGTCCTCCACGTCATGTCAAAACTACATCAACACCTTGTTTACTTATTTAACGCTGCTGCAACCACAGGGTGAGCCCCAACACTTCAAAATGCTGCCTTGCACCTGCCACATGAAGTCCAGGAGTGCTTCTGGGTGCTTTGGCCCACCTTGGGCCAAACTCCGGTGGGATGAGGGACCCGGCACCCAAGGGTGCACCGCTGGAATCTGCCACCGGCCTCACTGCACGCCCACACCACCTCTTGAGGCTGATGGTGAGGCTGGCAAGGTGAGCTTGGTTGCATCCAGCCTCGAAGCTCTCACTTGGGGGACCCCCACCCGCTCAACCCCTCCAGGCACAGCACCCAGCCTCACCTCCAGCCTCCCCCCAGCTCTCCCACCTGGCAGCCTCCCCCGGGGGCAGCCTGCGAGGCCCCGCGGCCATTGGCCGCCAGCACCGGCACCGTCTCCGCCTCCGCGGCCGCGCAAGCGCTGCGCCGAGCCTCCGCAGCCTCCTCCTCCTCTTCCTCAGCCTCCTCCTCCTCCGCAGCCTCGGCGGCGCCGGCAGCGCTCAGCACCGCGGACAGCGCCCCGCCGCCAGCCTCCGCCGCTGCCTCCCGCGGGCCATGGAGGCCGCGCCGGGCTCGGCCTCGCCGTGCCGGGGGGAGCAGCGGCCCCAGGGGACTCGCGGAGGCCGCGGCCTCGCCTCGCCCAGGTAGGAGCCGATGCCCCCCGCTGATGGGGCTGGGAGGTGCTGGGTTGGTCCTGAGCCCAAACCTCTGCGTTTTTGGGGAGCCCAATGCGTCAGTGGGCAGGTGCCGGGTTGGCCTCCGCGGAGGATTTTTGTTGGGTTGTTGCTGGCAGTGCTCAGTCCTCCTTGTGCTGGGTTTTCACTCCAAAGGTTTTCTCTCTAAAACCTTCCAGCCTTCTTCTGCTCCCCCCTTTGCTGTCTGCGCTCCCTTACCTGGTGCCTTACACTGGCCGTAGTGGTGTTAATTTTCTGGAAATGTCAACAAGCACCACAGGCACGGAGCCGCCCCAAATTTTCAAGCACATTGCTGTTTGTTAGACCAGAGGCAACAGATCCGAGCTGTTCACATCCTCGGCTTGTTTGACCGGGAAACACCCCAAGGTGAACAAAACCCAAATTCGTTCTGAAAGCTGAGTTTCATTTCTGTCTTCATCTCCTTAGCTCTGGAGGTCTCAGCCTGAGGCTGGGTGGTTTTGGGTCTCGGAGCTCACCAAGTGACTATATGTGCAATCCAGCCCTGCTTTCGGTCCGGGGCATGGGATGGGGACTGAGCTACCAGAATCCCCGTTAGCTTTGCCTGCGTGAGTAATCCTTGCGCATTCGACTGGGTCCTTTGCACTGAGTGCTGCAGGCTGGAAGAGTTAAGTTACAATAGGAGTTACGCCATCTGAAACTGGTGTGTTTTTAATTTCACTCATGCTGCATACTCAAGAACTAGAATTTATGGCAATAAAATAAGTGCAAGCATCGTTCTCTGACTCCTAAGCAAGCACATATGCAAATGCTTCTTTATGCACAGCTCTTCACTAGCCACCGAATGGTTAGCTCGGCAGTGCCTGTCCTCCGGCCCTAGCCAATGCTCTGCTGAATTTACCACCAGAAAACTCACAGTGTTTGAAAACAACCCCTTCTTTCCCACCTTTTTAGGACTGAGATAGCAAGGTATTGTTTTATTTTGTTTTCTTCCAAACGGGGGTTAGTTACCAAACACAATTTTACCTGCACATTTTCCACCGCCAGTGTGCATACGGCAAACTGCATCCAGACCTACCCTGGCGCTGAAGCCTGGGTGGGGATCACTGAGCTCTTTGTGTCTGCTTGCATCCTGTCACACATATCCGTACCCACAGCAGCACGGGCTGCCTGGGGTAAATAAAGGTGAGGCTGTTCAGGCGAGTCAATGGGAAGAATTATAAAACTAAACTTTTCTTGGCAGACTACGTGGGAAGCAGAGTTTTTGCAGTCTCATTAATTTTTCATGAAGGTTTAACATACTCAGGAGTCTCATTAAAAAAAAAAAAAAAAAAAAAAAAAAAAAAAAGATTGTAGGTCTTCTCAAGGATATGCACTGTTCTGCTGCTAGAGTGAAAAAGCAAAACGAGGAGCAACTATGTAGAAATTTTCCTGTGCACAAGAATTTGACCCTGCCTAAGGAGGAGGTGAGTTGCTCGAGACGTGCCCATCTCTCCCTGTCAGCTCAGCATAGATAATAGATGAGAGTGAAATGCAACAAACCCTTCCCTAATCTCTGGAAAGGGACACTCTCATCACCTTAAAAAACACAAGCAAACACAAGCTCTCTCTTTTTTTTTTTTTTCTTCTGAGAGCTCCACTGCTGTGTTGCTGGGGGTATATTGAAAGAGAAAACCTCTGTTTAAATTCTACTATAAAATCCCATTCTTAAAAAGTAATTTACAACTCCCAAAGAAAAAGCCATTCGTCTCAGTGGAAGCTGACCTCTAGCACATTGTTTTAATTCAGAAAGAATTTCTCCTTTTATTCATTTGGGAAAACTCATGCAGCTGATGTGCAAGGAAAACCTTGCTAGAAAAAAAAAAAAAAAAAAAAAAAAAAAAAAAAGGAAAGGCTTATTTTTGTGAATGAAATTTTGCAGTGCTTAATGTCTGATTGAGCGAAGGTTCCTGTGGAAATTGGATCTGGTTGTAATCAAGGCACAGGCTCCTGCCCCTACTCTCTCTTAGTTTTGTTCCCCCTGGAGATTCTCCCGTTGATGGGAGACACTGACTCTGGCATCAGCTCCATCACTTGGTAGGTGATGCCCATCATTCCTATGCAGAAAGCTGCTTTCCGGATCCTCTCCTCTCCTTAGTATGCAAAGGCTGAGATAAATAACCTTTCTATTAAAAAAACAAACGAACAAAAAACAGCTTATACAATTGATCTGGGGGTTGAGGTGTTTTTTTTTTTTTGGCAGACCAATAAAGAAGCCA
Source organism: Nettapus auritus (assembly GCA_011076525.1). Classification (NCBI taxonomy): domain Eukaryota; kingdom Metazoa; phylum Chordata; class Aves; order Anseriformes; family Anatidae; genus Nettapus; species Nettapus auritus. The sequence goes on from CM021769.1 coordinate 30,202,596, forward strand.
CTCCTTCAAACGCTGGGAATTTCAGGCCCGTTTCTCTCCTCTCGGAGACCCACACTCCCTCCTGCTGCATGACTCGGAGGGATCGACTCAGATTTCAGCCCCTGCGATGCCTGTCACTGCTCCACACCCCAGTGGAGGTGGAGTGGCAGCAAGTTGTCTCTTTCCTGACCTTGACCTTACCTTGACTGCTTTACCGTGGGAAGAGGCTTCAGTCCTTTTGCTGGCTCCCCCACATCAGGTGGGCTGCCTGTGCCCTGGCAATTGTCTCAGAAAAGCACTGCTGCACTCAAATTGACTCGGGCAGTTTCATAAATTGGATTATTATACTGTCTAGACATCTCAAGGGGAAAGCAGCATGAGAAACGCAACTGACTGCTGTGGGTAACAGGAGCAGTTAGCTCCAGTCTGGCACTTGCCCTACACCTCCTCTTTTTTCTCTCTGCATCACTTCGGATGCATCCAGCTGAGCTTGAAGAAGAAAAAGGAGGCTGTCAGGCTGCTTCAGGAGGCTTTTCTGAGGCTGAGAGACCATTTCTGCCCACACAATCCCAAAGATGTCAAATATCTGACACGGCCCAGGATGGGAATGAGCACTGAAAAAAACATTTCTCTCTTCCCCTGGTGTTGGTTTTTCTCAGTGTCAGAGTGGCACAGAGCCCAGTGTAGTGCTCTGCCCACCTCTTCTCCTGCCTGACAGTAAACAGAAATAAGAAACTCCCCCACAGCCATTTTTCAAGCACAGTTCAGGGTCCCATGGGCCCAGAAAAGTGCTAGTGACCTGCTCTGAGGCAGGCAAACAAGGACCACATCTCTGGTGCAGCCCTCAGCAGATCAAATGTTAAGCCCTCCAGCACCCTGGCTAATTGGGAGTGTAGCAACCAAAAACCCAAAATGTGCAAAACTGCCACCAGTAATTACCCAAAGCTATCATTATGTGTGAGCTTCAGGTTTCCCTGGAGATTTTGGATAACCAAGGTCACATTGTCACAGCGTTGGAGAGAGATGAGCATAAGGCAACTTGGATCCAGAGGGTGATTGACAGAACTGTAATTGTTTAGCCTGAAAAGGAGATAATGAAGAAGAGTCGTGAGTGAATGATTGGAACTAGCTAAAGTTATTCTAAAATATGAAGCCACTGAGCAGCCAGGGAATGGAGCTGAGACAAAATGTGTGCGAAGGATGGAACCAGACAGAAATCCGCAGCAGAGATGGTAAACAAGGGGAATGGGCTTGCGTGTGAAATATTAGCCTTGGGAACATTGATGTATGTGCAAAAAAACCTGGACGCAATCTGCAACCCACCAGGAGGTTCTGTAGCTGAGGGGTTTCAGAGGAAGAATTTTTCATTGCATGTTTCCTGCATCTCCCTGAGCATCTTCAAAGTGTTTTTTGTGAAAGCCTTTTTCTTCTGTCCAGTGTTACAGATGAGGCAGGCAGACCTGGCGGTGCAGTCATCAGATGAATTCAGTTATGCAAAGCCTCTATGCAAATCCAGCAGTTTAAATGGAAAATAATTTTCTTTTTACTTTGAAAAAAATATATATATATTTTACTGGTGTGGGAATACAAAAAGTGCAAATCAGTAGTGTGGCAGTCTCTTTGAATTATGCATTTTAGGAAAACATTGCTTATTTAAAGTGTACCTAAATTAGGGAAAAAGATAGGCTTAAGGTAGAGGGAAAATAATAACTTGGAGACATCAAAAAGGGAGTGGGAAAAGGTCTAGATCTTGCCAAAGTTTAACACTACCACAATCCCAGCTTTCTGATGAAAATTCCCTGTCCCATCACCGCTAGCACAAAGCTACAAAGCAAAATCACCCTGCACTCCAGCCACTGGAAATCTGGGAAGGGAGCGATGAATTATGCTTTGATCTTAAGAGTGGAAGTGAGATGCTCCCCAGGTCGGCTCTCGCAATTAAACCCTGCCCCTGCAGCTCACCAGAGGGGATGTGGTGGTTAGTAGGTCCCCATCAGGTTGGTTCTATAATTAATGTAGATAGGCATTTTAGACAGGTGACCACAGACCATAAGCTTTCCTTCAGGTGCCTGTGTTGCACCTGACCTATGTTGCATCAGGGATGACTCTGATGGGGCTGTAGCAAGCCCAGACGAGGCCTCAGATTACACCTCGTGAACTGCTGCCATTTGATTTATACCCTCCTGTATTGAATTTGCACGCACCAACGACAAATTTGTAGCCTTCTGTTGGAAACTGCCTTCACACGGACCTGTAACCCAACTCAAGGGTCTCTGAAAGTCTGGGTAATCCTGACGCTAATCCATCTGTGACAGGGCCAAAAGGACTTTGTGCGACAGGATTTTGTATTCTTTCTTTTGACAAACTCTGCGGGTGGATGGGGTGTCACTGTCACAATCTGTTCAGGAGCTCATGCTCTGGCACACAGCACTCCCTCGCACTGCAGTGAGCTGGCTGAAATCTTATCAGTCCTTTGTAGTGTGGAGCAGAGGCAGCCGGGTACTGGCACTGCGGGGAAGGACCCATCGAGCTGATCTCAGCAAGGTGTGCGCACATCTGTCTGCGGGTTTTCTGGCACCAGCTTGAGGGCAAACTTTGACTCGTTTCCACTGATTTCTACTACTGTCATAAGAAACGGTGAGGGTCTTGCAGACCATCTGACTGCTGCCATTGGGTGTACATCATCTCCCAAGGACGCAGAGAAGCTCACTCACAGCTGTTGGCATGTGCTGACTACTTTGATATCATTTTGCCATTTCTCCTCCCCTTTGTTGGCCAAAAAATATCCAGCAAACAAATTTTGTGACCCCAAATCTGCATGTAAACATCGGTTCATCTGTCATTGCAATGGGCATCCTTGACCATGCCATCCCTGTCTGCAGTTTTCTTCTGGCATAAAAAGTTGCCCTGGAGGGTGTCCAACCAGTCAGGGTCTCTTTGTTATTAGTCCCAGGACTGGGACTGAGTGCAAGTAATGCTGAGCACAATGCCTGCACCATGAGTCTCCGCACCAGCACAGGAATAGCAGCTACTGCAAACATTACTCTGTTGTAATGATTTTAGTGAAATGAGCTCGTTTTGTATAATCATGAAATATAGTTTCTCAGTGTTGATAAGCTCAATTGATGTTGGAAAGTACATAGCATGCACTGCCAAGGCCAGTATGTCCTCCTTTCTGGAAAAAATACCAATTTTCAAGCAATACTCAGCTAACAGCAGTCTCCAAATCTCTTTTGTCATAGATATTACTGTGCTAGTTAAATTTGGGTGCAGTTCCAGAGACCTGTAATTGCTAGAATTCTGTCTTTTTGCAGCTGTCTGAAAGAGAAATGAGATGAACTCTGCAAAGTTTCAAAAATATTCCTTTCTCAAACATATCTTGCCTTTTTTTTTTTCCACATCGCATCAGGTGCCTCAGGCTAAAGTTCATTTCATTCTTGTCTCACTCCAGCACTCAAAATTCTGTGACGCCTTGAGACACTTTGTGATGCTAGCTGGCCCATATCATCCATCATGCTTAATTCTCGATGCCAGACACTAGAGTAGGCACATAAGTCAGCTGTAGACACCACGGCACGTGCTCAGATCAAGCTCCAGAGACTACTAGTGTTTCCATATTGTGCTTGCTTTGAACTCCAGACAGTACAGCGCTGCTCAAGCTCCCCAACATGCTAAGATGGCAATTTGAGAGGCATTTTGGGATCAGTGCGGCCTCATTCTGCTCTGTGTGAAGGGTTTTCATTGTGTCACACAGAGTGACTGGTCCCTCAGGTCTCTGTAATTACTCTGTGCTCCTGGGATAGGACCGGGCCATTATCAGCAGCAAGTTTGTCTTGTCCCTTCCATGCTTAAATGTCTTGGAGAAATAAGAGGGAACAATGAGGTCCATCCAATTAAAACAACTTAAAAAAAAAAATAATTCCGCTTACACATTGCAGCCATACCTCACTTCACAAACCACAGCCAGTAGAGGAGTTGAACGCTGTTCAAGGGAGCATTACACGATTTTTCACAATTTTGGAGCAACATGCACAAAGATAGGATGGATTCACCACCAGCTGGAGTCCTTGAATGACTCATGGATGTTCTTGTAAAAAGCATGGTCCAGCTCAGCCCTGGCTCCTGATACAGCAAAGAGAGGGGGAGGTTCTAAATCTTGCATTAAGTGGTAGGAAAGACAGGGAAATGTTTAGCTTTTCTGTCAATACGGTGCTGTAATGGAGAAAGGTTTCACTCTCCCTTTATTTCCTCTCACAGAGAAAAACGCAATGCAGGACCTTGCCAGACCTGCCTCGCCATGCCAGAGATTGCCAACACTGAGCCCAGCTACAGCGGCACCTCTTGGGAGAGAATCTGCCCAGTCCATCACTGCCCCATTCCTGCATCCCCCAGGCTGGGGGGTGACCACCTGCCCTCCTCCAGCCACACACTGGGGCCAGTGCCCACCCAGTCCAATGGGCAGGTACCATCGAGCTCCCAGGACTCACAGCAGCATCACCTGTATTACCCCTGCAACCAGCAGGAGCCCCGAGGCAGCTACGGCCTGCCTCAGCTCCCCGGGCATGACGAGAGGTCCGTGCTGTGTTCCCACCTTTCCAGCAGTGACCCCACGCCAGCTCCCCACCGCCAGGTCTCAGAAACCTCCTGGAAACAGTGGTCCCCTGGGCAGCGACCCTCTCGGCCGGTGCAGCATCACGTTGTGACAGTCAGGTGAGAGGCTTTCATCATCTCCTTTGTGGTAGGCAGCAGCAGGGGATGAGGCAAGTCTGAGTGGGGAACGCAAGAAACATGGGTTTGCTCCCCAGTTTGAGGCAGCAGCTGCCCCCAAATGCCATAAGGGTTGGAGTTTGCTCTCTCTGCCTGTGTGGAGGGCATACAGAGAGGTGCTGTTCCCACAGGATTTGCTTCTCAAGGTGACTTGCTGGATAAAGCCAAGGTCACCCAGCTACTCCTAGATCATCCAGCTGTGATCATGGCCTGTTCCATGGTCCTCCTCTTTTCTCCTCTTGCATTGCAAGATACCCAGATGGCTAGTCCTTTATCTTGGCAGAGTTTCTGAGTGATAAAAGCACAATTAATTTCTTTTTCTGCTCCCACTGGAGCTGCTGCCTGTGCTGGAGGGGAGAGGCATCAGAGGGCAATAAGCACTGGCTACCACAGAGCAGTGAGAAATACAAAGCTGGGGAGCACAATTTGGTTTTCCAGGCTGGACAGCAACAAGGATATAAATTCTGTGCTGTCCCTGACAGAATCAGGTAAGATCTGTTTGTGTGTAGAGCACACAGATTCAAACTGCTTGGTGAATGTTTGCTGGCAGTGCTGTAACAACACATACAGCACAGGCGTCCTTGACAGCCTGAAGTACATCCTCTGCCCCATCCAGCATCATCCTGCCTCACTGAATGTGCGTTTTGGAGCCCACTGTTGGCACAGACCATGATCCCTTGGCTACGACAGCAGCAGGCACCAAGCAATGTCTGCTAGGAGATGGTGCAGCATTACTTGCCTTTGTACAGCCATGCAGTGTTAGGCACAAAAGTCCTTTATGGTCTCATTCTGTAACCATTAACAGAGGCTTTAATTTGCTTGTGTTTGCATTTGCATCAACACTGCATCAACAAAACTGTCAGCTGCATTCTCGGTAACAGGTTAGTTAAGCAGGAAAGGCAGCTGGATGGCAAATCCCTGGCAGAATGTGCAGAACTAGCAGACAGAAAAGTGATATTGTAATGATGGTAGAAAGGGGGTTTTAATCTGAGCAAATCTGCTCGAGAAGCTATTGTGAGAGAATTAGCACAGAATGGGCAGCTTGCTGCCAAAAGGAGACCTCTCTTTAATAATCTAGTGAGGACTTTTCTTTGCTCCCCTCTCTCTCAAACCTATGGAGAGCAATGAGGAAAACACAATGTGATTTATTTACACGTGCCACAAGGAGTGACTCTTCCATGGGAAGCTCTGCTTTGTTGCTTTTTTGTTCCTTCCACTCGCGATGACGTGCCAGGAGAGATGAGCTGCCACAGGGGCACCAGTTGGCACCAGCCCCAGGTTAATAAATGTAACCTTGGTCCCCTGGAGAAGCCTTCTCTATTTTGTTCCTCAGAGCTCTATGAGAGGAATGACAAAAGCTCCCCTGTGACGGAAACACCAGTAAAATGTTTTTTTTGCAGCTCCATCAGTCTTCTGCTCCTCTAGATTGGACAAACATCTTTGAAATGGCTCAAGAAACAAATGAGATTCACCTTTCTGGAAAATCCTTGCTGAGTGGAACGGAGAATAAAAACTGTAGGCATTGTTAGCCCAGCTCATGAAATTTTGTAAAGAGTTATGCTCTTGTCAAGAAGCAATTTAAAAATTCAGTAGGAAAGCACTTAAAACAGATAGATTTTCATGGATAGGTGTTACGGGGCAATTTCTATGGGATTACTGTGTATGTCCATTGTATTCTATGGTGGTTTTTGAGGAGCAAAAAAGAGCAGTTAATACCTGTCTTCCCATCACGCTTAGTTAAAATGCCAGTGGGAGAGGAATAGGCTCTGCTATTCATTAGACTAATCCACGTTGTGCCAAACAACTCTTGCAGCAGCGGCTCAGCTTGGTGCTTTGCAGCCCCTGAATGGGTTAACTTGCTCATTAGCAGCCTGGGACTGTGCTTTGTAGGAAAATAATAAATGATCATGACGCCTTCTTTTTTTTTTTCTTTTCCATCTGCAGACACGACAAAGCTTTCAGGATGCCAAAAAGGTATGTTTAATATCAAAAGCTTGCTGTCCTTCTGCCTTATTATCACCGCTCTCCTACCCCGCTGTTAGGAAACGCAGAGCATTATTGCTGGTGACGTCCCCAGCAGGCCCAGCTTCAGAGGCAAGGTCAGCGCTCCCTGCCCTGCACTTCCCATCCGCTTGGAAAAATCTCAATTTGCTTGCGAGATCAATTTAACCTGCGCTAATGAATAGCAACGCAGTCTTGATAGCCGTTCTCAGGGCAGGTGCCTGGCTCTAGTCCATACGACAGCTTTATATATATATAGTCACATTTATTGGATTAATCCAGCTTGGCCTACCAGATGGGGAATCAGGAGGGCAGCAATAGCAATATCAGTGGAGTCCTGCATTTTCTCACAGGCTACAGTGGAAGAGACCTTTGTACCCAGACTACATGCAACAATTCCTAGTTTTTCATATAGTTAGATATCAGAAAATCTGCTATTAAGTTAACAGATTGTAAAATATTCCAAGGAGGTTAGGTTTAGGAAGAGGCAATTCTTGTGCAAAATTATAGGATGCTTTCTGACAGTGAGAAGAAGTACGGTAGTACGGTAGTCTAGCCATGCTTGAGAAAATAGCATTTTAATAGAAAAGCTAAGTACCACAATTATTTTATCTCTAGTTTTCTGCTTTCAAGTAAAGTGAACATATGAAAAGATCCTATCAGCATGAAGCTCACCTTTAATACAAAAGAAATTACATAAACATCGCAAATTAGATTATTAAAGTATAAAGATCCCCTAATGTTCAGAATTAAATGTTAAAGGAACGTTTTCCATTGTATTTGCGTTATAGCAGTTTTTATCTTTATTGAGTTTCTTTACAGTATTAGGAAACTCTCATTTAGGGCATGAAAATAGGCAACAGAAATTCCTTCCTCGTAAAGAACTTGGATTTTGCATGTGGGCGTACAGTACTGTCGCGGAATGTAACATTGCTAAACAACAGCTTCAGCTGGAATGCTAAACCGAATAAACATGAAAACATGCCTGGAACTCTTTTTACATCTTTAAAAAATTGAGTAAGTTCACCCTTTTCAAAATACAGAGGATTTTTACTACGCTTCTCAAAATTAAAATACTTTGATTGCTTTCGACTTATGTTTAAAAGCTGATTTTTGTAAATTGTTTTTCTCTGGATGGTTTGGGTATGGCATCAGATACTGCAGTTTATTTTTATTTTTATTTGGTAATTGGTCATGGAATGAACCCAAAACAGCCTCCAGATATTATGTAATCTAATGTGGAAAGGGCAATTTTTTTTCATTTTCATAGTGTAGACTTCATCTGTGAAAACAAATTTGATAAGGGAGCCTTAAATTGAAAACAAAACTAAACCAGACCTGACCTGAAGTCATGCAAAAAGCTGTTTGAAAGGTTTAAGATGATTTATAATTAGGAGAAGAAAGCTGCATTATTTGACTCATTGAAGTTGGAGGAAAGAGAAGCAAAAGACTAGGCAAGCAGGAACCTCAAAGCTGCTAAACACTGCCACAGCCACTCAAAGTTTCATAAATATTTCACTTCCCCATGAAGCCCAAATATTTGTCAACTATTTGTGATATTTCTTATATCTCAGAAATACATCAAAATACGTATTAAAAACTTAGAAACCTGCCAAGCCAGAGAAGGAATCCATTCCAATCTTTTAACAGATTCACTCATCCTGCAGATCCAGAAGCCACTTGTCCACTCTGTGGCTGCTGCTGACATCCCTAACAGCAGTTGCACGTCAGATCGGTGGTTTCCATCCCTTTCTGACTTTGCAGATGCCTACATAATTCCCAGCAGTAAGGCAGGCCCCCATACAGTGAGTGAATGTAGAGCAATGACAACAGACTTGCTTAAGATAGTTATCTTTAGAAGAGCCTTCAGAATATCCTATGGCTTCTCAGGGTCCACAGGCTGAAGATCTGCAGGCCAAATGGTAAGGCAGCTACTAGCTTAGATTGTACAATGGGGAGGAAAAACACACACAGACAAACAAACAAAAAAACTAGAAAGCTCTTTCTAAATGCAATGTTTTCAGTTAAACATTTAAAGCTTCATTTTGCCTTAGGACGGAAGAGTCTGGGTTTTATTGTTTCTGATTGAAAAAGCAGGAAAATACAGGGAGGCAAAATGTAATTACCCAAGTTAATTAGAATCGCCTGCAAACATCCAGTTGGAGGTATAATATGTTCATTAATAGCTGTACTAGAGCCTCGCAGCTCTTCAATAAATAAATGCTCAAACCAGAAAGCCCTAACTCTTTTACTTCCTTTCAATAACTCTGTGTTGGTTCAACAGCAGGTTTCATGCTCGAAGCAGAAGTGCCTTAACAGCTGCATTTTTTCTTCTGTTGATTGCAGTTACTCTCAGATGATCGCAGAGTGGCCCATAGCCGTCCTGGTGCTGTGTTCAGTGACGGTTGTAGTTTGCACTTTAGCTGGCCTGCTTGTTGGAAATTTGCCTGATTTTTCTGAACCCCTCATGGTAAGTCCTTACAGACAAAGTGTCAATATGAACTTAAGGAATGTCCACAGGCCAACCAGTGATATAGTCTTTCTGCCATATAAAGTAAGTCTGTGCTTCCTTCCTTCTCTGCAGATAGAGGCAGGACAGCAAATCAAGGAGGACACTAAAGACACTAGAAAAAAATGGCAGTGCTTATCAGTGGTCTGCTGTCCTTTCCCTTCGTCTTCACAATGTGCAACCAAAGCAAGATCCCTTCCAGATGGACATAATGTTTGACAGTAATGCACAATACTTGCCATTTCTTGATACCACAGTCACCAAAAGAGAAACAGTGAATTCACCCACTCTTTTGTCCAGCCACAACTGTGTCCAGTGCACATGCCACCACTTTTCCTGTTGTATCTTTAAAGGACATTAGTGAAAGGCTTTCATTTCTTGCTATCTCACTATTTCACTGCTTAATAGCTCTCACTGTTGAAGCATTTCTGTTGGTATTCAGTGTTAAGTTTCCTCCCCTGAGGCCCAGCATGCTGCTCTGGTGGAATGTCCTCACCAGCTTCTGGTATGTAAGGGATGTCGTATTTCCAGGGAAAATTCAATTTCTGTATCTCTCCAAGATGCAGTAATAATAATCTTGTATAGTTTCTGTGTCTAGGAGAAGCATTAAGGAAAACTAAGCTAAACTAAAAAGCAAGCTGATGACAAAACACTTTTTCTTGGCTGCAGGGTTTCGAGCCACGGGATACAGACATTGGCAGAAAGCTCATCGTGTGGAGGAATGTACAGAGCCATACAGGCTACAAGAAGACCTTCTCCCTTTCACCATATGCTGAGAAGAAAAGGTATTTGAGTTTGGTTTGGTGGCTTAGAGGAAAATGTTGGCTATAAAGTTAATGACTCACTGTTCCAAGACATTTACGTGAATTACATCCTATATCCTATGCTCAAAAGCAATCAAGGCACTGGGAAGTTTAAAGTCTCTTTCCCTGCAATGCACCTGGACTCCGTATTCTGGAATCCAGGAGCTAGGCTCTAAACTCTCCATGCATTCACTTCACTGTTTACTTTTAAGAGTGCAGTGGGACTCAGCATGTCAGCACAAGGGGATGCAAGTTCTCACGTAGCCTCACACAGATTTCTACAGAGGGCACAGTGTGCGCAATATGAAAAAGCTCTCATGAAAGCAATGCTGTCTTTTAAGACTACAGTGACTGTTATTGCTGCAGCAGCGTGGTGTGTGGCACCAGAGCCTTGCCAGTCAACGTAACTCATTGCCAGATGATCTCTCTACTTACACAGATAATCTCTTCCCTTGCTAGCTATGATGACATTGGCATTAGCAGAGGACAAAAGGCTGATCAGGGAGGACAAGAAGCCAGGACACGGAGAATGGTGGAACAAATCTACGGAGCGGATGGTTTCTTCTGCGGTCCCCCAGGTGAGTGAAGTCTTGATGGGGTTGTAAGTGTCAGGCACTCAGAGCTCAGAACTGTCAAAATAGTTTAGGATACTGGGAAATGTTGTGAAAGTGCTCTGAGAAAGCAGTGCATACAATACCACTTTGTGAAGGCTAAGCCACCTCTGAGATAGTGATCTTTCAGCCCTTTTTAATCAAACGGTTAGAAAAGGCTTGTTCCGAAATTCTGGAGTTGTTTCTCTCTCTGATTTTTTGCCGTATTTGTTTCTACCCTTTAGAAATATACTTTAAGGGCACGAATAAAAAGACTAACGTTTTCACCATTTACCTGTATCAAAAGTGAATACTATGAAAAAAATGCATATTCCCTCCTCCCTCTCTGTTTCCAGTCCATCCCTGTTTCCTTCTTCTTTTCCTCCTGCAAAACATATGAGAGTAAAAACAGGGAAAAAAAAAAAAAAAAAAAAAAAAAAAAAAAGAGAGAGAGAGAGAGAGAGAGAAAAAACTCCAAGACATGCAAAATTTGTCCCCAGATGGATGCTAAAAAGTATAGGAAAAAGGAACAACATGCAGGTATTCTGACACCCTCCCCTGCCTCTACTCCACCTCTGAAACCAGGCAAACACCAAACCCTCAGGTCCTTGGGAGTTTTTGGATGAATTTCAGCTCCTCGCTTTGCAACAGGGGTTGCAGAACCAGGTGACAACACTCACTGGAAGCATGCTGACAGCATGGAGAGCGGATTTTGCAAATACCCTCCCCCTCCTGCTCTCCTGCTGCTGCCAGATGGGTGGAGAGCAGAGGTCGGACAGCACAGGGCAGATGCTACCACTCACTACAAGCTATTTGTGACCTGGTTCCCTCCAGGGAGCCCTCCATAGCAGTCTTATAGACAGCAAGATAATTTTTTTATTTATTTTTTAATGCACACAGAGTCTACTCCAGCCAGCTTGGCTAATTCATCATCATTACCTAATACTTTCTATTTTTTTCCTTCCTTATTTTTCCTTCCTTTTTTTTTTTTTTTTTTTTTTTTTTTTCCTTTCAGAAAAGAGCTATTCCCAGCTGGTATTTATGTCCACGACTGCTGGGAGCTTATGGAACTTGCAAGCTATTCAGTCCATGTGTCAAATCGAACAAGACAAGGTTAGTAATGTCACACAGAACATACATACATGCTGTCTCTTTCCTGACTTTCCCATCTTTAATATCTAGCTGAAAGGAAATAGCAGACAAAAATAATGTAAGCTACAGAACAGGCTTCAGCCTAGAGGACTCCAAAGCATTTTACTGACTTAGCAATACGAGAATGATTTCACCTATCAGCTGGTCTGTAGTAATGTAGCAGCTGCCATTGAACAAGAATAATCAGACCCTGAACAAGAACTTGGTCCAGAAGCCAGCGATGTCCATCATAAGCTGCTGTGAATTTCGCGCAGCAGAACCTAATTACCAAAATGGAGCTATTGTCGTGGAGACTGCCACAGCAAGCTTTGCAAGTGGGAGGTTTAATTGGATTAGCTGTGTTTGCTGTAGGATCTGTAATAACTCTAAGTGATCAGACCCAGGAAACCTCTGCTGCAAGAGCCTGACGTCCCGCTGGCAGGAGGCAGCATGTTCACACTGCACCCTGCCAGGTGCACAGCTCAAGGAGCCACAGCCAAGTCAGGTTTTAAGTCACCCCACCGCACATTGGTGAGTGCAGGCTCCCAAACCCACCCACCTCACTGAATATTGCACTCTCAGCCTGCGCTGCCAGTGATATTGCCAACAACACCCTCGCTGAGGTGCTGTGCCTGCAGCAGCTGTCAGGCCAGTAACAGCCAGTGATGGTACTGGCAAGTCTAGTAATAATACAAGGCACAAAATAAAAATTAATAATAAAATAAAATTAAAATAAAATAAAATAAAATAGTAAAAGGTGTCTCACTTCTCTGTTCTAGCCTTGCAAACTGTGAAATGAAGGGCACTGCTGTCACTAAGAGAGTGGAGAAGGATCCACATTTTCAAATCAGAGGTTATAAAATATAAATAGTGAACAGGGTTTCATTTTTTGACAAAAGCCAGTGTGTTTCAATAGCTTTAGCATGGGCAGTTTGTCACTGGGAGGATGGCAAGCCATGGCTTGTACGCCAGGAGGGGAGGGGACGATTACTGCAAGAAGCAAAGAACCCCACAGGGCTGCAAGATGAAGTGTGCAGATGATCTGACACGAGGATCTCCCTCGGCTGTTTTTCAGATACGTTCACATGTTCATTTTAGAGACCTCTGCCAACGTACCAGAGCCAACGAATGCTGCCCAAGCTGGTCTCTGGGAAACTACATCGCTGTCCTGTACAACAGGTCCTCTTGTTTGGAGATAACCCAAGGGGACATCTCCCACACCCTGGCCCTCCTTCGTGCCTGTGCTCCAGACTACCACAAAGGTATCCTCACTCCATCTTGCATAGGTCCTGAGACTGTGAGACAGAAACACTCTCAGTGTGCCAAAGTCCCAGAGAAATGTACCCGCTTCAATGCTATTTACCAGCTTCTCCACTTCTTGGTCGACAGAGACTTTCTTAGTCCCCAGACAATGGAGTACCAAGTGCCATCCCTCAAATACAGCTTGCTGTTTTTGCCTACAAGGAAAGGTGCATCTATGATGGGGATCTACTTAGACAATCTTGAATCCTGGGATCTGTTTGATAACTATACATCTATCACTGGAATGGACCTGGGCCTTAAACAGAAACTATTCCAGCACTATCTTTTACTTGATACCAAGTATCCAGTTCTGGCAATATTAGCTATTTTTCTAAGCATTTCTTTTTATTTACGCTCAGTCTTTATTACTTTGATGGTCCTGCTCGCTGTTGTCAGTTCTTTGATGATCTCCTACTTCTTGTACAAGGTGGCCTTCAGATTCACCTACTTCCCTTTTGTAAACCTGACAGCGGTCATCATTCTCAGCAGCGTTTGTGCCAACCACACCTTTGTCTTCTTTGACCTCTGGAACCTCAGCAAGAGCCAGAACCCTTCCGCTGGGCTTTCTCAGTGGGTGAGTCAAACCATGCACCACTTTGCATATCTCATGCTGGCGTCTTGCTTCACGACGGGTGCTGCCTTCTACGCTAGCTACATCAGCAATATAACAGCCATCCGCTGCTTTGCTGTCTACATGGGCACCTCTGTACTGGTGAACCTGGTATTCATGATGACGTGGCTGCCTTCTTCGGCTGTGTTGTATGAGCGCTACATAGCAACAACCTGCATTTACAAGCCAGAAGACTACTGGAAAAACACTGGGCATAAGAGAGTCGCCCTCTCCCTCCATTACATTCTCAGGGGTCTCCAAAAGACGCTGTGTGAAACCTCCAAGCTGCTATTTGAAAAGCTTCTGCCTTGCGGGGTAATAAAGTTTCGGTACATTTGGATTTGCTGGTTTGCTGCCTTAGCAATAGGAGGTGCCTACATTTCCTGTTCCAACCCGAAACTCAAACTCCCGACTCTTGAGACATCATCTGTTCAGGTGTTTAGGCTGAGCCACCCCTTTGAGAGGTACGATTCCGAGTACTGCCACCAGTTCATGTTTGAGAGGCTAGAGCATGGAGAAGGGCAGCATATGCCTGTCACGATAGTCTGGGGAATTCTGCCAGTGGATAATGGGGACCATTTCAACCCAAAAAGCAATGGCACCCTAGTGACTGATGCCACCTTCACAATCCAAAGCCCCGATGCCCAGAAGTGGCTACTTGAATTCTGCCAAAAGGTGAAGAACCAAACTTTCTATTTCCCCGATACAGAGCAGAAGTCTACTGTGTGCTTCATGGAGGAGTTTATCAGGTGGATGGACAGTCGGCAGTGCTCCCAGCGAGACCACAGCTTCAACCTTTGCTGTAACCAGTTCTCTTTCCCTTACAGAAGCGAAGTCTTCCTGCACTGTATCAAAATGATGCTCCTGGAACAAGGCAGGGAAGGGGCAGAAACATATGATCTGGGCCTCAGGTTTGATGGAGGGGGAAATCTTGCTGCCTTGGTACTGCAGTTTCAAACCATTTATCACTATAGCTTCAATTACAGCAAAGCCAAACACTTCTATGAGGAAATCAACCTCTGGGTAACAGAGGAAATGAAAACTGCCCCTGTGGGGCTTCAGAATGGGTGGTTTACCAGTAAACTAGAGCTATACAACCTCCAGCACAGTCTGAGCACAGAAACGATGGTGGTCATGGGGCTCTCCATAGCCATTTCCTTCGTGGTGCTGCTGCTCACTACTTGGAACGTTCTCCTCAGCATTTTCTCTGTTACTGCCATTGCGGGCTCTGTGCTGGTAACCGTTGGCCTTCTGGTCCTCTTGGAGTGGCAGCTCAACGCAGTGGAGTCTCTCTTCATTTCAGCTGCAGTAGGTCTCTCTGTTGACTTTACCGTCAACTACTGCATCTCCTATCACCTCTGCCCCCATTCGGACCGCCTGAGCCGCGTGGCCTTTTCCCTGAAGCAGATGAGCTGTGCCACAGCAATGGCAGCATCTGCCCTTTTCTCTGCAGGGGTCATTATGCTGCCTGCTACAGTCCTGGCATATCGGAAGTTAGGGATATTCATAATGATGATCAAATGTATCAGCTGTGGGTTTGCCAGCTTCTTCTTCCAGTCACTGTGTTGCTTCTTTGGCCCAGAGAAGAACTGCGGGCAGATCCTTTGGCCTTGTGCCCACAACATGAAAGACTATTCTGATGACTCTGGGCCAAATGGAAGCTATGCCTGTGGGGGAAATGAGAAGCAAAACCGATTGCGGAAGGTGCAGGAGTCCAACACTGCAAATGAACAGTACGAGCTCCAGCCTTTGTCGAGAAAACTCAGTGACAGTTTTGACAACAGCACTTCTACAAGCAAGCTGTCCAACAGGCCATCAGTGCTCTCTGAAGACACACAGGTTGAAGATAACAGATGCCCAAGAATAGGAATGCACCCTTCCCTTGAAAGAGAGAGACAGAATCTGCAGGAGACCCTCGGAGACCAGCAGGTTGGCCTGTGCCAGTGTCCTGCCTTGCAAACTTCCTCTCCTTACAAGCACAGCAGCTCAGGAGTAGAAATTCACAGGGAGAGACTCTGCAGAGATTGTCAGTGTCAGAAGTATGGTCCAAAAGCTTGGGATGGGTCTGGGCTGGACTATATCCAGCCAGCTGGTGTCAAAGAAGAAGGGCAGCTCAATAAATCACAGTGCTCTAGTGACACTGCCCAGCAGCAGTCGGATTATACCTCAGACAACAGCCATCTTCCTGCTGCTGACATCTACAAAATTCACAGATGCCTTTGTTCTCTTGGCAGCTCTTTTGACATGCTCAACATCTCCAGTGAGACATCGATTAGCGATTTTGAGCAAGGCCTAAAGCTTGCTGAATCAGCCAGTTCTTGTCCTGATGTCTTAGAGCTGTCTGATTCGTACAGTCAAACAGAAAGAGGTTACTTGAACGGGAAGAGAGATACCCTGCGGCTGGACCTGAGGGAGACAGTCTTTGATATATCTCCAGCAGCATCGCAGCAAAACAGCTCTTCATGGAAAAATCGATTTGGATTAGGGAGTGAAGGCCCGGTGGTGTTACCGAACAGCCAACCAGACATGCCTGATGTTTGGATCAAGAGATCCAGTGCACAAAGTTCTGGTTACAACAGCTGAAATCTTGCAGAAAACAAAACTGTACTGCTAGGGAAAGGGGAAGTCAAAATCTCCTTGGAATTGTAAATATCACTTTTTTCCTCCCACCTCTCCTTCGGCTGAGACTATTTCTTAGTATTTCAGCTGTGCAAATATCTGTGTTTTCACAGAACCAGCAAACACGATACTAGTGAGAGGGTGCGAGATCAATCATGACAGAGTACAAGCCCTTTGACCTTCCAGTGTCCTGTGCCATGTTCACAGCTGTACTGCAGAACTAATCGAGTAAACCTGTTTTGTCATTTCCTAAACAGTGATTTGATTTTTCTTGTCAAGCTGCCTAGGAGACACATAATGAGAGAGATGAAACTCCCCAGATATTCAAAGACAGAGAGCTCATGTTAAAAAAAAAAAAAAAAAAAAAAAAAAAAAAAAAAAAAAA
>CM021769.1:30219391-30326920 GCA_011076525.1 Nettapus auritus
AAAGAGCCAAGACCCAAACCTGCAGCTATAGAAAATCTAGATTTCAAGTGGAGTGTATTGTTAAAAAAAAAGTCTTTCATTTTCTACTGAATCAGAAACTGCTTTATGTGAAGTCCAAGTTCACAGATCTCTACAAAACCAATATAAGAAAATCTCATCAAGACCTTTCAGTTGATGCAGCCACTTATTGATCATGGAGGAGGCTGTGGAATGAAGCCCAAATCTATTTTTAGTAACAGTTTCAATTTGTTTTATCAGACAAATTACTGGTACTGCCAAAGATTTTCATTGTGAGGTTTCTCTTTTGAGAAAAGTGTCCTCGTTCCTGCAGTGATTTGGGTGCTTTGTGTTTCTTCTCCATAGCTTATTTCCACTCAAAGCGACAAAGATGTAACTTTTTAAAATTTGCACATTCGATGAATCTTGAATTTTACATGTTTTTTTCTCTACCAGAAACAAACAGAAAAACAGGTACTTCCTTGCCTTTGTCTGTTGAAAAAAAAAAAAAAAAAAAAAAAAAAAAAAAAAACAGAAAACATTCCCTCTACACATTGATGTAAAATAAATGCTTATGACAAACTTTTCTAAATCTGTGTGATGCTTTATTTTCACCAAGAATACTGCAGCTAATTTTCTTTAAGTGCTTAATATACTTTCCAGCATCATCAGCAGAAGGAAAATATACATTTTAAGAAATTCACTCCTTTTGACATCGAGGAGTTTTCTGGGCTCTATGGGAGAGGGACCATGACTACCTAGTGGAGATTAGGAATATGATCTTTTAAAGCTAAAACCCTTCCTGAAATACATAGCACATTTCATGACTACCTAATGTAGATTAGGAATGTGCTCTTTTAAAGCTAAAGCCCTTCTTGAAACATAAAGCACTTTTCAGTTGTAAATTTCCATGATATAGCTCTCAAGTATTGGGTGTTCGGGGCAGTGTTTTGGCAACTACAGCTGCTCCCTGGCTGTGCAACACCTCCTCCCGTTACCATTTGTAGGGACATCCCCCCATTTTAAAAACCCTGTTTTCACAGTTTTTTTTCACAGCGAAAATAACTTTGAAATTTAACTGCTTCACATAGCCCACTCGGGGCGGTTTGAGCCACCTCAAGCACAGGAGGCACGCTCAGGACTCAGCAGCGAGCAAAACCCCCCTGAAGGCTTCAAACACCTCCCGGGCTCCGCTCCCCGAGCGTCCACCCGGCGGTGGGAAGCAACGGGCGGCAGGCACAACCCTGCTCGCCCCTCAGGGCGGCCGCCATTTGCACGGCCCCTCCCGTAGGCGAGAACCCTTCCCCGCTGCCATGCGCGCTGCGCTTCTGCGCATGCGCGGCGCCGCCCGACCGTTGGGCGCCCGCTCCGGTTCAAACGGCGGCTGAGGGAGCGGGCGGGCCCTGAGGCAGCGGAGCGGAACCGGAGCGGATTCGGAGCCCTGCCGGTGAGTCCAGGCCCCGGGGGGAACCCAAGGTGCTGGGGGGAGGTCTAGGGGGGAGCTGCGGTGCGGCCGTGGGTTTCGGTCGAGGGAGTTTTTGTGGGCGGTCAGGTCTCGTTTTGTTAAACGTGCTTGTAGCCATTTGTTGCTGTGTGAAGAACCTGGCTTTAAAAGTTAAAATGTGGGAGCTGGTCTCTAGTGGGCTGCCTAGAGAGGCTGTGGGTGGCCTGGAGGTGTTAAAGGCCTGGCTGGACGGGGCTTTGGGCAACCTGGTCTGTGGGAGGTGACCCTGCCATGGCAGGGGGTTGGAATTAGGCCATCTTTAAGGTCCCTTCCAACCCAAACTGTTCCACTTCACTTAAAGAGACTTAACTTTTTTAAAAAAAAAAAAAAAAAAAACTTCAGAAACCCACTGTGTTAACAAGGCTTTATATACTCAAACAAACTTATAAACTTTACAGAGAAAGTTAGTTCTCTCCAATTATTTTAAGGAGTGCGTCTACTCCTAGTGAAGAGAAATGCAAAGTTCTGAGAACTTTCAAGTGGGCTGTGTATGTTTTACTTCAAGTACTGAACAACTTTGCTTGGAACACTGTGGCTTGCTGACTACTTGATGTTGAGATTTCGTTTACTATTGTGCTTGTGTTATCATTTTCACACTTCATTTCATTAGTGCTGGCCTGATAACTATGTTCTGAGACTGTTTACTAGGAAATACTTGTAGCTTATTCTGGACCCTTTATCCTGGGAGGAATTTGAAGATTGCCCTTAGTTGTTGATACCGTAAAGTATGTACTCTAGTCAGATATAATTGTGATCTCCTTAAACTGAAGGCTTATGATACACTAGTACTGCATATTTTAGTGATCTCTTGTAGACCATAATGTTTTCATTGTTGTCTTTTTCTTGCAGAAATGCAGATGGCTTATTCTTCAAAGAAACAATGTGTCGGTAAAACACCAGATCCAGAGTTCAACAAAGATCCTAATTTTAATTTTAGCTCCAATATTCCAGTAGATGGTGTCTTCAAAGCTACAAATCAAGGGTAAATGAAAATGAAGTATAGATGGATTTATTACTTGATAAATGTCCTAAAGACAGTGTAGCATTTCACAGAACCATTTAGCCTTGAAAAATCCCTTAAGTCCAACTAGCCAACATTCCCAAGTCCACCACTAAACCATGTCCCTAAGTGCCACATCTACACATCTCCTACATACCTCCAGGGTTGGTGACACCACCACCTCTTTGAGAAGCCCATTCCAATGCCTAACCACCTCTTTCACATAGAAATTCTTCCTGATATTCAAGCGAAACTTCCCCTGGTGCAACTTGAGGCCGTTTCCTTGTGTCCTATCTATCACTTTTCACCTGAGAAAAGAGACTGACATCCTTCTTGCTGCGCCCTCCTTTGAACTAATTGTAGAGAGTGATGAGGTCTCTACTCAGCTTTCTTTTCTCCAGGCTAAACAGCCCTAGTTCCCTCAGATGCTCCTCATTTGTATTGTTTTCTAATCCTTTTGCCAGCTTTATTGCCCTTCTCTGAACATGTCCAGCAACTCAATCTCTTTCTTATAGTGAGGGGCCCAAAACTGACCCCAGTACTCAAGGTGCAGTCTCGCCAGTGCTGAGTACAGAGGGACAATCAGATCTTGTCACATGAACAGCTTTAGTAATCTGTAAGCATGCAGTGATCTGATAATTGTATTCTACATATCTTTTAAGGTTTCCCAAGTCTGCTAAGAAAGTGGAGCCACTTTTGAAGAAGACTGCTACAAGAGGGTATGTTTCCTCACATTGCTCTTAGTTGTCCTTGTGCAGTAATGTTCCTTCTCAGAGGGTTATGATGAGCTCTAACCATATGCAGCTTTGTTGCCAAATTTGCTGATGAAATCTCTTGGTCGGGAATAAGAGCAAGTCCTCTGTAGAAGAACACCTTTGTGAAAGTAAAAGAAGGTGTCTGATATTGATGTTTGTGCACTGAAGTCTTTGATGGTTTTGACTATAGGCCACTGAGCAGATACAAACTAGAAGCAGAGCTGAAGACCAAGAATCAGCTGCTAGAAACAGCCAAGCAGCAGTTACACACCAGACTAACAGGAGCACAGGTAAGGATGGGAATGGGGTAGAAATCATTGAGCAGGTCATATATTCTGCTCCCCTACAGGACTAGATCAAAGGACTGGCTTACTCATTTTCCAGTCTCCATTGGAAACCAGTAGAGTTTGAGCGGGATGGGTTCTTTCTGCCAACAACACCAAACATATTTGGTAATCATCAGTGCTGCAAATATATTTGGCTAGATAATGCTTCCAGATCGCTGTTAACAGCCACCAGAACTCAATTCCATCTTGAACTCATTGCAGGAGAATGTTTCCAGTTCACAGTGATATACTTGCATTAAATTCTAATAAAATAACCTCACTATTACCAGATTCTGCCTAGCTACGTGAGGAGAAACAGTACATAATCATTCAGTACTTTACACTGATGATTTGAGATCTTATTAATTCTTTTTCATCTTAATAGCTTTTTACAGTAGATAAGCTATTTTATTTGTTTGATCATCCTTGTTTCACTTGTCCAGTCCTTCCTTGTTCTGTTAACCAGTCACAAGTATGGTGTGGCACAGCATGTGGCATTGGAGATGTGGGTTCAGGGGTGTGTATGGTCATGTTTTGGTAACTAAGAACATTTGAGTTCTCCTTACTGTTGAGCTCTAAAAGTTTGAGAGAGTGACCTCGTTCTTTTCTGTGTATTCAACTGAGACATCAGTGTACATAGCCTTACGTTTCCTCACGTGCTATTGTATCATATTATTGCATAGTCTTCTAATATCTGGATACACTTCTGCAGTTCAGGCTTCTGAACTGGATACAATAGGCATTGTATCCAGTTCTGGGTTCCCAAGTACAGAAAGACATTTTGGCGAGAGCCCAATGAAGAGCCACTAAAATACTGAACAGGCTGGAGCATCTCTCCTGTGAGGAGATGCTGAGAGCTGGGACAGCTCAGCACAGATAAGAGAAGGCTTAGGGGGAATCTTATCAATGTATATTAATATGTGAAGGGATGGCTGTAAAGAAGACAGTGCCAGGCTCTTTTCAGTGGTGCCCCGTGACAGGACAAGAGGCAATGGGCAGAAACTCAGACACAGGAGCTTCCATCTGAACTCCCTGCTTGAGCAGGGGTTCGACCAGATGGTTTCCAGAGGTCCATTCCCACCCCAGTGATTCTGTGAAATTCACCAAAGATTTTTCTTTCTTGATTCAAGTTTAGATTCAGAATTGGTACCCCATTATTCATTACCTCTCGCTGATCACTTCAGAACATGGTGCAGCTCCTCTCATGTGCAAGAGGCCCTACTTGTAGCTTTCAGTTGTACAAGCTCACTTTATTTCCTAGTTCTTGACTGGTTACTAATCTGTGAGATGATCTTTCCTTTTATCTCACAGCTTAATTTCTTTAAGAGCCTTTGAGACCTCCTATGGGACGTTCAAAAAAGCTTCCCGCACTATCAGCGGGATCACCCTAATCCACATGCTTATTGATTCTCCTGGAGAATTGCATTTAACTCGTGAGGTTGATCAGCTTATCTGATTGCCTGGTAAGATCTGAATTATGCAGGGAATAATGCTGTGGCCTACAGATTCTAAGATGCCCCTTCCTGGAGTTAGCTGCTCTTCTGTGCATAAAACTCTTGAAATATTTATACAGAGCACAAGAAAAGACATGCTGGAACTGCCTAAAAGGAATTTATCTCTAGGATTATTTTTTTTTGAGTCATTGCTATGACAAGTGCAAGTGATAAATCCTGTCAAGTAGCAGAAGTACGGGTCTGTTTCTCTGCAGTGGTAGAGATGGAAGGGTAAGATGTAATTCTTGGTACTAGAGGAGTACCGGTTAAGCCATTAGCATTGCACTGAGTGTTACTGATTAATGGGAAGAAATTCACCCTGGAAACTTGATTCACTTAAAAACCTGTGTTAATGACAGAGCACTATAAAGGAATTAAAGGAGGAGAATGAAGGCCTAGTGCAAGAAGTCGAGAAGCTCAAGAAATTTCAGGAGACGTGCATGGTCATTTTAGAAAGCAGAAACATTGATCCAGGTAAGAGCTATGCATTTTACATACGTTCTGGTAGTTCTTCAGAACACTTCCTTGTTTTTTTTTTTTCTTTGTATTGTTAGTATTCATAAAACATTTGGCTTCTCCGTTGTAAAGGAAATACTGGGAGGTCTGATTTTGTTTCTATTGTAAGAGAAATAGATGCTTCCTTCAGGCAGCAATGTACTTTTTGCTGTAGAAAGTTATTTTGAGAAGCTGTTAGTTCCTACAAATTATCAATGAACATCTAATATACAGATGTCTCATAAATCAGTTACAGGCAGCAACATTGTGGAGGAGGAAGAAAAGACGAAGGAATGCCAGAAGCAGACAACGGTAAGAGAATTTCGAAATGGCAGTGAGTTAAATGGGCTTTGGTGAGAAGTTTGTGTGTAAAAACGGCTGCTGAGATGTGTTTATTTGCATTATATTGAACCATTTTCCTTTGACTCTTCAGCTGTTGACTGAGAAGCTCATAGCAGAACTGAAGGTATTTAATCAAACAGCTGAAAAAGAAAAGGAAGCACTTCAGGTAAGGCTGACTTGGTTTCAGAGTCAGACAGGTAGTGAGCATCTGGTGCTGAGAGAAATGTTAAAGCTTGTCTTCCACCTCATGCTGCTCGGGTCTCTAGATAAGGAAGATTAGTAAGGCTGCAGGCATTTGCTAAGTGCAATAAGGGAACGGAATGTGTTCCTCCTCTTATAAATAGAGGGCTCAGAGCAAAGTTTGGGAGGGGCAACGGTAGTTCTTATCGAAGTCATTTAAAGTTTAATGATACACAATCCAACTTGGAATAAGATAGAAGATGGAAGTGATGCTAAAGACTGATAGCTTTCAAATGAAGCTCGATCAGTTCCTGTGTAAAGATGGTTGTCAATGCTGGAAATGGAGCTGTCTCTGCTTAGAGCAGCTCCTCTCAAGGAAAGTTTTTCAAGACTTGCAGGTGGTTGTAAGCACCACTGAAAGAACACTGAGAAGACTTGACCTAACCTGAAGTCATGCAGACTGGTGACCTCAGGGAGCTAAGAAGTACGCAAGCACAAGCAGCTTCAATAACATGTCTTTGTACTGACCAAAATAGTCATTAAATTACAGCTCTGCAACGGTTGGTAAGAAACTTGAGCTACTTAATTAAATTGCTATTACATAAAGCTAAACTTTTGGTTGTGGCTATGTTCTCAAGGGACTGTGGTGAAAGACATCCCAGTCAAGTTAAGCTAACCGTAGCTTTGCAGGTGAGACTGAAGAGTTCAAAAATGTCTGGAGTTTTCCTGTTTTAGTTGCAGCTGCTTTGGAAGTTTCATTCTGCTGTTCTGCACTGTCATGTTAGTGAGATGTTGTGTGCGCTGACTTTTCCATACAGATGGCAATGGCTAAGTGGAAACTGGCAGAAGAAGAGAGGCAGCAGTCCCTGGAGAAGCATTCTTCCTTCCAAGCAGAAATAAAGGAATGCTCAGCAATCCTCGATGAGTTGGAGCAGCTCCTGGCTATGTGACACACAAGGATGGACTGTGCTGTCTTTTGTTTTACTCCTAGTTCAGCAGTCTCTGCTTTCAAACCTGGTCCCTCTGTCGGGTCCAAAACAGTGAACTGGACAGGCTCCTGAGCAATCCCTGGCAGAACAGCACCTGCGGTGTGGGAACCAGGCAGCAGCGTTGGAGGAGCGCTCAGTGCTCATTTTTCCCATGGGGCTTGGCCTGGACTCTTTCTTAGTTATAAGTATTAACAAAGTGTTTTTGATTAAAGCGTTCAGAAGGACGTACGGGTGCACAATTCTCCTTAATTCCGAGGCAGCGCCGCGCCATTACTCCCCGTGACCTCTGCCACCCTTCGCCCCCGAACGAGCGGCGGGGCCGGCTGCTGGGCGGGCCGGGTCGGGCCTCTCCACGGGGCCGGGCCGCGCTTGCGCACCGGGGCCGGCGGCGGGGGCAGTGATGGCGGCGGCGGCGCTGCGGAGAGCGGCGGTGACAGCGGGCGGCGCGGGGCGGCGCCGAGCGCTGGGGTGGCCGCGGCGGGGCTGCGCCGGGCTGGCGGTGGACGACACCGTCAACGGGCTGAGCGACGAGCAGCGCCAGGTACCGGCGGGGCGCGCCCGGGCCCGGGCCCGGGCCCCGCGGCCCGCCTTCCCGCGGGGGGTGTGTCGCCTCGGCGGCTGCTGATTGGCTGCGGCCGCGGGGAGCTGACCTATCCCCGGGGCGCTCCCTTGGCGTGCCGCCGCCACGTGTGCGCCCTGCCCGCGGGGCCCTGCGGGTGGCCGGGCCCCGGTGCGCAGCGCGGAGAGGGACGGGGCTGCCAAATGTTGAGGCTCTACAGCGTTGTTCTCGTGGTCGCCCAGGGACCTAAAGCTTTAAGATGTTAGTTCCGAGCTTTACGGTTTGCTCCTGTTCGACGCCTTGACTGCTGCAAGCCGTATTTATTCCCGATTGCCCCAGGGAATGAAATGATAGGCGGCGTCTTCACACGCTTCTGCCAATGACACTTTGCCTCGGTGCTTCTTGGATCTGCAGCTATTGCCACACTTGCTACGTGATTATGACAGTGCAAGTGTACAGGTGTACAAAAAACTCATTCATACATATTTTCTTACTTGAGAAGTGGAGTACTGTAGTACTTACTAATATTTTCCTTACCTGGCTTGTGTTTGTGATTTATAGCCTCACAAGCTTGAATTAACTTGATGTTTCTGTGTGCTTCTAAATTTAACAAGCATAAAAGGGAGAAAATAATCTTGTAACTTTTGCATCTCTTGCGGAAAAGTTAAGGAAAGATCAGAAACAGATCTTCAGTAACGTTGATCTGTAAATTAAGAGCACTTGTAACTGTTATAAGCTGGTTTAATGTGTCTGGGATGCCTGTCAGAGTCCATCCCCATCCTCCCCCAGTCTCTAACAATTTTAAGCTATTTTTTTCAAGCTTTATGCTCAAGTTTTACTGCTGTGAATTTTGTTACAATGGAAAGTTTAGTATTTAAAACAGGAGAAAGAAAGCAAGAAAAGAGAAAAGCCCATCGACAGAGCAATAAACTTGTTTGGTGGTACTGGAATCCAATGTCTGGGTAGCCATGGAAACTAACATATCTTTTTAATCCGAAATGAGAGAAAGGCAGAGCAACTCAGGCATATTTTGCTTTGCTGCTTCTACAGGTTTTGGTTAAAGAGCAGAGGGTTTCAGTCTCTGAATGTTCCTTTAACCAGCATTAATTTGTGGGAATAAAGAACCCAGAGGGAAAAACAGGATTTTTAAGCTCTACTGTACCATCTAGACAAAATTTTTTAATGTTCACGTTCAAAACACTTTGTTGTGTAAGCTTCTTTAGAGTGCGTATAGACTTCTGCAGAATGCATGTGAGTAATTGGATCTTAACGTTTAGAAGAACTTTGAGTTCATCTACATTTAGTTAAATGAAACCATAGACAGGTACTCGATGGGGATAATGAATCATGAGCTCTGTTCACCCGTCTTCAAAGTTTCCTGACTCAAACATCCTCTGAAAACCCAATGCAGGCAGGAAATAGTTTCCCAGCACACTCTCATGCTGTGGTAAGATTAAGCTAACTGTCAAGAGGAACTTAAGTTCTCTCTTGAGGACTTCTCTTAAGTCCTCTTGCAAAAGGGCTAAAGGGCATTTCATATTGTCTTTTAGCTAATAACCTGAAAGACTGATTTCCTTATGGTCTTGTGCTTCCGGGTTTTAGATCATGGGATTGTCTGCCAGGGGAACATTGGAAGTATCCTAGAGAAGATGACAATATATTAATGGGGTGTAACATATGTGTTTCTCCTCACCTCTTTTCCCAGCTTAGACAGACCATGACAAAGTTCTGTCAAGAGCATTTGGCTCCGAAGGCCCAACAAATTGACCAGGAGAATGAATTCAAAGGCATGCGGGTAAGTATTTCATGCGTGCCTATGAAATAGATGGTAGTCTGTACTTTGATCTATCTATATGTAGGCTCAGACCAGGAATTCGAGTCCTCACCACAGGAAGATATGCATCAACTCTTCAAACTTGTAAGCTACAGAGAAAAAAAAAAAACTTTGGTTTTCTGTTTCTTCTTTTGTTAGTTTTTAACAACTTGGGGAAAGACCACGCTAGTGTCAAATTTAAAAAAAAAAAAAAAAAAAAAAAAGAGATGGATTGATAATGGTCTTGTTGGGATTCACATTGTGGTATTTCTGCCTGGCCCTGTTCAAAGACTCCTTCTCTAACATGTGTGTTATACTCTCCTAGCTAGGACTCTTGTTGTGGACAGCCCAGATATCTGAGCTTCCTCTCAAATTTGCTTTGGAAATGCTGTGTGCAAATGCAGAAATGTAGAATGGTTCGACTGTTGAGCTGAAAGTTTTCTTCCTAACAAAACCAACAAATTCTGAGCAATAGGAAGGTTGGATTGATAAAAATGAGACTTCATTGTTGGTTTTCATAAGCTCCACAAGACTTAAAACGTTCAGAACATCTGCTAGGATTTCCTACAGCTCTGATGCTGATATTTTCAGGGCTATGTGCGTGGCTTTGAAGTTAGCTATATAGATTTAGTCTGGCGTACCAGATGTCATCCAGTGCTATTGAATAATACTTTTTAAAGTCTCTGGAGGCTATTCACAGATAACTGTAATCACTGGCCACCAAGTCCATGTGAGAAGCATTCACCTGCGTGTCCATCCCCTAAAGGAGAAGAGCCTTCAGCCTGAAGCAACACCAGAGATGGCTCACCTAGCATATGTGGTGTCCTTCGATGGTGGTGTCCCTTGCTACTGTGCAGTGCCATGGCTTCTTTCTTCCTACGTGATGGCGTATGCACTGCACAGCTGATGTCTGTCTCAAGTCAGGCAGCAGCTCCGTGCCTCGAGCCGTGTGGCTGCAGAGCAGCAGTTAATTGCATGCTGCTGTTGCAGGGCAGTAAGTCTGGGCACAGGGAGGAGCTGGCAGTCAAGGACAGGCTGCCCTCCAGCAGATGGACTTTGTAGGGTGCATGTCCAGCTGCACACAACTAAGCAGCCTTATCCAGTCCCTGTGTGCCTCAGGTCTCCCAGGAGGCTCAAAAGCCTAGAGGATTGTGTATGGAGTGGCCATTGTGGATTCAGCTCTCTGGGTTTCACAAGTCCAGAGTGTTCACCAGAAACCATCAGTTTTTATAACTTTTCTAGTACCTCTGCCTGCCTCAGCAGTTGCTTTTCCTGACCCAGCTGTAGCGCTTCCTTTTTTTTTTTTTTTTTTTTTTTTTTTAACATAATCTCTCACAAAGAGGTTTCCTTGGCTTTACTCACAAGTTTCTGGTTTTACTCCAGTCTTAAATTGTTCAGTGATTGCAACTCTACTCAGTACTTTCCAGGCCTTCAGTCACGGATAACTTATTCTAGCTGCAGCAATCACAGGCTAATAGACCTTCACAGCACTGCCAAAGAAGCGTGACAAGGTTGTGTGAGGTAAAAAGCAAGCGTAAATTGAAGACATGATATCCTAAATTACCTTTAGCCAGAGACAGCATACGAAAGCCTAGAATTTTTGAAGGTAATTGGAGGTTTTAATTCATCTAAATTCTTAAACTGGGTAATGTGTTAAAATCTTAGGACCTGCCCTTCCCAAATTAAATGTAGGCTTGTGAGTTGCCTCCCTGCATAACTGGAGTCCTTAAGCCTGTGTGGGTTCTTGGTTAGAAGCATGGAGCTGCTGCTGCTGGAGGAATGGTACTGATGTGATTATCTCTGAGGTTTCACACAAACAGGGTAAATCAGCGTGTCCAGTAAGTTTACCTGGGAAGACTTCTCACCCTGCTGCCCTGACCACACGTCTGGACTGATTGCTTTTGTTGTGTATTTGTAGGATTTTTGGAAGAAACTTGGGGAACTGGGAGTTCTGGGGATCACAGCTCCTGGTAAGTGTTTTCCCGCCTCCTACCATCTGCTGGATGATTCCTCACACAAAAGAGGGACAACTTAAACTCACCCTTTCCAGCTCATAACATCCTCGTCTGTGATGTGACATCTGTTTTTGTCTATGTTTTCATGCTTTTTAAAAATCTTTGGATACTTCTGTTGTTGTTTAACAAGGACAAAGAAACTTAATTCAGTAGACTTCTGGACAATTATGAAATGGCTTTTACAACTTAAAAGTACTGTTCAGAAATGTTTTCTCCAGAAATAATATATGCAACTTGAATGTGTCTGTGGTTCTCCCATATGAAGTGTTTGCTTCAATTTTGAAGCCTGAGAGCTACAGATAAAAGTATCCTAGACCAAGCATCCATCTCTAATAGAAGAAGTTACAGGGTATAAAACAATGCTGTGAAAAGCTGTGATAGCTAATGGAGGGCTGACAGCAACCAACCCGTCAGGAAAAAAAGATCGGGTAAATCTTATTCAGCCTTCTCCAGGTTAGTTGAAAAGTGTTTTGATTAATGTTACAGATTACTGAGCCTGCCGTGGTCATGCTGAATGCACTAACGCAGTGTAATGAGGAGAAGCCCTTAGTGGAGAAAAGCAGCCAATGGGGCCTTTATTTCCCCATCGTAAAGTCTGTGTTTCTAGATGTGTGTGTGCAAAGGCTTCTGCAGAAGCAAGCTGAATAGCAATGCGTTGAAATAATGCCTCTGCATTTCTTTCTGTGGCACCAAGTCTGCTTGAAAGAGTCTCTATTTCTGCTTTCTTTCTCTTTACTCTTCCCAATTTACTGCCGCTCCTGTTTTTTCTCACTCTTACCTTCTTTCTTCTTTGATGTTGTGCCTGAGGCTTACAGCAGTTTCCCACACTATAAATAAGCTATCCCCTCATGAGTCCTGTCTTTTTTGATTTCCTGAAAGATTTACCTCTAAAACCTTGCTATGCCCAAACGTGCAATTTTTGATTGTATTGCTATGTGCAGTTTCTTTATTGGCATTGGTTTTGCTGTAGGAGGTGGAGGCTGGACCTGAGGATGTGAAGATAATGTGAAATCTTATGAGAGTGCACGGTCAATTAAATGGTGTGCTTCAGCAACAGTGGGTCAAGTCTCTTAAGGAAACATTTTAAATAAGTGCTTTTTACTTTATTTCTAAAACTTAGTAAACTGTGTTGCTTTTGGGTAATTCTGTATTTATTTTATAGGAAAAAAATAAGAAATGCAAGTACTTTGGAATAATCATACAGGCACAACATATATAGAGAGTAATTTTGAAAGGGCACTGTTAGCCTAGATCACTGTAGCTTGTATTATATAAATATTTGTCTGGTAGGAATGTTTTCTTGTACCTCTTGCAGTACAAAGTAGTTATGTACCTGTACTGCTTACAGCAGGCAGTTGCCTTTCCTGTATCGATGCGATAGCATCCAACCCAGCAGGCAGTATAGAAGACCTTTTGTTTTGGCACGCATGAGAAGTGGTTAAACCCATCTTTCAGGATATTGAGAGTAAAAACCCAAACCCCGATTCAGGGCGGAGAGGTGATTTCAGAGGATAAAGAGCCCTGCAGATAAAGACAGCAGTCAGAATGAGCGACGTGGGAGAAAAGCTACATCTAATGGTAGCGGCTGTTGTGTTAATTCGGGTTAGAGGCAGTGGCTCTCTTTCAGCCCAGGTTATGCACTCACTCATCTCTGTGGTCACTGCACGTGCAAACATAACTTGGTCTTACTGTTGCTGCTGCTTGCTTACAGCACTCTTGTTGATGACTAGTTGGTGCTCGCAGATTGTTTCCCTGGTTAGTTTGTGGTGGCTTATGTCCTCCTGTTTTAGTTTCTCTCTTACCGGTACAATCACTTGCTTTTTGCCTGCTAAGCTTTTACTTTTGGATGAAACCGTGTTTGTGTGTATACAAATGTGTGTGTAAGTAGATGTATTTATGTCGACTGTCAGCTGCTCAAGGCCATCATGCATTTCTCAGCCACCTTTTGTTTTGTTTTGCTGCCTTCTCCCTCCTTGTCTCGCCCTGTGTCTTAATCTTATCAGCCAGTGGTTTTGGACTCAGCTCAGGGTGCCCAGCTGGACTCGCCGTTACAACGGTCGTGTTGCTGTGTCACTTAATCTCTGAAATCCACATTCTTGCTGCTGTTGAATTACAGCAGTTAAATTTTGGGATCATTCTCATTCCAGAGCAGTCATCCTTCAAAGCGCTGATCTCCTGCCTGTTTGTGGGTATTAGAAGTCCCTAATACCCCAGATCTTAGACCAGTTTGAGGGTTCCTTTTTTTATTTAAAGGTCCTGGTTAAGACAAACATAGTTGGACTTGGCAAACTTTGTTCCTTTTCCCCTCTCCTAATACAGGTTGGCATTTTATGATTTAATCCTCACGATGGTATTAACGTTGCACTTAAGGATAGTTGCCAAGAAAGATTTATTGCCGTGCAAGTGTTGGTAGTGTGTTTTAGGTATATCCTTATCCGTGTTATATTTATGAAAATAATATTATATATTTATGAAATATATGTTTATGAAATGTGCTTTACAAGAACAAATCATTATTGATTGTGCTAAAGAAGTAATGTCACTGTACTTTTAAGATAAAACTCAAGTTCTGAGAGGATGGGAAAAGCCAGAGGTTCCCAGCTCAGAGAAAAAAACAAACAAAACAGCAAAAACCAGCAGCCAAATCCAGCAGCTCTCTTGTCTCAGATCCCACTCAAGACTGAGCCCTGCCCTGGGGTCTTGTGCATGTGTGCTGTGTCCCATGGTGGTTAACATGAGGATTTTCTTCTCAGTGAAGTATGGTGGATCTGCTTTGGGGTATCTGGACCACGTGCTGGTGATGGAGGAAATTTCTCGTGCATCAGCAGCTGTTGGGCTTAGTTATGGAGCCCACTCCAACCTTTGTATCAACCAGCTGGTGCGGAACGGCAATGAAGCCCAGAAGGAGAAGTACTTGCCCAAGGTATAAGGCAGGATGGGGACTGGAAAGCATCCTGGTTTGGGTGGTGATTTTGGGGATGAGGGGAGGGTTGCATGCTTTAAGGAAGTGTTAGGGAATACAGTAGATTTTGCTGCATTACAAGATTTGGGACACTAAAATACAACAGTTGACTAGATTTAATGTTTTTGCTGTTGCTGATCAGGTCTGTCACTACCCGTGTTTTCTGAAAGCATGTTTGTGTCCCTGGCTTCTTCTGTTGGGCTCCTGTTTGTAGTTATAGGGGTGAAGAGTCAGAGTTACCACTGTATCCACATGCTTGTGGAATTAATACATTTCTAATGAAAAAGCATACCCTTCTTGCTCAGAGGGTCTACTTGTTTCAAGTAGGCAGCAACAGAATAAAGCCCAAAAAACTTTGTAACACACAAAACACAGCAGGCTTTTTTTTTTTAAGTTTTATTTCCTGGGAATGTCATGCCTTTGTGCGCCTTTCCTTTGACAAACTACTGTCCTCTTTAAAGTGTGTAGCTGCAAGGAGGGATATACAGTTAGCAAGAGCTCTGCAGGACTCTTAAAGTACCAGAGCAGTGCATGGTGCAGATGCAGGCAAGGATGAGATTTCTTTCATTGTGTGCAGCGTTTTAAGCACCAGCTGGTTTCAGTGCTCCAGCCTTTAGGAAATACTGTACTAACCAAACTTGCCTTTCTCTAGCTTGATAATTTTGATTCCTTAATTCATGTTGAAAGAGCATCTTGTGGAACTCAGAATTTGTGTAGTCTTTGTACCCCAGCCTGCGTCAGGTCCCACGCCTGCAGGCAATGAGGATGGGGCAGTACCCAATTTATTACTGCCGTGACCGGTGTCTGTCTGCATGAGCTGGGACAGGCAGACAGCCTCTGCGGACCTTTGTTACCAAAGGAGGCCATGGAGTGACAATTTTTCAAACTTTATAAAGTGCTTGGAGATTTCTGAACTTCTTGCTCCTTTCTTACTTTATATTCTGTGTTTTTCACTGCCTCAGTGCTTGGTTTGCTGCCTGTGCAAATTAACTGTGAGCATCTTCATCACATAAAGCTCTGTTTTTAACCTGCCTGGTGAACAGATTTATCTGTTTAAACACATGGAGAAATGCAACCAAATCCCAGCTACTGAAATTATCACCGCGAGAAACTTGACTTAAACCACATGCAAGGCGCAGTGTTGCTTCCTCAAAGCATTCTTGTGCAGCTTGGCAATATGTAACCCCAAGCTGTCCTCATTGCTGCTCAGGGGTGTTTTAATGCCATCATTCACTGGCTTTCAGTATGAGTTGCATTATCAGTAGTTCCTACTCGTCTTGGTTCGTGGCAAAGTACTGGTACTTAATTAATTAGGATTGAGCATATCACTGACTGCTGGTGAAATGCACTAATGTATGGGATTCTTTGAACGTAGCTTTTAAGCATGGAAAGTTTTTATTAAAAAAAAAAAAAAAAAGGAGGGGGTGATCAAAAGGAGAGAATGGATGAAAATGAAGGGGAGTAGAAGCAAGGAGAAAAGGTCAGGATGAAGGAACAGTAAAGGGGAAACAGCAGCTATGTCCGAGGCTGGCATGAGCAGGCACAGAAGCAGTGTCTGCCTGCTATTTTGGTAGGAGTGTGGGGAGACAGGGCTATGGGAACACTGCTAAGAACTTCCCAATCTCTTTTCACCCCTGTTATTGATCTTTTGTGTTCAACAACTCTTTATTTATCTAAAAGACCAGTTGTGAAGCATGGAGCAAGGAGCTTGTGAAAGGCAGGTGGCTGCCTGCATGGTTCTTTTGGCACCTTCCTGGAGATAGCTGCGTGCAGCTCTGTGTATAAAGCACTCACTCAGATGTGAGTTGAGCCATCCTCCTCCTCCCACTGTGATTTGGTTCTGTTCCCTCAGCACAGCAGCACAGGGGAGCTCCCTGTGAGGACTCCACCAGGAGCAAAGTCTCTTTTTGGCAGCTCTTGCATTGCATTGCTAGTACAGAGATACAGCACAGAAAAAGAAGTGGAAGGAACCCTAAAGAAGGACCAGAAGCAATGCTACTATTCCACCTCTTTTTCTTGTGTTTGTCTCTTCCAGCTAATCAGTGGGGAGCATGTTGGAGCCCTAGCAATGAGCGAGCCTAATGCTGGATCTGATGTTGTGTCCATGAAGCTGAAAGCAGATAAGAAAGGTAAAACCCGTCAGGTGCTTCCTGGGTGGGTAGCCAGCAAAAATGTCTCCTGTAAACTTAAGCTAACCTCCCTAACACTGTTCAGAAATGGTGCTTAGCCTTGGATTTACCAAGCTGTGTTAGTGGCCTCGTACTACCTCCCAGAATAATCTGGGATAAAGCAAATGTAGTGAAAGTGATAAAGCAAGGTAGTGAAGACATGGGATGAGTGGTTGCATGGCCAGAAGTGGACTTCTGATTGTGGTGGTGAAATATGTATGATGGACCTAGTGCTAGGAGTCTTCATTTGTCAGGGATTCATTAAACTGACTTTGGACTTCAGAGATGAAGGAAATGAGTTTTCTTGAGCTTGAGAAAATTTGTGCGTGCTGTTTATGGGGGTCTTAGAGCATCCTTGAAAGCCTGTTTTGAAACAAATGGGGTGAAGATGTTGGTGTTGCTCTGTCTGTTGTGAGCTAACAGACTCCAACTCTGTGCTTCCAGGGGACTACTTCGTTTTGAATGGGAACAAATTTTGGATTACCAATGGGCCCGACGCAGATGTTCTTATCGTCTACGCTAAAACAGACCTTAATGCTGTACCAGCCTCCCAAGGTATAACTGCGTTCATCGTGGAGAAGGTGGGTTTACATTACTGTTTAGTAACTCTCACAATTTTATTCTAGTGTGTTTTTGCTGCTGTTGTTTTTTTAAAGCCACCTCCTTCAGCCTAACAGGCTTGTTTAGAAACTAACTAGTTTTCTTTCCACAGCTGTCACCCCCTTCCTCAAAGAGGCACTATTGCCTCTGCCCCAGTGATATGGCATGTTGCCAGCTGGGAGCTCCTGGATTTGGGCATCCAAGCACATAGCCAGCCTTTTGGACTGGAAATGTGGAGAGAACGGACAAGGTCCTAATAAAAATGGACTTTGCTTGTTGCCCAAAATTGTCAGGAGTTATAGAAACCCTATAAATCTGTCCTACTGTCCTGTGATCTATCCCTGCATTTTTTTTAATGCAAATACATTGAAATAACTCTATTCATTCCCCCGCCCCTTTCTTTCACTGCCCTTTTGGATTCCTGCAATGACCCAAACGTAAAAGTAAAAGTGTTCAGAAGCAGGACTTTTGATAGGGACCCCTTGGGAAATATGGATATTTTGGGGTCTTTCTTCCCTTTTTGTTAGTAGGGGCTATGCTAGACACATTTTTTGTTCCCACAAGGAAGATGATAGGAAGCTGTAATAAAATAAATGGTACTGGAAATAGAAGATGTCAGATCAGTAAACCTTCTGATGGCCTTACCTGACTGAGAGATTGAATAGTTCAGGCAGTGTCAGTGCTACCTCGTACTGCCAAGGACTGCTTGCAGTCTTTGCTGTAGAAAAGTGCTCGTGTTGGCAACTGGCCAAATCTCTATTTGCTTAATATTTATGTGCAACGGAAAATTAATCCACTCCATTTGAAAAGTGGATCCACTCAGTTTGCCATGTGTCGACGTTTCTCTGATTATTTGCTTCCTGCTTGTACTTGTGCCTGGTTTTGTTCCCACAGTGGGCACTTCTTTGACTCCCTTCTGGTGCTCCACATGTACTCAGGTGGTCAGGGAAATTTCACACATCTGTAGTGACTTTGTCTGTCAGAATTGAGAGATTTGAGACTCTGTTTTAATGTCTTGGCTCCTTTGCAGGGAACCCCAGGCTTCAGCACAGCACAAAAGCTTGATAAGCTGGGAATGAGAGGGTCTAACACCTGTGAATTGATATTTGAGGACTGTAAGATCCCTGGTAAGTTGGTTCAAATCATGGCAGCATGCATGTGTGGTGGTTCCATCTCTTCTTGCTTAGATGAATTGGATCACCAATTACATGCACGTTCAGACTGTGACCTAGAGGGCTTTGTAGATGGAAATCTGCTCTTTGGCGACCTCCTAAGAGCTGGTGAAATTGGGAGGGTGCAGTCTTATGGATTCCAATGAATGAGCAGGTCCCATGTTGGATCACTCTTGTTTCTCCCTCAGGGACCTAACTCTTAACCACTGATTTTACAAAGCCTACATGAGGCTTTCAGAGAAACTCCTGATTGTTTCCATTAGAGCTCCCCAAACAGTACACAGGAGAACTTATTTGCCTTGAAGTTTCTTTTCTCCAAAAATGACTGAAGGCTACCTGCCAGCCTTCCAGTTTGTTTATAACATTTCTGAATTCTTGTGGTGTCAGAGCCTGAAAATAAACGTCCTTTCCACTGTTAATACAGCAGGGGCAACTGTAGTGGCTATTTTTGTTGACAGAAAGTTCACAGCCACTCTACAGCAAGGAGAGGAGATCTCTTATCTGAACTCCAGAAGCTCCCAATAGAGTGCCTGCAGAGCAAGCAAATCCACTGCTCCCCATACACAAAACATCTGCTTTGCAGTATGTGGAAGGGTTTCAGCTGAAATCTGACATTTCTGACTTGACTGAATCCCTCCACTCTGAAATCAGAAAGGCCAGTACCCGAGTCTTCAGATCATCTTCTGGGTAATCATCTGCACAGAACAACATGTTCTCATGGTAACAAGATTCCATTTTCTGATAGCTCAGAGAAGCACATCGCTGCATGTTGGAAGTTAACACACTTTGCACTATGGCCATTAATGCTGCTTCTGCTTTTCTGCATTGGGAGCTGAAGCATTTTGCTGTTTCTTATGTCTGCAGGATCTTTCTCTCACATCAGAATGTCTTCCCCTAGCACTGCAATTCCATCAGCTTTAAAATACAGGGGGTGTGTTGTCAGCCATGCTGCACCAAGTGTTTCTTCTCATACTTAGTGGATTCATTTGGTCATGTTGCTTTCATAAAAGTTGGTTCAGAGCACCAACTTTCATTGCTGCGACATGCAGCCAGCAAGCCCACCCCCCTCCTTGTGCAGTCAACACATATCATTCAGCAACCTGTGTACCTATCTATCCCTTTTTCCAGAACATACAGGAAAACATTCAGGCTATTTGGTCCTTTTTGTTTGTTTTTAAGCTATAAGATGTCATTACTTATGAAAAGTTACGTCACTTTATTATTACTGATTCTGGCATTTGTGTTCTGTTCTTCAAAGTGATGCTTGCTATTAGTGTTTTTCTTTGTTTCTGGAGGTCTGGGGGGGAACAGATGCTGAGTTTTTTTCTTTGAGAGCCAATCATCATTCTTCCTCTTTTAAACTCATGATCCTGGTGCTGTAGAAGCTGCACTTTTCCATACAGTACACTAGCATGCTCTTCAACAAGCAGCAGAAGATAATGCAGTCCTTGAGCTTCTGCCACTGAAAGAGATTATTTGCTTCAGGAGATTAGCTGCACGTGTCCACAAGTCCTGCCACATTTTCTCATTGCATATTGCACCTCTCAGATCTCTTGTGATCAAAGCCTGAAGCATATGTCAGTTCTTCTACGGGGCATGCTAAGTGAATAATCTCTGTCCATCTGCAAAGCAGAGTTGGTAGGCTGTAATTTCTCTCCTGACTGTAGGAATACAGCCTCACTGAGATGAGCCTTTTGTTCCTCCTTCTGTTTATATTGTTAACATCGGTGCATGTTTTAGGTTGTCCCACAATTACGTGGCTTTCAGTCTTTTTCTCAGCCCATTGTCAAATGTGGTGTGTTTTTTTCTGTTCCATTTTCACATAAATAACGCTCATCTTTGAAAATGTGTATTTGTAACAAATGCAATGTTCTGCTCAGTTCCCCTCACAGAAGGGGTGACAAGTTGCATTTTCCAGTCTCAGAAGGCCAATGTATAACCCCAACACGTGCTGAGTGGTGAGCTTTAGTTGCCTGTGCAAGTTTTGATTCCTGTATAAGGAATGCCCAGTGAGGTGAACTGAGTACATCAGATGAGAATTTGCATTCATGTCAAATACCATCTGATGTCTGCTGAGTGTGGTAACACCTTTTGGTCACTGTCAGTTTGGGTTAGATACAAACTAATGGGATGGCAAAGAGGGCTCCCAGTTTGTCCTCCAGGCGATTAAGTCTCCTATTCACACTGATACAAATGCTCAGCTGGAAGGTCTCAGCTCAGATACACTTTATAACCATTTACTGCTTTTCCTTTTTGGCTTTGTTTGGATTGAAAAGATGTTTCAGTGGCAGGGAGTGTATACATGGAATCTCGGTCTGTCTAGCTTACCCTGAATGTTTGCATCTCAAGCCAGAAAGAAAGTTGTGCATGAGTAAAAGTTTGGTATATCATTTTATTTTGATTGCAGCTGAAAATATCTTGGGGACACTGAGCAAGGGAGTCTACGTGTTGATGAGTGGGCTGGACCTGGAGAGACTTGTGCTGTCCGGTGGGCCGCTGGGGTAAGGGTTTGTCATCTTTCATAGATTATAAGGCTGAAAGATTGTTCGCAACCACCTAGCCCAATCGGGTCTCCGGGTGGGATCACACCTCTCCGTGGGATACTGGGGCAGCTTTGGAGAGAAGAGGAAAGTGTGGCTGGAGGAGGTGTCTGGGTGGGAGCTGTACGAAGGAAGCAGGAGCAGGGAGATCTGTAGCTTCTGGGAACTCGTTAGCTGTGTTATAACTGCTCTGCTGGGTTCCTGCTGGAGGGTGCTCAGCTCGACACTCCTAGGCAGCTGCAGGGCGCTCTTCTTCTGCTCTGTGTGTGCTCCGTCTTCCCTGTTAGCTCTCCTCACCTCTCCATTCTTCTTGGAGGGTTTTCTCTGTTTGAAAGCATCTAGGTGAAACACTCTGAGGGTTAAGGGATAAAAGAAGCAATGCAAGAAGGAAAGTTTGGGAATCCCTGCACTCCAGTGTTGCACAGGTGGGATGGTTCTCTGGATTGATTATCCAGAGCTTGGTTTTGAAAATGTTGGTCTTGACATAAATGTTACCAGGAGTGGTAATTCTGCTTCAGTCCCTGAGAGCCGGGAATAACCAGCTCTGCATTTGTGTTACTGATTCTTTAAAACTTAAAAACACTATCCAAGAAGGATTGTCACACTGGATAAAAGGTTTGTTATTCACTTACTCAGTCCTTAAGGTTCCGAACAACTTATTTTTCACTGCACAGCCCCTTTGTCTCCTCCCAAGTGGTTTCTCTATGCTAACCCTCATGTGAACAGATTATCTTCCACAAAGCATTCTTATTCTTGTCTACACCTCTTTTTGTCATCAGCTAGTATTCCTTTTGTTGGTCTTCTCTGGAGACATAAGGCAGCACAAGCTGTCCTAGCTACAGCTGTAAGAAAGCCCTTCCACTCCCCATCCCATTTCCCTGAATTAAGAAGGTAAGACCTTGCCACAGGAAGTCCTAAATGAGCAAAATGGAGAATACTGGGGAGAAACTGTGGCCTCTTGTATTTTATAGCCTTGTTTGAGTGGAGCTATAAGGGAGACAGCAGCAATTATTTATTTTTTAGGTAGAAGAATCTTTTTGCTATAGACTGAGCTTGCAATGTTTTGTCATTATTTTTCTGTTGATTCTTCTGTTGTCTTCCTTCTCTTATCTGTGCTTTTTCTTAGGATCATGCAAGCTGTCCTTGACCATGCAATTCCATACCTACATGTAAGAGAAGCATTTGGACAGAAAATTGGCCAGTTCCAGGTGAGACAGAAAAGGAGTTAGAAGTTTTTGTCTCTCTCCTTTTTTTTCTTGAAGAGAAGATGGGGAGCTCTTCTATGGAAGGGCTTTTAGAGTAGATTAGAGTAGATTTTAGGTAGATTAGAGTTTGCACTGGGGCTGGGAAGTAGCGATGTGGTTTGGAGGTGAAAGGATCTCTGAGCCTGTTTACCTGAGGCCAGTCCCCCCTCCCTTACTCCCTGGGGTATTAAAACGTGAAGTTTCAAGAGCTGTAAAATGGATCTAAT
Source organism: Nettapus auritus (assembly GCA_011076525.1). NCBI lineage: Eukaryota > Metazoa > Chordata > Aves > Anseriformes > Anatidae > Nettapus > Nettapus auritus. Next base: position 30,241,773 of record CM021769.1, read on the forward strand.
CTTCTGTGTAATGCAGCTCATGCAGGGCAAAATGGCTGATATGTACACGCGGCTGATGGCATGCCGACAGTACGTCTACAACGTGGCCAAGGCCTGTGACCAGGGCCACTTCAATGCAAAGGTGAGCTCGCTCCCAGGGCTGTGTCTGTTGGGGGAATTCCCTTTCCCTCGGTCCCACATCGTGCGCAGGGTGGATGTTCTGTATGGGGGTTAAAATGACGTGCTCACAGCTCTCCGAGTGCTGTTTTCGCCGCTAGAGAAAAATAAACTGGAGTCCTACAAAGGAACAGATTTAGCGGGATCAGTAGGTGTTTATTGGAAGTCCAAACACAATATCGTGCCTGTTGTATGGGGCTACAGCAGTCGTTCCGAGGTGTTACCGCCTCTGCACACTGGCATTGTCACCGCATGCCTATTGAAGAAGACTGAGCATTTGACAGAGCAAAACCCTGCATCCCAAATCAAATCACATTGGTCTCCTGTGGGCATGATGTGTTTGTGAGAAGGACCAGCTCCCCTGCTGCACTTGTTTTCCTGTCTTCACATGGCCTGACACAAATGCTCTGCAGAGACAAAGACTGCCCCAGCTTCTTGCTTGCTGGGGGATGAATCCCGTGCCTTTGTGAGGTGGTTCAGGCTTGTTAGTAGAAGTATGTAAAGTAGTGAAAAGGTTGGAGAAGGGTAGGTGGCATCTTTCCTGACTCTGTCGTGGTTTCTGTCTCTCCTTGCAGGACTGTGCCGGAGTGATCCTCTACTCAGCAGAGTGTGCTACCCAGGTAGCTCTGGATGGGATTCAGTGCCTTGGTAAGGGCTTGTGGCTTTGAGTGTGCCCTCTCCTATTCCACCTGTGAAGAAGCGACCTGTGACATCTTTTTGCTCATAGGTGGGAATGGTTACATCAACGACTACCCAATGGGGCGCTTCCTGCGTGATGCCAAGCTCTACGAGATAGGGGCAGGCACCAGTGAAGTGCGCAGACTTATCATCGGCAGAGCCTTCAACGCAGCTTTCAAGTAACGTGTGCCAGGGAAAAAGGCAGCACCCTGACCACTGTGAGGCCTTTGACAGTAGAAACAGCAACGCACAACTCTTTTATTCCTGTGATTCTGGGATCGTCACTTGTGGACTCTTTCCCACCTGCTTTGTGAACAGATGCTGCTGGACTGGGTTTGGGCGGAATTAATCAGTCTGTAGCAGGGAAGGGAAAAAAAATATTTTTTCTTCTCGTTATCAGCCTGATTCTCAGTGTTGCAGGGCTGAGGTTAATCAAGGAGACATGTTGCCATCAAAGCAGGCTGTTGAGCAGTACACCTGGAACAAGAGGTGGCCACTGCTGAGTACAAACTCAATCCAAAAAAGGAATGAGGGAACAATTTAGTTCTCTTTTTAAAACTGAGTGCCGTTAAATAGCTAGCATTTAGCATGCTACCACTGGAAAGGGAAATTTCTCATTGTGACTTTGCAGTGAGATTGATCACTTCTCTTCTGGGGAACTCAGCCACCTCCGTGATGTGGTTGGCGTTATCATGAATGCTTGAGCATCATAGCTGCACAACTGGTGTGTTAGGTGATGATTCTTATAATCATGTTAAAATACCACATCTGTTTCTTTGCATACTTCCTTTCCTATTCCTGCTGCTTCTCAAGATATTTCAATGCAGCCCAAAGTCTTTGCTTCTCTGATTGACTGCCTCCTGCTGAGTTATTCATTCAGATGTGTCACTATCCATCATTCTGGGAACAGTTAAAATGTCAGACCTGTATTGTGACATCCATGAATGAAGCAGGCAGGAGGAGGCTGACTTTTTAGGTTGGGGTTATTTGGTTTTGTTTGTTTTCTTCTTTTTTTTTTTTTTTCCCTAAAGATTGTTTTTTCAGCAAAAGCGTGTGTTCACACTCCACTATTGGTTGGCTAGAGAAGTCAGTGAGCACAGAAGTATTTGTGGGTGTCTTCAGAGCACATTATATACAGTAAGTTGAAGTTTATCTAGCCTTAATAAAGAAAATGGCACAGTATGCTGCCAGCCTTAAAGAGTGAATCACACAGAAAAATTGAATGGTGTAAACATGACAGAAGAATGAATTAAACAGTTGCCATATAGGAGCTTAATATAAAGAACTTAAAGCTGCTTTTATTATTTAGTTGTAATTGACATCTATCTGTACTAGGTGACAGTAGCCTAATGTTGAATTTTAAAATGCTACAGATTGAAGAAAAGCTCACCTTCCTGAATTTGCCAGCTAGGTTACCCACATATTTATTAAAAAAAAAAAAAAAGACTTTCAGTTCTTCTGGAGTTAGAAACAGCTTCTTAACGGGGGCAGTACTTTCTTCCTAAATTTCATATTTATTCAGCTACAGTGGAATCATTCTGGAAGTGTCCCAGAGTTTAATTTTCAACCTTCATATCTGGGCAGAGCTAGTGCAGAGGGGACAGAGGTGACATTGCCTGTCAAGAATATCTCACTGAGCTGCACCTAGAAATGTTTTGGAAATAAGCTTTGTCTGGAGCAGACATTTTATGTTTTACCACCAAGTGATTACAGATGTCATCATCTGTACCTGCAAGTGACGAAACTGCAGATGCTGCACCCCAGCCTGGTGTCCCTGTGAGAGCCTCAGGGCAGAAGTTTTCAGATCTGCCCGAGTTATTTGGTAGCAGATCCTGCTGTGACAAGTAGCGGCAGTTGTGCAGCCCTCGCATCTCTGAGCACTGTGGTCTGCTTGCATTTTTTCCAGCAAGCTGCGACCGGAGCAAGTATGCAGAAACCGGTGCTGCAGGGTATGACGCAGAGCTGTCTGCTCTCCAGGGTAAGTGCAGCTCCACATCTCAGTAAAGAGGCAAACCTCATCCGAGAGGTGGTGGGAGCGCTTGCCAGGGAGGTGAGGAGTGTGAGCACGGTGTCTCTAACGCGCATCGGAAACTCATACCTTGCCTGCGTGTTCTGCAGCTCTTTAATATGGGAATGAATCACTGCAATTTTCTGTGAAAACTCTCAAAAGAACATTGGAGCTGAATCATTGTGTTATGATCTGTCTCCAGCCAGAGGAGTTTTTCTGAAATGAATGTCAGAGCAAAATCGGGACGTGCCTAGATTCAGATTGTTTAAAAATATATATTCTAGGCTGGAAGGGATCCGCAGCTTTTTAAACCTGTACTCTAACACCAGAGAGCTCTATTTTTTTTTTTTATACAAATAATAAATAATGCCTTTGCTTTCTAGGCTGATCAGCACCTTTGAGTTAAAGGTGTAATGAATCAAAGTCTAACGCATCATGGGACAGGGTGGAGAGAGGGATTAATAAATCTCAAGCAGGTTTATGTTAATCAAACCTTGTCTGCTTCCACCACAGCATGGCAGGGGCTGCCTTTCCTTGCACGGAGTAGTTTTCACTGTGGTGTAAAAATAAAGCTCCCAGCACACCGGGGAGTGCTCCAGTGTTTAAGGTCAAGGGGTTTTTAATCTTTATGCAATATAATGAAATAAGCTTTGGCTGGACACCCCGTGTCCCTGTGGTGTTTCCCAGCAGAGGGCAGGTGCAGACCTCATCTGGTACCCACCGCAGTGTCTCTGGGCTGGCAGCAGCTGAGGAACCAGTGGTGCCTTCCCTTGCCCACCCTTACTCTTTCTTACCTACTGCAGCTCTTTTTTTTTTTTTTCCCCTAACTGTTCAAAAATACGTATATAGAGAGAGAGAGAGTGATGCACTGGGGCTGTGCCTTGGGCCCCCTGTGGAGAGCAGCAGTGTTGACAGGGAAAATGTGCAAGAGCTCTGTGCCTCTAACATGATCCTAAGGGAGGATGAATCTGCAGTGGAGGTTTTTCTAGCCTGATAAACGTGTGGCTGATGGCAGAGCAGGGTTAATGTGCTGCACCCTTCCCAGTTCTGAACTTGCTTGCCCTGTTTGCAGCTGGCTGCTCAGCAATGGGGAGAGAGAAAACACGGAGAGCATAGGAAATTATTCACAAGGTAAAAAATAGAGTTTATTTTAGCAGTGTGTTTAAAATGGGGAGATTTTGAAAGAGGCAGATTTATAGGGAAGCTTCCCCTAGTTTGTTACGGATTCAGAAATGCTTCCTGTCCTGGAAAAGGCATGGGTGAGAGAGAACACGCACTCAGCAGCACCTGCCCACGGAATGAGTTTTGAGGTACTCCCATCATTGTTTTGAATGTGTAAAGCATCCATCCTGTAGCAGCTGGGTAGGTTTCACAGGTTAAGAGTTTATTGATTTCTTGAAAGAAAAACCATGCTCAGTTCGTTTGCTGAAGCTGCTCGCTCCTGGGGAATCCAGCTCAGGTGATTTATTTTTTTGCTGTGTGCGTTCAGGACTGCTCTGCAACTCATTCCCTGAGGTTGCAAACCTGATGAAAGAGCAGTCCTAGAATAATGACCTGAAGGTAGCAAAGCTCTGGCTGTTTTAATCCTTGAGAGGTGAATTTTGCAGCTCAAGTCATAGAATCATAGAATCATCTGGTCCAACCCTTCCTCTACTACCACTGTCACCCACTGAACCATGTCCCTAAATGCCAGGTCCAACATTTCCCTGAATACCCCCAGGGACAGTGACTCGACCACTTCCCTGGGCAACACATTCCAATGCCTGACTGCTCTTTCTGAGCAGAAATGTCTCCTAATTGTTTTAATTGTTGAAGACTAGTGTTCTTTGTTCAATTCTTTGTTTTAATTGTTGAAGAGTAGGGGCATGATGTTTCCATTTTTCCACTCACCGGGGACATCACCTGAATGCCAGGACTTTTCAGCTCAAATGGCGAGAGGCTTGCCAGTTCCCTCAGGACCCTGGGATTCATGCCGTCAGGTCCCATAGACCTGTACCTGTTTATATTCATCAGGTGGTCTCAAACCTGCTCTTCACTTAGTGTGTGGGACTTTGATCCCCCAGCCTCCATCTATGGGTTCAGGGAAATAAAAGACTTGGGAAGCCCATCTACGGAGGCAAAGAAGTTGTTGAGTACCTCAGCCTCCTCCATGTCTGTCATTACCAATTACTCAGATATAGAAACTCACTCCTAATATAAGAAATTAGCTAGCTACAATCACTGACACACTACTATTTTCACCCCTCGTTCTATTTTCATAAATGTTAAAGGTGCATGGTGGCCCTCAGGGACTCCTCCTGTCACCCCAGCACAGCAGACCGAAGGAAGCTGGGTCCTCTCTTGTGCTCTTCCTTGAGGCTCTGTGCAGAAGGGATGACACCTCTCACACAAGGGCTGGGGGATGGGAAAGAAGCACTCACACAACCCCTGAGAATTGGCAACAGAGTTATTTATTGCCAGGACATCCTACAGGTAAGCCTGTGGGATGTCTGTGGTGTTTGGTGGCCCCATGCTAATGCTTGGGATGGAGCCTGAGCAATGAGTAGGGAGCTGCGTGGGCGCTCCTGTAATGCTGTTGGTGCTCTTGGATGGAAGAGAGCAATGACATGCTGCGGTAGTCCCAGGTCTGTTTTGGTGGAGGTGGATCCACTTCCATTTGTTCCTCCACATCTAGTGGATTCATCTCCATGGGTTCCATAGTCCGTGGCAGAAGGATAAGCCAGTCTTTGCCCAGGACTGCCCAAAGGGTATGCCTTCCACCTGGAATGTTTTCAGGCCAGGGTGCTGAATCAGGGGGTCATCCAGTTCCTACCCCAGGTCCCATGCCACTGTCAGCTTGATTTTCACGTGTGGGTTTGAGGCTGCCATCAGTTTTAAAGCTATGCCTGGGTCCCACACTGTGTTCCTGACTATGGGCATGCCTCTGCTCCCTGTGACTGTCTGCCTGATGCTCCTGACTTTGCCCCCACACCAATGTTGCAACTATGTAAGGCCCAGGCCTCCTGTCTCTGGGTGTTTGAGGGGCCCGTCTGTTCCCTGCATCGTTGCGGTACCAGTGGTACTGCTTAAATGTGTCTGTGGGCTGTGCACCAGGGGTCTCTTGAGCACTGGTGTCTATTGTGCCTTCACGTTAACTGCATTCCTTCTTTGTGCTTGTGTTCACTCAGGTTGCACAGACATGCAGTGCTCCCTACCACTCCTGCCCAAAAGCACAGCCGCTGTCCTACGACTACGGAGCATCATTACATCAATTACTGGCAAGCAAGAAATCAACATTTTATACTAAAGCCTCATGTCAGCGAACAGCATTATCAGGGAAGCTTGCACAATTAAATCATAATTCAGTGGATGGATGTTAAGTACTTTACAGATAAGCAAATTAAGAAAGCATTAGCTACGGGATTCAAGGAAGAGGTGACAAGGGTGCCAGCTAGTGACCAGTGATGGCCTGCGTGTGCTCCCGGTGCTCAGGAGGGTCCCAGGCAGCTGCAGAGGAGCCAGGAGCCACCTCTCCCTGGATAGTTCTCAAGATGTGGAGGAGGAAGTAGAGACTAAGAGGGGGAGACTTAAAGTCAGAGACACTACAAATAATGCAGGATTATGTTTGCTGAAAAGTGTCTTTATTCCTGCTCCAGCATGCAGAATGTTTGCAGTGCTGGGTCTGGACAAAACCAGAGCAGCACCAGCTACAGATGGGTCCCACAGGGCCAGAAAAACATCTCCTGTCCCACGTACTGATGCAGGGGAAGGAGGGAGGACGGGGACCGTTGGCTTCCTTGAGCTGTAACAGAGAGCTTGGCTCTTACACACTTGTGGCTGCATTAGCCCTTTTCCATGGATCCCCCAGAGGTCAGGGATGGGAACTGGTCATCTCCTGGCAGCCAAGGCAGTGAAGGATGCCACTGGCTTCAGGAAGCTCTGTCTCAAGCGTTATATATTTCAGATATGGGTGGCTTTAAGCTGTTTTCCACAGTCTGAAGATTGTTTCTCTTGCTCAAATAATTTAGCTTTAACCTGAGGCTGTGCTGAGCAACAGCTATGCTCACCCTCAGCTCATGTGGACCTGAGAATGCTTTAATCTCAGGATCTCAGCTGCAGCTGCTGCAGTGGGTGGGTGCGTGAGACTGAGGTGTTCAAAACAAAGCAGGTTCTCAAATTGTTTTGTGCAAGGGACACGCAGGAAGTCTGGGGTGAGCCCTCCTGCCCAGTTTTCCTGCTGCGTGCTGCTGCTCTGCTCCCTTCTAGCTCTTTAGCTGTACAGCCGAGTTGTGATAAACACCGAATTTGCAAGAGGAAACTTTTTGTGTGTCCTTAATCGATGCCCCTTTGCTCTGCAAGCCCTCGCTGGAGCTGTGAGCTTGTTGTGTAAAAGCTGGTCTGGGGCTGAGCTAGGGCCTGGCCAGAACAGGCACTGAAATGGATCTGCTGCAGAAACCCATGCTAAAAGAAAGGTGGAAGAAACGTGAATGACCGTTACTACCTCTGGGTGGAAGATGTCAAGGAGAAGACAGGCCACAGTCACTCCACCTCTGTCCTGCTTCATGCTTCCCGGGCAGATGGGGCTGTGGTTTCTTCATGCCACATCCAAATCTGGCACCTGTTGGTGGGGATGCCCACAGGTGTTTCCTTTATAAACACCATCAGGACAGTGGGTTTAAAACAAAAAACTGCTGTGGAATGTCTGGTTCTGACGAGACCAGCCCTGCTTTATACCTCAGAGCCCCAGCACAGTGTGAGGGTAAAGCAGGGCCAGGCCCTGCCGCACCCAGCAGGATGCAGGCCCCCACGTTTGCCCAGGGCCATCCCTGCTTCGCAGGGGCGGTCTGTGCCTGTCGCTTCTCCCTCCAACCCCTTCCAGAGCCGTGCTGGGGCTGCCAGCTGGGTTTTCCAGGCCACTGCCTTGCTGCAGGACCACCCGCCAGCTCCCGTCCCACCGCAGGTCCCCGGGGGGAAGCAGGAGGCCTTGCAGCTGTTTTTGCGGTGGGGGCAGCGTGCCTGCGCCCCTGTTTGTGCATGTGTGCAGCAGAGGATGCGGTTTCTTGCCTGTCAGGCTGATCCACGAGGGGAAGGGAGGCTTTGTGGTACGAGGTGACACATAATGAAAGTGGCAAAGAGTCTCACTTCCACCGGACGGAGGAGATGCGTTGAGGTGAAGAAGCCCTGCGGCGCTGCGCCTCGCTCCTTCCTCGTGCACCAGCACTTCAATTGTGTGGCCCTGCTTGGAGCAGTGTTAAAAATCTCTGCTTGTCTGGGCTTTCGCTTTGCTTCTGGCCCTCCCCTCTGTGGTTTACAGTTGGTGCTGGAACAGAGCCCTGCTGCTGTGTCACCTCCATCCTGCATGCATGCAGCTGAGCTGCCTGCTTGCTGGGGGCGCCCATGCGGCCGTGCGCTTTTGCTGCCCCAGATGCAGGCAGGGAGATGGCAAAACCCCCTGCTGGAAATAGGGAAGGGGCTCGGCCAGGGGCCATGGAAAGCAGCTGCTGCGGGGCGGGGGGGCAGACCCTGGTGGTGGCTGCAGCCCCGCACAGCTGTGCCGAGCCACGCTGCCCCTTGCAGCGACGCACCCGCTCTTCCCAAGCAGCGGCTGGGTAGGGAGATTAGAAAGAGATTTCTTTTCCTTATAAAAGAATTTGCAACTGTGAAGAGGAGACAAAAACATTCTTGAGCCGAGGGGACAATATTGTGCGAGGGGGGCCCTGGGGGGGCAGAGCGGGGATTACTGCAGCGGAGCCCGGGGTTGCACCACTTGCACCTGCTGTTTGCTGAAAGGCTGATGCTGAGCAGCAAGCAGCTGATGCTGAGGCCCAGTTGTCAGCCTGAATGGGGGGAAAAAAAATAAAAACCTCCGATCAGTGCTCTCGCCAAAGGAAATGGCAGGCATCCCATCCGCATGGCTGGAGGAGGAGTGTCTGTCTGTCCTTCCAGTCCAGGCTGGTACACGGGGATCGGAGCCAGCTCCCCTTGGGCATGAGGGGGTCGAGGCTACTGTATACCCCCAAAAACCAAGGATTTGAGGCAGGGCTGGTCACATACGGCATGTGTGGGGCTGGTGACTAGGACAGACGTACCCTGCAGCACCAGAACCGGGGAGCAGTGCTTGCATCACTCAGCATCATCACCCAGGGGTGTCTCGGTGTGAGGTTCCCAGCACCCTGCAGAGCTCGCTGCAGCTGCCTCTGGGCACAGCAGTGGGAGCAGGGTGCCTTCCCTTCCCGCAGCTGTTCCTGGGCATAGCTCGCGTGCCCCAGGCTTTTCCAGGGTGAAGGGGATTTTACTGGCATGATGCTTCCCCCACAGAGCCAGCCGTGCCCTCTGACAGCTGTGCTGGGTGCTAAGCACACAGCCTGTGGTCACCCTGTGCCTCACTGCGGAACAAGGAGTTTCTCTGGAGCCAGGACAGACCCATCATTGGTCTGATGATATTTCAACTCACTGGAGACCCCTGAAAAGCAAAAAGGCAGCTGGCCATCAGTCTGACCCTGAAAAACAAAGGAAATTTTTATTTTTTCAGCGAGGTGGGATTCAAAACCCAGGTGCTTGCACTGGGGCAGCTGCTGGGACCCACTAAAAATCCACCGGCAGCCTCACCACTGGGACGATTTCTCTTGCTGCAAACCTTTCTTGGGTATAGCCAAAGCTTGCAGCTTCTCCACCAGCCCTGAGCATCACCTGGGGGAGGTTTAAAAACAAACAAACAAACAAACAAACAAAACAAAACAAACAAACAAACAAACAAAAAAAAAAACAGGTGGGTCAAACCTAACAGGGCAGACATGGCTGTGCCCTTACTTGGCATGCAGAGCTCAGCTCTTCTTGGCGCAAGCTGTCTGTCTGGCCAGCCCGGTTGTGTTTCAAAATACAAGTACAAATACAGCCCCTGATGTTCTGCCCTCTGGTCAAATAGCCTCCAAGAGCCTTGGAGGGAAGGCTGTTGGTAGTACCCAGAAGGAGGGGGGAAGATGGGTGCTCGCTCTTTCCTCTTCCTCCTGATCCTGCTGCCGGCCCCAGGGAGGGAAGGGCAAGCTCCAGTGCAAAGCAACAGCGCCTTGCGGAGGAGCTGGGAGTGCAGTTACTGAGGAAGCGTGGCAGCGGTGCTTGCTCTTCTTGATTTTGCAGCTCCTTCCCCTCCTGCTGCTGTTCAGGACCCTGTTACTGGCAGAATTTTACCATCACCCCTGGGAAACATCCCTACTCCCTGTCCTCAGGTGCATCTGCTGTCAGAAACTGGGCATCGGTACAGATACACATTCACCCTGGCCTCATGCAGTCACTTTTATTCCCTTAAAACCCCAAGCATCCCAACAGAAGGGACTTTTTTTTCCTGAGCAGGTGGCTGCCGTCGCAGCAGGCAGCCACACGTGTCCTCCTTTCTGCTGACTCAGCACAATTCAGAAGAAACCAGCTCTCGCCGGTAGCAGCGATGTCTCCCTGCAGCTTTCCACCCAGCTGCTTTTGTTATTAGAAAAGGCCTTTCATCTCCACGACACCTATTATCTTCATTGCAGCATTGCCCAGCAGCCGCAAACAGGATGAAGGCATTTTCACTAGGCACCCTTCGTGCATGCTCCAAAACCACAGCACCCATGAATGCCCCGGAGCTGCTGCCGGCAGCACCACCTCCTCCTTTAGGACAGAGCTTTAAGATGGAGATGAACGTCCTTGGAGGACAGCACGGGTGTTTGAGCATCTGGAGAGGTGATGCCCATCAGTCCAGGGTGCAGGAATCGTTCACCTCCTGCACTTTGATTTATTTATGTGAGTGACAGGGGTGAGGCTTTGGTACAGCACAAATCCATTCCTCTTGCCATCTTTTTGCCCTCTTGGGGCCAAGATTTGCTTGGGTATGGGGGGCATCAAGCTGCTGCTGGCCCCAAAATGCCATTTCTTGGAGGGGCACAGGGACAACCCTGGCTATTGGCATGTCACAGCAGCGTCTGTCAGGTAGCAAGGATGGCACAGAGCAGTAAGTTCATGGAATACAAAGGAATAAGTAACTCCAGAGCAGGCATGGCTTTGCTGAGTGAACACCCTTGTCCCTGCCAGGTGAGCATCTCACCCATCACAAGGGATGGCTGAAAGGTTAAGTACCTTGCCTGGGGTTGTCCCAAAAGTTTATAGCACTCACAATTATATTTTTAAATTTTTCAACACACAAAAAAAAAAAAAAAAAGCAACTTGGTGCTGCTGGACCTGGATTTGGTGCTCAGCCAGCTCTTATTCTCGTGCCTTTCTCCATGAAATTAAAAAGCTCTTTAACACCCAATATTTTCTCCTCTGCAGGTGCTTATGCATCAGTGCTCTGGCAGATAACCTGGCTGGGTTGATCTCCGTAAGCATCTCACAGTGAAACTTTTCCTCTGGCACCAAATAAATCATCTCTGAGTTTTTTCTCTGCTACTTTCCCCTTCCCTAACGTCCATCCCTAATCTCAGGCTCCCCAAACAAGGTCAGGCCTGGGCCAAAACAGGCAGAGCAGGACTGGCATGGCTTATCTGCTGCAGGGCTGCTGCCCCCCAGTTTCTTGATCTGTGGTGCCTGCCACAGGAAAGAGGAGAAATTCTCCCTTCCTTAATACAAGGTCTGAGTGGCAGCGTGCGGTTGAAGACTGCAGTTTCCTCTCCCCACCTGGTGCTCGAGATGGGATAAAGAGACATGAAACTGCGGAGCTGCCCCAAAAGGCTGAGCAGGAATTGCACGCAGTCATTAGGCCAGTAGCTTTAATTGCTGCATCTCTTATTCTAACTGTGCCCAAAGAGCAAATCCCAGGTGATTACAATGGTCAATGTCATTTAAATCAATTATCTCTCCATTCAGACCCATCCTTCCTTCACTGCTCCTTCCACACACCCCATAATTTATTCATCCTGGGCTGCACTTAAGCATCTGCTCTGGTGCTACTTGAGGTTGGCAGAGCATTAGCTTTAAAATTTTATGAAATGTAGTGCAGGTGGCAAAATCAGAAATTAAGGATTGTAATCACAGCAAGGAAAGGCTGCTGAGCAGATCTTGGCCATGCTCAATGGGCCATGCTCTTTTGGGGTTCCCTTTAGCTAAAGACAAGGGGCACAAGGAAAGATCCTGGGGATTTAATGACTTTCAGGTATGCAAATCATTTATTTTCCCTGTTTCTCCATTTCTGAAGAGAGTTGGATGAGAGGACATTTATGTCCTCACTGCATGGAGTTGGATGCTTAAAGAAGCCAGAGGAGAGGCTTTAGTTCAAGGCAGTGAGTGAAACCCACTCCCTCTCACCTCTAACGCGTTGTAACCACATCAGAGGCCATGCCAGGAGATACAATGTCCTTTTGAAGCTGCCTCCTCAGGTGGGAAATCTTGCTGGGTTTCCAGGAGGAAAGAGTGTGGTGGCTGCCAAGGGGACGACTGTAAGGCAGGCATCCTGGGCATCCCCCTTGGGATGAGGGGGATCAAGGAGCTCCTGGCTTAAACAAGGCTATGCTCATCAAGTCCATCACCCAGGCTGTTAAAAACCATTCTGAACAAACAGGAAAAAAAAAATAAAATAAAATAATAATAATAATAAAATCAACGCTGCAGGATTTTTTTTTTTTTTTTTTTTTTTTCTGGGATGCTTGCAGGATGCTGCTGGTAAAAGTCAGGGGAGATGCTGTGCACTGGGAGGGTAAATTGTATATCTGGGAGGATCTGGCTCAGCCAAAAAGGTAAGGAGGTCTGACATGGTGCACAGCTAATGATTTTCTCTAAAACAACACAAAGTAGGAGCTCGATCTGCGACCTTCCCCATCCCCAATTCCTGCTTCAACCACAGAGCTACAACCCTCTTTAAAATGTGGCTGTGATATGCAAATTTTCCATGCGTTTATAGCTAATGAACGGAGTTTTGAAAAGAAAATATTTGCTTTAGAAATTCCTCTCAAAGCTATTAAAACCATGATCCAGAGGGGCTGGGGGACGGAGGAGCAAGAGGGCAGGGGGCTCGCCAAGGAGAGGAGCAGTGGATTAAAGGGGATTTTAGTGTTTTTATGCAATGCGCCTGGGTCTGCAGACATTGATGCTGAAGAGCTTAAGGATCCAGTGATTTCTGACCCGACGGTGGTGGAGGAGAGGAGAAAGGCAGATCGAGTCCTACAGCTCTTCCCAAATGTAAAAAGACCAGAGGGATGATAAAGCACTCAGCGTTTCTTTCATCCCTGGAAAGATTCTACAGTAAGGGTTTTTATTAAAAATCTATTCAAGCAACCAGCCAGCGTGGGTTTCTCAGGGTTTTATAGTCCTGCATCAGCAGGCATTAAAACCATCCCCGTATCAGACACCAGTGAGCAACTGCCTTTCGAGTACCCATGATAAGAAGTTGCTGCAAAATGGCAAGGGCTGGCCTGGGAGGCCTCCGGCAGCGCTATTAATACACAATTCTCAGAAGCCCCTCGTTACATGCTGCCCATGTTGGCAGCCTCCATCTCCTAAACCAGGGGATGGTGCTTTAAGGGAAGGACCACTCCAGACCTTGTGCTTTCCAAGACTCATCCCCTGCAGAAGGGATTTGCCTGGGCACCAGCAAAACTTCTTACTGGGGATGCGGCTCACGGGCTGTCCAAGAGCTTTATTCGATGGAGAACAACAAGAAAAGGCTTGATGCAGAGATGATGGTGTGCTCTGAGCCAAATTTTGGGTGAAGTGTAGGACCGTATGCTTCCATGAGACACCCTCATCTACAGGTTCAGGACTCAGCAGGAAAAATGTATCTGAGAAAGCAAAATTCCCCCACCATTAGTGACAGAGCAGCAGTTGGGATGGATTTTTTTAATATTATTATCTTTTTAGTGAATGGCAGGGAAAAAAAAAAAAGGCTTCTTTTATTTCTGCCCCCCGCCAGCATGCAGCAGCAGGCGGCTGGGGCTGAGAGCATGCCCGTGCTGCTCTGCCAAGTCTGGCATTGCCAAGGATCCGTTTTACTGGGGTTTTCCAGAGGAAAAAAAAAAAAAAAAAAAAAAAAAAAAAAAAAAGTGCAGGAAAAGGGAGAAGTGCTGATGCCTGCTGTGTTTCAGGGTGCTCCCACAGCACCTCAGAGCTCTCCAACAACAACAAAACCACAGCAGAGGTTTGCAGGAAGAGCTGATGCTGCCCTGATGGCTGCTGCAGTGGCTTTGCCCTGCTGCTGGTCCATGCAGAAACCCCACCAGCAGCAACTCTTCAGCAAAAATGAGTGTTTCTTAAAATGCCTGCTGTTGTCTGTCATTCACCTTTTATTATCTTCCTGGTTTGAAAAGTTTTGTTCGCCCTCCTGGGAAGTGGGTCCAGGAGAACACAGAGGCAGCTGAATCACCCCACGAACAGCAGAAAGTCCTGGAGAAGCAGGCTGCAGCCTCTGTGTGCTCCAGGGAGAAATAACTCATGGCACAACATGGTTTTGAACTCAAGATAAAGTTTATAGAGGTGAATTTCTGTGCTTGTAACTTCATTACTTTAAAGCACTTTCATTCCCCGAGCTTTGAAGGAGTCAAAGTCCGTGGTCACAAGCAGCTTTGTTGTGCATCTGAGCTTTGAAAATTCACCTGGCTCTGAATTTCCCCGTGCAAATCTGAATTTTACACCATTAGTGACACCTATCAGCAATTTTCCTGCCAATGAGCTTGGGAAGAACCCTGGTGCTGCACACCATGATGCTGGCCAAGACCCATGGCAGCCTCCCAGCAGGTCAGTGCCCCAATTCCCCCTTTTTGGGGGGATGCAGCAGGTCTGGCAGCAATTGCCAGCCATGGATATGGGATGAAAGAGGATCTAATAGCCCTGCTGCTCTCAGGTGGACTCTGTGCATCCTGCAACAGCCTCCAGCCTGGAGAGGAGTTGCATTGCCAGTCATTCGCACCCAAATACACCCTCAGCATCCCCAGGGGTTGTTTCCAAGGGGGGTTTTGTACTTCAGAAATCTCCACTGGATCCTGGCTGAGTACAGGTGCAGGAGGAGATGTGGGATTGGGCCAAGGTCCCCTGGCATCACTCGGCTCCCCTGTCTTCCCAAGCAAATCCAGCAGGAGTATCTCAGGCATCCAAGGACCCTGATGTCAAAATCCTGGCACCTTCAGATCCCTCCAGCCTCGCTCAGGTCAGCATTTACAATTCCAAAAGCAGGTCCTCTTTTAGCCTGGCTCTGTCACTTTGATTGATTTGTGACTTCCCCAGCTAATTGTCAGCACACAGCGGTCACACCAGGACACGCTCGCCCTTTGAAATCACCTTCTACCTGCGCGCCCAGGAGAACGGCACGGCTGGGTCCATGGTACGGCCAGCATTCCCATAGCAACAGCCAGCCAGGCTGCAAAATGAGAATTATGACTTTGTTCCACGTTCTGGCACGAGGAGGAGTTGGGCTTTATGGGATTAGGCAGATCCCAGCTCAAACATCCAGGGGAACACTGGAGGAAATAATGAATGGTAATAGCAGAATAAATGGCTTTTGATATAAGGCTCTGTCCAAATAGAGCTAACGACCCACCTAGCTTAAACTTGGGAGAGGCTGACATGGTTTCCACGATGAGTATTAATACATTTTGGTTTTCTGAGTTTGTCAAAATGTCCTTCCAAAACCTCATTTGGCATAGCTTTCTGCAAGTGACTCCTGATCATGTTGGTCAAGAAAAATTGCACTAACCTGCATTGAGACAATCCACCCTAAAATGCTTTGCTCATCATGAGTGCGATATTGCCCAGCCTGGATCTCCCTGAGCAGAGACTTTTTCCTGCAGCAGGTTGTGGTACTGGGGCTCTGCCCTTCTCCATGCCAGGCACCGGGAGGTTCCTGCAGCCCTGGCAACTTGCTTTACTTCAGGCACACTCAGGTTATCAGAAAAGATGAATATTCAAACTGTGGGAATACTTTCTACTAGCAGAGATGAAGTTCTCAGTGAAAACCTGTTGAGGATACCGAGGTTAATTGTTTCTTTTGCAAAGGCAACAGCAGCTGGGCCACTGGGGTAAGCCACTTCTCGAGCCCAGAGCCGTGGCCGTCTGCACCCATGGGGCAGCACCCGCAGCAGGAGCTGCTGAGAAGTCCCCTCGCCTGCAGCATCACCCAGGAAGATGCTGCCACCAGGAAAGGACCTTACAGGAACTGTGAGACTTCTGTGGCAGCGGTGCCAGCGCATCCCAGGAAAACATCACACCCTTGTAACGAGCTGAGAAAACGGGCTCAGCTCATCCCCCACTGATCGTCATCTCCACAGAAAAGCCCTTTTTGTGCAGCCATGCCGCCCCGGCATCTCGTGCAGCCTCGTGATGGCTCCTCCAGCACTTACCGGGGTCGCCACTGCCTTTCCGCGGGTTGCTTGCACCGAGCTGAGCACTGCCTAGGGTTGCTTGGAAGCCTAGCACATTTCCCAATGAAAAGAATGCCTGCAAGTGAGCCAGCAGGCTCTCCAGCCCTGCTCCTTACAACTTGCTGACCTCGCCAAGTTATTCAGCAGCGTTTTCTGCTCAGGGCTGAAAAAAGGAAAACAAACAAACAAACAAAAAAGCTAAAACCCCAAACCGACCAAACAAACAATCAAAAGCAAAGAAAGAAAGAAAGAAACAGGCAAAAGGGGATGGGGAGCAAAGCCCCAGCTCAAAGCTTCTGGTGGCTGGTGGGGAGATGGGACCTGGATTTAGGGCTCTCCTCCTCCTGCTCCAGGTGCCTAATTCCCAGGCAGGGAAGCTGCAGTGGCTTTTCTTTGCTCATGGATGCTGACACGTGTTTCAAAGCCTTGGAGGAAACGGTGGATTGCCCCTTTTTTCTTTTCTTTTCTTTTCTTTTCTTTTCTTTTCTTTTCTTTTCTTTTCTTTTCTTTTCTTTTCTTTTCTTTTCTTTTCTTTCCTTTCCTTTCCTTTCCTTTCCTTTCCTTTCCTTTTCTTTTCTTTTCTTTTCTTTTTTTCCCTTTTTTTTTCACCCCTTTCTCTCTCTCTCTCTCTCACAGTAAGAAGGAAATGTGGGGGAAAGAAAATTAAAGAGAAGCCAGGTGCCTCTCTAAAGGATCCTGGCTGGAAAAAACACCCAGTCCCACTGCTTTTCTCCCCATTTCCCCCTTCTCGTCCATGTTTGCTACTTCACAATCCCTCTTCCTTCTGCTCCTTCTGCTCAAACCCTTTCTCCCTTGCTGCTTTTTCCTCCTTCCCCTCACTTTTAGCTTCCCTCCCTCTTTTCTCTCGCTGTTTCAGGATCTGCCCATCCCCTGGCCGCTGCCACTCAGGGCACATCACCTGTCCCAGATAATTGCCTGCCCTCCAAATCCCCAACCTCCGCCTGATTTTCTTCCCACCATCCTCGGACAAAACTTCCTACGCACAAGGATGCCGGTTCCTGCTCTCCCTTCGTCGTATTTGTTGATTTAAGCCGGACCCTTAGGGATTCAATTTCTGTGCAGAACGCAAGGATTTAGCCGCACAGCTGATGTTAATGCTAATAGGATTTGTACAGCTAAACTCCAAGCCTCTCCATAAAACTTCCTGCCCCTTGTTATCTTTACTCCTTCGCTGCCCTCCAGGTACTCCACACCATGGGGTGGGGATGCAGATGCTCCCCAGCATCCACATCAGCTTCAAAATGTGGGTGCTGAACCCAAATTAATCCCTGCAACCCATGGGATTGAGCAGAGGCTGATAGATGATGTGCATGTGTGTGTATTTTCCCCCTGCCACTGAGCTGTTATTATTTTAATGAGGCTTTTGGAGCTTTTTCCAGCAAAAGCTTGTGGAGGTGTTGCTGCTGGTCTTGAGCTGCTGGGAAGATGCAGCGAAAAACAACAGCCCCATGGGTGGTGCTGGGCGGTCATCGTGGTGCTGGGCACCTTTGTGGGGACAAGACAAGGGCAATTTTTACATTAAAGAAAAAAAAAAAAAAAAAGGAAAGAAAAAAAGAAAGAAAGAAAGAAAGAAAACTCTGAATCAGGTCTTTCCATTTTGGAGACCCCAGTGTAAGCCAGGTTAACAAAGCACATCTGGGGGGCTTTGGGTGTTCTGCTTCACTCCAAGCCTGAGCAGCCCCTTTGGGTGCTGTTTTTTAGGGTGTTTGGGTTTCAGATCTTTTCTGGACATGATGAGACTTGGACACGGTGTGCAGGAAGCTGGCAGGACAGAGGCAATGCCAGCCAGGATCCCAAGCATCCCCACAGCAATGCCCTTGGCAGCAAGGGAGGGGCTTGGGGGGCTTTGCTAAGCTCCTTTATTTCAGCTCCTAGGTCAGAATCTGCTTTCTTTAAAACTGAGATACATATACCCCCCAAAGAGAAGTTATATTTATTATTATTATTATTGAATTACATCTATAAAAACACAGTTTTTCATGCTGGACTTGCCAGTTCTGTGACCCCTTCTTCTGGGATGAGGTGCAGGGAAGCCTCCCTTTTGCAGCCCCGTGGGGGAAAGCAAGGTTTGGGTGTGTTGGTTTACGCACCTGGGAGAGTTGTGAAACAAAAGAGCACAGACACCACTTGCAGTGAGGTACAGGGTGTCCAAAGGTGTCATTTCCTAGGAAAACACCAATATTTGGCAACCCCGTTTCACATTGAAAACAATCATCTGATATACTTTATTTTTTTTTTCTGTGTGCCACAGCACCAAAAACCCAATGGGAAATGGGATGAAACTCTCCAGAAACAGCTCCACCATCCTGACCTGCAAGAGATGCCGTAACTTGGAAGCTGGCAGAGCTTTCCAGCTAAAAAAAGAGAAATAATGGTGCTTATGATACTTTTTTCTTATCCCTTCCTGTGACAGCGTTCCCCGTAGCATCGCTTGCCCAGCTAAGGGGGTTTGCCCTGCCATCGGCCTCATAGGCAGCAGCAGGTGCCTTGCCCATGCACGCAGCCCCAAATGCACTAAAAACCTGCAGCTAAACAGGACCTGGTGTGGGCTGATGGCTTTCCAGTGGTGACAGCAGGGTTTCAGCCACTTCAGGTGCTTCAGATGTGCAGCTTCGTTCTCTGCAGCACCCGCTATCAGTTCGATGGCTGCCACTTCCCACCCTATTTTATTGCTGAGCAAAGAGCCACCGTCACCTTTCGTCCCAGGATGACGGCATGGTACGGGGCAAGGTCCAGAGGGAAGGGGCCCTGTGCGCGGCGCTGCCTCCACCTGCCCCAGCAGACATCTCGCAGGCACAACCTGCTGCCAAGGATGCAGAAAAAGGGTGGCCAAGTGACAGCAGCCCAGCATTTGGAGGGAATTGGGAAGAAGTAATGGGGTGGGGGTATTTTTCTCCTGCCAGTGTACCCTCAGATGCTCTCAAATGCACCTTTACCTCAAAAACCTGAGTGCTGAGGGTGCCCTGTGATGCTTAAGAGCATCATTAAAGTGCTTAAGGCACCACGGGGGGCTGTGCTCCAAAAAGCCTGGTATCAGAGCGTCCTGTGCTAAAGAAGTCTCAGTGACCACAGGGCAAATCTGCTCAATTTACAACCAGCCTGTGATACACCTGCTCAAATTAAACCTCTGAATCAGTGTGAGCAAAGGTTGGGGGTGGCTGTGATTTAGATCTTTCTTCCACACGCCTGGAGTGTGGTGTGGCGCAAAGAGTGGTGGAGGAGAGTTTGTCGAGTACAAAAGCCCTGGTTTTACAACAAACACCCTCAGAGCTGTGTTACTTCGTAAAGCCTGAGCCACCCTTAGTCTGAAAGTCTGACAAATTAATCCACGAGTAAGAGCGATCCGGAGATAAATGCATTCCCTGTGTGCTCGGCAGTCTGAAACTCAGCAGAATAAGAAAGCTGGGAAAATACCCTCCCCAGATCGAATGGAGGCACCAGTATTCCTGATGTGAAAGCCACAACCTGCAAACTCCTGGATGTGCTTTCCTTGAGCTGGTCTAAACGCTCCCGGGTTCAGTTTTTTAACATGGCTGCATTTTTGTTATGTGAGTGCAGTCTAAAGGAGCTATGCCACATCAGCTTGGACTTTGGGGAAAAATCCGCTTTCGTGCTGGCACCAGCCAAGGAATATTCAATTCCAGAGCATTTTTATTTTAGATGGCTATCAAGCAATGCATGCAAATAGATGCAGAGTGGAATGAGCTCTGGAAACTGCTTCTCACTACCAGGGAACCTTCTAAATCCACTCTTTACTAAATATCCTTAAAACCCGTAAAAAGTGGCAGACTCGCCTCACCTTTCTGCAAAAATTTAATAAGAGTCGGGTCTCATATGAATTGGATTTCATTATTTTCACAAAATCCACTACAGATGCCGCTACAAAGTATTATCATAAATAATTCAAATGAAGATACAAATGATAAAATAAATGAGCAAAGTCAATTTTGAGAAACATTATCTTCCTTGTTGTGTGTGCTGTGTCCTCTTCAGCGCTAATTCACAACCCCAGTCATTTGCAGCTGGATTCACCACAAACCGATGAGGTTCTGCACAAAGGCATCTTTCAATGGGCCTGAAAATTAGGAGAGCAGAAGGGCTTTCTGCAGAGGTCACAAAATTCACGGAAATCTCATCATATTTGAGACAGCTTTTGTAAGTATGAGCCTTGGCAGTGGTGATGCTTGCGTCAGGCTGGAGAACGCAGCCCAGGCAGAGCAGGAGGATGGAAGAGGGACGGCTCGCCTCGGCAGCTCAGCCCCCTGGGTTGTTGAATCTGGGGCTGCAGAGGGGAAGGCAGACTGTGCCTCGGTGCCACGGTGCTCAGGATAAAACCTCCATGCAGAGAGCAGGGATGCTTCTAAAGACCACACCGTTTTCTTTTGACTCCTAAACTGTTGATAACCCTTTGCCCAGGATGCTGGTGTGCTGTGGATGCGGATGCAGGGGGCGGTGGGGAGGAACACCAGGGGGCTCATTCCCCATTCTCCTCTTCCTCCTCCTCTTCACTTGCCCAGGGGCTCTTACCTGCCCTGAGGCATTAGCACAGTTCATGGCTACTTAGCCACTCATTCAACACATCGGGTAAGTGGGACCAGCACTGTTTGAAGCCCAGGGGACTTCAGTGGCAGCAGGGTGCAGAGGAGCCAGCTGTGGGGACGGACAAAGCTGCCTCCCCCTATCCTCTGCTCCTTTTACCCCCCAAGACATCGCCTCCCCAGAGGCCCAGCCAGCAAAATGGGTTGGCTGAAAGCAACTGCCCAGGAGCTCGGAGAAGACACGTCCCATCCCTCTGCCACGGACAGCAGTGCCGTGGGATGTCCCTGACACATCCACGTGCTGGCATCAGCTCGGTGCACCTGAGGGACACGGAGAGGAAAGGGCTGAAGTTTTAGTGGTGATGCAGCTGTTTCCTATGGAAATGCGGGCTGGCCTCAGCTCGCGCCGCCGGGATTTCTTATTAGGTTTCCTGTGTTAGTCCTCCGCGGGGAAAAAAGTAAATGTTTTGAGCTGTAAACATAGCGATGGTTTCGTTCCCGCTGGCTTCTCCGCACTGACCGGGGCTACAGCGAGGAGCTGGGGGGTGAGGAAGTGCCTCTGCTCGCCGCAGCCCCGCTGAGTGCAGCCATCGCTCACAGCTGCGCTTGCGCTCGGAGCCCACTAAAACCCCATCCTCGAGCCTTGCCGTTTGCAGATGGTCATATAATTACTGTTTGCGTTCCCATCGTGTCTTTTTGGGACATGTGTTTTGCGTTCAGATTTCTCCAGTCTCGCTGTTCTTGTGAATCACACTTCATAAAATAATGGCTACCCAGGGAACGCAAGGCATAATATTTGATTCTTCCCGTGCATGTGAATTTTTCACTAGCACTTCCACGATCCGGCTCATAAAGCAGAGCCCTCGGTTTTAATCCTTATTTTGCAATATTTTGAAGCTCACACCTACATTCACCTCAGCCCACGATAACACCGAGGTATGTTTTTAACTCTTACTCCTGTCATTTTCCATTTTAATTTAACCCAGCCTCATTTCTTGGCTGTGCTGGTCCCCACTGAGCTCATCTCAAAGGCAAAATTCATTGTCCCTCAGCTTTTTCTCCCCGTCAATACATTTAGCTCGT
This sequence comes from Nettapus auritus, assembly GCA_011076525.1. Lineage (NCBI taxonomy): Eukaryota > Metazoa > Chordata > Aves > Anseriformes > Anatidae > Nettapus > Nettapus auritus. The sequence continues at coordinate 30,263,549 of CM021769.1, forward strand.
GGTGCTTACACATTCCTCACCACAGCACATTGAAGTCTTAAGATGAAAGGCGAAATAAGAAACGCCACATAGCAATCCCCTTTCTTTTGCAGTGCACATGTGCTGGGCTTCCCTGGCACTGCTGATTGGTAGAGGACTGCATCTGATACAAGCAGCATCGACTTTTTTAAAACATGAAAAAATAAATTAAAAAAAAAAAAAGGAAACCTTCAGAAAAGAATAGCAAAGAAGCTAAAAACTTGCAGATGCTTCCTTGAGACTCAAATCCAGTGCTTTTTATTTGCTGTTTTTGTAGGTAATGAGATCATCTAGGGCACCTCTGCGCAGTCAGACCCCTCTCATTTAGCCCGAATCCCTCCTGACCGCTTTCAAGGGAAAAGGGGAAATATTTCACCCAGCGAAGAATGAGCAAAAGCTGATGTTTGAACAGAAATCTCAGCGGAAACTGCCTATGTAACCACAGCTGGTATGTTGCGTACCTAAATACTGACAGCCAATTTACTTTTTGGTGTAATATAATTCCAAGTCAGTCAATAGAGCCCCACCAGGGATTAATTTGGCCTTTAGTATTTACTAGGTTAGCCCCAGAGTCAGGGCTGGGGGGAAAAGGAGGGGGACCACTAAAATCCATCTCTTGCTGCTAAAGCCAGTGAAGCACAAGCAGTTTTTTTTATGTCAAGGCATCAGGCAGGCTGCGATATCTCAGCTGATTCAGGTCTGAGGTTGCCTATTTGAGGAGACACCTGGACAAGCTGGGAAGAGCACCGAGAGGGAGAAGTGGGGGTTAAATGGGTTCGGTACTAAAAGCAGCCTGAGGAGCTGGATGATTTTTTTTTTTTCAGTGCAGGGAGGTTTGCAACAGAAAGGGCAGCTGCATGTGAGTAAGCCTGCACTGTTTCCTTTCAGGGAGGGTAGAGCTGATTAAGCAAGTACCTGAGGTTGGAAAACCTGCGTGTCATGTTATGGTTTGCTGAGGGAGCAGAGGTTGATTTTATTATTATTAAATGAAACTAAAAGTCTTCTCTCAGGATAGCCTGTATCTTTTTTTTTTTTTTTTCCCTGATAGTTATTATCAGGGCGCCTTTGTTAAAGACCAAATTCATCCATCTTGGTGCATGGAAAGCATGACTTCGTATCCACCTGCAGGCTCACGGGTGTGTTGTTTTCTCTCTTTATAGGTTCAAAGAGACCATCCTGAGAAGTCGAGCTGTACTTGGCGGCATCTGACTCTCCTGTACATTGGTGTCCCTTCTCCTGAACCGCAGGGGATCCAGCTGAAGAAAAGAGGACTTTTTAACCCAGCCCCATCACCACAGCCATGACGACAGCCACGTGAAGATGTGACCTCAGGGATCCCGAGCGGATGGATGGGCTCAAGCCCCACGTGCAGAGGCTGCCTGGAAAGGTGGGAGCTGGCAATCCTCCCACTCCGTGCCATTCCCCGAGGCCCGACCGAGGAACCAGTCAGTGCAGGATCCTCCAGGCTGCTGCAAGTTTCTGCTTTTAGTGTGTGGACTTACTCGTTTTAAGCCTGTTGCTTAAGCTTCCCTGCCTGTGTAATGACGCTTTCCATCAGCGGCGGTGCGGTTTGCAGGTGCTGTTGTGGGTTTGTGCGAGGCTCTCGTGCCTGATGGCTCTGCTACAGCTGGCCGTGTCTCTCCCACCCTGATACCTGTTGGGACGAGTGAGGGGTACAATGGGAGAAAATCTGGCCCTTAATCCCCGCTGCCACATGGATCATGCTGGAGCTGTAGGGCTTTGCAGCCTCTTCTGCTTCTAGTCAGCCTCTCAGCCCACAGTGTGAGCTGGGGAATGCAGCGGCAGCAGATCCCCTCAGGCAGTAGGTAGCAGAGGAGTCCTGAATCTTGTTCCTTTCCCAAAAAGCAGGCCAGAAGCTGGGGTGGGAATATCTCCTGTTGCGGATTTGGTGGTTTGTTCTTCCTCAGTAATGAGTGAGGGGGAAGTAAAACAACCCAAGCTTCGTCTGTGCCTGTGTGCTGATGGATTGAAGAACAGCAGACCCGTGGCAATGTTGTTCTGTAATCAGCAATTAGCTTTATATTTTTTCCTCCCCTGTCCCTTTGAGAATGAGATGAGGAAAGGCCCCACTTCAGACTAAATTAGTTTAGATTTTTTTTTTTTTTTTTTTTTTTTTTTTTTTTTTTTTTTTTAATCAAATGGGAGGGAGCTCTGCAGATGGCTTTGTGTCATGCTTCCTGTTCTTGCACAGCTCTGGAGCATATAGTCCTCCATCCTCGACCTGCCAGTGCTGAAGGTGTTCTCCTACTCCGAACTCCTGGAAGAGGGGAGGTGGCCCCACCTCTGCCTTCACCAAAAGGAGCTGTCAAATGTCTGAATTCACTCTGCTTATCATTAAACTTCAGCTTCACTTTCTGTACAGCATGCTGGGAAGCTGTAGGTTTGTTGCTGATTTGCAGGAATTACAGTACAACCGAAGCTACATCTAAAATGGAACAGGCATAGTGGTGGGGATGGGTTGGGGGCGAATGAGGAACCACTAACTAAAATGTGTAGTTCATTCATGTGCCCTGTGGGGATTTTTTTAGGGTGTGTGTGTGTTTTTTTTTTTTTTCCTTCATGAAGCACAACAGTTCATTGTGTATGTGAGGGGGGTATTTACCTGGACACTGCTACTCCCCAAGAAGAACCATTGAGGAGGGAAGATTTTAGAAATGGCTTCAGCAGCAAGCTGCTGGCCAAGATCTGGGTCTCAATGCCTTGGGCATCCTCTCCTCTTTTTTGGGAGAGAGAACCTCTTCCCTGCTGTAGTCATTTGGTTCCTGGTATGGGCAAGCCTTTCCTGGCAATGTTGTCTGACCCCTTGGGTTAGTGCTTTATCTCCAAGCGTGATCGAAACAGGCTGCCTATTTTATTCTTGCAGCCTCACTGTGGGTCACTCTGTGCAGGAGCAGGTGTCTGGCAGCCTGTTTGCAACTGTGCTTCAAGGGGCTCTGGCCCTGTCTCCGTGCAAAACCAGCCTCCAAATTCCCTGCTGAATTACCATAGCCATATAGCGAATGTCATAATAGCAACATACAGTTCCCAAGACTGTGTAATTTCACTTTTCTGCTCCAAATATTGGTTGTGTTTAGCTAACAAAGTACAAGAAGTCGATTTCTGAAGTTGCTCAAACACATCTAACGACTGGTGTGAGCGTGCTTTCTATTATATTAAAATTTCACTAACTCAGGTGCTCAGCAGTGCTCTAGGTACCTTCCTGTTGGTCAGGGCTCACAGCAAAGGGAAGGACTCTATTAAACATGTCATTTTTACAGGGCAGTTTGGCAGCAACATCAGCTTCAGAGGAGGAGCAGTGCAGTGCAGCTCTCTGCTCTGAGGAGAGAGGCAATCCTTTGCTCTGGATGATGCTCAGCTGCCTTAAATGCAGTCTGCGGAGATCCCATCCAAAACAGGTATCTCTTCAGCAAAAATGGGTTAAATAAGAGTGTCTTGGTGGTTCTCACATTTAAGGACAGTTTCAAACCTCTAAGGCAGGTGGTGGAGATCAGGAATGACTCTGCAATACTGCACTGATGGAGCAGGCTGTTACGTGCTTTTTGCCAGAAACCCATTTATTTAATAATCAGCAAAGAGTACAGTCCTGCACGGGGCTGCATCCTTAACTGCAGGTTTTAGTAAGTGACTAAATGGTGGCTGTGTCTGCATTTTAAAACACGCTCACATCCCCTGGGATGGTCTCCTGACACATACCTGTCTTTCCACCTATTATGTTCTGTTTGCTATGTGATATTTTTGCTTACTTCTCGTTAGATACTGATGTGACGGTGGTCTTATAAACGCTTCCTTGCATGAGTGGTTTCCCATTTGAATGCTGCCTAAACAGCCAGGAAAGCTTATTGTTCAGTCCTATACAAGCGTGCAGTACCTTCTGACAGGGATCTGCGGACATGGGAAGCTGCAGATGCACTTAAAGGTACGCACACCCACCCCTTGCTGGCTTCCAGGGCTGTCTGTAGCTGTTCAGGTTATTTTAGCTTGGTTTTCTTCTGCTGCATCACAAATGTTTGGTATTTGTTTCAGGCGGGTTTCTGGTTTATTTGGAATTGGCGCTCAAATGGAACGCTTGCTCCCAGACAGAGCTCTGGGTGGGTTTCCTCCTCTCATGGGGTGCTCCAGAAACACGGTGGTCAACGAGATTTATCTGCCCCGCTTTTATTTGCTGATACATCGTCAGGTACGGACTGACTGGGAGGTGGGTGTGGGGGAAATGGTGGTCCTTCTTCCTACGTGTGAAATCGGGGCTGTCGACCCAATATTGTCCACAGGGTCCTCAAATTCCACCAGGAGGAAAAGGCTGGGTTTGTCCAGCTTCATCAAACTTCAGCTTGAAACTTCAGGTAAAAAGGAAACCACGCAGTTTTAGAGTCGATGTCTCCAAATAGCTGAATTCTCCCTCAATTTTTTTTGCGTAGCCCTTGGGTCCCATGAAGATCCTATTATCTTGCTCTTGCCTGTGAGGTCCATCTCCAGAAACAAGGCAGAGAAAGCACTGTAGCCTCCTGGATCTCCTTCAGCTTTGCTGCCTGTCAAGCAGAACCTCAGGGCTTGGGGGGTTTAATTTTTTGTGTGCGTTTTGCCTTCCTGGTACGCTTTGGGTTGCTTGTCCCATGTGCTAGTTGCTTGCTTCTTGGGAGTTTCCTAGGTTTAAAAGAAACACTGAGAACAAACAAACAAAAAAAGAACATGAAACTAATGAAGGAGACTTCGGTGTTAGGGAAACTATGGCTGTGCCCTGAGCTCAGCTGAAGACACCTCATCACTGAGCTGCCAAGACTTGCTGCATCTCTTTTGTCTTTAAACACATTTTTTTTGAGAAATGCTGAGGCTGATGGCCACCCTCCTGGTGGAGAAGAAGAAGAAAATGCCACTGTGTGCCAGGCCTGTGGTATGGACCACATAGACCTGCGTGTGTCCTGCTCTGGGCTGGACACGCAGTCCTGTGAGGGCTGTGGAGAAGTGTGGGGGCTCCTGATGGCTGTGGAGGGGCTTGATACTTGTGGAGGGGCTTTGGGGCACCCAATACTTGTGGAGAGTCTTTGGGGCACCCGACATTTCCCCACTGGCTTTTTCCTATCTCAAAGCACTCGGTGGTCTCCCTGATGCCGGGTTAGGGATGATGGAGGAGACCTCCTTGCGCTTCCCCCCCTTCTGATGCCCACACTCGGGTCTCCCAGCCTGAGACACGTGGAAATGCCCCAAACCACCCCAAAACGCCCCCAGACCGCCAACACCTCCCCGCCACCCCCCGATGTGGATTTCCTCCCCATCCCCCCACCCCGGACGTGAAACTTTTCCACAGTTTCTCTGTTTCATTTTTTTGGGGAGGGGGGAAACGGAAAATAAAGGCTGGAGAGGGGTGGGGGGCTGACAGCCGGCGGGGAGGGGTCGGCACTAGTGTGGGGGGGGTGAGGGCGGCTGGGGGGGAGCGGGATTTGCATCAGGAGCCTGACGGGGATTGGGGAGGGGGAGAAGGAAGGAGGGGGGGGGAAGCGGGGGGCGTGAGGGGGGGCGGGTGCTGGGAGGGGGGAGCGGGGGGGCTGAGGGGGCGGGTCCAAGCGCTCCCATTGGCCACCGCTGGCGGTCAGGGGCGGCCGCCATTGGGCGGCGCGGCGGAGCGAGCGGGCGGCGATTGGCGGCGGACGAGGAAGCAGGAAGGAGGCCGGAGGGGCGAGCGGCTTGCGGGGAGCCAGCGGCGGCGGCGGCGGCGCCGCCCCCCCCCCCCCCTCCGCCCTTCCTCTTTCTCCTCCTCCTCCTCCTCCTCCTCCTCCTCCTCCTCCTCCTCCCCCCCCCGCCCCGCTCCCGGCCTCTGCGCGCCGCCCGCCCGGGCCGCGCCGGATCGCGACGCCCTGAGGCGAGGGCGGGCGGGCGGCGGCGGCGGCGGGGGAAGCCTCATCCCCGTCCCCATCCCGGTGCCGGTCCCGCCGCTGACGCAGCACCGCGGAGCCCCGGCCTCAGGCTCCCGCCGCCGTCGGATCCAGCCCCGCGGGAGCGCGCCCCGGTGAGTCCCCGCGGGAACGCGCACCCCCCCCCCCCCCCCTTTCCCTCCGTGTCCCCTCCCGGTAGCAGGTGCCGGGGCCGCCCGGGGGTACCGGGAACTTTCCTTCACCGGGGGGGCAGGTGTGGGGGGAGAGGGGCCGGGCCCTAAACCCTCCCCCCGGTCCCGGTTTCCTCCCCCTGGACCCGGTTCCCTCCCCCCCGGTCCCGGCGTGCACAAAGCCTGGGGGCGATCCCCCAGGAAAACTGCCCCCGGTGGGGCTGCTCCGGGCCGGGCACGCGAGTTGGCCCCGCTCCTGCTCCCGGTCCCCTCGCACCCACACCCGGGGCGCTTTCTCTCCGCTGGCCCCACGCGTGGGGCGCAGGTGGCTGTGAGCCTGCCCGGGGCACGGTGCAGGACTTATGGGCTCCCACCTCCCCCCCTTTTTTTTTAATATCCTTTCCCTCGGTGGCCCCGGTGGCCGCGGGTCGGTTTCCTCTTCTCCTTTTGTGTAGCGGTGGCTCCTAATGGAGGCGGCTTCTTCGCTGGCTCCCTCTTTTCCAGCTGCTTCCACGAGATGCAGGAGCCAGCGCATGTGACCGGCAGGACCGCGGCAGGCCGGCGGCGACAGCTCGACACGGGGATGCCGGGAAGGCATGGGGACCCCGTGTCTTCCACCAGAGCATCCTCCAGAACTCAAAGGGCTGGGGGAAAAAACATCAAAACCCGACCTTCGGGGTCTGCTCTCGTTCCCTTCCCTTCCTTCCCTCCCGTTCTCTTTCTCTTCCCCTGGGCGCTCGGCTGAAGGAGGTTCTGGTTCGGTGGTGCTCCAAGGGACGCGGCCGCCCCCTGGCTCGAGCCCTAATTGTCGGGAGCGAGAGGCCGGGCCCTTGCTTAATTGATCTGCTGGCCGCAATTAGGAAGCAGTCGGTGTGATTGCGGGCTCTGGGCTCGCAGGACTCGCTTCTGGGGTCTCGGTTTTTTGGGTAAAGGTTCCGCACCCATATGGCGGCGACACCGGCTGCATGATGGACTGGTGCTCCTGAAATCTTAATGGGATTTAAATATCAGCACGCCGCCGAGCGCTTTAACAGGAACATCCTGCTAACATATTCATCCCGAGCCATCCTTCACGTTTGTCATGTCCTGGCTACCTGAGTCGTTCCCTGGCTTCAGCTGTGACTGTCTTAAATAGTTCCTTGTGGTCAAAACGCGTGCGCTGCTCTGATTTAACGGGACTTTTTTATGATTTAAGCACTGATTTCTGTTTGTTTGCCTAATGAATTCAGCGTAGCTTTCTCAACGTAGCAGCAGCGTAGGTTTCTAGCTGCTCCTCTGGAGCAGAAATGCTACCGCAGTGAAACGTAGCTCTGCTGAGAGGTGTAAAATCAGTTGGAAAACCCCAAACCTGCGGATGAAAACAACTTTGTGGGAGGGGAAAATCCTTCCTGGATGCTCTGTTAGGTGCGGGCAGACGGTGACAATTGCACAGGGCGATGTAATGCCGCTGAGAAGCGTGGCCGTTGGGGGGCAAAACCAGTTGTAACCTCAGTTCTGTAGCCAAAATGTTGTTGTTTTGGGAGCTGCTGAGTTCTTTTTAACCAGATCGATGAGTTTGGGGCTGGCGCGCTGTCTGTCTTACCATTATCTGCATCACCTTTTTGTCTCCAGTCTGACAGCCTTATTATTTCTTTGGGTTTTTTTTGGTTTCTTTTTCCTCTCTGGGCAGAAGGTGTAAATGAATATTGTTTGCTCTGGTGATGTTAATTGGCATTGTGTGATCGAGGGGCTCCACGGACTGGGGGACGCATGCTGGAACAGCCTGTGGATATGCTGTTGAGCTAGTGCTTGGCCGTTATTTTGGGGAAATAAACCAGCAAACGCAGATCTCATAGTGACACAGCACCATAAGTGAGCCTTGAGAAATAAACCTGGCTGTCCAAAGCAAATGGCTGAAAAATAATTAGGAGTGGTGGGTGAATGCCCGCTCACAGTTTGGCATTAAGTTCAGACCCCTGGGAAATGAAGGATTGTATCTGGTGCTGCGAAAACACGAGGGTATGCCCAAATCTTGGGTCCCAGCAGCGGCAGTGGGTGGATTTTTGTGCCCCACCTCACACTCGGTTAACCGTGGCATCGCACCCCGCGGAAGCAACAAAACCCCTGCTTTCTGCCCGAGCAGCCGAGCTAATTAAGTTACAGCCATCATATCGTTAATAATACATGAAACAGCAGTTTGGATAACTGGGAAAGACAAAAACTGGAAAATAAACACCCCAAAGAAGCCGTAAAATTAAAAAGAGCTTCAAGCACAAGCTGTGCGTGTCGTGCCACGGGCTGGCACCGGCCGGGATGGCTGTGTGCGCGATGGGAAGCGACGGCTGATGCTTTCCAGGGGCTTTCCTCCCCGTCCAGAGGCTTTTCTGATGGTCTGGCTTGTTGCTTTGTGTCTTTTTTTTTTCGGTTGGTTTTGCTTCCCAATGTATTTGCATCCGTCTGAAGGCAGGTTATTGGCGAGCTGCGAGGAAATTGGTTGGTTTTGCCACTGCAGATTTGTGTCAGTCTTGGGCGTTATTTCCTCTGAGTGTGACAGCTACGGGCCGTGGGTAACTTCTGCCTGCACAGCGCTTTTAAGGGGAGGAAAGGGAAAAAGGGAGAAGCTCTAGGTGGTGCTCACAAGGAGCTGTGCCCCTCGCTTTCTGATTAATCCTGGGAGCCTTCGGGGCGGAGGGCATTTCTTCGGAAATGTCCTCCGTTCTCATTTGCACCGAGGGCATGCCTTTAGGGACAAAAATATAATAAATAAATAACCTTTGTGGCCAGGTGCTGCCTTAAGTGAAGGAATCATCCGTAACCAGAGCATTCTGGTTTAACCCTCTCAAGTTTTTGCACTCGCAGCCCCTCTATCAGCAACTGGTGTTCTTTAAATAGGGAAAACACGCTGAAATCCAGTACAGGGCTTCTTTCTGAGGACAAAAAGAAACGTGATTGTCTGGGACAGTGCAACAGGCCTGTACCCGCTTAAAAACAAAGTAAAAGCTCAGCAGTATTTCACGTGACAGTAAAAAATAAAAACTCTTCCGTTGGAAGAACGGGTTGAAGGAAATCTGGTCTGGATGAAAAATGAAGCGAGGGAGCGATGTTATCGTTAAACTGTAGGGTATCATTAGGAAGAAGAGATGTAAATCTGGTTTAAGGCGAACCCCTTTGCACCTGTTCTCTCACCCCGTCAATATTTGTGGAATTAGAGTCTAATTAATTAATCTATTAAATGGCACTTCTCTTGCAATGGAGGCGAAACGGGAGAATAGGAGAGTATAGAGAAGCTGGCAGGACGTGCAAGGTGCGGTCAGCTGAGAGAAGCGAGCAGCCCGAGCCTCTTTTTTAAAAAAATGTATTTATTTTGAAATCTCTGAGCTATCGATGTTGTGCTCATACAAGTCCTAGAGAAGATCTCAGGTTAATTCGTGGTCGGAGCCGCTCGGCTGAGGGCATCCACAGCCAGGCTCTGGCCAGGTGGGAGTAGCTGAAATGAGGATACCTTGTCTGGCAAAGCAGTTCCCTTTCCCACGTTCATCTAATCATCGACAGACGTGGAATTTCACGAGTATTTCTGTAGGGGGTGTGTGGTTTTGTGCTAATTAGAACGAAGTTTTGGGATGCTGCTGAGTTTTGCCTGGGCGCGCTCAAGCGGTGAACAGGCTCGCCACGAGGCGGGCGTTAGGCGGCGGTGGGAACCACGGTGCCCTTCCTCGGCTGCTGAAAAACCGGGGAAATGCCTCGTGCCAGGCGCTGCGAGGTTGGTGGCACCGAGCAAGCCTTCTGGCTGCCTGTGAGTGCGCCGTTAGCCGTGGAGAATAGCGAATAAACACCTATTAGGACGGGAAGGGGATGTGCATCGGCTCGTGTGAGCTCACCGAGGGCGCAGCGCGTTGGTGGTTTTGCTTTTAAAAGCTTTTCACACGGAGAGTGCTTTTATCACCTTTTAAACGTTCTGACTTTGTGCTGCATCTTCATTAAAGACGGTTGCTTTAATTACTGCCGAGGGCCGCGTCTGGCCGTTCATCCCTTCGTTCTCCACATGGCACCGTGACCGAGCTCCTTGGTGGGGCACTGCGGGGGTGTTTGGGATGCGCAGGCATTGGGTCCTCCTCCGTCCCCTACAAAAGACACTGGGGATCCCCTCCATCCCCTATAAAGCCTCGTCGTGCAGCCGGGGATCCCTCCATCCCCTACAAAGCCTCGTCGCGCAGCCGACGCCGTCCCGCGTGCGCCGGATGGATGCGCGCCGTGAGCAGGTGGGCTGCGGCGCGGCGGAGCCGGGCTGCTTTCGGCATGGAGGAGCGTGGGATTGATGCCAAGCGCCTGGTGTTTGGCAGGGAGGTGTTTCAGTTCAGAGCTGCAGGTTGCCGTGTTTCTCGTGTCCCAATTTTCTGGAACAAAGGTGTGACTAAACAAGGAAATTATGATTTTCCCCCCGGCTTTGTAAGCAGCATCGCAGGAATGCTTTCTGGCACCCATTGTTCTTCGAGCAGTTTTTTTTTGAAAGGCTTTCTTACGCTCGGCTTTGAAAGTGTGCAGCCTGCCCGGCTCGGCAGGCTTGATTCCTATAAAAGATCTCGGCTTTGAGCGTCTGCCTGCGTGTCAACGCCTCCAATTATTTACGATGCTCTCAGCGCCGAAAACGAGATCCTTCCCTTTGGTTGCCTCGACCCAAACCGCTCGGCCGGCGGCTGCTTTTCGGCGCCCGAATTCTCGTCCTGGAAATAAAAGCGCAGCGCCGGAGCAGCCCCGAGAGCCAGGGGCAGCGCTGGAGCCGCGTACCGCGCACGGCCTTCTATTGTTCCCGGCTGTGGCCTGCGCAGAGCGCTGAAAATAGCACGCTCTCGCCCGCCGTCGTGCTGTGCCGTCTTTGTGTCTCCCAGCGCCCGCCGGGTACCTGGAAAGGGCCGAAACCGGCGGCGGGAGGCGAGGCCGGAGCTGACTTTTTTTACAGGGCAGCACGGCGGCAGGGAGCGCGGCCGAGCAGCCGCAGCATCGCCGATGCCGCCCGAGCCGGCAAGCGGCCGCTCGCACCGAGCCCTCCGCCGGGGAAGTTGTGCCAAGTAAAGGAGCGTCGGGAGCGGACCCTAAAATGGAGGGGGGCTTGGCGCCTCGCGGGAGACGCGGCGTTGATGTGAGCACGCCGGAGGCACGGGCGGATGGAGCTCTTGGGAAGAGCGTGAAAAGGAGAAGGGTCCGCGGGGGGCGGAGAGGAGGGGGGCTGGAGAGGCACAGGGAGATTCGGGCAGGGGGAGGTAACCAGCGAGGATCGCGTCGAGGTTTGGAAGCGCAGGCTTGTGAAGGAAACTAGTGGGCAGCGCAAGTTTTTTTGTTGTTGTTGTTTATTTAAAAAGAAACGCGCAAGCACGTTTGGTTTTGTTTCTTTGTTTGTCTAGCTCAGAGGCAGTGCAGGAAAGCGAGGCTGGAGGTGGCTCGGAGTAAGGAGACGGAGCAGATCTCTCCAGAGCGAGGAAGATTGCAGCTGCCAAATCCTTCTCCCCTGCTATCATGAGCAGACAGAGGAGAAAAGGTTTCTTTTTCTTAAAATACCTGGCTAAATGCCAGGTGGCAGGACAGGTACGAGAATCCTGATGGCTTGGACAGGCAAATCCCGAACTGGGATTTCTTTAGACTCGAGCAAATTGCTGGAGCAGTGGAAGTGAACCTGGCTTTTGGGGGGATTTGTGCCCTAAACCCTCACTTAATAACCCCCGTTTTCCCACACATCCTTAATTATTTAATGATGGTACGTTTGTGATCCCAGCACGTACTAGTGGAGGCAGAATATGCCCCCCTTCTCCCTCCCGAGAGCCCTGTCATCTTCTCTCCCATTCTTAGATGCTAGAATTAATGAGAGATATCCAGGAACGTAATTATTTGGGATTTCTACCATCTTTCTTGCTTCCTGGTTGCAAAGAGGCGAACCCTTTCAGACTCTGGAGAGGACAGACAGCACGATTGGGAAAGCGCAGTTTAGCCAGCCCTACAATAATACCAATAATACAAACCATTTCCATTTGTTCCAATATCCATTCGTTTCATACAGTGGAAGGAGAGCCAGAGGATGATTCCCTCTTCAGAATACATTACCAGCTTCTCTGAAATCACTGTTCTGAGGCCCCCAGGGCTATCAAGGTGGGATTTAAAACGCCCTGCACCTCTCGATGCTGGGGAATAAGGAGGATGCAGCTTTGCTCAGGAACTGTGGGTCAGCATCTGCGTGTTAGATACGTTCCCCGGCAGTCATCAGGGATAACTTCAGCCTGGCACCGAGGTTCTTGGTGCGAGCAGCATCAATGCAGTGCAGGGAGCGCCTCGCTACCTGCGAAGGGCTCTTGTCTGTGCTCAGCCTACGTGTGATTCGCATCGCTTGTCCTGCCTGAAACCGCTAATGAGCTTAACAACTCTTCTGTTTTCTCGGTGCTTAACAAAAATTAAATCCTTCCCTACAAACAAAAATGCTGCAGAGTGCTCAGCCCGGTGCTTTCATGCAAGGACAATGGGGAATCGCTGGCTTTGCCCGAGATTCCACCTCGAAGCTCATTACGGAATAATTAGCTGGTTCTTGACTTTGCCGCCGAGTTTTGGGGGCTTGGGGAAGGTGTTTCCTGCACTGATAACACGACTTACCTCAAGACCTGGCCTTGAATTTCAGGCACTGGGCTGTTCGAAACTCCATCTGCCCACTAAGTGAATGTCAATCCAATTTAGGCTTGCATATGTTTCCAAGGAAACCGTTGGAGGCGACGGTGAGAAATGGACCGCGGAGGGGCAGGAAAGCGAGAGCACCAGCAGCACTTCTACTTTCCAGTGCTCAAACACAATTAAAACCTAGTTAGCTGTAATAACCCTGTACAGAGCGCTGGTTGGACTACTAAAGTAAAAAGGAAAGTGGCTTCAGGTGCTGCCCCCGAGGTCTTTCCCGTATAGATTATGGCTTTACAGAGCACAGTCCCATTTTCCTTCCACTCTAGCCGGCTGGAAAACTCGTGCAGCTGTGTAAAACCCTCTCCATCCCTTCGCTTAAACAGAGCTAGCTGTAAGTGCTCTCTCCTTCCTGCCCAAAGGAGCCTCTATTAAAAAATTAAACAAAAAAAAGTTGAAAGTGTTGAGGCAAATCAAAGCTCCGTGTCCTGAGCGTGCTCAAAGAGCATCGAGGCATCTCGGTGCTGCACAAGGAGCGTTTTTGGGCCGCTTTGGATATTCGTTGCCCGAGGAACAAGGAAAAAAAGGGCAAATATTTGGTTATTGGCTTCTGGTCGCTCCAGCGGGCTGAAGGTGCTGCGGTGGCCTCGGGGCTCGTCTTTTACCCAAGGCAAAAGGAAACCTGTAAGGTTAGCCTGAGCAGAGAGCTGTGTGGGTTCTTTGGGCATCTCTTACATCCGTGGGGCTCTAAAAAGCATCCCCGTGCCTTGCTAGCAGTCCCCCAGGGTAGGAAGCACTGGAATGGTCTGGAGACTCAAAGACAGGGTTTGCACTTGGTTTCAGCTCAGAATAAATGAGCATGTTTTTTTTTTCCCTCTCCATTAGGAGGAATTTTCCTTTAATTGAGAGCTTAAATTCTGTAGCAGGTAGAATTGTGAGCCTGCCTTGCTTTCCAAAGAGAGGTGTATTTCTGCCTGCTAATACAGCCATTAAATAAAATGTTTGTCTTGGTTATTGAAATGAGTAGCAAGGCTCTCACTTCGGAGCTCTAAAATGGGATATTATCTGTCATTTTACTTTAAAGAATGCTGCTGGCTTGCTCAGGTTTAAAATATTTTACTGTGACAAATAGCTGAAATCCTGGTATCTGGGGATATCCTGTGTGGGTATATTGGATCCTTGTGTATCGCAACTGCAGTCGGGGGCTGAAACTGCTCAGCTCAAAGCTCTTTGCAGCTGTCGTCCAGCATCAGATCCTCTTTGGATCAAATCTCTGGATATTTGGGCTGCCAGCAGCAAAACTGGCTCTGGGACGGTCGCCTTGGGTGCTGGGACGATGCGGTGCTGCACGGGGGGGCTTTGCAGCACATGCTTTTTTTTTTTTTTTTTTTTTAATTATCCGCCGTTTTCCCGTCCATGTCTGCATGCAGCTGGGGTAAGCAACGCTCTCTGCAGCTTTCTGCCCTCTTCCAGCAGCTCCTGGAAACTTTCCGCTGGTCGACCGGCGGCGGCGAGCGTCTCCCGCTTTGGCTCGGCGTCAGCTGGCAGCTCCTGCAGCTGCAGGCATCCCTCGTGGGTCAGGTCTGCGATGGTCCAGCGCAGGATTTTGTCTCCCAGTAGAGCAGTCTGCAGCTCCGAGCTGCTCGTCTCTTCCACCTTCTTGTGCAGGTGGCTTGGGTGTAGGAGGGCATTTGGCTTTTCCCCATCCCTCTGCCCTGCATGCTGAGCATCTCGGCGTGCATTCGTTCTCGTAGCTCAGTCGATATTCTCAAATCCCACAGCTGATGATCAAGGGGTAACACTCGTTATTTTCGCTTCTCCCCTTGCTCAGAGTTCCTCAGAAGTTTTGCTCTTCTCCTCACCATATCCTTAAAATCAGAGGAGTAGAAAATTCAGGGCGACTTTGAAGTATCGGGGTGCTCATTCGAGACGAGCAGCTCGTGTAGCACTTGTGGGGTTTTTGTCCGTACCTAACACACTTAGATGTTTTGAAGCCAGAGCCTGACTTCAGGGGGCCGTCCCGAAAATCCAGTCAGAGGCACCTGGGACGTTTCCGTCAGACTAGGCTGAACTGCTTAAAAGCTTTGTGCTTCCAAAGGGGACATCTCAGTTACATTCCTTTGCCACTCACCTGAGGTTGGTTTGCATTGCCGAATGTGTGCGCTCTTAAAACGAAGCGGTGAAAATCACAGTCAAGCTTTTGGGCACCAGTGCTGACTGCACAGCCCCTGCTGCTGTGTACCTGTGGCAGCATCAGGTGCAGAAAAGGACCTTGGGGTGGTTGTAGCCGTGCTGTGGGGCAGGGGATGAGTTGTACCAAAACATTGCTGACGGATATTCTTTTAACCTTCTCTTTAACCTGAACTTCTCAAGGCAGTCTGACGCTTTTTCTAGCCCAACAGGAAGGAAAGATGTAGGAAAAATCTTCTTAAACCTCCCTTGGCGCAGCGTAAGTCCTTTCCTTATCCCCTGGAGAATGCCATGCTGCCGTTCTGCGTGTTACAGGCTTTTTTTCTCCTCCACCCTTTTAATTGCATGACTTCAGCCCTTACACCCTCCCCTTGCTGGTCGCTTTGCGTCCCTCGCTGCTTGTCCCGTGTCGGACGCGGCACAGATCTGCTCCCATCCCACGTTCCTGGGCACGTACCCCAGGACAATGTTTGCTTTTCTTTCATAACAGCACGATGTTGACTCACTCAACTTGTGCTCCTCAATAAACCTCAGCTGCAAAGTGCCACCTTGCTGGCCGCTTTCATCATGATTTCACTCCTGCCTGTCTGTGGCTGTAAATTTTGGATTTGTCCCTATTGATGGGCGTTTAAAAATATTTTTAAATGTTTTTCTGGCCCATCAAGTTCATACTGTGGACCTGTTACTTGTCCAAGGCTTGTTTGTTCCCTCTCCAAGTGCTACCTGCGGGTGAGCCTGCGCCTTGCTAATAAAATACTGAATGGTCCTAAGCCTGCCCTCAGGGAGCCTGCTATGTCTTGTTGCGTTTTGGTGCTGAATCGTCAAGTTTGGAGGAAAAAGGCCATGTTTGAGGCTACCTGACCGCAGTTTTCTTCAGGCCACGTATCCCTTGTTGGCTCCTGGGGCTGTCCCAGGGAGCAGCCGGAGAGTAATTGAGGAGCAAAACCCAGCGCTCTGCTCCTCCCGCGGAGCGCTAACCAGATTAAGTGGCAGCAACCAGACAGATTAAACAGATGATTCCCAAATACTTCTCCTTGCAGACAACTGCCCTTAGCGGGGCCTGCACACGTGTAGCTCTTAGGGCACGCTTTCTGGGTCAGGTCACGTAGCACAACCTCACAGAGGCCCCGTGGGACAGGGGGCACCGTCATTGACCGGAGCTCCGAATAATTCAATCCAGAACTCTCATTTATTAATGAATAAATTAAATTTAATTTATTCATTGTTCTTAATTCTTCCTGGTTCTTTTTGGAAGTCTGACTTTCCTTCCAGCTGTGCAAGATCCAACGCAACCTGAAAAGTGCTTCGGTGTCGTTACACGGCTTGCCTTCTCGTACCTCTTGCACCGAAAGCCGAGCTCGTTTAATCACTCCCTCTTTAAATGGCCAAATAGTGTCACGCCTGTGTAGGTAGATAAATGCAAGTTAATGAGGGGATATAAAACAAATCTCTCTCAGCACGGGTCCGCGAATGCTGTCCGGTCCACTTAAGGGGGATATTTGTTGCCATGACTGATCAAACCTGGGTGCGAGCATGCGTGCGTACTTAAATACATACCTCTAACCATGTGGCTAAAGGGTGGGGAGTGGGGCCAGCTCCTCATGGGGCTTAAATGTGCTTCTGTGGAAGTGCAGGCTGCTGCTGGTTAGGAAAGCTGCACCAGCACTGCTCAGGACCCGCAGCATCACGTCCCCCTGCTTTCCTGGGCCCTAATGATCCCGTTAGGTTTGCGCAGGGGATGGAGGTCCCCGTGCCTCAGCCTGGAGCTGCTGTGGCATCGGGCTCGGTGCTTGGTCTGAGCACCATGCTCCGGTTTCCTCAGCCCACCCCAGACCCCTAATAACCCGGCAAAGAGCCAACGCTGGGCACTTAAAACCTTGAAGGGCTAATTGCTTAGTAATGAAAAGTGTAATGACCGAGCAATTAACTTTAATCGCTCAGCGGCTGGTGGAGGTTGGGGCCCGTCTGATGAAGACATTAGTAGTGTGAGGTTCAAACCTAAAATCTCCTCTGTTCCTTGGACAAATCCAGATTTGCCATGTGCTCCACGTGCGGGTCGAGCCCTCGAGTCCGTAACCATCACCTACCTGTCTACCTGCTGCCTTAGAGCACGTGTTTCAGTGCCTCATTACCTTCCTGGAGAGCCAGTCTGCTCTTTAAAACAAAAAAGAAAAAAACCTTACTCACCTGAGGGCAGAATATCCCTTGTCTGGACAGGTGGGTGTCCCGACACCAGCGCTGGAATTACGGAACTTGTTCTCCATTGGGAAATCAGGAGGTGTTGCAGCACCCTCAGGTTGGGCTAATGTTTTTGACTGACCCAGCTCATTAAAGCAGATGAGCTGTGGAATTTTAAGAGGAACTTACTCACCTGCCTTGTACTCACTCGTAAATGCTGTGCACTTGTTCAAAGAGGGGAGGGGGGTGGAATGACAGTAAGTCGGGGTACACTTGGTGGTTTGACTGCGGTGCTGGAATATGCCTGGATATATGCCTCTGTGGGTGGTATTAATTGAGACAATATCTTATGGAAAAACAAAAACCAACCAAGCCTGTATGTACATTTTAAAATGTATTAATATTTCTGTAAGAGATGTTTTTAGGTGGGCTTGCTTCTCGATGCAATATGGGGACCTTATCATTTTTAGGTCCTGGGGTGGAAATGTTTAGGTACGGTGTCTTGAAACTTTGCTCTTCCTTTCTTGCAGCTGCAGGTTTCTAGATCTACAAAAACTCTGTCAGATTTGATGAGAACAGCCTAAGTTTCAGCCCCGTCCAACCAATTTTTCCAGGAGTAAGTTCAGAGGCAGAAAGCTCAGCTCCAGGTGTAAGCTCCGCTTGGCGTTGAGCGCAGCGCTGCGGCTCGTAGGATGCGGGGAGGAGAGCACAGGATTACGTGGGCGCCAGTGGGAGTTGGCTGTTGTACTCTGAGCAGAAAGAGGGATCAAAATTTACAGTGGCAACATCAGAAATGGCAGGAAGGCATCGGCTTTACGGACAGCTCACGGCGTGCAGGGCTGGAGGCAGGGCTGAAGTCGTGCAATGCTTCTGAACAAGTTGTGTAGAAACAGTAGGTGCTTCCAAGTGAAGGACAAGGCTGTCTTAAGGACTTCCCTGGAACTGAAAATACATTCAGATTGCAGCTTTAGTCAGAAGAGGTGGTTATGGTCAGCCTGCTTCAGCTAGGGATGAGTCAGAACACAGGAATCCTCTAAAACCTTCACGAACCTGGTATTTAATGTAGGCTTTTTTTGCCTGCCCGGGCTTAAGGTTTCTATAAGTTTAAGTCCAGGTTATAAACATGCATGTTGTAAAATTTAAAATCCAGTTTCTCTTCTGCACCCCCCTTGGGGATTATAACTGATAGAGTCAGTACCAGGAGCCTCAGCGCCAAGGATTCAGGTGCAGAGGTGGGGCTCTGCGTTTTGAGGGATGCTCGGAAGTTACAAAAATACGGTGAAATTATGTAGGGGGAAATAAAAAGGTACTTGTTAGGTTCATTTTGGGTCTGATGGTTAACTAAACGTTACACTGAAGGAATGCCCTGCTTTTCCCTGAATTTCCTGTGTTGCTTTTTTCCCTCCCCTAAAGCAATTTCTGAGCTTGCTGAGTAGAAACGCGCTGCCTTTGGATCTCAAGGGTGCCCCGCTGACAGTTTCCAGAAGGAGTTAAGAGAGCGAACAGAGACCTCTGTGGAGGCAGACTTACCCGAGGGGGGACAAGTCCAGGTCCAGAGACAGGACGGCAGTGACAGCCAGGCGAAACGGAGAGGAGCTGGCAGGGATGAATCTGTCCTTGAAGTCCCCAAAGGCGGCACGGTTTTGCAGATGTGCCTATAATACCTGAAATCACAGCACACCTCAAATTATTGAGCAGCTTGGAGGAAGTTGCTGAAGTGTTTGGTGAAGAGGGTGATGCTGGTATATAGAAGAGCTTTAATATTTACTTTAGAAAAATCTCGCACCTTGTTCTTCAAAATATAGCGTCTTGGAAATAATTTGGTGTTCCATTTTGTCCGTGTGAGCGGGAGCGGTGCCAGAGCGATCTGAGCAAAGTGACACATGATTGATACTTCACCAGACTCAGCCTTCTGCCGCGTAGGAATTCAGTTTGCATTTTGCATATATGGAAAATCAGATGAGCAGGGCTTGTTTTTTTTTATATATATATAAAAAAAAAAAAAAAACTTGATTAACTTGATTAGCAAAGCTTGTGCTCCTTCTAAAAACACAACTGTCAAAGCCCTTGAAATATTTTTTGCTTGGTTTTGCAAGCTACTTATAGGCATCGTACTGGGTGCTGTTAGCGTAGCTGTCATGTAGGCAGCTTCACGCCGAACCTATTTAAAGTTCTAGTAGGCAAGGCTTTGTAAACAAGGGATATTCAGCGCGTCTAGGGTTTTATATGTAGTAGTGGTTGCTGCTGACGATATCTGGGGTATTTCATGAGAATTGCAGGATCTGTGGGCTGCCGGTGGAGGGGACGGCAGGGATGAGCATCTGATATTTCTTACGCGCGGTGTCAAAGCAGCGTAAAGGGAGAGATCGAGTGATGATTTGTCAAATACAGATGTCTTTCAGGCTGGGCTTGCTACTGAAAACTTTGCTTTAATAATCCGGAAACTTTTGTCTCGCCTGTTTCTCAGGTGGCGCCCCTCCCGGCTTTCCTGGCACTCCCCTTACTAGATCCCTGTAGCTTGCTTTCCTTCATTAAAAGGAAACCCTAACGAGCACCATGCTGGGGAACGATGCAGCGAAGGCAGAGTGTCAAAACGTCTCTCAGGCTCAAGTGCTTGGTACGAAGCTTTCAGCCTCAAGAGGAGCTGAGCCTGATCTCCACCCCACCTGCATGAGCGCATCTCCTGCGCTTGCAGACACCAGGGATTTCCTCTGCCATCCCTGGGCTTCACTGCAGTGGTGTGCTCGGGGCTGGTTATTCACAGTACTTGCTTCTTTTTTTTGCCTTTTTTTAAAAGAAAAGATTGGTTTTGAGAGGTGAGAAGCCGATGGTGGGCTTTGCGCTGCGGGAATAATTACAGCGTTTGCCTTGGCAAAGAAATGGTTTCTGTTTGGGCAGGGGCTGGCTTTCTGCGTGTGTTTGTTTGCTTGTATCTTTAATGACATGCCTGCGTGTTATTTTTCCCCAGGGTCCCTAAACTGCTCTGTGCACGAGCAGACAAAGTTCAGAGAAAATATCCAAAGCTGGCGGCTACCGGCCCTGGGTTTTAGGGTGGCCACCGGTTCCTGCAGGTGCAGCTGAGAGGCTTCCTTGTAGGAGGGGATGACTGTGGGATGGAGATGCTGAGCAGGAGCAGCTGGATGTTTTATCACCCTTAAGACACCTGAGAGCTCAAAACTTCATTTGCATCCTTGTACGTTCCCCTCTAACCTGCTGGAAGGCAGAAGAAATGCCTCTGAGTGAGGAAGGATGTTGTTCTGTACCTCTCTGAGGATTTGAAGGGGACAGAGCGACATCCCAAGCTCTGATTACTTCAGATTTTTGATTATTTTTTGAAGTCCCCATGGATTTTTAGGGTAGTTTTGCTTGTAGGTTAGCACAGCTCTGTATCTGTTCTTGAGAGAGCAGGCATGAAACTCTGGCTTGCTCTGAATTGTCCTGAGTCGATTTCCCTCCTCTGCTTGGGGAGGCTGTAAACAACAGCAACAACACTGAAACTTTCTGCGGACGTGCAGAAGAATATTGCTTCATGGTCAGGTCACAATCAGGATTGTGGCATCTATTGGCGGTGGAAATCTTTAGTTCTTACAGGCCATAGGAAGTGGTTTTTGCAAGTGTTGGTCGTGTTCGTGCTGCGAGGTGATGAGCAAAGGCTTCGCGTTCGGAAACATCGGTCTTCGAGTCCATGAACAGACCGCGGCTGTGGGGCTCTGGTTTTGGTGACTGATGTTTGGGTTGCTTGGGGCGTGCATTACTTCCTGCGCTTCTCCTTTACTACAGCACCCGCTGGAAATTCAGCCCAAGTGGTACCTTTTCACTGAAAATGTGATAGGAAATATGGCATCGTAGCATCAGGAACGGGGAGAGGAAAGACGGGGCCTTTCTGAGAAGGTGCGTGCTTTTCCCAGACACCGTGGTAGTTCCACAAATAATGTACCTTGTCGTTGATGTCAAGGAGCCATCTATCCAATTTCCCCCAAACTCGGCCGTTTTTCCACTGGTATTGAAAGAATCGACTTGCCCAGGTAGATAGGAATAAACTGCTTCGTTCAGCTAGCAAATGGAAAAAACTGTTCTGTGAATTAAGGTAGTTAACCGAGCAGTCTTGATTCAATCTCTTCTCCAAAAGCGGGTGCCTTTCTTTGCCAAAAGAGGTACAAATCTGAGTCCCAACCTCCCCAGAGCTGTGGCCATACCTGTGCAGTGAAACACAGCCCTGGGAGCACAAGCTGCGTGCCGCTGCCAGCCGTGCTGAGCCTGCTAGCAGGGGCAGGCGTGAGATGCCTTCCCTGCCAGTGCTTGGGCTTCCCAAATTGCTTTGGCCAGGGAATTTTGAAGTCCACTTTTGGCCTCGGAGACTTGAAAAGGGCCATTTTGTCCAGCACAAGCCGTGTGGTGGTGCTGGTAATGCAGGGTGTCTGCCCAGGGCTCTGCGCTTGCCCTGGATGCCGGGAAGGCTCCGGTGTGTTGGGCCCTCGTGTGCTGCTGTCAGGTTTCAGCTTTTTCCCTTTTCCATTCTTTTTCCTGCCTTTTTTTTTTTTTTCCTCTTTTGTGAGCAGTGCTTGCTGGGGCTGCGGAGAGTGTGAGAACAGCTGGAGAAATTTCATTTTGGCTTCCCTGCAAAGTGCTCCGGAGCACTGCCACTAGGCAAGATCTGAAACCAGATAATCAAGAATAGGACAGGCCCTCCCAAGGAATCAGCCGTGCAACTTCTCTGCCGGGGTGTTAACAGGTCTGGCTCATGTTTATGCAAGTGGTCAGCCTGCAAGCAGGGACTGCACCCTGGCGTGTTTCCTTTGCAGCTTGCCATCGCTTTCAGACAGGTAGAGCGCCCCTGGTTTGAAGCATCCGCCGATAATTGCAGTTGTTTCAGCACTGTAATTCATCACGGGCCACACAGCGATGTGCCTGGAGCACCGGCTTTCACAACTGAGCCATAATTACTGCTGTCGGACCAGGGAGGGGAGCGAGCAGCCCGTGCAGCTCGGAGGTCCTCTCTGGACGGTGCAGGAGGTAAAAGAAGCCCCGCATCCCTCTCTGCTTGCCTTTCTGAAGCTAAAGAGGCACCGACTGCATCAGCTGGTGTGGTCTTCACCTCGTTTTCAAGAGGTACTGGCAAATGGTGAGGGTTGTGTTGATGAGAGAGGAAAAACAAGCCTTTTCTGCAGGATAATGAGCTCTGTATAAACAGTTTTCTCTGGAGCATGTGGATGATCGAGCTTTCGATGAGCCTCCAGAGGCAGATCAGGCTGGACCCCACAAAGACAAATCGCAGCCCGTAACAATTGTAATTTTTCTAAATGTTTGAGGTTGAAAGGATGCTCCTGCTCGCGGGACTCACGCAGCATTTAGGCGATTCAGCCGGGGATACCTGACGCTTCGGTGCTTTACCCGGATTTCCAAGAGCTCCTGGGAGGCTTCCTTCATGCAACACGTCCTTTATAGCACCGAAAGTGATTTGACTTTAAAAGCAGCGGGGAGAAAGGAGCCAATCCTCCAGACACTTGCAGTTACGGGGTTGTTGTCACAGCCTAAGCTGCACCGATTTAAAAGAATATAACTTCTTCCAGTAGACAAGGGCTGGAAGTCAACAGCACAATGCCGCGCGCAGAGAGGAAGATTCGTGTTGTCGTAACTCTTTGTATGTTATTGAAGTGCCAAACGGATTAGAAGCTCTAAAAGCTTTAAATTTCCGTGCTTTTGGCATCGTCTCCTTGGAACGAGCGTGTCTCCGTAGTGAAGCTTTGGAAGGGAAATGGTGCTTGAATGGGTAGTCCCAGACTGGTTTCTTCTAATTTCACTTGCAATCAAGTGATGGAGAGGAAGAGACAGATGCTGCAGCTGCATGATTACAGAAGATGCAGCTGTTAACACACTTGCTTATTTTCCTGCTAATGAGAGAGCGACTGCAGCGAGCTTTAAAATGTCTGGTGGGCTCTGGATGCAGCTGGCTACACCAAGCTGCTCTGCCAAACTTGTTTCACTTCCAGCAGTTATAAATCACCGTCTCCTTGCTGCTAATCCAGTTCCTCAGCTGCGAGCAGGAGAGGGGTGGTTCTGCCGTAAGTATCTTCACTTTCAGTTCTTCAGCTCGTATCGTGATTTCCTGGAGACTTCTGGGCACGGCTGGGTTTTCCTCTTTGCTTCGTGAAGCCATACAGAGGTGGAAAGGGGACGAGCAGCCCTGACGCTCCCCCTTGGCAGCTGAATTGAGTGCTGGCTGTGGATAAGAGCTCTCGGTGAGCGCTGCGTGACTCTGATTTTTAAGGCATGATATATACTGACAGATATTTTAGTTTCAAGCAGCATTCAGAAGCTCTGCTCGTATCGTATGCTGGGGAGAGAGAAGGGATTACTGGCTCCCAAGTAAGTCGGTACTCAGGACTTTTGCTGAGAAGTGAATGAGCAGGACTAGCCCCACGGCAATTGTAATGTAAGCAATTTGGTAGGCAGGGAATGAGTTCTTGCTAGTCCTGTGTGCGAAAGATGACTTTTGTTCAATGGAGCAACCTAGTAAGACTGCTTCTTTCTGGATGCGTGCCCGTAACGTGGATGAATTGCCGATGTAGTGGCTTGTTTTCTTCATTCCTGTTGTGGTACCTCTCCAAAACTGGCAGCGGCATCGCTGCGGTGGTCTCGTAGCAGATCCTCCTGGCCCTTTCTGCACCCGTGTCCGACAGATCGCAGACAACTGGAAAACGCAGCCAGTTCTCTGGGCTGAGAGTGCCTTCAGTGGGACGGCGAGAGTTTCTCCAAAAGAGATCTCGAGGACCAGACCGAAAACGTTGCAGGTGGTTTCTGTGGGATATGGAGCTGGGTGTTGGTATCGTCCACCCACTGCCATCAGTCACAATAAATTCACACTGCATACGGTTCTAGAATAACAAGGATCATACCAGTTGCTCAACCTGGTTGTTCTCACCTCTATTAGAGAATTATGTCAGAAAAAGGGAATAAAAAACAACACTGCAGCTTCGACAAGCTGCCCTGCGGCTCGTGGCAGTTGTTTCATCGTGGTGATATCCCGGGGAAGTTCCCTTTGTAGAAACTGAACCTTCTGAACCACGCTTTGTAAGTGACCACTTACAGGCTCAAAATCCGTTTATTTTTACTGATGATGTTGAGCTACTGCAGAGCAAACGGGACGCAGTCAAGCTTTTGAAAATAAACACAGTTCACCTAATTTTTGACTTGAGGTTTTTAGTGGGGTGTGATCTGGAAAAATGACCTTCTCTTGGTCTCCAAACTGAATGCTCGAGCGGGTCGGGGAGAAACTTGGCTGATTGGGTTTGTTTATTCAAGGAACTTGCGGAAATTTGTGAGGGAGCAAATACAGAAGTCAGCATTACTTAACTTTGATTGTATTTCTGTGGGTAGCCTGGTGTTTCTGCAATAAAGCTGGATTTCGGGGGGTTTACAGTCATGTGGAAGTGTTGCTGGATGGAGCTGATGTTTTCTTTGCTGTTGCTTAAAGGATTTGCATGGCCGTGGTACCAAAACGAGCGGGGTTTGCTTATTTTGTCTTTGCACAAATTTCCAGATATTTAGTTCTTCATCTGCAGATGAGTGCTTTGTAGGAGGCGAACAGCTGAGCTCGGAGAGGGGGAGAGAAAACTTGGAGACCAGATGAAAAGGAGGAGATCTCTGCAGACGTAGCCTCCTTCTACTAAAAAGTAATAAATAAAAAGCCTGTGACGGCTTGATTACTGTTGTGCCTAAGAACTCATTGTGTCAAAGAGCTTACGCGACCGCGACTCTTAAAAAGGATCACGTCGAATCTCTGTGTTCTTCACACTTTAATGCATTTTTGACTCGATATCTCTAATGTCATCTCTGTGTGTTCAACTCGAGTGTTTCTCTTGACATTCCGGTTGCAGTTGTCAGTGATGAAAGCTGGTGTAGGGTACTAGTTGGAAATATGCTACAGCACGCAGGACGGTGATACCTGTTCTGCACCGGAATGCAGATCTCGCATCTGGGCTTCGGAGAGGGAGGTGCTTTTGTTGCAGTTGGAGGAAACATACTTATTAAAACTCCGTTTTCATCTGGAGTATCATAACTTAAAGCATTCCTGTGCTTAGGTTCAGGAAAAAGATATTTAATTTAAGCTCTTGTTTGTCTTGGCATTCCCCATGGGGTCCGACAGGGAAGGAAGCCGCTGTGCTGTCAACAGTTCTCCACTTCATTGCTGGAGAAATTCCCTTCCTTCAACCTGTACCAAACTTCTTTTTATCTTTTGGGCAGGTCTGGTTTGAACAAAGTCGCGTCTGAAGTGCTCTGTTTTTAAGAAATGCCCTTTTTTGTTCAAACACTGATGTGCTATAAAGCCTCAGCAAGTGAAGGATGTGGAGCGGTGGCCAGAAGATGACCGCTGCTCTCAGGAGAGTGATGAGAGCTCGAGGAGATGGGGCAGCTGATGCTGGTTTTTAAGGCAAGCCACGGTTGGTTCATTTTTTTTTTTTTTTTTTTTTTTCCCCTCTCTGCTGAGCATTTCTGCCAGAGGTCCAATCTTTTGTTGGGGACAGCAGAAAATAGGTTTGGAGTTGCAAAAAAAAACCACTGGTCTGTATGGGCTGGGAGACAAAATTACTCTGATTTGGGGAGAAACCATCTGTCTGAACGGATGAACCATCTTACCGATTTCCAGAACCTGTGTTGCTTATCAGAAAAAAAAAATACAGGGATGTACATAAATGTTTGATCCCCGTGGAGCACTCCAGTTTGGGCACTAGCCAGAGGAGTTATCCCATGTGTAACGGGGTGTGAAGGGTTCAGTCATTCCAAGACACCTCAGGAAGGCTTTGACATCTGCAAAAGCAACGTGCAAACCACAGTGGCTTTCAATTCCTGGTTTTCTTGTAGTTAATGCATACATAAGCAAGTCAATTAAAACACACTGGGCTTATTTCAAATAGATAATCTAATTATCAGCTTGATTAAGCCATATCAAATGAACAGTTCTTGTAATTTGGTAGCTTTGTTCTCATCACTACAGATGCAGGAGCTTTAATTAGCCAGCCTCCAAGTAGCAGGCCGGCGTCGATCGTGTCAATCGCGGGGTGCTGCAGCCGAGTAAATACCTGGTGCGGGGGCATCGAACGGCTCCTGGGCGGATGCTGGTGTGAAGGCTGGCACGTCAGCGCCAATAAAGGGGATCTGACTGCTTCATAAATGCCAGTAAATGCAAGCGATCGCCCTTTGCTGCTGTTTCCCGCGCTCAGATTCAGGCTATGTTAAATCTGTTCCAACATAACTCAATTAGGCTTTTTTTCAATGCCTGTGGTTATCGTAAACCCTCACCCTTTTGTGGCTTTCAGCTTAGAGCTCGGGGCAAGCTGTTCTCCTCCAAGGCCTTCCTGCACTGGCAGGAAAATTTCCCTCTTAGGGTAAGTCAGAGCCGGACCGTTTCTTTAACTTTTTACCTGGCTGGGAAAGTCCGGAGGCGGTGGGGCCGGCCGGGCAGCAGCGTGTCGGGGCGCTGGGAGGTGGTTTGCTCAGCCTCGCAGGCAGATGCTTATCTCTTCCTTCTTGTGTTTTGGACATTTGTGTCCGTTTTAACGGAGTCTTGGCGTACCATCTAGATGGAAAGTCAGGAGTGACATGGCTAAGTAGTTCCTTTCCTCTTTTGAGAGCCTGGGATATCTGCTCGAGCCTCTGCCAAACGTGGTGATTTGGTTGTTGGGAGTCCGCAGCTTTTACAAAACGCGATTGTGGGGAATGACAGCACCGACAGGTAGCCAGGTCCTAACCTGTATAGGGATTTGCATGTATTTATTTTATTAATGTTGGCAGATCTCCACCTAATAGACCCAAGTTTACTTTTTATGTGAGTAGGTGGACTTTTTTGTTTTTCTTCTAATTGTTTCAGAAAACGACAGTGAAACAGCCTGCCTGTACCAACACGCAAGCAGTCACATACCTGGGATTTACTTCTGTGCCTACTCTGGACCGGGATTCAGTTGAGCTTTGGTAGATTTGATGAGAGTTTGTAACGTGGTAGAGACGGCATTGGCTTAGCGGGGAACGCGTTTGGGCTGGGAGCTGGCGAAACAGCTTTCTGGATAAATCCTGGTTTTCCTGGCTCCTGTGACACTTGCCGTCACCACCTCGCCTTTAATTACTGCCGTGTTCTATGGCTTAATATTAAACCGCATCTCATTGCATCCTGCCTCCTAATTGGCTTAACTGGCCGTCACCCAAAAAGACTCGGCTCTGTGCAGAAATGAGCTGGCCCGAGTATTTCCTAATCAGCAGCTGGTGCTTCGTGACGAGGTGGGTCCCTCTCAGCGGTATTAACGGATGTGTTTTTTTCTCTCTTCGTTCTCAGGATTGGACATTGATCCTATGACGCATGCCCGGAAGAAACAACTTTTCCTTCTGAAGCATCCAGCTGGTTCTGCTGGCCAGGCTTCGTCCCCCCCAGGCAGCGGGAGGATGGACAGGGCACGGGCAGAGTGCGGTGAGCAGAGGGACGGGGATGCCACCGACAGCACCAACAGTCCGAGTGGGTTTGCAGGGACGAACAAAAGCAAGAATTTGCAGGAAGTCCGCAAGACGTACCCGCTGCGGAGACGCCTGCTCCCTTCAGTGAACAAAAAGACCTGCAAAGTGCTCCTCACCAGGCTGGAGGATGTGGCCGGATCTCTGTCAAAGGAGACCCAGAGCTGCAAAAAGAAGGACCTTCCCAGTTGGGTGGAGGGCTTGGGACCTACCTTTTTTGCTGAACAAGTTAAGCCCGTGGGAGGGGGGAAGAGTGATTCATCTGGGGAAAAGTGCACAATAACTTATCCGGGGACAGACGAAGACCTTGACACCGCTCCTTCGGAGCCCAGGAAACGTAGGTTGGCCTCGCTGAACGCGGAGGCTGTGAACAATCTGCTTTTTGAGCGGGACGATGGCTTGTTGTCTGGCAGGCGCTTTCGGAGGGATTCCGCCAAAGCCGCTGGAGACTGTACAGTCAAGAGCTTGCATTGCAAAGCTGGTGACAACTGGTCTGCCTTGGAGAAACCGGCTGTGAAAACAGGTAAAGGCAAAAACCGACACGAGCCCAGTCAGAAATGCAGTAGCTGTGAGCATTCGCTGGATGAGGTCTTCGATGATGGGACAAAGAGGGAGGACGGTACCGTCCCCTATCATCCCACCCCTAAGAGACTGGCCAGCCTGAACGCTGTGGCCTTTCTGAAGCTGACCCACGAGAAGGACCAGCCCCTGAAGCAGAGGAGTAAATCGGATGGGGAGGGCAAGTCCGAGAACCACTGTTCGAAATCTACGCTCAAGTGGGCCAAAGCCAGTCGGAAGAATTGCGTCAAGTCCAAAAAGGAAGCGGCGAGCTTAAAAATGGAAGGTCAGCACGGCTGGCGGGGGCTTACGCTGGGCGCTTTTGGGAAAGCGGAGCAGCGGGACTCCTCTAAGCTCTACAGGACGGCTGAACCTGTCCCTTACGAATCACTGTCTAGCTCCTACGCTAGCACAGAGCGTTTCTACCACAGACTGCCTTTGCTCATGGGTGGACAAGCTTCCATGAAGCCTGAGTATGGAAGACCCGGAGAGAAATCCCCAACTCCTAAGCAGGAATTTCATCAGCCTTCCTTTCCCGTGCAGCAGTTCCCTCCCTTGCCCGTTCCCGGGAATCACACGGATTGTGGATGTCTCTATGAGTCCTCAGATCTGACTCCATTGAACGGGTTTTACGTTTGTTATGGCCAAAGTGGATACAGTGGCTACTCTCACTGCTCGGTTTACCCCAAGGATGAGCTTTCCCAGTCTGCGACCTGTGAGGGGCTCTTGGTATCGCCGGGCTCCTTGCCATCGGGTGCTCATTTCCAGCCCCTCCACTGGTGCAACTCCCCGTACTGCTGTGGGGAAGGGACGGCAATTAACAGCTACAGCGTCTGCGGCGTCGTGCACGTGCCGGAGGGCAGGATCAGCAGCGTGCACGCGGGACGGAACAGCTACCCCTACAAAATGCCTTTTGCAGCAGGTAAGGTGCAAAGCGCGAGCAAAATCTCGGTTGGCTTTCCTAGGAGAAGAGGGCTGCTCGGGCTGCTGGAGGTGTCTCGCGGTTCATCAAAGCTTGGGATCGGAAAGAATCTGTGTTTCACCTCCCTTTCCTCCAGTTTTAGCCCAGGAAGGGTAAAAAAGCCCCCTGAAAAGTCTGACTGGTGTAGAAAGCGTGGAAGCACTGAAAAAATCTAGGCAGCAAGGAGGTGACTCAGGGCTTGTGCTGGTGCTGACTGCTTTGCCCTGTGTAAAATGCATGGTTTCGGTTCCTAGATGCTCTGCAAGGCTTCTCGCTGCCTGCTGCTGAGCACAGGGCCTGAAACACGTCAGGCTGCATTGCCCATCCCGTCCCGAAAGCCTGCTCTCACAACCGAAGCATCCTGGCAGAGCAGCACCAAGAAGCAGGCGCTGCCTCGGTTGTCCGACTCTTCCCAGTAAAAACTGTGCAGGGGATGCGGTCTTTTAAGGTTTCATTCGATCTGATCTGGCAGGGCTGAGCCGTGATTCAGTTTGAGTCTACTGGTTGGACCGATGCTTGAATTTCTTTGCAGTGATGTAAGTGCTGGTAGATCGTTGCTTCGGCGGATAGCGGTGCTGTGTTTGCTATTAAACTGGAAAAATCAGGCCCCGAAGTGGGGTGAGTGGCAGTGTAAAGGCAGGGTAGTTGTTTGCCTGCCTCTTTTCTGTCCTGTTCATTTGTTCAGGCTTTGTCCTCCAGCCTGCTTTATCTCGGAGCTTTGCCTTTGCTACTGAAAAAGACCTTTTTGAAATACTTAAAACGGGATCGCTGTGCCATGGTCACTAGACACCAGGACTTGGTGTGAAATCACCAAGCGAGGCACCGCTGCCGCTTCCAAATGGTGTGCTGTGCAGGCAGAGCAGCTGCTCGGCTGCTGGGGGTGTAAGTGTTAGTGTTTCACCTAACCACGGGTACGCGTTCGAGTCAGAAGAGGCACGACTGAGCCACCCTAGACAGATTTCCAGGTAGGCGGATGAAGTTTGGGTTTCAGCGAGGCTTTGCCGTCTTCCCTTGTAGGAAGCTGCCGAAAGTCGGGAGCATTTGGTCGCAGTATAATTTCCGTTTTCCCTAAATATCTCCGCTGTCGTAGTGCCGCTTCCTACGGCAGGGGCTAGGCGGCATTCCCTCACAGCTTTGATGCCTTTTCGGTCGCAAGACAACCAGCTCGGCAGCGTGTTCTCGTCTGACACCTCCCTGCCTGGTGCCCCGAGGTCATGCCAGCCTGCTTCGTTCCCGAAATTTTGCATGCTGCTGCCTCCGATTCCCAGTAAGCAGACGGGCTTTTTTCCGAGTTCAGCTCTCCCTGCAAACCCAGAGGTTTCTTGCGGAGTTGGCAGCGGCAGTTCCAGGGTGTGTGTTTACCAGCGATGTGTCACCCCGCTGCTCTGATCTTTTCCCAACGTGGATTAGCAAGCGGCAGGATCGTTTCCTGCTGTAGCACATTTTTGGACGCAGCGCGTTCTGGGTTAAAGCTGCCTGTACGTGTAAATGCTTCGCGGGCTCTCAGCTCCTTCCTGTGAGCAACTTGGGTTTAAAAGTCTCCGCATCAGAATAATTTAGACTTTGTTCTGCAGGCTGAAGGAGGTCTCCCAGCATATTAACAGGAGTTTGTGCTTAGGAGTTGGATTTTATAGGTCTGCCGCTGAAATCTTATCCTTCCCTCAAGTGGGTTAGTTTAGGGAATTAAAGGATTACTCGGTCGGAAGCGCCAGGCTCCCATCTGAGAGCGTCGGTACGAGGGGATCCAACACAGTACGTGACACAGGGCCTATCTGTCTCAGGTGGCGTGTTCGAGTTGCAGCCTCTTGTGAGCAAAACAGGGAAGAGGGGATTCAGGGAAGAGGTGGTTCACTGCCCACCGAGGCCAGGCAGGATTCCTGAGCTCACACCCTGATGTCTCACTGGAACTGCTTTGGCATCTGCTGCTTGGGGTCAGCGCTACCCACAGCAGCCCTCGGGTCCATGGTTCAGCACTGGCTTTGATGCAGCCCTTGTAGGGAGGGAGGCTGATTTCCCCTTCTTGCAGGGGGATCTCGTGCATTATTCAGCTGGAGCTCGGTGACTTCATGGCTTTTATTACCATTTTATGTTCTTTAGCAGCTCTCTGTTGTGCAGCAGCATGCTCCCGCAGACCTGCTAGGTCACGTTCTAGTCTGGAGGCATCTCCTCGAGGTTGCCTTAAGCTGCTCTTTCAGTCACCACTAAAAGCATGCCTTCGGATGCGGGGGATAGGGTTGTGTTATGTCTCTCTCAGTCTTCCTGCTGACACAAGGTAAAACAGATCACATTTGCTCTTTTCTTGGCCTCAGCCTGGTTGGGGGGCTTGTTTTAGGCCTTCTGTAGGTGTTCCAGGCAGCTTCTGAGAGGTAGCAGCAGCTGTGTTACCTGTTGTGGTCATTGCTTCTGCCCTGAGGGTGTGATTTTGCTGAAGGCAGCCCTGTGCATCATTTCACGTAGTTTTGATCCACGTTTTTTCACATTTCTGGAGTTAATTTGGAGAATCTTCTCATTTTTCCCCTGATTACTTGCATTCAGCTTCTGGAAAGAAGCTGGCTTCTGCCACTAGCGTGGTTTAATCCGTCCCATCACTCTGATAAGCCTTTTATTTCCTTTATACATATTGACAGGCTGGAGCGCTTTGGACGCTGGCCAGTGTGATGTGTATTACTGGCTGGCAGGACGTGGGGGGATTTCAGAGGGGTTTGTTGTAGTGCAGTGTCATCAGCAACAACGTATTGGAGGATCACAGGCTTAGAAACATCTTCGCTTTTAGAATCCTGTGACGGTGCAAAATGAAATTACGACGGCAAGGGGCTTTGCTGCTGTAATGCAATAAAGAGAATTTCAGGGGACGGTGGTGGTGCTTTGGGACAGTCCTCTGTGTAGTCCTCTTATATTTCAAATGACATTTGTGCCTTTTTTTCTTCCCTTTTCTTAGAAGGCTGCAAGTCTCTGGACCAGCTGAACCTCACAATCCCTGTGGCAGGGCACCCCGCGTCACCTGCCCACCCGCTCTCAGGATGCCCTGTACCCAGCGTGCCGCCAGCTGCAGAACCCGTTCCTCACCTGCAGACCCCCAACTCCGACCCTCAGACCATGGCCCGAGAATGTCCGCAGAGCTCAAAGCCTCCCAGCGGCTCCAAATCTGGCCTCCGAAACACCACGGGCTGCCTCCACGCCTCCGACAGCAAGGCGGCGGGTGGCCACGGCCACCCAAAGCAGCAGCGCATCAGCCGGCGAAGGGCCACCAACGGGTGGATACCCGTCGGCACAGCCTGCGAGAAGGCCGTCTACGTCGTGGTAGGTGTCTGTGGAGCACTGCTTTTTTGTTTGTTTTGTTGTTTTCCTTATTTATTTTTCTCCAAATCCATTTGAGCACCTTCATATTACCGAGGTCCTGGAGATTTGGGAAGGTTTGGGGTCTTGCTCCAAGGTAGAGGTGGTCGCTTGAAGTCTTCTAAAACCTCCTGGACACGTTGTGAGTCAGCAGCCCTTTGGTTGGGCTTTGAGGCCAAACTGTTGGCTCTGTTTTTCTCGCACGCCCTGCATTGATTTGCGTGATGGGAGGTTTGGAAAGGAAGGAAAACCTGCTGCTCCTGTGCTAGCATCAGCTGAAATGCTGTGGTGATGAACACTCTGGCATTTATGAGGGTGGCACCTGTGAGCCCGCCTTACAGAGATCATCTCCTGCTTCTTCCTCCTGGGTTAGGTCAAAACTGAGAAAATAAGGGATGGTTTAGCCTTGCTTTAAGGATCAGTTGTCCAAAGGTAGCTCCTGTAAGCTTGTTCAGTAAATGTCAGCAGTAAGGGGAGCCATGGCCTGGGCAGACACATCTGTGCTGCAGCTTGGTGTGGTGGCACAACCTTGAGCTGCTGTGAGCATCACCCAGGTTTGTAGCTTCAGCTTTCAGGGCTGCTCACGGGTAGCAAGGGCTGAAGGAGGATGAAGCCTGTGGAAACTGGAGATGGGCCTCTTTCACCCCGCACTCGGGCTGTGACGCACTGAGCGGGGCAGCATACCATTAATCTCCTGAAGAATAGAATGCTTCCCATTTTGCTTGGACGATCTGGCAGAAGGCTAAACCCATCCTGCTCGGGCATTCTGAACTCAGTTTTCAGAGCAAAAATCAAAAAATAAAGCTTGCGATCCTTTTGTAACATGAGCAAGTACTAAGGAAATGCCAACAGCCTTGTTACAGAAAGCTTTACACCACTGCCTCACTGCTGCTCTCTGCCTTGTTCATGTGAAACATTTCATTTTGTATTTGCTTTCTTTCGATGTTTATATCAAAGAAACACAGAGCATTCAAAATAAGCCCAGCTTCCAGTGCCTTCAGATATGAAGAAAAAGGCAGATAAAATGGTGGTTTCTCTGAAGCAGGGTCTTTTTGCAGAACCAAAGGAGCAATTGTTCTTGGTTTAATTTGAAATAAGGGTATTAATTTCACAGATGCGTGCTTTTGTGAGACTTGCTGTCCGGTTGGTGAGCTGTTCCTTCCTGCCAGTACAACACAGGAGCAATAGTTGTGTTTTACCTCATGTTCTGTTTGGAAACGGTAGCCACATATGACCTGCAAGCACTTGGATGCTATTCCCTACTGGACTTTCTTTACCTATGAATGCCCTGAGTAGTTATTTTGACCTGTTCTTTGCTTTTGTAAACCAACACAGTGGGAAAAGGGATGCCAGGGGTGGTCTTATGGTGATAACTTCTCTTGGAGTGGTAGCACTGAACTTGTCTAAGCCTACTGAGAGCTTTTAGTTCACAGTAGGACCAAAGGATTCTTGGATCGAGCCAGCAAACAATAAGCTAACTTTTTGCCTGTATGCTTGGGCTGCTTTTTCTTGTGTATGCCAACGCTGTAGAATGAACCTGAGCCAGCCGTTCGCAAGAGCTATCAGGCTGTGGAGAGAGATGGGGAGATTATCCGGGTACGAGACACCGTCCTCTTGAAATCAGGACCCAGGAAGAAATCTATGCCGTACGTTGCGAAGATATCGGCTCTGTGGGAAGACCCCAAAACAGGTACTGTGCCAAAAGTTTTGCCTCCCTGCTTGATTGATGAGGATCTGGGGAGGGCTGCAAGCTCGTTGGGCTACTCTGCTGCTGCCAGGTTGGGTGACGGGGAGGAGATTAGCTCCCTGGGTTTTGTTCAGACTGTTCCAGGAGCTGAAATGTTCTTTAATCACTAGCCTGGGACCGGTAATCAAAATCTTCCTGGTCGTGAAAGCACATAATATCAGCCAAGTGCACATCTTAGCAATGATCTCCTTTATTATTCCATTGCAGCAGACATCTGGGGAGCTGCTGTTTACTCAAACGCTGGCTGACACGTGGGCTGGGAGTTGGTGTGGAGCACGGCTTATCTGCAGAGGCTCTGATAGCACCCGAGAAGGGGTGGGGATGGGAGCCGTGTGCTTTTGGTGTCCTGAATCTGCCTGCTGAGGGCTGAGCATAGGAAGCCGTGTCAAGTGTTGCAAAGTGCAGCTCTTGCTTAAAAGAAGGGCAAAAAAAAAAAGCATTTTGTAAAAAAGTAATAGTGTGTGGTGAGGCCACTCGTGGTCGTGCCATCCAGCAGCAATTCTGATGGTAATGCGGGAGGTCACGCTGCAAGCTGTGGATGAGGATCTCCTCCGACCTCGAGCTGCAATGGAAACTTTTTTTTGTGCTTGATTTTTGTGCATAGCCCACCTCTTAGTGACAATGTAATGCAAGTAGAAGGGGGTGAAGGTGTAATGGGAAAGCAACGTGACTGACTTGGTGCAGCTCCTTGCTGTAACAAAAGGACACCTAGTTCAGCATGAAATATTTATCACGGCACAGCTGTCTCTACACGAGCACCATGGAAATGAAAGGGAGGAAGCTGGGTATTAGTGGGAAAACACTGTGACAGCACTGAGCCTGAGCCTTGACATTCTGCAATAAATCTTCTTGCAGGGGAGCTGATGATGAGCCTCCTGTGGTATTACAGACCGGAGCACACTCAGGGAGGCCGTAACCCCAGTATGCACCAGGTGAGCCACCCGGACGCGAAACTGGAGGCTGGGGCACGTCTGTATTTTTGCGAGAAGAGGGGATTAGCTTGAGTATCTTCCTGCATGCCTGGGTGGCCTCAAACTTAGGGGGCCGAGCTGCTGTTGGGAGGAAAACAGAGCTGTCTCTTGGCGGCGGTGCATCTGTTGCCAGATGTGTGGAGCAGCGCTGCCCTACACGCGGGCTTTCCCCCAGTCTGCTGTCATGTGTGGAAGCTCTGGGCTGTGACAGAAGCTGCTGCGTTTTTCTCGTGGCTGCCTCTGGTAAATTTTAATGCTTCTCCATTTAATCGGAGAAAATCCTGAGCGTTACGTGAAAACTTGTTTTGACTTCTGCCTTAGGAGTAAGGAGGAGTGAGTTTATATTGAATCAGGATTAGGAGCCTCTCTGAAAAGGGTTTTCTGATTCACACTGAAACGTGGAGCTCGATGCAGAAACTCCCACTGAAATTCTGCGATTTGGATTATGCAGGATGTCTGAGTAGATAAGTCATGTGCTGCCTTTTTATCATAAAAATCCCTGAATCTGCTTCTTCAGCTCTGGAAATGTGTTTGTTTTGTGCAGAAATGTGGATGCATCATCCACCCCTGTTTAAATTTATGACAAGAACTGGACTGATTTGAGGATGTTGTTCCAGAGTAATAGAGTTCACTTCTAAGAAGAAAAATGTGTGAATCACTATGACTTCATGCCTTGTTCCGCTTTGCTTGGACTAGTGTCGGGTGGCAGAACAAGCTGTTTTTAAACCAGGAAGGGAGAATTTACTGCTGTTTTCAACCCACCAAAATCCTTGATGCCTTTTTTCATTTAAATAAAATTGTAATGGTGTGGGAGAACAGGACTGGAGAACAGCCAGGGAATTTGTACCTGCCTGACTTGCAGGGCACAGAGGAGTTTCTAAACTCAAATATGCTACCTCATAGTTTCCTGGTCTGTAAATGAAGCGAGAATCCAGTTGCAGTTTAGTGTAGGGAGAGAGCCACCGGTCTGGTTAGGAGGAACTGAGCCACTTTTCTGCACACCTGCTTAATTACACAAGCCTTCAAATGAGAGATTGCCATGTGGGCTGAGTAACTGCGATGGGCTTGCCAAAGATGACTCAGATCATTTTGATGTAAGGAGTAGACCAAAACCTCAACATGCAGAAGCGAGGTGTGGCATTTTCAGTTTCTGATTAAGCCTGGCCCCAAATGGTGACCCTGGTTTGAGTCTTCCCTTGCAGCCTGCTTCCCTGGGGCTGTGAGCAGAAGCAAAGCCTGCAGGTAACGCTTCCAGCCTTGTGCAGAGCACCTTCATTGCCACAGATCATCTCTGCTGATCTAACCACATCTGAAATTCTTTAAAACGGCTCCGTCTGGGTTGCCCCGTGTCTAACCAATCCTGCCTGCTACAGAGCCAAGTTTCCTAAATCACCCTGGGAGAAGAGGCTATTGCTACTTCCCTCACTAAAACCTTTTAAATTGGATTAGGATGGAGAAATGGTAGCAAAGGAATGGGTTGCTTTATCTTTGATATAGAAATGGATTAGAAAGACTCTGATAGTGTGTCACAGGCCATTAGGTAAGACAGCAAAGTGCTAAACTGTTTCTACTCTTACCTGTACAAATGAACTGGAAGGGTTTCCAGCACAGGAAAGGGAAATGAATGAAGAACATCCCTCATCCCTAGAAGCTCAGAGGAACGTGTGGGTGGGGAGCACTTCAACCTCCTGCCTGCAGAAGCATTGCTCACCGGGTTTCTGCATGTGGTCTGAAGGTTGCTTTCTTGTGGACCCTGTACAAAGTCAGATTTAGGATAAGCTGGAGCAAAAGCAACCTCTTGCAGCGTCACAAGACACCTGGAAAGTGTCTGACTTATTTGAAATACTGGCTCTAAAGAGCATCTGCTCTGAGCATGCTGTGATAGCCTCCTCTTTGAGGTGATGGGTGAAGGAGTGGGGCTGGCCCTGCCTGCCTGCAGCTCCTGGCCAGCTGGGTGACCGCCTCCTTCCTTCTCTTGCAGAATGAGATCTTTGCATCCCGGCATCAGGACGAAAACAGTGTTGCCTGCATAGAGGAGAAGTGCTATGTGCTGACCTTTGCAGAGTACTGCAGGTAGGTGGTGCTCTTAACTTGCTGCTGTTCCTGAGACCTGTCTCCAGCTCTTGTCACTCTTTCCATTTCCAGCCATCACCCAGCCGAACCTCCCCTGCCCTACAAGCTTTGGTCCAGGTGGAGCTGGATGAATTGCACTCGCTCTCCATACAAGTTTGGTACTGGGATCTGGGAGAGCTTCTTCCACACTAGGCTCATTATGTATCTTGTCATTTTGTGTATGAGATATGCTCTAAGGGACTTACGAATGTTTGTACTTCTATGATCTTGATACCACAGCATGTTGACCTCTGTAGTGAACAGTGCAGGAAAACCCATAATGATGGACCTAAGTCAGTGGTAAATTAAAACTGAGCAAGGCTGAAAATCATCTTATGTGTTGGTCCCCTCTGGTATGTGGATGCCCTCGCTAGCTCAAATGCCTGCTGATCAGCTTTTGTCAGCGTTGCTACTGGATCATAGTAGGTGTGCTTGCAGATTTGGGTGTTCTGGGTCTCTCAGAGTAGTGACTAAAGCACTTACAGTTAAACTTGTGCTGGTTGAATTGAAACTTGGCCAGTAAGAATTTCAGAGCATCCATATTCCAGGCTGCCATCCTTGGTTGTATGGATGTGCAGAGCAGAATGAAAACAGGGATTGAATGGGCGCACAAGTCCGTAACGCAAAATAGTGCTTGAAATGTCTTCAGTTTTGCTGGCTGTATCTTGTTGACTTTGGAGTCTTACCACAGAGGGAATGTTTGAGTCCTGTGGCTCTCTTCTGTGTCCTCCTGCTCCTAGCCTAAGGCTACGCTGTTTGAATTTCTAAAACCAAACTTTTCCAAACTCATTTTAAACTAAATTCTGTTCCTTTTGAAAACTAAAAACCAACGTAGAGCTTTGGACTCAAACAACTCATTTTGCTTTTAACAGTCTGCTCTTCTGGAACAGCTGTTGGCAGGATTATTTTTTCATGCTGCTGTGGGTAAGGTTACCTTTGAGCGAAGTTCCCTGAAGGCATCCTGAATTCATCTTTTGCCTGTGTGGAAGTCTGACAAAGAAATAAAGGTTTTCAGAAGCCAAGAAGTAGCTTTTAAGTGATTTAGGAGTTGTGGACTGCTCAAGCTAGCTCTGTTCAGCTCTGAAATGCCTTTTGTCGTTGGTCAGTTTTACCCAAAGGATTTACTAGTGCAGGCTGCAAAATCTAGTCTGTACCACAGGCTCCTGCAAAAGGGTTGTTAATGTATCCTGGATGGGAACAGCTGAGCACCTAGAACAGGGGATTTTCTTGCTCTGGTTTATGAATTCTAGAAGTGCTAGTGCAGTTGATGGCATGAAGCTGTTGCTTTCCTGTTGCTCTTACCTGGTGTGAAAGACTCAGCAGGTTGATCCCTGTCTGGAGCCAGGCTGTGTGACCTGCCATGCTGCAGGCAGCTTCTTTAGCCTAGGTGCAGGTAGCATGGTTGGTGTTTGAAACATGCACGTGTAAGGAACATGCATGTATCCAGTGTTTGGCATGAGGCTGAACTGGCTTGAGTGCTTATGAAGTGATGTTCTTTTTGGTTAGAGGTTGTCTCAGGAACTTGTCTGAGCTTTGACTCCACTCCAGGATCACCCCTGTAGCTGCATGGGGGATTCAGTCACTGGAACCTGGTTTAGTGGGTGATGGTGGTGGAAGGGGGACAGTTGGACAGGTGATTTTGGAGCTCTTTTCCTACCTTAATGATTCTGTGAGCTGAAGCCAGTGTGTGCTCCTTGTGCTTTGCTGTTTTGGGTCAGCACCTGACTTTGCATGGATGTCTGTTAGGCAAAATGTTGGAGTGCAGCTCAGCTAGGCAAAAGTTTTCTTCTAGAGAGAAAGCCTTTTGTCACTTATTTGGGGAGGTGTGGGTGGCTCTAAAATGTTGTAGAAGGTGCTGTGTATTTGCCTGGAACAGGCACAGTTAGCTTGAAATGCAGTGTCTGACCCTGCCCTTGTCATACCCAGCCCCTTTGTGTCCATCCAAGCAATGCCCTGATGTATAAGACTTTTCCAGGGCTAATGAACAAAAACAAGGCCAAAGTAGTAACGACAGGGTGGATTAATTGCGATCATCTTTCATACTGTATGGACCCTGCCAGTATAGAGAGCAAAACCAACGTGTCACTTTGTACAGGTCTCTGTAGGATCAAAAGCAAGAGCTGTGTCACCCTGTGAGCAAAGGTGAATTCTCCTACATGCTCCCCATGCTTCTTATCCTTGGGCAGCCATGCTCGTGGCTTCTGGTTAGAAAGACTGACACAAACAGTGAAAATTGTGCAGTGAGAGTTTAAAGGAGGCCATGCTAACTCTTCCAATGTCATTGCTTTGCAGATTTTGTGCCTTGGCAAAGCGTCGAGTCGAAGGGATCCCTGGCAGGAAAACCGTTATGGTTCCTCCCTCGGAAGAGTACTCCACGCCTCTGCACCGCAAGGTGCCCGAGGACACTGACCCCGAGCTGGTTTTCCTCTGTCGTCACGTCTACGACTTCAGACACGGGCGCATCCTGAAGAACCCACAGTAGTGCAGCCCTGCAGCGGGACCGTGGTGAGGGACGAGCGGCACCGGAGAGCCGACGGCGGGCTGGCAGCCTGGGACATGCGTGCGCTCATGGCGACTCACCTCGTGCTGCTCGCAGACGAGAGCGCCCAGCGCTCTTTC
Source organism: Nettapus auritus (assembly GCA_011076525.1). Lineage (NCBI taxonomy): Eukaryota > Metazoa > Chordata > Aves > Anseriformes > Anatidae > Nettapus > Nettapus auritus. The sequence goes on from CM021769.1 coordinate 30,303,424, forward strand.
CTCGGACTGAACAGCACGCGCAGGAGCAGATCCTTGCGGAGGAAGGCAGCAGTTGAAAGCACAGCACTTCGTTAAAAGCATAAATGAAAATATATACGTATAAAATAAATATATGTATATAGATATAGGTACTTGCATATGTAAATCTATATCTATATATGTATCTAGAGATGCATATATTGGGAGGGGGTAGTAGGGGATAAAAGCCAGTAAGCTGAATCCAGAGCCATCGTTGGTGGGGACGGTGGGAAGGTGCAGGAGGGATGCTGTGGTGTGTTGGGTGAATCAAGCTGTGATAGTTCTGTGGTTTTCGTGCCCTGATGTGAAGTGGAAGGACTGAGACCGGTTCCTTGGCAGAGCGCAGGAGTCTCCTCTGTCCCACAGGGAAGAGGGAAGATTCCTGGTGAACAAGAGCTCCTTTGAAATACAACAGTTGCTTTTGAAGCTACCTGGATGCAGAGTGACGTTGTCATGCTTGAATTGTTTTTGCTCCATCGGGGGAAGAGGTAGCCTCCCCCCCCTTTTTTTCCCCTCCTAATCTCTCTCTTCCCATCACCTTTTTAAGAGTCGTAATGGGATTCACCACTCGGACTGAGGCTTGGCAGCCAGGCTAGGAAGTCTGCTCCAGCTCAGAGGCAGAGAGGGAGCTGGCAGGATTTACCTCCCAGCGTGGCGTTGCAGAGAGCTGTGTGTCTGTCCTAGGTGCCCTTCCCTGAAGGATCACACATCCCATAAGGCACCCTGCCAGCAGGCATGCATTGCTCTGGAGCTGGGAGCACACAAAGTGGGCTCCGTTGGTGAAAACCACGTTTTCTCCTCTCTTCTGAGTACTGCTCTTGCTCTGATGGTGCAGAGGGTTGTAGCGGCAAAAGTGGGTTTACTCCTTCCTGGTTTGTTTTTCTGTAATGTCTTTTAACCCCATGTCTTCAGTGTGAAGCTAGACACCTTGGGGGAGAAATGGCAAACATTGAGTGGTTTTTGGCTTTTTTTCTTAGCCCCCTTTTACGGCACTGTCGTAACCCTGGGTGTCCCACTGAAGCCACCAGCAGAGCTGTCTCAGTGCTGCCTTGCAGCTTCCCCTGATTTCCAACCCCCTCCTGTCATCCGAGCGAGCTCACCAAAGTGGCTTTGTGGCTCCTGAAAGGAACTGAGTACTGGGAAGGGCTTGCATTGACAGATGCAGCCCGCACCCCGCGAATATTTTTTGCCTCTTGCCTTATGTGTATAAATCCTAGATAGACTTTAGTTTATCTTCAACGCAAGCTGTCGGAATTGATCCTAAAGCAAACCAAAGGACGGTGTAACAGAGTCCGCCAAGTCAGCCTCGCCAAGCTGGGAATCCGTGTCGAGATTGCACTAATGTAAAGGGCGAGGAGCAACGCTGCGTCAGCCACGCGCCTGCTGGCTGGAGCCGCTCACGTGAGCTAGGGATCTGCATCTTTCTATTTTTGGGGGGCTTCTGATCTCACGTTAAATGGTGGAAGTACTGAAACTGCTTTAATGACATCCTGTCGGTGGAAGTGGTGCTGCCTGCACTGCCTGCTGCCCTGGTGGGAACGGCGTCGGCTCACTCCAACGGCTGCGCGCCGGGAAGGAAAACCCCATCCCCGTGGCATTGAATCCATGACGTGGAAATAGCTTGTTAACCAGGAGGTCTCCAGAGATTTGCTCTACATACCAAAGAGGGGAACGTGTCTAGAAGAAGAAGACGTAAGAGTAGATGACAAGAACTGGCACCCACCACAGGGGACAGCAAGGCACAGGTCTCCCTGTTGATGGACGATTCCTGCTCAGTGTTGCAGAAGGTGCCGGAAAAGCCCCGTTGTTCTTGCCAAGGGGCAAACACCCTGCTCTAGGACATCTGACCCTAGGTGCATAGGCAAGAATTAACGGGAGAAGCATCTCATTGATACCTCAAGATACTGTTAGTGTCAAAGTAATTGCTTAGATCTCTCCTTAACAATTAGCTTGGGCACTGGTGGTCTCTTGGAAGGACGCAGCTGGGCTGCCCGTGCAGCGGCGCACTGCTGGGACAGGACTTGGGAGCGCTTCTGGGGCTCTCGGGTGACTGAAAATGCCACGGGGAGGGGGGGCAAGGAGGTGTCAGAGAAAGTGTTCCCCGCTGCTGCCGGGCAGGAGGGTGCTGGAGAAGCAGAGCTGCTCCCGCCCATCACAACAGAGGGGATCGTGGCCACCCAGCACATGGGGAACAGAGCAGCTGCACCCTGGGGCTGTGGTCGCATGGTGTCGGGGGGAAGGACGTGGGGAGCCCTAAACACATGTGCTGGCCTCGGCAGGAATGCTGCTGCCACCTGGCCTGGAGCAGGCAAGCTGCCTGAGACCACCTCCCTCTAGCACAAGTGCCATCGGACGCAGGATGCTCCAAGACCCACCTGCCAGGCCAACCCTGAGCATTGCTGCACAGTCAGGGAAGGGTTTGAAACTCAGCCTTGGAAACCACAGTAACTCGATGAAATTCCTTCTTCTGACCCCTCTCCCCCCCTGCTCCCACCTTTGTCCTGGCTCCTCTCCAGGCAGAAGAGAAGTTGCGCTTGCCCTGGGTTTGGAAGGGGCTCTGCTCCGTGTCTGGAGAGGACAAATCCTGACTCTTCTCATGTTAGAACCTGCTTCAGGCCAAGAACATTGTTTGAGATTCACGTGGTTGCTTATGCTGTTGTGCAAACAGCATGTAAATGAATCGAAATGTCTTATCCATAATGAAAATATTTCATGCTTTTTTAATCTATTAGATATGGAAATATTTTTTGAAACTGAAAATGCAGCCGGTAGAATTTAAATTGAAACGTAATACATGTAAAATATATTTTAGTTGATAATTTTGTAAAATGCACTTTTTTTGTGTCTCTTCCCTGGTTTCCCAGATCTGTATTTCAGTGTTTACAGATGGAATGAGAACATTCCCTATACCCTCCTTCTGTGAGAAAGATATATTAGAAGTAATTCTTAAAAAATAAATTTGAAAAATCGTATTGATTTAGAAAATCAGTGCAACGCTGTTCTTCTCTTTCTTGCCCGAGGTTTTCAGGATGGGTACCTGCGAGGTGCAGGACTTGAAGTGCCTGGAGAGGGCTGATGGGAGAGCGAGTTTTGGTGCTTGGGTCCTTGGGGCTGGCCCTGGAGGAAGGTGTCCCGGCCCTGAAATGAGCAACCGGTGAGGCATCGGATGAAAATGGAGTGAGAACATGGAGGATCGGCTGGGGGGCTGGATTTTTATTTTATTTCGAGTGCTCTCAACAGCTGCTGTCATAGGAATAGTTAAGTCTGCCTTTCAGAGGAGAAAGGTGTGTCAGCCCATGCTTTAGAAGCACTTTAGGAGCACTTCCAGACGTTGGTTTGAGAAAACACTCCACACGGAGCATCATCTCTACAAGCCAACAGTCCACTTGGCAGCATTTCTTCCAGCCCAGCAGCGTCCCAGCCCCACGGCACCAAACGTGTATGCTAAGGGCAGGTCCAACAAACCGTGTCACCTCCGTGGACATCCCCAAAAGGCACAAGGGGGATCCCAAGTGGGTGCAAGTGCTGAAGGGGATAAGGTAACCCACCTGAAGTCACACAGCGGGGTCAGCACTTCTGTGAGGAGTGGGATCTGGCGGAAAACCTCTGTGCATCCGAACGCAGGTGAGTGCAGGCTGAAGGTGCTGAGCTCAGGTGCTCACAGCAAGCAGCAGGTCCTGGAGGTAAGGCTGAAATGATTATGCCCAGGCAGTGATGGGAAGCAGCTCTGCAAGCAAAACGCTGGCAAAAAAAGTTGCTGCCAAAGCTGCTCACCCTAAAAACGTGGCATTTGGTGTCAGGTTTTGGTGCCCTCTGCAATGAAGCCAGGCTGAGCATCCACAGAGCTCTAGGCGCAGAGCAGTGGGGAGGAGCCGTGATTTAGCTCTTGGCTGGATAGCTGGCCCTTGGAATGGGTTATTTCTATAAATAATACTGTGTTTTAATTAGGGCTGGACCCTTGCATGCTTGGAAAGGGGGAGAATGAGTTCTGGGAACAAAATGAGCAGGATGAAAAAGTGACGGCTGTTACCAATGCTGAATTAGCTCCTAATTATAGAGAGGGGAGTGAGCGGCAAGCGTGGTTTGTGGCATGCATGCAGATGGGCTGGGCACAGTAACAACAGCCTTAAAACACAGGGCAGCAGCACAACGGGGTTTTGCACCGTCTCTTGCTCCAAGGTTCCCTCGAAAGGGAGATTTTGAGATTGCCCTGTTGGTGGGAGCAGGGTATGGATGCAGAGGTGGGACCACCGCTCCCACCACCTTAAGCAGCATCCCCTTGCAGCCCTGCCAGTCTCATTAGCCCGTTTTCATTAAGTTCCTGGTTTTACATCTTTATGGGATTAGTTTTGTTTTTGTTTTTTGCTGGAGGATCTTTGCTTTTTTGATTTCCCTGCCCATCACCGTTAATGAGGAGCCCTCTTACCACGCTGCTCCTCGTGGGGACCTGTGGACAGGTTAGGCACAAACCTGGAGGAGTGGATAAAAATGAGAGAATTTGGGCTGAAAAAGGAAAATCATCCTGATAATGAAGTGCAGTAAGCTGTGAATTATCTCCCATGAGGAGAAAGGAGCTCATCCTGTGACACTTAAATTTGCAAGCCAGTGTGGGGTGAGCGGGCATGATATGCCTGACCCTGGATTTTTGGGAAACTTTGAAACTTTGAAGTTCTGCTTAATGCAAGTAGAGTGCCAGGGCTGAAACCCCGAGACACCAGCGGTGTGGTGGCCAAAATGTGCTCTGTGCACGCCCCATGCCTCTGGACATCTCCTGCGCTTTGCCAGGCAGTGACGATGTCTCCCAGGGGTCAATTTAACAGAAAACAGAAATTGAGAAAATTTTTCTGCCCCAGCTCTTCATGCGCAGAGAGCTGAAAAGCTGTGATTAACATCGAAGAAAAATGGATTTATTGTTGAAATTGGCTACCCAAGGAGCTGCGCTGAGGGCATCCAGCACTCCTGGAGCTAGCTTTGAACGAATTTGGGCTCTTGTGCCCTTACGACAGTGATGAAGGTAATGGGCAGGGGCTCCTTGCAGGTTTCATCTGTCCCGGCTTCCACACACGGTGTCCAGAGGCAGGCTGCTGGGGCGATGTTGGCGCTCAGGGCTGCTGCCACCTGCAGGGTGAGGCTTGGCACCAGGACAAGCGTGCTGGAGGGGCAGGAGGTGTTACAAAGCCCATACAGAGGCTGGGGAATTAAAATCTGTGCAGAGGAAGGGCACTGCTCACCTGTGGCTCCCCGCAGCTTCGGGGTGTTGGTGTGCCTGCTTGCCCCACGGCTCAGGGCTGTGTTTCAGGGCAGCTCCTTGCCAGGGGAAGCACCATGGGGGCTCCTGGCACAAGCTTCTGTAGTTACTTCCCCATGGGCTTCCTCACCGCCTTCTTCCCCACAGAGCAGAAGCAGAGCAGCTCTCGGTGCCTGCTCCGGTTACCAAAGCGTCTTCCCACCTGGAACAAAAGCCACAAGCTCCGTGGCTGCATTTAACTGCTGCCTTAACACCGCTAATCGTCACCGGCTGTAACGGTGCCAAAGCTCACCCCAGCCAAGAGACTGGAGTGATTTTGGCCGTGGTGTTCGCATGATGGAGCGCTTGGCTCAGTCCCGTGCAAGTGGCTGCTGAACAATGAGCAGCGCCCGGAGCTGAATAAAAACCCAGCTCAGCCGGTATCGTTTGTCCCCACTGCAGACCCGTGTTGGGAGCAGAGGCTGAAGCCTTTCCTCGCTCCGCGAAGCTGTTTTTCCAGAAATACTGAGGTGGGTGGTGCTGGAGGGCATCTCCTGCAGGAAGACAGCAGCAGGAAGGTAGCGCACCCCGTTCAGCCCCGGGGAAAGGAGGCTGTGGGGTGGGGACCAGTTGAACCACACTGCTCTGGTCTCCTGCAAACCCCAGGAATTCAGCTAAATCCACTTGTTTTAAGTTAATCCTCCCTGTTACGGCAGCAGGGTGTTCAAACAGTGGGTTGAGGGCGCACATGCTGTTCCAATTACTCTTGTTCTTCCAAACACTGGTCTAAAACATAGGTTAAGAGCTCTGCATGCTCCTGGAGGAGATTTTGAGGCAGGCATCCCCCGCGAACCCACCTGAAAGTCATCTTTCCTTCTTTGCTGGAAAACTCCTACGTGTGCTATCGGTGCATTCAACGTGGGATGGGGTCATGTCCGTGGCCCCCAGCCTCTGCAAAGGAGCCCCCAGCACGACACAAATCCGCAGCGCCACTCTATGCTGATGGAGGTAATTAATTGGAATTTATCAGAATTTATTGGAATTAATTGGTAATTTGTCGGAAATGCTGCGATGGCGGTTCTGGATAACACGAGGCCGAGGAGCTGTTGTGGGAGCGAGCATGGTGTTCGTGTCACTTGTTGCTATAGGGATGGGATGGCTTTTCCACTGCAGCCTCTAGTGAGAGCAGCTAATCCATTTTTAAGTGGAAAGGATATTTAATAAAGGAAACAATTTAAACTGGATTTACGCAATATGCTGTGTGGAAGCGCCATTTATTCTGCGGCTTTGTATTTAATTTTTGTATCTCCGCAAACCTCTTTGGAGCGCTCTGTAGAAACAAGTGGTGCTTGGAGCGGGTTCGGCTGCCCAATAATTCTTACAGGCGAATCTCTTCAGCAGTGCTGGACCACGCCAGCAGCTTGATGAAGATTTTCTCTTCTCAGAAAATCTGTGGTCAGGGCACCAGAATACGGGTATTAGAAAACAGGCAAACTGTTCTAATGGGAAAAAGGTGTTTTTGAAAGGATATTGAGCAAAAGCTTGGCAAAGCAGGGTCGGGAGAACCTGGTTTTAGCAGCAGCCAGTGCCTGCATCAGCAAACTTCTGTGCATGCAGGGGAAGCAAGGAGGGAGGTTTTTGCCTGTAGCCTGTTGGTTTGTGTTTACCCTACGGGGGAAGCACACAGTGCATGATAATAAGACAGGAGGGGCAGGGTGATGCCCGTAGGTGTTATCTGGGCACCGACCAACCCTTGCCCAAAACTAATTCTGTTTTTAGAGATGTGTCACACACCTCGCTGCAGATTGTGCTGTGCTTGTCTGACTTCTCAGAAAGGGGAAAAGAAAGAAGCCCCTGTGCAAGCATCTCTCAAACACCATCCGGGTTGCTAGAAGCAGTTTTCTTCATTGCTCCAAGTTTTCTCTTCTCACATAAATGACACTGTTCGCAAGGCGGTGTGCTAGGCAGCAACAGCAGTGCCGTGCCAGTTGAGTGCTTGATGAATGAGATGGTTGTGGAAAACCTGGCGGGGCTTCCCTTGGGAAGCGGTTTGGGACTGTTCCCAAAGCATTTCTGCTTTCCACAGTGGGGACGTTGTGGTTTGGAAAACATCGAGTGCGCTGGGAAAGAGCGGGTAAGAAACCTTTTCTCCTTTCCTCTCCAAAAGGTGAACCTTCGGTATGCCTTCATGCCATGATTCAGGCTCCCTGGGTTTTCTCCCGTAACATAAACATGCTGATTTGTTATTATTATTATTATTATTTAATATGTAGAATTTGAAAAACCTGTCTATAGCATCACATTTCTTCGAAGCACTGAGCATCCTTTTGGCAGTGCCTGAACCCGGTGATCAAAGTGCGGGGCTCTGGGTGCAGGAAGGGCCACGTGCGTGCGCCAGCTGTCCCTTGCTACGCCTGGGGCCAAGAATATGAAATTCTCAGAGGGATGAAGCTCTAAATTGCTCAAAATTGAGAGTGACCTCGAGACTAAATGCTTTCCCTCCGTCCCAGGCTGGGATGGGGCAGTGGGGACGTTTCTTCTTTTCGAAGCACAGCTCCCAAATCCTCCCCTTTTGTATCGAGCTGGAGTGCAGCAAATAAGTAGGGTTGAGTTAATACCACACTGTATAATTACAGTCTATAAAGAGGGAATTATATGGCATGTTAGTGCCATTTATTTTACCGTATTAGCTGCTGTCGTGCACACAAATGAGCACGGTTGGGTTTTGTTCTCGCCTCCCTGCGAGATGAAAGCCGAAACGCCTGCTGTGAATGGATTTCCTAAAGGGAGCAGGGACGCTGGGAGCTGCTCGAATGCCCGGTGCCAGCAACCCCGCAGGCATGTGGGGCTGTAAACACGGGTCTGAAAAACCAGCAGGGCTTGCCTGCAAAGCCAACCCCTTTTCCAGAGTCTTCATCTGGCAACAAGAAGAGATGCTCCTGACTTTGATTTATTTTTTTTCTGATATTTGAGAAAGTTGGCTTGCAATTTAAATTTTCTCCTTTGCAAGGGCTTCCATGAGAAACTGTGATCTAAGAAGGATGACTATGGGTCTGCAGGAGAACAAACAACTTTTGCATGGCCTGAAGGTCGTGGTGAGCGTGGTGTGGATTATTACGGCATCCTGAAGCAAGATGTGGGGCAGAGGGGGGAGCCACAGCGCTGAAAGCCTCCTCTGCCCCATGCAAAATGTCCCCAGTGGGCACAGCCCCTGGGATGGACCATTGCAGAGGGAAGGTGCTGTTATAATCTTGTAATAAATATGTGCAGAAAAGGATTTGTTAAAGGGTCAGACCCCCAGTCTTCCATCTTCTAGTGTGAGAATTGCAACGCCCATGTTAGATTCCTAATCATATTTTTTTTCTAGAATCTGGGGAAAAATGTGCTATTTTAGTTATTTAGAGAGGGGGGAAGGCATTCTCCAGTGCTTTTCTGCAGAAAGACCAATTTCTCCATGGTAAGGAAGCAAGGGGAAGCAGATTTACTTATTTATTTTATTGCTCTTGACATTTCTTTTAAAATTATCCAGATGGGATGGATGGAGCCCTGGAGTTCTTGCTCAAGTCACTTCTGCTGCTTTGCCTAATTAAAACAGCACATGTTCTCTAACAGTTCATTTTTCAGAAGATGAAGCTTTATCTCATCTGTTTCCCACTACCCAGATCCTGAGCTACCTCCTTAATTTTCCACCCTTGAATGCTCATATCCAAACCCACCTTTATGTTGATACATTTGCAATGAGAAAAGCCGTGTCTGCCAAGCACCTCAAGACCTGCACCATGCTCTCAATCGCTTCAGGGAGGACCATCCAGCAACTCAGGATGTTAATCGCATTGAGGAATTCCCTGTTTAATGGAATTGTCTTGGTGAAATCAAGGTAACTTGATCAGGTAACTGCTGCTCTCTGAAGGCTTGGTTGGGATGATGGGTGGTTGCAAGGGAATGGCTGAATGACTCTTGTGCCCAGGCGCCCTGCCGAGGCAGCACTCCTTATTTTGGAGTCTTTCAGCCCGGGCTCCATGCAGATGGCACAACTCCTCCAGCCAACCTTCTCCAGAGCTTGACTGTCCCCTCGAGGACAAGTTCCTTCTTAATTTCAGCTTGAGCCTCTCTTTCTTTTAACTTACACCTAACATTTCTCATCTCCCAGTAACCAACACTATCACTGTCCAACCTCCCTCTCGAACAAATTTCCTGGGGCAAAGCATCCAGTTTGCAGGCTGTTCCTTGCTCCCGATGCACAAAAGGACACTGCAAATGAAAATAGCTACCCGTTTGACCTCAGCACTACTTTCTTGCCTTATGGTAATAATTTCTGGCATCACAGATGAGATGCTGCAGATCTGGGAGGCGTCAGAGCAGATTCAGTCCTTGCTTTTCTGCCTGTGAAATTAGTTGGCTCACAAAGACATTAGTCATATTCAAGCAGCAAGTACCAAAAACTTGCATGCTGGCAAGCCCCCCTGGGCATGGTGAAGTGTCCTGGGCTTTCACTACATCCATTTTGCTAATTTATCCAGGAAAGAAATTGCTATTTCTTACCCTGACATTTGGTTTTGATTTGTTTTATGAAGGAATGTAAGCAATTTCTTTCCTTTCAGGCTCAGAAAAGTGTTATTAGGTGCCATGTAGCATTGCCTTTCCTTAACAGATATTTCTGCCTTTCAACCAAGACATGGGAGGAAAATATATAATGAAGAAGGAATATTTCCAACCATCTATCAGCCCTGCATCAGTGAGAACAATACATTTTCACAAGATGGCCAACCCTTCTGACACTATTTTCCCCACTGGAAATAACATCCTGTCTAGCACGTTTATAGGAGATCTTTAAACCAAAAAAAAAGTCATCTACCGAGGATGTGGCAAAGCATAAGCCCTGCAGCAATTTTCATTTCTAAGGATCAGTCCTGCAGCCACTGCAGCATCCCTGCCATGTGTGGCAAGTCGCTCAGTGCTGCTGCTCAAGCAGATCGCTGCGCTAACTCCAAACTTTCTCCGTTATTTAAGCGTGCGAGGATGGCTGAAGCAGGTAATGAGGCCGGTGGCAATCACTGGAGAGGACCTGCAGGACTCGTAACTTCATTACAGCCCCACAAGAGCTGTTTGGGAGCCTCGGGGAACTGCTTGTTGTAAAGAGGAGCAGATATACATAGAATGAGTTTGGAGACTTTGAGACCCTCTGGCAACGTGAGTTTCGTAGCTGCACACATTTAATGTGTGTTTGTACTGAAAATTTGATGATAAAGACACAGCTGGCTGCTGATGTTAGTGATGTCCGATGTGTGCACAACTGGTAGGGAGACACAGCCCTGGCCTGGAAGGGCTGGGAGAGATTTGAGATTGGCCAGTAGAGGATGAAGAATAGAAAAAGGGAGTTTTGGTTTCTATTGCTTAAAATTGTGTGTTCTCTGCCTGGGAAGGGCTCCTGCACATTGATCTGCTCTTCTTCAGAAGACCTGAGAGCTGCTGCCCGCAGCCAGTGCCAGGAAAGCTCTGACTCAGAGCTGCTGTTACCGAAACGCCGGCCCCTGCGCTATTTCTGAACTTCCCCTCACCTCCTGCCCAGATGGAGCAGATCCGAGCACTGGCGCCTATATGGTGCGTATAGCCCCAGCGGGGAACGTACAACCTTGCAGCCTGCCCAACAAATTTACCGTCCTTGCAATCCCGGGGACCTGAACATGTTCTCTTCCTTCCTCCAGGTATTAGCACACTGGGAAATTGGCAAAGCCAAGGTGAGACAAGCTGCTATGGCTTTTATTGACCATGTGTGGTGGTGGTTTCCTTGCAAAAAGGAACCAAAACTCCTGAAAAGGCTCAGTTCCGAGGCAATTGCACAGTTATGCACAACACAGCAGGGAAAAATGGCATTAAACTCAGCATAAGGTCTTTGCAAGTTCAGCCAGCTGCATATCAATTAATTTGCAGTTGCAAGATAAGCAGATCCTTCAGCACTACATTTTCCTTGAAAACAGTGATTTCTATTACGAGCAAGATAGACACAGCCTATCATAACAATCTTCTCTGAATTATTTAGCATATTCACCCAGCATGTTTGACCTGTTTTAAAAAGACTTTTTTCCTAGAGATAAGAAACTCTGCTTTACATAGAAGCCATTTCACTATCAGCTCACTACACTTACCCACTTCCTTAAGAGGCTTTATTATACTAAATTACTGGATAATCTGTGGACACACAGCCACAGCATTAGATCTCTTCAAGCTTTGCTTGTTTTGCTTTTTGATCTGGAGCTGCTCGTATCGGTCCATGAGGTCCTATTTTGCCCACATTTACTTGTCACTGTCCTGTCACGCTACACTGTGCTTGTTTGGAAAATTGGCATCAGCTCAAATGGTTGTTCTTCAAATATATATATTTTTTTGCTAAGCTTTTTGTTGGGGCCTCATGTGTTCTTACTTTTTGCAGTTTCTCAGACCAAAGTCAATATTGGATCTTACCCGAAAGACCAGCAGGGCCTTGCTAGGGCATGTGGCAGTGCTTGTGATGACCATCAGTGTCTGACCTCATGCTGAGCTGGAAGGACAAGTGTGTCCTTCAGTCTTTCTCTCCATCCCCTATAGGAATTGACACTTTCTTTATTAAGACCATTTCTGTTAGCCAGGGATGAATTCTACAATCTGCTTTACACCTAAGTGTCACCCTCATAAACGACACTGGGAGACCAGCTCAGTGTAATGCAGTTAAAGATATAAAACAGTGCATTATAATGTTGCTTCTCTGTTCATGTGAGTTTGCATTGAGGGGAAAAACAAACAAAACAATCAAACAAAAACTAGAGAATTATTCAACACCGGTTGGTGATTATCTGGGGGTGGAAGGAATGTTCTCCTAACCCCTTGGTCTCTGGACAGGCAATGGACTGATGTTTTCTGTTCCTACTCTCAGGAATGGTCTTTGCTGGGCTGGCAAAAGCTGTCCTGGCACAGACTGCAATGCCACCCCGGTGATCTCAAGGCAAAAGTAAATCGTGGGGTTTGAAAGCAGCTTGAAGGATGCTGTGAATTATAAAAATCCTATTTTTATATCCTTAGGAAATGAGTAATTTGGGGAAGAGGCTGCTGTTACACCCCTAGGTAGAAGAGGATCCCTCTGAGATCTGGCAAAGCATCTCTATGAGTATGGCTATGAGGGTTTTCCTTGTTCCATGGTGCTGCGTATAGCCATGGGATGCAAACAATTTACTGTGACTTGGTGTGGATGAATGTGTCTCTCTTCTGCATAGGGACTTTAAGATTCCTACAGATGAAAGGTGCAGTTTAAGTGCAGCCATACTTTACCCATATATAGTAACGACAGCTGGATTTGGTTAATCCATTGGGCATGCTGTAAAGCCTGCCTGTTTTCCCAGGCACTCACAGGGGGGGTGGATTGAGAAGGTTGCTCTGTGCAGAGTTGTAAGTGTTGCTGGTATGGGGGACAAACAGTGCTGTGGGCTGCATGTGCTGTCTGAGTTACAGGAGACACGGATTTTTACAGTGTCTTTGAGATGTCGCTTTTTAAATGTGAAAAAGAAAAGGGACAGACTCTGAAATTTTACATTTGAGTAAGTACAATTTATTTCAGGCAGTGCTGAAGGTAGTTTCTTAACACAATGTTCTACATGCTCCGGCAAGATCCAGTGATAACATCACTGGCTAGTCATTATGCACTAGTCTGGGCGAGGATGACAACTACTGCAGAAATACTTACCTGCAGTGGAGAAACAAGCATCAAAGTTTGCCTAGAGTGCACCATGAAGTCAGCAGATCAATTAAATGAAACAGCATGTCTGCAAGCCTCTTACTTCCTAAACTTGCAGTTTACCATTGGGATCAGTGAGAAGCTCATAGATGCAGTCATCAGCAGGCCTTCTGTTCTCATGTGCATCTTACGCATGGTGCCTGTAATTGTAGCAGAGCCAGAATACATATTTAGTTGGCCAAAATGAGGGTCAGTTGCCTTTAGTTATTTGGAATAAAGTGACAAAGGTGAACAGGTGAGGTTTGAAAGCATCCTGAAAAGGGCTGTCAATTATTACAAAATCCTCCTTGATATCTGTGATATCTGTAAGAAAGAACTAAACAATTCCATCTCTTGTGCTTTGCAGTACAAGCTTTATAGGCAACTCACGGCAGCCTAAACTCAGGGTTTCTTAGTGACATTTTATGCTCGAAATGTATCTTCTCTGAAGAAATGGATTTTGGAGATATATTCCAGTAGTTCTGCACACTCTGAACATGGTGCTTCTTTTAACTGTTTTGAAGATCAAGTTTACTACCATGCAGAGTGAGCATTAGGCACAATCAGTATAACCAGTTTTTTTTTTTTTTTTTTTTTTTTTTTTTTTCAGTGACATGGGCTTTAGTCTTGCCAACAAACAACACAGCACCACAAATCCTGTATTTTCTTAGCTATGTTGTTTCTATAGAGACTTTGCATCCTACCCAAAACCTGTGTTATTAAGACCAATCCTTAAATCAAAGTTTCCTTGCATACCTAGGAGAAGAAATGAACTGACTGACCTCTCAGGCAGTCTCCTATTTCTAGCAGTCTGGAATATATATTCAGAACTCCTTGGTTACCATATGTAACTACTCCAGAGCTACAGAAATCACAAGTGAATAGAAACAGAGGGCAAGCGGTGCTAGGCTAGCCTGCCTTCTAAGAAATAAAAATTTCCCTTGTTTGTTTTGGAAATAGTATTAGTGCCTTTACCAGTGTTTACTGTAATCAATCTTCTTCTCTAAGATGCAGACTTTCCAAGTAGGTCTGATCCTCATCTCATACGTTGGCACACTTTCAGTTTATGCTGGTATTGAGATCAAGATCAGATCCTCAGACCTGCCCTCTGAAATCGTATCAGAAATCTGGTAATGCTACAGATTGTGCAGATTTTCAGCTGCGCTGCTGATCATAGTGTAGAATATTCAGTATCATCCTAAAATTAATGCTGTATTTACATCAAAATAAAACTGTAAAATGTAAAATAATCTAGCTTCAGGCTCTTGCACTTCACTACAAATACTTTGTCTGTCTTGGCTGACAAAACACTCTTGGCTTTTGATCAAAGAAAACTAAGCTGTTTTCTTTTGATGTTAAGAAAGCTTTTGACAGAGTCCCTGGAATACTAGTTAAGAAGCACAAACCCTGTGGTATGCTCTGAAAGTGCAATGAAGAAAAATATGCTGAACAATACAAGTATGACATGATTTCTGCTCCAGAAAGAGCTCTATTTAGAAATCACATCTTTATGTCTAGTTTAGCATTTACCTGCTGTTCGGGCTGCCTACCTGGCTCCAATTACAAGCCTCTGGTTACAGCTTGTCGCTGCTTTTAGGGTTTGCTTTAGGCAGAGGTGGTGGGAGAAGAACTTCAGCTCGAGTCATTCAGATAATCTGAAGAGCAAGGCTTGGGGGAAAATACCTATATATTTAGAAATATTTTTCTTTGCCTTCCAGGTGGTGGCACAGCTGTCCTTGGCTTAGACTTCCCTCTGTGCACAGCGCCCAGGAAGCTGCAGAGAACTCGCAAGGTAATTTAAATCACTTTTTCTTCCACTTTCAATGCTGAAACTGTGCAATAAAATGTTAAAGGGTTAAACAAAGCATGCCATAACTAATTAATACTAGTCTGGCTTAATGAAGTATTGGGGAAAATGCAGAGTACAGCCATCTAATTAAAACCTGTATTACGCTGCAGAAATACTAAATACAAGTGGGGAAGCACTGGGTGTCAAAAGATGCAGCTTCATACTCGGTGGGTTTAAAACCCACTCTTTGCACCTCAGTATTTGTTACAGGAGCAGAAAAGTGTGTGCAGGTAGGGTCTGGGTGCACAAAACGCATCTCTGAAGGGTCTAGAAGCCTCTGGGCTACAAGCACCCTCCAGATCTGTCCTGTAATTCGGAACCAAGCCCGGGGGTGGTTTATTTTTCTTAAATGTAATATTTATTGCGGGGAGAGGAGAGCGTGGGATGTGATGTTCGTTCACCCTAATAACTGCGCCTGCCCTGAGTGAGGCACTCAGGAACTGAGGAATGCGGCGGGAGCTGCAGCCCTGACTGGAAACGCGGCTCCGGGCTCCCTTCCTTCACGGAGCCGCCTGAATGGGCCGGAGGACACCCTCCGAGGTGGTGCCATCCTCCTCGCCCTCCCTACCCGCTCCCCCGTGAGGGAGAGAAGGAGGCATTAAACGGAGAGAAGGGGGAAGGATGGGCGCGGGGCGTGGACGCCCCGAAATGGCCGCCGCCTCCGCCGGCCCCCTGCCCGCCCCACGCGGCCGTCACTGCCGGCGGCTGCCCCGCCTCGGCCCCCTTCCCCGGTGCCGGCGGCCGGGAGCCGGCATCCAGCTCCCCCCTTCCCCGGGCATGAGGCTCGGAGGCTGAGGCGGCGTTGGCCCGGCTTCTTCGAGGCCATGTTCCCCCGGGCCCCCTTCTCCGGAGAGGTGAGGCGGGCGCCCGCCTCGGCCTGCAGTCGGTCCCGTTTGCGGGCCGGCGGCACGGTGCTGCTGCCCTCCATGTTGATGTTCGGCGTGATCCTGGCCTCCAGCGGGCTGCTGCTGATGATCGAGAAGGGCATCCTGGCCGAGGTGAAGCCTCCCCCGCTGCACCCGCCGGCGGGGGAGCTCGCCCGGAGGGTGGGTGGCAGGGAGGTCCCTGGCGACCTCGACCATGAGGTGCTGCGGGACATCCGCAACCGCACCATCCGCTCGGTCTGCGGGCAGCGGGCCATGCCCCGCAACGTCTGGGAGCTGCCGGCCGGCCAGCGGCGGACAGTGCTCCGTCACCTCCTGGTCAGCGACAAGTACCGCTTTCTGTACTGCTACGTCCCCAAGGTGGCCTGCTCCAACTGGAAGCGCATCCTGAAGGTGCTGGATGGAGCGCTGGAGAGCGTCGACGTCAAGCTCAAGATGGACCACAAGAGCGACCTGGTGTTCCTTGGGGACATGAAACCGGACGAGATCAACTACCGCCTGAAGAACTACTACAAGTTCATCTTCGTGCGAAACCCCGCGGAGAGGCTGCTGTCGGCCTACAGGAATAAGTTTGGGGAGATCAAGGAGTACCAGCTGAAGTACGGCGTGGAGATCGTCAGGAGGTACCGGAAAAATGGAGGCAAGTCGTCAGGCGACGATGTGACCTTCTCTGAGTTTCTCCGCTACCTTCTGGATGAGGATGTGGAAAAGATGAACGAGCACTGGATGCCCATCTACAACCTGTGCCAGCCCTGCGCCGTCAGGTACGACTTCATTGGCTCCTATGAGCGACTGAACGAGGATGCAAACCATGTCCTTGAGAAAGTTCAGGCACCTTCCTTTATCCGCTTCCCAGAAAGGCAGTCATGGTACAAGCCTGTGACAGCAGAAACACTCCATTACTACCTATGCAACACCCAACAAAAGCTGATAAAAGAGCTGCTACCAAAGTATATCCTGGATTTCTCTCTTTTTGCCTATCCCCTTCCAAACATAACCAGAGAATTCTGTAGGCAATGAGTTTTTTTGTTTCAGGATCTGGCAGAAATTCTGCCTACGCTGGCAAGGATTTGCTAAGATGGCCATTGCTACAAATAATGTGTTGCTGTAGGGCCTGTGAAACACTATTCTATGCATAATTTCCTAATTTTATACTTTTAAAACACTCTTTATATAATTTTATATATTGCCTTTTCTACTAAGAATACTTTTTGTATTGTTCCAATTTCAACGTGTACATATGCCGCTGACTCGAGCACAATAGCTTTTGTAAATCTATTTTGCTTCAAATTCTTTTTATGGCACGGCATGGAAATCTTTTGTAAGGAAGTCAAGAAAATTGATATATTTTAAATATTCTTCCACCTTTTTTGTGTTTACTACTACGTAGCGCGCAGCTGACTCATAATCGTAACTTAAAATAATGGTTGATGCGCTGAGAGTTAGCACTGTTAAAACTGGTCCCGGGTTAGACTACAGGTAGTTTTTCAGGTATGAGTAGATAAAGTCTTTTAAAATCTGGATTTATTTCTCCTTTATTTTCTCATCTATAGATGGTGGTTAAGTGAGGCTGGTTTTTTTCCCCTGTGACAGCAATAGTAGCCGTGTTTTTTCTTTTATTTACTATCATTGAAACAAAACTAGTGATAAGATGATAAAAGGTGTGGCTTATGATATGAAAATGCAAGTTATTTACCCAGCATAACATTATCAGATGCAGCATCAAGCCCTAACAATTTGCTCTTTATCTTTAAGCTAGAGATCTGGTAAGATCAAAAGCCACCATGGCTTTTATGACAGAAAAAAAAAAAAAAAAAATCAACATCCAAAATGCGCCTGCTCACAGCCTCCGTGGGTACCTGTGTGCTCACGTGCATTGCAAACCACCATGGACAAACACTTTTCTCCAGCCACATTTCAAACAATTGGAGGATTAGTTCTTCTTTTCTGATGTGCACACTGTTTTTGTAGCTATTTGTATTTAATTATGACTGTTAAATTGTAAAAGTTTGGGACATAATGTACAGTGCTGTTCTGGGAGCTGTGTCCTCCTTTTTAATAAAATTTTTATATGAATAAATCTATTGGTTTGTGCTTTTCCTTCGATGTTAATGTTTATTTGAATTCTTGTGAGAGGCCTTCTTCCCCTTATGCTAAGCGTTAAAAGTATGACAAATAGGCAATTCCTGCCTTGAATAATTCGTGTTATAAGTGTCAGAGCAGTGGTAACCAGTGGAGAAAGAAATGCAGCCAAGCCGAACAGCAAAACAATTGGACGACGCAGGCAATTGGATAAAAAGCAGCAGTCAGCAGCAAAATAGGCACCTAATTGCAGTGGTGTTGATACAAAGCAGCGCAGATGGATTACAGATACAGCAGGGACTTGGTGGTTTCCTGGGATTAATCTCAAGAAAGTGACAGAATAAAAATAAGTGTTTTTTTTTCTCTCACTTTTTTTTTTTTTTTTTTAATACAAATTCCAGAATTGTCTGGAAAAAGGACATGGAGCCCCATTCAACTGAACTCAAGGTGGAGGGATGGAAAATCCTGCCTACGGCATAGCCTTAAGTGACAAGAGTTTCACTGCATCTATGAACGCACACGATGAAATTGCCGCCTCCTTCTGCTCGAGTCAATAGCAGGGCAGCTTGAGTTTATTGAGCTCAATGGTTTTTACTTCTGATGGGATCAGGGTTGTGTATGAGAGCAATGAGTGCTATGGTCATGGACTTCATCTCCTGCCTACATCCTTACTTCTGCATCCACCTTTGTCTTTCAAAGAATGGGTTAGAAACGGGCTCTGCTCTCTTTGTGCCTGATCTGTGTGCCTAAAACTCCTGTCTGCCCCTGGTGATTTTGGTGACGGTGCAGGAATATTTGGGGCTCAGCAGTGGAAACAGACAGTTCATCTGGATCTGCCTTGTTCTCTAGCCAAACACACCAGGTATCAGCTGGGAATCAGATTTTATTTTATTTTGTGAAACAGATGTCAGTGATGGCATGGTCTGGGTTTTAATTAAATCTGACCTTCAGGTCTTTCTAACTGGGAATAAGCTGGTTAGACTTTACTGTCTTTGTTTCAATGAGACTGAGGGAATGTTTCCTACTTGTTCAGCAACTGGGTTTTTATTAAGTGCTTATTTCTCAGAAATTTTAGAAGTTTGTGCTGCCTGTTTATTTATCTGCTGCACCTTCTGTTCTCCACATTTTTTTTTAGTCTCTTGTCCCTTAATCTAATTTATTGCACGCAGACAGATTTTGCTTTTCATGGATTCTGCACTTATGTGCTCACTGGATGTCACTGATTGCCTTTTTCTCTCTAAATGAAAGCAGACAGCCTTTTCTAGTTCCTTGTACCCTTCTTCGAGGAAGGCTTAAATGTGAGCAAAACCCACAAAACCTCATTGCTTGAGCAGAAATTTGTCCTATACTTGCCAAAGTGTCAAAAAGTCTTCCCAAAAGCCGTGGCAGGGGGGGATTTTGTCATCTGCCTCTCCACCCCATTCCTCTTCCTTGGTCGGGGTCGTGTCTTTGCTTTTCTTATGTGTCTTTGATATTCTTACCTCTTTGTGGCAAGTCAGCCACTTGTAGGCTGGTGAATGCAAGTATGAAAAATCAGTTGGGTTCCCATTACTGATACTTCATTTTACCCTTGGCTAAAAATACAATTTCCTGAGCAACCTTTCAGCTGAGTAGGAGGGGAAGAATAAGAAAAAGAAACATATCTCTTAGCAGCTGCTTTATTTCTTTTAGTCAGGTGTTTCTCTGGTGTGGAATAAATCCTGAGTAAGTTCCAGTGCTGGCAGTGTCTGCTGGAGGTAAGAGACATGGAGCAGGATCCAGCCCTCCTCCTGGGGACCTCGAGAGAGTGGAAAACTGCAAGCAGAGAGAAGGACTTTGGAGCAGCTCAGGTATGCACTGGGAGGACACAATCATGAAGTTAGAAGCTGTCTTGGATTGATCAAACTGTATTTAATACTTCTCCTTTCTGATCTGTTCCAGTTTGACAGCTCCTTTTCCCACTTTCCCATCTCCATTCTTGCAGTCACCAAGCAGAATATAAAGATGATCTGTTCTCTTTTGATTTATTATTTACGAAGCCTCGACACTGGATGGGATGCCCCAAGCTTCCCCAGCTGAACAGCTGGAGGTTTTAGCACTGGTGTCTTGGCACTGCATTTTTCTCAGTTGCTTTTCCTAACTTCATGTCAAAATGATCGCCCGGACCATGCCACTCTCATGTTTTCTCTCCAGAATCATGTGAGGATACTCCGAGACACCCCGGTAGTTTAATTCCATCTCATTATATGGAGACCTTCTGACAATGTCCCTTTAGATTATCACAATGAGATTTTATTTTAATTTGCCATTACATTACATACATTGCCTCCTTACATTAAAAGGAGGTTACCTTAAAGAAGAAGCATTTTGTGTTCTCATTTTTTTTCCATTTGTGCGTGCTGGTTTGTGCATGATCAGAGAAGGCAACAGATGAAGAGTTTTAAGAAGAGCAGGGGAAATTCTCTTTTGTAAGGTCAAGTTCCTGTGGTTTGTGCTGACAAATACCTACTTCATGCCATGGTTTGTTAGCAGACAGAGTTATGCTTGGTGCATTTATGTATTTTATTACATTAAATCTATATATGCCTCATTATATATATATGTGTATATATATAATGATGTGGGATTTTGTGCTGGAGAGAGGGCAAGGGCATAACGTCTTTTTTCCTTTTTTTTTTTTTTTTTTTTTTTTTCCTCATGGATTTAGTGATCCAGTATCAGAAGCTAAATGTCCATCGGTGCTCAGTGTGTCATCTTTCACACAGTCCTGCGTGCTCGTGTCTTTCCAGTTAGCTGGCATCTCTTTTTGCCGAAAGCATGAAATCACAAAGAATTCTCTGTTCATACAGGCAAGCGTTTGTGCTGTGCTAATTTCTACGGTCTCTCTCTCCACGTTAGGAGTTCATTTTGGTCAAGATGGTGTGTCTATGTACAAGCCTAAACCAGCATCATGTTCCCTGCACAAAGAACTAAAAATAGGTAAATGCAACCTGCCACTATGGTTTTGTTGTATCACATCACATTGTGATGTATCGCATCACAAAAATGGGTTATTTCTCATAGCTCATGCTATACTTGAGACAGATTCACTCGCTCGTGGACCAGGTCTGATTTAGGTGGTCCTCCTGTGAAATGAGACTCGTGCATCCACTTGCTTCATGGAAGAAGACCTTGGTTTCTGCAGCAGTGTGAGCACAGCAGCTCTGAGCACTCCCAGAAGGAACAACCACGGGCACATGGTGAGAAGGTCCCTGCTTGCCGGGGGTTAACCAGCTGAGAAGTGTGGAAAATCCATCCCTGCTCTGTGTTGTCTTGTTTAAATCATAACAGCGTGTCAGCGAGCCAACATGTTAAATATTTTCCATATTGCACCAGGACTACAGGAATGGGAATAAGCATTTGAGTTTATTTAGTATGCAGGGCTGCTGGTTTGTCTTCCCCTTTGGAGAAGGGAGCAGGACTGGTCACGATCCCTTATTGTTTCAAAAAATCATTTTACATATTGCCTCGTTTACCAATTCCAATGTTAACAGGTCTGGAAAACCTCATCTCAGCATACCTAACACCTGAGGGGCTGGCTGTTGGCAGTGCGACACGAGGAGCGTTCGTCAAAGCTTGGGGATTCACACCAGGCAGAAGAAAATGCTTGGACCTGGACAACTCAGGAGGGAGCATCGGCATTGCAGAGCCAGTGCTGGTGACAAGGAGCACTCGCTGACAAGGAGCACTCACTGAGCTGGCATTTGGCATCTGCAGCCTGGGCTCTTCGAATTTCTAAAGCAGGTTCATTGCAGCCAGCCACACATGGAAAGAACGGGGTTTTAAGCACGGTCCCTCTGGGCTCTACAGCTGAGCTCTGGTGCGTGCGTCAGATTTTTTCCTCTTTCCTGTGGGCTTTTTCCTATTGCTTTTGCAGAAATAAATAACTTCCTTGCCAGGCACTGGTGCTGAAGTAAGTGCATTAACGCTGCCAGTCGCCTCACCGGCTGCTAGCCATACCCCCGTATCTAACGGGAATAAAGCTCTCCGGAGCATGGTGAGAGCAAGCAGTGCCACGGATGCTTGTTTCGATGTCTGCACAAGGCACAAAACCAGCTTTGCTTCTGCTCCTCTTTGTTTTAAACCTTTTATATTATTATTTTATCATGGGGGAGAATCTCTGCAGACAGTTCCTCTTGCTTTTAGGTGGGATTTCTTTTTTTTTTTCAAGCGGGAGCACGATCATCCTTGAGAGGTTTCTTTCATTTTGAAAAAGCTGAAAGAAATGTCTTTAATGGGCTGTTGTGTGTAATGAGGCCGAGATATCCTGGTGGAGGCAGTACTCTGCACATATCCCTCAGGGTTCATCTGTAGCGCTTACAGTCGCATGTCTTACTTCTGAGGGTCCAGGCTATATTGAAAGAGCCCCTATAATCTGGCTCCCTGTGTGAATAAGGAGGACTCCCACCTATACCCTTGTGGGGGCATTTTTGCCTGTGGTTTTAGAGGAGCTTGTTCAGTTGCACACAGTTTGGTAGCAGAGAGCAGAGCTCAGGTCAAACTGAACGAGGTAGTTTTCTGAAGTTTTTGGCTCCAGCTTCTTGAGAAGGGTTCTTCTGATGAGATTTTTCCTTTGGGATGCTGCTGAACAGAGCAGGGAAAAGCTCCTTGGATCAAAATCTAGCCCAAACCTCATAGCCAGTGACTGGGAGGTAAACAAAGCTGGTAAAATCTTTTGCAAACATCGACTTTAAGGCACTACAAAAACACAACAAGCTATTAAAACAAAACTGTAGCCTTACCTTTTTCTGGTTCATGCCAAGTTCAGTGTCAATACCAGCATTGCATTGTCCAGAGTGTAACTACCCTTTCCTCTGTTTTCTTTCTGCAGGTGGGTACTAACATTTTATTGCAGGTCTGCTTTTAGGTGTAAGGCATAGTGTCTGTGTGCAACAGCAAGCTGAAAATCTGTAGAAAACCACAGTGGGTTTTTTGTTGGTTGGTTTATTTTTCTTTTCTGCATTTCAGGAATAACTTAACAGTGATGCTTCCGTGCTGTCTGTGAGAATGCACCCAAAATGGCTGGTCCTGTGTCCAGGGGCTCTTGAAAAGAGGTAAACACCCCTGCCTGGTTTTTGCTTAACCCACATAGAGCATGCCCTGCCTTGCCCTCTTGCAACATGAGGCTAAAGGGTAGAAAAAGAGCTACAGATAAAAGCAATGAATTCACAAGGTGCTGACGTGGACTTCACACTGTCTTGAAATCCATGTGTCTTTCCTGTTTTGCCTTTGCTAAGATCAAGGTGCTTAGGAAAAAAAAAAAAAAAAAAAAAAAAAAAAAAGATATGGGTTTGAAAACTCAGCTGGATTTTTCCAAAATGAGTGCCCTGTGAGACAGGGGTTTCCTTGCAATGCGGTGTACACACACACACACACACACACACACACACACACACACACGTCCCAGCAGCCGCCTGAGTCATGGAAGGCTTTATTCAGCAAAGGAAAAAAAAAAAGCACTTCATCCAGTGAAAACATCGCAGAGGCTTTTACAGCCCTTTCGTGGGTAACGATAGCAGCAAAGGTTTGCCAAGGCAGCAGGGCTCTGCCAGCCCCACAAAGCTCCCAGAAAAGGACAGCAAAGCCATTGTTGAAAGCATTATGAAAGGTTGTGGGTAAGGGTGGGATATTCAAAGCTTTTCTTTTTTTTTTTTTTTTTTTTTTCTTTTTTTTTT
>CM021769.1:30327020-30352274 GCA_011076525.1 Nettapus auritus
TTTTTTTTTTTTTTTTTTTTTTTTTTCTTTTTTTTTTTTTTTTCAGCTGCCAGCCCTGCTTGCTTGTCCCCTCCTCGCCAGTGAGGAGGCTGCCTCCAGTCCCAGCTCTGTCCTAGGTTTTGTTGGGAGACAACAAGAAAGCAGCTTCCACTAAAGGAGGTGGGCACAACGGGCTGCTGCTGGTTCTAGGCTGCTGCAAAAGTAAGTGACAATGAAAAAAAGTGAATGCACATGCAAAAAATGCTTCTTATTTAGTTTGATACTTTTCCTAATGAACAACCATTTTATTTTGACAGAAGGTTGGCTTTGATGTTACCATCTTTCGGAAGAAGTACCCATCTTACTGTAGGAAGCAGGGCAAAGCTGCTTTGGGTGAGACCGTTGGGGCAAATATTAGGGATGAGGCTAATGGGATCCTTTAGATTTGCAGGGGGCTTACAGGACTCAAGTTAGCAAAGGAACCAGGTATGAACTGGTGTCCCCATAGTCCAGCAAATAGCTAGGGAAGACAGGACAGCAAATTTGCACAAAATTTATATGATTTATCAGCAGTAAAAAGCTTGTGCTAGGCAGAAGTAGTTGTTAAAAAATAAAAAATCTCCGGTCTGAGTCCTGACTCAGGCTGGTTTCCATGGAAATAACAGAAGTTGCATCATCTTCACACCTTGTTGGCCACACAATTTCCATGGGAGCCCGCGGGTCCCCAGGTGAGGAAAAACTGGCTCAGAGCCAGAACAGCAATGGGCTCAAAGAGCTCTGGTATGCTTAATCTTGGCAATTTGCCCTTTGGCCAAAAGCCACCACAAATGGAGATATCTGAAACATCAGAACTGTGTGGAAGGTTGTTGAACAAGCCTCGTCTGATCTCCCTCTGTCTTTAGCTCCACTGACTTCAGCAGAATCACCCTAAGGTGCAGATTTATTCCTGATTTATTCCATATTTATGAGTCTTGAATCTGTTCGTTCATTCAAAAGCAGCCCTGATCAGGTTAATGAAAGATCTGCCCAACAACACTTTTATTCTTTGAGAAGTTATTTGAAGCAGTTGGAAAGGACAATTTCATGGCTAAAACTCTTGCTTGCTGCTGCTCAGTTCCCATCCATTGAGTTTGGTGGTAGACTAAACCATGAGGTGTTGCCCTTGCTTTCTCATTGAGTCAGAGCAATGCTTAAAATTAGCAAAGAGGATGCCAAAATGTATTTCATGTTTCTGGGAGTCACTAACCAAGCAAATCATGCATGCTGAAATCATTCTGAGTGCTAGGATTTCCAAAAGCAGCCACTAGACACTCAGGATTTGTGTGTTGGATGGGGCTTAGTCTTCTGCAGGTTGGCAGCAGAAAATAAATTCATCCTGGTTTCAGTTGAGGTGTGAATTTGGGATGTATCAGGGGTGTAGCTCTCAGACCAGAGCTCAGAGAACTGCATTTTAATCTGAAGGCTTCCGTCATGCAAAAGCAACATCAGTGCTGGCTTGGACTGCAAGCATCAGGTTACGGCATCCAGGAACGCTGGGAATGTGCCATTGCCAAGCACACGGAGAAGAGTTGGGTAAGTAACATGCTTACGGATCATTTTACTATATCAGCTCTCAAAAATGTGACTGGGCGGGGGGGGGAGAGGGAGGGCGGATATAATACGTGGTGCCGCTGCTCTCTTGTAACTTCATGCACAAGGAATTAGAGGGTTTGGCTTTGCTGTAGGCTGTGGTCAGGCTTCAAGCAGCATGCCTCTACCTGTGATGTTAAGTTGGAAGGATTGCACCTTTTCATGGCCTTGTGAGGGCAAAGGATGGAAAAAAGCCTTTCATCCCCTGTGGTGTTCCTGAAGGTGGAGAGGGAACAGGAATCGAGGCTCCGGTCATAATGGAAAATGCAGAGTGACACAAAGCTGTGCCTCTCCTTGATGCCAGAAGGAAGACATTGACAACATCCCCATGGAGAAAAAGGAAAGGAGAGGTGCTGTGATCTGGGAGAGAAATGTGCCCTGGTAGTGCCATGGGGAGGAGTGGGGATTCACACTGCATGCAGACTTCCTATATACTCCGAGGTATATGGGAGTATAAGAAACTGTATAGGTATATAGGAAGTGTTAAACTGCTTTTTTGGCCATCTGTGAATGGAATAGCAAGCTCACAGTAAGAAAGGGAGGGCAGTAAGTTTTTTTGTTTGTTTGTTTGCTGTTTTTTTTTTTTTTTTTTTTTAATTCCCCCTGCCTGCTGTTCCTTGCAGGTAGTTTTGATGGCCTGCTGACCATCACTGATCAACAGTTGGGTATCAGCAGCCAAATGAGGCAATTAGGAAAGAGCAGGAGTGTAAAAGCTGTAGCTTTCTCCCAGCCACTAATAGTAGCAGGCAGCTGATGGAGAAGGGTCTTGCTTCCCAGCGAGCAAGGTCCGAAGAGGTTGCACTTAATTATCTTCTTGCTCCCAGCAGGAGAGATCAATGCAGCCCCATGTGCGATGCTTGTTTAGGAAGAATCGCATCGACTCCTGCAAGGCCCTTAGTGAAGGGGTTTTAATCAAGGCTGGAAGGGAACTTCAGAGATCTGGCATCAGGCAGGTCAGGCTTGAGGGGTCCCAGGGACAGGTCTGATTCATTTTTTCAGAAAACAGGGTGATTTCTTTCCAATTCTTCAGATGAGAAAGAAATAGAGACATATTTATAAAACTAAACTTCCACTGATCCTCTTGAAATGAAGCTGGACTGAAGGGACTTCTGCAGGACAGACCCCTCTGTGGCTGTCCACCACGTGGTTGCTTTGCTGGCACCACCTGCAGCTTGTCCTCACTGGGGACCCTCTCCCTCAAAAGAGCTTGTCCACATGGCCTCAGGGCAGATTTTGGCTAAGAGCTCTGCTGATGGATGAGCATCACGATCAGGCTGGTTTGTTAGAAAACAAGACAGACTTCAGCAGCTGCTCGCTTCAGCAGATATGCTTCTGGTGCGCACACATGGAATGGATTTGGGAGGAAAGATGTCATTTTTATGACCCCGCTTTCCTGAATGCAGTCCTGGCTTTGCAGACGAAATAAGTGCTCTGGCAGGGTACCCAGGCACAGCTCCAGCCCAAAGCTGCAAGTTAGCACAGATCTGCTCTCTCTCAGTGGGATTTACCCATCACCTTCCACTTCCTAGCAGGAGTCACCACCAGCAGTGCAGTGAAGGAAGACGTGTCAATGCAGCCTCCTCTCGAAGGCAGACTGAAAAAGCGGTAAAAGAAAATACACATCTAGAAACAGAGGAGAGGGAGGACAGCATCGTGCTAAAAAATCCACTTCCCTGCTCATTGGCATCCTGCCACTGGCCAGCGCCCAGGTTTTCTGCTGCTTGGGTGTGAAAAAAGTAGGTGGGTTTCTTGGGGATGCTGCCATCGTGCTCCCAGCCCCCAGGGTGCCCAGCATTGCTGCCTAGGGTTTTTGTAGGTTTTCCCCAGGAAACATTTTGTAGGGCAACCCCATGTGAGGGGTGAGACAGGTTCTGCCAACCTCCTTAACCCCTGGGTTTTCTCATCTCCTTACTACCTGTTAGAAAAATAGACAGGACGGGGATTTTTTCCATCCCTCCAAACTTCCCTGGCGCTGACAGCGCGTGCTTTATGTTAGAGCCCCATTCAGCAAATCGCTTCCGTATGCAACCGTGGCGTCACAGGCTATTAAAAAGAATAATAGAGAAGCAACCGTGGGAAAAGGGCTGTAATATATTCGATTCTCCTGGTGAGATCGCAACTCGGATGAGTGCTGAGCCAGGCTGTAGTGAGCCATGAGCAGTGCCCTCGTTCTTTTTCTCATTGTATAGGCACATCCCTGCCTGCAGGCAGGTTTTTTAATGGTTTAATCCCGGGGTGTTCTGCAGCACCAAACAGCTCTTTTCTCCTTCTCATTGCAACTTGGATGTGTGGCAACCCTGAGATCACCATCACAGGTGTGAACAGCTGCTCAGCACAGGGTAACTCCTTCCCAGAGCTCCCAGAGACTGCATTTCTCCCCAAAATCAAGCACATAAATCACTGCAGCAGAGTCTGTGTGCTGCTGTTGGATTTCTGTGTTTCGTCATCAGCTGCTGGCAAGCACCTCCTGCACAGTCAGTTTGCTGAAGTCTGAGCCAAAAATCTCCATTTGCCCTTAAGCTGCATACTGGGTCTGCAGAGCTTACAGGGCAGATGCACCCGATAGATCTGGAAAGCTGGAGCAGCACCCAAAGTTTTCACAAAGAGTTTTCCTAGAGTTTGAGTAGAAATTTAAGGCAGCCTGTGTTATTTCAGCTATAAATCAAGTCTGTGCCAGTGGGGCCGCAGAAAGGCATGGGATGATGACACCCAATATTTGTGCGTGTGTTTTGACTGCAGCCTGATGAGAAAAAGACCAAAAAAAAAAAAAAAAAAGAAAAAAAGAATCAATGCGTATACCAGGAAAAGTATTTGGCAACTAAAGCAAAACACTGCTTGGAGCTATTTGCATCTGACTAAGCATGGGTTTCAAACACACACAAGCAGACCCAGTGCTTGTAAAGCTTGGTAGCTTTTAGGAAAAAAAGAAGAGATTTGTGCACAGAAGGGTGATATCTGCCCATGCGCTAGAGGCAGCTGTTTGTCCTGGTAGAGATTCCAGGGTGCGAGAAATGGAGAAAAAATGTCAACTTGCCTATGTCATTTTATTGTATGGCATCTGTGCAAAAAGCCCTGGTTAAAAGCATGCTAAGGGTCCCCCAGGTGGCATTTTTGGCTTGCAGTGGGTGTAAATGGCTGTAGCTGGTTGAGTACAGTGAGTACTGGATGGCAAGTTTCCAGAGCCCACCAGAACAGGCAATTGGGATCCCTCTTCTTTTTTGCTTCTCTTTCCCTGCTTTATCTCTTGCAAAATTATCCTTTGCCTCTCCACTGGCTGGAGTCAAAGCCAACCATCAGGCTCAAGAGCTGCGAGTTGGCAAGGGGCTTTGGGGAAAAAAACAGGCAGATCTTATCCTTAGCAGTGCCTGTATGGGAAAACCCAGCAAGCCATGGGTATTTGGTTAATAGTTTGTTGTTGTTTGTTGTTGTTTGTCAAGAGTGGGATTTCTTTTTATTTCCTCTCATTTTAAGCCTACAACAGTAAGAGCCGAGCTGCCCACCCACCTTCTCCATGCCATGCCTTCTCCAGGCCCTACAGCAAAGGTCCTGGTCTGTGAGATACAAAGCATGTTGATGGACCAGAGCTGCTTCACGCTTCAGGTATGCATACCTTCAAAATCATTTTCTGCACCTCAGTCAGCATCCAAAGAGCCCAGGCTCTCCAGGCCAGACTCTTTTAAGAAAAAATAAAAAAAAATAAAAAATCAATGTTTGTAGATGGCACCTATCAGAGTAGCATCACAGTAGCTGCTATTAGCATGTGGTTTCTGGGTCCTTTCACCCATGCAGAGACCAGACCCTCACCCCTGAGACAGTGATCCCTGGAGGGGTTTATCCAGAGAAACAGGGCCCAAAAAAAAATGACATTTTTGCAGTTGGAAGCTCAGTTTGAAGAAATTTTTGTGTTGTTCCTCTGGCATTTTAATCTCTCATGCAAACAAGTCCTGCTCTTCTTGTAGCAGCCAAAATGGTCCATGGTGGATGGGATGTCTGGGACTCGAAGGAAATTGTTAGTGGGGTTGGTAACCAAAACTGAAATCCCATGTCGTGGCATACGCATCTTTGTTGTACCCGACCTCCTCTCTGTCTCAGAAAATCTTCTGCATTTGCCTGTAAAGCTGTGTGAGTTGGCTTCCTTTTCTCCTGGGTGGAAAAAAAAAAAAAAAAGGCACCTTTGTTTTTTATAACTTCCAAAGAGTCTTTTCCTGCCAGCCCAAAACACAGAATTAGAGATTGCATTTTTCCTTCACTTTTAGCACAGCTTGATGTCATTTTGCTTGCAGAGCCTGAGCCAAGAAGCCGGGGGAATTTGCTTTGTACCTCCCCAAAGTGCCAGCCCGAGCCGTGAAACCTTGCTGTGCAGCAGGAGCGAACCAAAGCAAAGCAGCAGCACCGTGCTGATTCACCTTCCTGCTCAAAGCAAAAATTCTTTGAAATGGGAAATAACGGGGCGCTTTGGAGCTGAATCACCTCCTTCTGCTCCTCTGGAAGTGCCAGGGCTATGTTTTCCCCCCAGTGGAACACATGGGGGCTGGAGGCTTCAAAATGCACTTGCAGGATCATATTTATTGCTATTTCTCTGTTGGGTATGATCAGGTAAGGAGGAAGATCTGGAAAATATGAATATGCTAAAAAGAGCAGCAACACAAACACCCCCCATGACAACTTTTCGGAAAATGTGACTGATGCTTAATAGTTGTGTGTGTTTTTTTTTTTTAAGTTGTCAGAATTATAAATTGAAAAGTAAAGCATAAATGGCTAAATAGTATGGCGGGCATGGGCCCTGCTTTTCTGACAGCAAAGGAACAGAACTGAGGTAATCCAGGCCCATTTGCAAAACAACAGCTCAGCCCATGGAAAGGGCTGGGTGGGTGAAAAAAAATTGAACAACATTTTGAAATATAAAACGTGAAAATAGAGTAAATGCACTTAAACATCTGGATCAGCTCGCTCAGCAAGCTTCCAGGTGCTCACTGGCAAGACCAAGTGGGTCCTAAGCTGATGAGAGCCCCGCCAGGAGCAAGCCTGGCCTGGGAGAAAATGAAGTTCTGCCTTAGCAGAGGTTGCAGGGAGGCACTTTAGGGCTGCAGGGCTTCCAGCAAGCTTCCTGCCATAGTAAGCAGCACTAAAAATAATAATAATAGTAATAATAATAATAATAACAATAATAAAGCAATAGCAAGAGGTAGCCCTGCCTCTTATTTTAATTAATCTTTTGGGGTGTTTTTGCTGCTACTGGGGAAATGCAGTGCAGCCCCCCCAGCTCTGCTTTGTGTTCTCCTGGCCCCACACGGGGCTGTGACGCCGTGGTGGCAGGGTGTGACAGTTCCCACGTCCTCTTGGTCTTGAAATTCGTCACCCAACGGCTTTCTGCTGCCCTTTGTGCCTCTGCAATTCCTCCTGCCATTGCTGCTGCAGTCCTCACACAGCAAAGCGACCTCCCAGACTTTTAAATTGCAGCTAAACTTTTCGATTTTACCAACAAAAATCAAATTGGAGACAAACACTCCTGCATCGGGATATGAAGTCCTTTGCCCTAAAACCATTTTGCACCATGCTCAGCATGAGCTGGGGAGCTGTGCAGCTCAGGGGTTGCTTTTTCCTCCTCTTTAAGCTCCAATTTCTCAACATTAACGTGCCTTTCCCCTGGCTCTGCAATATCGGAGCTGCCCACTGGAGTTTCCTATTCCAGAGGCTTTCCCTGGGGCAAAGCCTTTCTCTACCGTTCCTCCTCCTTTCCCCTTTGCTGGTGATGATGGTTAAAGGCATCGAGATGTGAATAAAAGGGGGCTACTGGTGGGAACAGGAGATGGAGAGCAGCAGTGGCAGGCTCATCCCCTGAAATAAAACTTGCAGGGGAAGTGAGAGAGGAAACCGGGGATATTTTAAGGCTGTTGTCTGCTCGGAAACACCCTGCTGCCATCCCCTGCAGGCCTGGAGGATTCGGACCACATGAGATTGTGTGTAATTAGTGCCTCCTTGCGTTCTGGTTATTAGCTCGGGTAATTCTGAGCCGTCTCGAGGCTGTAGGTGAATGCTTAAAGCACCTCACTGCTGGTCGCAAATATACTTCCCATGCAATTGGTCCAGGTACCAAAAATGCATCCAGTCCCCGCTGCTGTTTCCAAAAAAATTGCCTCGTGTTTTACCGGGGTTACTTCTTACCAGGTCTCCTACGTGCCTTCCTGGGATTGCTTTCTGTTTTGTCAAGTCACTGCTTGTTTTATCAGGGCTGCCTTGGGTTTTACTGCAATCGCTGCGTGTTTTGATAGGGTGCTTGCCTGTCTTATCAGAATTATTGCGTATTTTGCCAAAGCCACTGCACATTTTACCAGGCCACTGCCTGTTTTGCTGGGATCACTGCATATTTTGCTGGGGTCACTGCATGTTTTACTGGGACTGCTGCACATTTTGCATGTTACCAGCTTGCTTAGCAGGATCATGGCATGCTTTGCTGGAGTCATTGCTTACTTCATCAGGATTTTTGCACGTTTTTCTAGAATCACTGAACGTTTTACTGGGCTTGCTCCATACTTTACCAGCCCGCTGCATGCTCTGCCAGGTTTGCTGCTTGTTTTAGCTGCAGGTATTTCCATAGCCACTGGATTTTTTACCACGCCACTGCACGTTCTGCCAAATCGCTGTGCTTTTCCCAAGCTGTTTCCCGCGGATGCAGCGCACACCATCCCAACGTCTTCCCTGACCCCCCGGTGCCCCGATCTGCAAATGTGTTTAAAACAAACCCGAATCCCCCCTGCAGCCTC
Organism: Nettapus auritus; assembly: GCA_011076525.1. Classification (NCBI taxonomy): domain Eukaryota; kingdom Metazoa; phylum Chordata; class Aves; order Anseriformes; family Anatidae; genus Nettapus; species Nettapus auritus. Next base: position 30,335,393 of record CM021769.1, read on the forward strand.
TGAATTGCTGAATGTGAGGCTGTGCTATTGCATTATTTTTTCCCAGCGTTCACGGAGCGCCACGGCCCCGGCGGGGGGGCTCTGCCAGCTGCTCCCTCCCGAACATGCAGCCCCGGAGGGCTCGACAACATTTCCCAGCCCACAGGGATTGCTGGCAGGAAGCAATCTGGCAAACAACATGTTTAGAGGAGACTGATGTCTCGGAGCCGCTGAACCATTTAATTGCCAATAAATACAGCCCACGTGTAAATAATTACGGAGACCCGGAAAACTCTGTCGTCTTCTCTGAATGGAAGGAGCTGGAAGCCTGAAAACTCCCCGCGGCAAGTAGATGAATGAGGATTTCTTGTTCATATGTGAGCAATGAGCATCAGCAAGCCTGCCCGGGTATCTGCTGGTGTTGCTTTGGTAGAGCAATGGTGCCTGCTGGGGTGAGAAGGGTGAGGTTGTGTCCAGGGGTGCATTTGTGGGAATAAATCTTCAAAATTCATCCTTTTCCACCCATGCTTTTTCCAGGCTCTTGTTATATCCCATCAGGATAATTTCAATACCCTTTTTTATCCTATTTATTGGGACAAAAGTGTCTCAGCCCCAAACTTTGGACATTTCTAAGCATCACATGCACACTGCCAACAAATACAGCTGCTTTTTTTTCTCCATTTTCAGGACACTTAAGAAAGCATTACCGGTGCTGGGCGGCTGGTGAGCTGACACCACCGCTAGTCACGTCCACGCTGCTCTTGCATTGATCTCATCCATCTTTTAATTACTCTTAAATCTGACCTGTTTGGGTTGGCTGCAAGGTAGCAAGCTGGACTTTGGCAGGCTCTGGGGCTGAATTCTTTTTTCCTTGTCTGTGTGTGTCAGGATGGGACCATGACTATTGCCCCTAGTCTGTACCAGGATCACTGCTTGCATTACCATCCTTTAACCAGCAGCTTGTGCATCCCAAGGGGATCTCCATCCCCTAAGGTAACTCTGGAGGGGGTATTTTCATCACACGTGACTTCTTTTACCATGAACTCGCCATATCCAGCAAGAGAGCTGTGCCCGTGTGTCCCCACCATGGGGATGTCCCTGCTCCCGCCTCTTTCCTCCTCGCTGCTGGCTCTGCTGGGGATGGGCAGCTACTCCTTACCAAACAGGGATGGATGTCACCGAATTTTAGGTGGGTATAAGAGACAAAGACACCTGAAAGGGCTCTCCAAAATCTTCAACAACAGAAGAAATAGGGATTCCAGAGCACATCTGGACAGGTTTGGATGCACAGAGCTGAGCTGAGGCCACTTCCAGCTGCATATATGAAAGCTCAGAGCCAAGCACCTATGCCAGAAAGGCCAAATTTTGGAGAGGGGAACTGCAAGATAGTGCATTTATCATGGTGTAGCCACAGCAGAGCTCTCAGGGCTTTGGCAAACCCCTGCACCCAGCTGCATTTTGCATGCTGAGGTAACCCCAATGCCCTTGGTGGACAAGGAGGGGTGGCATCAGAAAGGGATGGCAAATTCCCATTTCCACCTTGGAAGGAGCCACGTCAGTCCAGCAATTTGGCATTTCCCCGGGGTTTAGGGGTTCCTATAGCAACAGAGCGCCGCTCGTGGCAGCTTTTCCCTTTCTGACAATAAAAGAGCGCTCACGCTCATTTTCTGAAATTAGTGCCAGTCACCCTGCACATTGCGGTGCCGCTTGCGTGATGTCAACATGGTTATACTAATCAGCAGCCAGTACATCGGCTGAAGCAAACCAGAGGCTGAAACGATTACCCCCTGCCTGGGGCCACAGCTGTAGGTTGCATGGATCTGTCCCCAAACCATTACTGCCTGGTGTAGCAAACGAAGGCCTGAAGGATTACCCCATCTCTGCTGCAATAAATGCCCAAGGCTTTAGTATCACCCCCCTGAAAAAAAAGTTCATTTTTGAAATGCAATGCAAGTGATGCTTGAGTTGTGGGTTTCTTTAGGGGAATGCTTGCAGCCGTGCTCCATCCTTGGCTTGTGGCTGAGCCCCAGGTGGTGGTACCCAGATGGGAGTGCTTTGGGTGGTGGGGCTGGGTGGTTTAGGAAATGGCACAAGGCTCTCACCACCAGCTCAGGGAAAAATGAAGAATTAAGTATGGTAAATGCCAGCTTTTACTCTGAGAGAGGATTTGGTAACTGTGGGAAAAAAAAAAAAAAGGAGCTTCTCACCATCTGCTAGGGGAGCTGAATGAAGGGTAACTTAACTGAATGAAAGGTAAACCGGGGTTTAAGAAATCTTCATTAATTTGCCACAGCAAGACCTTGCTGTGCTTAAAGGAATTAAAACGTGAGCTCTCAGAATCATCCTGTGATGAGCTAAGGAAGAGGAGATACCGGGGGAACATATAATGGGATGGAAACAAGTCTGTCTGTAAATCACGTTAAATAATTCGCTGCTGCTGAAGGATTTGGCAGGTCATGGAGTGGTAACATCCATGTGGAGATGTTACGTCTGTCTGATCCAAATGGATCCAGGATATTTCCCCGCTTTCCTTTCAGTGTTGTGGAGGGCAAATGGGATTCAGATGGCCTAAGCTGAGCAATAAAACAAATGGTGATGTTTGGCAGTGTGCATGGACCAGGTGCCCACTGGAAACTGCCACCTGCCGAGTCACCAGCAGTGTTTTCAGCTTCAGCCCTCAGAGGGCTTATCATCACAGGCTCATAGCTTTGAGTTAAACACATTTAAATTTGAGTTAAGCAAAAATAATTATCCCAGCTCTTTGGAAATCAGGCTTTTAATCCCCGGCAGAAGCAGCAGGGGTGGGCAGGAGCAGGCTGGAGGAAGTCCACGTGGAAAGGCAGCAGAAAAAGTTCAAGGAACAGAAACGGACTATTTTATATATTGCTTTATATGCTATAAAACAAAGGTGAGTGTTTGGATGCTGTGACACCAGGTAAGTGTTTTGCCTGAAAATGATAGGTTGAGCTTTATGGATGGGTAGAAATGGGCTGAGATCCCAGAGCTGTAATGGCACCCAAGGTCCTTCCAAAAATGGTGGGATGCCGAGCTCCAGCTCTGCATAAACAACAGGAATTTTTGGTAGAAAACAACTTTTAATGAAAATGTTCTGGCTAGCTCTGAGGGAGACACTCCTCTCTTCAGATAGGGGGTTGCCAGGAGAAACACTGGTGCTTTCTGGAGCGCAGGGGTGCCCAGGAAGACTGGGAGACACCAGGAGCACTTTGCACTCCATGAGTGCCACGGATCACGTTTTTGCTGTAATTCCCTTCTTGCAGAAATGCCAAGTTCATAATTTCTAACTGAAACTACTGGTTGGTAGGACAGTGTGCAGCTAAAGCAAACTTGGTGCACTCAGGGCAGTAACTTCCAGGGCTGAGATAAATGTTGAGGTCTCCCCTACTCAAGAAAACCAGGCTGCTCCTGGTGAGCTCAATGTGCCATGTGTGCTTATGCTGTTTATCAAAAAGCCTTTTATTTGTCTATTTTTAACTGTGAAATGCCTTTTTTTTTTTTTTTTTTTTAATTTAGTTTTTATAAAACTTAGAGTTATCTTAGCTCAAATTATTTTTTTTTTTTTTTTTTTTGTCACATTAGCTACCCATCTACCACCACCTTTCATTCCTAAAAATGCCTTTGTAGCAATCAAACCTCCTAATGTAGTCGGAATAGTACTGGAGGAACAGCTTTAAAAGGGACCTGCTGGTTGAAAGGATGGTTTTGAGAGAAAGTGCGGGTAACAGCAGCTCCAACTGGGAGCTTTCCAAAATACCCAGCGGGACTGTAGACGGATCGGGCCACCCAACAAGCTGGAAGCACTGATGCTCATGCAGTGAGGAATACCCTCACAATGCTAAAAGTCCTTCTGATGGCAGCAGAAGCAGTGAAACCACGGCACTAGCTCAGGTCTGAGGATGCCCCAGCACTTTTTACCTGGCCACTGGCTCCACAGGGGCCATGGCAAACACCACAGCGAGAGTGACTCAGCCACGATAGTTAACAAATAATGAAATAAGGAGCACATAATAACTGCTTGTTTTGCTTGGTCCTCAGAGCACAATGCAAAACTCTTAGTGATAAATGTAAATAGCAGCGCTTAATGAGCAGGGCTCTGCATTCTTGCCTCTCGGCCACCCAGCCGTGCACGGTTGTTGCAGCCTGTGCTTTCAGGGTTGTTACCTCCTGCTGAAAATAGACTTGCCAATGGGTTGCATTAGGTCCTCTGGGCAGAAGACAGCAGAAGGTGATGTGGTGAAAGTGAAAACCTCTCCCTGCTGCTCTGCCCCGTTATTTGTTTGACTTCCAAAAGAGGAGAAATGGGAGATTTTTTGCCTGCATCAGGTTGGTTTCAGACCCATGAGGTGAGACAGGAGGGAAGAAAGCCCTCCTCCTTCCCCTTTCTCTGGTGGATGCTTTGGCCACACTCTTCTTTCTCCAGTGGCTTCATGCCTCAGAGCCCTGCTCACCATCTTCCCAGCCCTGGCCATGCAGCTGAGTCTTGCAGGAAGATATCTGAGGAAATAACTGCTTCTCTGAAGTATTTAAAGTCCATCTTTCCATCTTTCTGGTTCCTCATTAGGACAATTGCCCCATGGGGATGGGGAGGTGGACTGTGCTTGTTATTTAATATGCATTTCAGGAATGCCTAGCTCAGTGATCCCCAAAGGAAAAGTGACTCCGAGCAGCCCAGTGGCAACAAAAAGGAGGAAAATTGCTGATGTACTGCTGGTCGAGAGGGCTCATCCCTCCACATCCCTGCTCTGCAGCTCAACAACATCTGCTTAAATGCTTCTTAATAATCCAAGAGGGCTGCCTGGAGGGGACAGCCCAGGTGGGTGGGAGATGCCAGCCCAGCTGTGTGCGTTTCAGGGCCCAGCCTCCTGCCCAGCAGCATTCCCCAGGCTGCTGGTGCAGAAGACAGCCTGTGCACAGCCTGACCCGGCCAGCATCCTGCACCAAAATGAATGACTCATTTATTTTATTTATTTATTTTTTTTCTCCCACGGGCTAAATGACTTCTTATTTCTGTAGAAGTGGGAGCACTCAGGTCTGCCAAGTCCCACAGGCTCCAGCAGGGAGCAAATTGCTGGAAGAGGAGCTTGACAGCCTGAAAGAGCTCAACAATTTGGCTGATGATGTCAGCTAAGCAGAAATGGGGCCAGCTGGCTCCTTTAGGGGCAATCTGCTGGAAACTCTGGCACTTTCACTGTCTGAGCCTCTCGCTTAGGATCCTCTCAACCGAAGACTGTAAAGGGAAGCAAAGTGTTATCGTTTATATATAACTCTTCCCTCTTTACCTCTGCTACAGGGAAAAAGGACTCCAAGTAGCCCATGCCCAAGGAGCGGGCATCCTGGCTGGTGCTGCCAGTGGGGTGAAGGCAGGACCTGGGTCTGTGACCTCCCTTGGTCAGGATGAAGATATGCAAGGCCACGGATGTTCCTTTCTGGCAGAGCAAAATGATTCTTTCAATCCCAAACGATGAGGGAACAGACCTCCTCGTTAGTGGAGCTCCAGCAAGAAGTCCTCATTGCCAAGACAGACCCTTTCCTGCATCTCTGCCATCTTTGGGTTCCTTAGGGCTCTCCATGGCCCTGCTGCTGTCCCAAAGTGGATACTATCCCAAAATTAAAGCATAGGGACCAGTGAGGCCTGCCAAAACCATATATGCCTCCCAAAAAAGCAGGAGGAAGTCCCACTGTTGAACCTGCTGACTGTCCTGGGAGGTACCAGCAAGTGGCTGGGACCAGACTACTGCTAATTAGGGTCAACCACGCGCATCCTCACATAAACAGCATGCACAGGTGATCCATTTTTAGAAAGAAGCCATTAATACTTATCTCTGCAGTAATCACTACCCTCAGGTATTCCCAAGGGCCACAAAAGGCAGCAAACCCCTGGGGTCTGACAGCACCATGCTAACCTGGATGATGGCTTGAGCCAGAGCAAAGCCTGGTCAGCTCATGTCTGGGACATGGCTCTTATGGAACCTCTTCACCTCTATTATCTGATCATCTTACAGCAATTTCTGTCTCTGTAATAGCTTAATGTAGCAGGGATGGGTTTATTTTTATTTTCTGAAATCAGTGTAAGAGAGGCAAAAGCAAGGGGTCATCTTGTCAGCCCTCCCACTTCCCCTCCCACTCCTCCATCACAAATGGCTTCTCCTTCAAGCTGAACCACTTGGTCGTTTCAACCATCAGAATTATCCATTTACTTCTGCTGAGTCCTGGGAAAGCACCAGCCACCAAGAACACCTCCATCACCCCAAAACACACATACCCTGCCTCGGCTGCCCTAGCTGTTTTGGTGTCCAGGGGAGTGTTACCGCCCTACTCCGTGTCTTTTGACCTTTTCCCACCTGGCCACTGTGCCGTCTCCCCGCTGCAGTAACAGAAAACGGCCAAAGGTAAATAGCGGCCACCGAGAAGAGCATTTCCAAAGAGCATGACATTAAGAAGTGTGTAAATTTGCTGCCTGGCACGTAGCCGGGGAAGTCTGGCCTCAATCTCTGGGCCTCCTCGGGGGAACCTTTGCACAGGAGCTATTTCTGCACCACTCATTCCTCATGGCTAATAAGAAAGCCAAGCTGGAGCTCATAACTACAATAATTCTTTAATATAAGACAACAGCTAAACAAACAGACATCAGAGAAAAAAGCTGGGGCAGGAAGGGGAGGGATCAGCATGTCTTCATCTCAGTCTGGTTGCTAACACTCTCCTGCAGACACTGGTTTTGAACCAGACTCCATGGGAAGAAGAGGAGTGATGTTAAAACCTGGGCTCTAAAATGTCCAAATTTCCCCCTCTGCTCTCCAGACCTGCTCCCTCATTCCTTAATTTCTATAGTATCTATAACCTCCTGTGGACAAGAGCTCTCTCATTCCCTCCTTATAGGTCTACATGAATTTCCCTTCTGCTGCTGTTTAACAATCCTTTTGGATTTCAAAATATTTGAGTGGATTTTTGAATAAAGAGACCCCTATGGAAGGTGAATGGGACAAGAATGACTTATCTACAAGGGGAAAAAAATCATTACTAAGCTGCAGTAACTGTTTTTGTTTGTTTGTTTGTTTTGTTTTACCCAGAAGACATGAAAATAAGCCTGTACGTATGTGTTGCAAAGCTACCTTGTTAGCTGAGACCAAGACTTAAAAAGAAAGATGGGCACAGATTGTACAGCCAATGAAATTTCCATGTACAACCAAGTGGTTTGAAATGTGAGAGCTGTTTTGCAAGACCTGCCAAGGAAATCAGAAATGAAGGGATCCCAGGCTAGATTTGTAATGTTATTCCTAACTAACCAGGAAACAATAATAAGAAAACAAATGAACATTTCCTAAGCATTTTCCAGCCAAGTTCTTCCACGACCCCACTTCAGCAGAGGGGGTTCTCTTTTAGTGGCTGTCAGCTGCAATTGCACTCATCACTGATGACATCAAGGCAGAACAAACACAGCAAGGTAAAACTAGTGGAAAATTACCAGGCTAATTTTGTTTGCTGTGCCTGATTGGAAGACAAAGGAGGAAATTTCCAAGAGGCGATTCAGTACACATGTAAAAAAATATTAGCAATCCTTCATGTACATTTATAACTAATGCTACAGCTTGATTTATTCTGAAAGGAAGGATGAAGGATTTCATCATTTGCTGCTGCGGGAGAAAACTGAATGGTAATCAAATAATGGCAGTAGTACCTTGCATGCATGTAAGCTCTTTCAAATGATAATCTTTCAAGTGCTTTGTAAAGAAAAAATAAATATTATCTTTCTCTTAAGAGCTATAGATATCTAAACAGACTGAGGCTGAATGACCTGGGCCCTTGTTGTTAAATCCCTCTGTAGATTTGTCTTTAATATCTTCCCCTTTGAAGATCTCTGATAAGAACTTGGTGGTGGTACCCTTCGATTTAAGAAAGTTTAGCATCTTTCCTAACAGCTCAAAGCTGAGAGAGCTGAGAAATGGGTGTGCTACACAGGATGCTGTGAATGGGAGGCTACAGAGGATGCGTGGTTGCTTTTCCCTGCCGGACATGGAGACAGCCCTGCCCAAAGGTGACGCTTGGGGCTGTGCTGGAGGAATAAGCTTGTGTTTTGTGATGGGTCCTTGGAGGTGCCCTCAAACCACTCGGTCTGGGAAGCATCAGCATCCTGATGCTGATGGAAGGAGACACCATGTCACCAGGGATGGAGGGATGTTGGGAAGTGGACACAGGGGACAAGAACAGGCCAGCTCAAAACAGGCAGGCTAAAACCACATGCCTGGAGTATCAAAATCACTGATTATAATCAATTTAAGGAGGATCACATGAGCAAAGGCACATGGCAATCCACACAAACATCGTATTACCAGTTTCCAAGTCACCAACAACTCAAAGCAAGTGGTCTCAGAGGTTCATGGGATGTATTCCAGCAGATGGGAGAGCTGCAAACTGCCAACCCTCACCAGAGAAGAGGATAATCAGGTCTCTAAATACTTGTCTGTAATATGCTGGGAAGGGCTGTGAGAATTTCAGTACAAGGAGCATTTGTTAGAGGTCCCACGCTGACAGCATTGAAGTGTCTTGGGGTTAACAGGGAATAATTTCATAAATCAAAAATATTCTCCTCAGCTGAAAAGTGTATCATCTTGTATCTCATCCTGACAGTTAAAAAAAGGATTAATCTCAGAGGTGGAAATCAATTGTAGTTCAGATATGTGCAGCCAAAACCAATTGGACAACTGTAATGAGCAAAGACCCCAACCCAGGTGTCTTTATCAGTTTTAACAAATCATCTGATAAAATATTAAGCAACATGAGAATGGCTGCAGATGGCTGATGATGATTCTTCATCATGGAGGTCATATCTTACATTCAAGACTTTCATACTAATAAAAATAAAAATAATTAAAAAATAAAAATAAAAACTTTAACTCTCTAGACTTGGGGTAATTTAGTATCTCTAGCTTATGGCAACAGGCTGTCACAAGGCTATTTGTGGGTTGCTGTTGAGACCAAGAGCAATACTAAGCTGGCAAGATCACTGGGTTATCAACCATATTTTAGGTGACAAGAGAGTTTGTGAGGAGAAAATATGCTTAAGCAAAATATTCAACAACAGACTTAATAATGGAAGATGGTTCAACAAAGTTGCCTTGTTTATAGCTGTCAATTCCTGGTAGAACAAGCTAAGAGGATCCTGTTGAGGAAAGCTCCACAGTCAGCCTTCAAACATATTTTATCACTGATTTGTCTAATTTACTTTCATTAAGTGAACAAATTGTGTTCTTCTTTATATATCCAGTTTCTTTGAATCAGAGACTGTGGTTCCTGAATTTGTGGAGCGGTTCTGAATTTATTCTCAGAAGACACTCGGGTTTTAGCTCACACTTGCAAAACAGTATTTTCCCATTTCCTGCACGTAATTTGGGGAGATGAGCAAAACAACTCAAGGGGGGACACACGGGGGTGGGGATTTGTTCTCCTGGCATTTGAGAATGACAAATTCTAGTCAAGCATGAAAATATGGACAAGGAAACTTTGTATTCTTTGTAGATCGGCTTCCCAGAACTGATTTTTTTTTATTGGTCTTGAAGACATGAGTTATTTCAGATTATGGAAATATATAAAAGAGGCTGAAAGGGAGAGAAAGAAATCACAGAAGCAACCCTGCCTTGGGCCACCACAATGGATGGTGGGGATCCTCTTTCAAAGCTGCCCGTTAGTGCCTCTGAGACCCAGCTGGGAAAAATAAATAAATAAGAGAGACAAGAGGAGTTAATTAGGGCAATTCAAGGGGTTTTAATTAAGGGTGAGGTAATAGAGCTTGTGATGAGAGGAAATTAAGAAAGAAAAAATTGACAGTGGATAACAGCTTCTGATTTCCTATGATGCTGTTGGTTTGAGGAAGGACTAACAGCCTAAGGCAAGTAGTAAAAATGCCATCCTTTTAGGTCAATTAAAGCTAAGTTGAACAAAATAGTAGGAAATGCAGATGAATCCTGAGGGGGGGGGGGGGTGTAGGATCCTTCCCCCATTCGCTCAATTTTCGAGACTTGGAGATAGGTACAGACCAAAATTTTGTCTGTTTACAGCTATAAAACAGAGAATCTGCCAACTCTGCCCATTTAGTAAATGCCTCTAATGCAAACTTGATTTTGGAAGAGGCTTGATTTGGCTTGGAATCTACAGTGATTTTCATCAGTTGGTGAAAATAAGCAAAAAGGACCAGGGTCCTGCAGAAGATAGACCTTTTTGTTTTATTTGTCTTCTCTTGGGCAAAAAGTGGAATTTTCTTTCTGTCTGTCTGTCTTCTTCATGTATAGAATTTGAAAGGAATTGACCTTCATTTCTCAGCATCCTTTGGGAAGAAATGGGTTTGCATCTCAGGCCACATCCCCTGAATATGATGGTGCATAGAACAGCAAACCTTGAATGGTCTCCAAAAGACACGAAAATAGGTTCTTCAGTACTCCTGAGCGTGTGGGGATGTACTGGAACCCCTTCAGGGGACACCATGGATGCGGAGGTGAGCTTCACATCACAACAGACACCCGTGATCCTATGGACTACAACAGCTTTGTTAACCCCCAGATTCTCAGCAAGACCTTGGGCAGAACAAGCCTGTGCCATAGACCCACACATGGACCAAAAGCATTTTTCCCCACTCGCACAAATCCGTCGCTATAGAAAATCCCTATGCTCCCTTAACACCCTCTTCCTGGGATTTTACATGTCTTTTCCCACTGCAAGACCAGCTCCATTTCTGTCAAGCTGGCTAAGAGTTAAGAGGGAGAAATCCCTACAGCTTTCCAGGGCAATAGGATCAGGAAATAAGGGCTGACGCTGGAGTGAATTGCTTATTTAAGGCTTTACATTGCATATGCTCAGACTCTTTAGTTTGCGTTCTCTGCATCTTTAGCCAAAGGTCAAAAAGATTTTGCTTTTGCGGCTCTTGTTTGCTGTGAGACTAAGCAAGAGGAGAGCCTTGCTCATAAAACCCTGAACGCTGTTCAATACTATGCGCTGATAATGTTCTCCAGACCACTTCATCCCATGGGGGGAAAAAATCTGTATAAAGTCTGGAAAAGCTTCTTCCTGCCTCAAAACATGTGCAGCAGCAAGACCAGGTAGGCATCCATCAAGGAACAGATGGTCCAGCCTTATCCACCCCAAGGTGGCTTTGACTTGGAGAATATGTAGTGGCTTTGGGGGCAGGTCCTGATCTGTTTGTCTTGAAAGGAGAAGAATAAAATTCCCCTGGTAGCAGGCATGCCTGGGCTTTGCTAGCAGGAACTTGGCATCTGGAGAACTGGGTGGTAAGGATGCGCAGAGCCCGGGCTGGGCATGGGGAAGAAAATCCTCCCCGCTGGTTCTCACGGCATGTAATGAGGCGGAAAGGTCACTGAAAGGTTTAGCTCAACTCGTAAGTGAAACGGGGATTTGGGGATTTCCGTGCAGTATTTAGCGTCGGGAAAACCTCCTCCTTGCAGCAGCTCTGCGAGCCAACGCAGAAAGCGGGGATGGCGGCCGCAGCCAGGCCAGGTGAAGTCCATTTTCCCTTCCCTCCCTCCTGGGGACATCCAGCTGGCACACACACAAAAAATCCTCCTAATGGAGACAGGTCTCTATCGTATTGGATGCTTTGGCTATTTCAAACCTAAACCACATGCAAGCCCCACGATACCCTGGTGTTAGTATCAGTTACAAGGTGGGAATGCCACATCCCTGTCTGTTTTATCTCTCCTTTGCAGCAGCACTATGGTGTGTTTTTTAAAAAATATTTACTTTTTCACATTTTTTAAGGATTGATGTGTTATTTTTATTTCTCCCAGGCTCTGAGTCCTCTTTTTTTCAAGCTGCATGGCAGAACAAAGCAATCCTTGCCACGGAGGAGCACAGCCGCACGGAGCAGCTCGTGCCTGCTTGCGATGGGCTTTGCTGCAAAGGAGTCAGAAAATCCAAGATGAAAAGGCCCATTTGCATTTCTATTTGTGCTGTTTGATGTTAGCTACCAAGTACAACTGGAACAAGCAGCACTTTAAATAATCTAGAAAAAAAAATAAAAATCTAGCATCCTGAGCGCTTGTGGAGTTGGCCTTTGTTTTTTTTGTTTTTGTTTTTGTTTTTCTGTTGATTCATAGGCAGCTCTGTGCTTGGTAGAGAAACCGTGATGGGAGCATCACTAAGAGCTCAGGTGAGCAAAGCAGTGCTAGCTGCCCGGAGAACATGAGCCCAGCAGATAATCCGTCCGTCTGTCCATCGTCATCCTGGCTCTGTGCTTCTCCTCTCCCAAGGGAAACACAACCCACACGGCTGAAATCAGAGCAGCCAAGCAGCTTGAGTGAGCCGAAAGCCCCGGGAGGAAATGTGATTATTGTGAAAAACATTAACTAAAGATGATAGCAAGCACTTTGCTGAGTCCCACCTGATTCACCCCTGTCCAGGGCTTCCTCTGTGCTCAGCAGCACCATTCGCACCCAGCTGCAAAACACGAGCACGGTGTGATGCTTAATCATTTTTGCATACCATTTTTTTTCCTGAGTTAATTAAAAGTGCTCATATCAAGCACAGCGCCTCTGTGAGTGCCACGTGCTCTTCAGCAACATGAGGACAAGCAGGACTTAGTGCACTGGCCCAATTTGGTGCAGAGTTACCAGCGACACCCATTTTTCCACTAAAACTGCAAGATTCTGAAATGCTTTTAGTAACTCCAGGCCACTTTAGTGCCTTCCCAAAGCCTCCACCAAAAAGTCAAATGGAGAAAAAGCTCCATACCCATCTCACTGCCCTTAGAATCTCAGAGCCCCTCTTGGTGCTGCAGAGCACAGGAGACTTTAAAGCAATGCTGGCTCCAGGGAAGCTGTCTGGAATTGGACCAGCTGAATAGGAAACCCACGCAGTTCAGCCCTGAAAACATCCACCTTACATGTACCAGCATAAAAGCTAGCTTTTAAATTTCGTTACCCTTTTCTTTGCTAGGTTTTGTGCTGCCTGCTGACATTCTCATCCTGGTACCGGTTTGGTTTTTAAGTCTCTGATGGGCAGGTTTATTACATGAGAATACACCTGGAGATTTGGGGGGTTTGTGCCTTTTCTTGTAATGCTGGGACTTCTCCCAGCATGAAGAGAAATGGCTCAGAGGCTGCCCTCGCCTGTGAGACCAATTATTTTCTATTGCAAAATTTCAGGCGGGTACGGGATATTTGTGGTGCTGCAGTGAGAAATCAAAGTGAGCAAAAACACATAATGAATGATTACCTTGTAAATGAAAATAAATAAATAAATAAATAAATAAAAATAAATTAAATTAAATACGGAGCTGTTTCTTGGCAGAGCTCTCCCAAAACCTCAGGCAGCCCCGGTGCTTCAGCCCTGATCACCGGCTGACCCCTGAGCAGCAGCCAGTGATGGTGGCAGAGAAAAACATCTCCAGATTGATTGGTTTCCTGTGATGTGATCAAGTTGCGCTCAAGGAGAGCAACTGCAAGCCTTATTTTGGGGGGATTTGAATCAATACAAACACACAGCCTGAGCTTTTTAAGCCTTTATTAGAGGAAGGGACAAGCAGTGCTCCTGGCTTGCTCTGCGTCGCTCCTCCAGTACGAGCAGTTCTGGACTCTGCTCCTGAGCACGTAGCCACGGGAAAGCTGCGAGAAGCAAACGGGGTGAGTGGCATTGCGTTTGGTGGGTCCCCATCTCAGCCAGCTGAACACAAGTTGATGTGCCGGAATGGCCATTAGGACTGTCGCAGCATGGAGGCAAGCCAACAGCACATTGTTCCCAAAAATTGTTAGGGTCTGCCAGCTTCATTTGCACTGGAGGAGTGACAGCCAAGGCCATGGAGAGCTTTCATCCAGAGGTGATGACCTGCCAGCCGAGGGCTTTGAAGTCCTATCCCTGGCCGTGAAGAGCAGTGGGAGATCTGTGGCTTGGCCCCATGGAGCACAGCAGTGGATGGTGGCACAAAGGCATTGCCTTAGGTGGTCTTCAGCAGTTGTGACCCTGAAACTCAGCAGTCATGGTGAGCATCCCTGGAGGTATTCAAGGCCAGGTTGGGCAAGACCCTGGGCAACCTGTTCTAGTGGGTGGCATCCCTGCCATGGCAGGGGGTTGGAACTGGATGGGCTTTGAGTTCCTTCCAGCCAGAACCATTCTGTGATATTATGCTGGTGCCCTTGGGCTGCTGTCTCCAAGCGATTCCTCATGGGAAATCAAGAGGTTAAAGCTAAGCTGGCCAACAAAGAGATGCTGCCTTCTTGCTGTGCTGCTTGTACAGCCCTGGCTGATGGACCATAGATGTGCAAAGCATCTGGAGACACCAAGAAGAGTCCAACCTGCCCTTTATCCAGCAGTTTCTGGGTTACAGCAACCCGTCACCAGGATTCCCACCACCACCCAAGGGGAATGAACATGGATTTACATGGTTTTAAACTACTCTGAGCAGGGATTAAAACTTCTTCCCCAGCAAGCACACAAACTGACACTGTACTCACCAACCACCCCATTCCCTTGAGCCCTACCTGTCTATGAAGAACTGCCCAAAGTTTACTGATGTGCCCTGGCTACGTCTGCCTTGTTTGGCTGCACGTTGATAACTTAAGAAATGGGGACCTGTGTAACCTCCAAGTGAGGTTAGACAGATGACTCCTTCAGAAGGACAAGTAGATTATGGAAGTCTTCCCCCCATTCAAAACAAGCCATCTGCTACAGGTAACTGCATGCACCCACAGACTCGCTGACAGAAATATGCATGCTTCTGGCTGTATATTGTCCTTTCACCAATGGACTGCAATTTAAACAAACAAGCAAAAAAAATATGCACAGCTATTTAACTGCTACCTGTGAGAGCTGGTGCTCCTCCAGAGGCAGAAAATGCTATCTGTTGCTTAGGAACAATCTTTATCCCGCAAAATGAAGATGTGCAGCCCAAAGACTTGTTTAAATGCACCCAACGTGTGTTAAATGCACCCAATGCCTTGCTGAGAAGCTGACCCACCCCTGACTACACCACAAGGAGAGGTCTTTTGTGCTGGATACAACACCAGCCACCTACTATAGCCAGCTGTGATTAGAGATACAAGGTATAGACCCCGTACCGAGTCGCACTGCATGACCCAGCACTTCTCGTTGGCACATGGAGCAAGGGCAAACGTTGAGGCAGACTCTGGACGTGTTGACGTGTAGGCATTCCTGAAAACCCGGGCTTAGAGCACTACATCAGACTGGTTATGTGTCCAGTCATTCATCTGGATATACGTACGTTGTTCTGTTCCAACAGGCAAGCAACCGCTATTTCATTGATGCTTGTTCTCTCTAGCTGTGCCCGACGGAAACACCTACCTGAGGTCCTGTGTGTCTGCACAAGGGCTGGCAGGCAAGTCCTGATCAGGACTGCTCCACCTTTGCATGGCTGTGGTGGTTGTTGTTGCACCATTTTGCTTTGCTACCAAGAAGAAAACGTCCTTGAGCTGCTCAGAGGAGCTGCTACTCGAAGACACCCACCCCATCTGCTGCATGCCTTGGGCTTGCTCCTTGTCAGGCACAAGAGACCTTCTGGGAACAGCAACAAACCACCACAACCAGTTCCTACATCCAGCCTAAAGCAAAGTGCACACCAGGTCTGAGAGCAAGTAAGTCTTGGGGAACTTCAGTTAAGAGAACCTGGTTTGCAAAGCTATCTTATCCGAGACCCCAGCTGGAGCATCTGCAAGCGTGGAGCAGGTGTTGAATCGCGAGGCCTTGCAGGACACAATGCTGGAGCTCTTCTTCTTGCGGTAGAAGTAGCTGCTGAGGTGGAAGCGGAACTTGTCGTGGAGGGAAGCGTAGATGAAGGGGTTGTAGCAGGCAGAGCTCATGGCAACCAAGTGGCATGAGACCTGGATGACGTTCACGTACCTCTTGTCCAAGATGGTGAACTCCTCGTCGATGTCTCTGATGAAGTTCACCACCTGGAGGGGCAGCCAGCAGATCGCGAAGCACAACACCGAGACGGTGAGCACGCGGAAGGTTTTCTGCTTTGTTTTGGTCCATTTGTCTTGGCAGGGGTAGGCAGCACCCGGGATGTTCCTCCTCCGCAGGTGGTAGGTAATGGCACAGAAGGAGACCGACACGGCCAACAGTGGGAGCATGTAGGACAGGAGGAGCATCAAGCACGAGTACAGCAGCCGCTCCCTCTCTTCATGCTTCCAAAACTCTTCACAGATGATCATGTCATGGCCAATGGTGTTGAGATCCAAGTACTGGGTGTGCAGGGAGGTGGGGACAGAGGCCATGATGGAGAGCAACCAGATGCAGGCCACGATGCAGATGCAGGACTTGCGGCTGATCCTCCGGCGGATGGGGTACGCCACAACAACGTACCGGTCGACAGCAATGGCGGTGAGGGACAGCACCGAGACAAAGACTGTGGCAGCCTGCATCAAGGTGACGAAGTAGCACATGAACATCCCAAAGAGCCAGCCCCGTACTTCAAAGGCATAGGACACGGTCAGCGGGACACAAGCCAGGCACATGATGAAGTCAGCTGCCGCCAGGTTCCCTATCAGGAAATTGGTGGTGCAGTGCAGCTTCTTGGTGAGAGCAATGAGGAGGATGAGGAAGAGGTTCCCAGTGCACGCCACAGCCACCAGGGTGGTGTAGAGAGGGATGAAGAGTGGTTTGAGCTCCAGGAGGAGGTCAAGGCCGGTGAAGAGAGGGGCTGAGCCATTCTGCCAGGAGTCGTTCAGGAGCTGGCTGTGAGCCATGCTGAGGTGGGACCAGTTCTGCTTCTCCTCCCTGCCTTGGAGTCGAGAAGAGACCAGACAAATAGCCCTGAAGAGGAAAGAAAAGTGCTGGGGTTCTCCTACCTAGAAGAACCAAGGTCTGTCCCCAAGGTCTAGGTCCACTTTTCCAGCCCCCACCAGCAGTGACTATTATTTTTTTTTTT